>CM068379.1:25106539-26306539 GCA_034770075.1 Aralia elata | reverse complement strand
CTTTAAGCACATCACACAAAATAATATTAATAAAAATTCATTCATTAAATAATGATCGTAAGCGTATATTACAAAGCCATGCAAAATTCGCGGTCGTTACAGTCGTGCCACCTCTTGACTTTCTCCTTGTAGAGCTTTGCATTCTCATAGGACTGGAGACGGAACTCTTCCATCTCGTTGAGTTGCAAGAGGCGTTTCTCTCCCGCAGCATTCAAATCAAAATTTAGCCTTCAGATGGCCCAATAAGCACTATGTTCTAGTTCCACCGGAAGGTGACATGCTTTCCCATACACAAGTTGATATGGTGACATCCCGATAGGTGTTTTATATGCCGTCCTATACGCCTATAAGGCGTCATCAAGCTTCAATGACCAGTCCTTTCTATTCGGGTTCACAACCTTCTCTAAGATCCTTTTCACTTCTCTATTAGATACCTCCACCTGACCACTTGTTTGAGGATGATAGGCCGTGGCAATTTTATGGGTCACCCCATATTTAGCAAGAAGGGCATTAAAGTTCTTGTTATAAAAGTGCGACCCTTCATCGCTAATTATTACTCGTGGAGTTCCGAATCTTGTGAAAATATTTTTTTAAAGGAACTTCAGCACAACCTTGGCATCATTGGTGGGCATCGCGGCTGCTTCAACCCATTTTGACACGTAATCAACAGCCACAAGGATATACAAATTGTTGAACGAAGAAGGAAACGGACCCATGAAGTCAATACCCCATACATCAAAGATCTCAACCTCCAGGATTGTGGTTAGTGGCATCTCATGACGCCTGGAAATGTTCCCCACTCTTTGACATCGATCACATTTTAGCACAAACACATGGGCATCCTTGAACAGCGTTGGCCAATAAAAATCCGACTGAAGTACCTTCGCCGCTGTTCTCTCTCCACCATAATGTCCTCCAAAAGCTGAAGCATGACACTGTTGCAAAATACTTCCCATTTTAGATTGAGGTACGCATTTCCTGATCAGCTGGTCTGCACATTTCTTAAACAAAAATGGTTCATCCCAAAAATAGTGTTTCACATCATGCAGGAACTTCCTTTTCTGTTGATAGCTCAGCTCGGGCAGTAGCACATGACTCACCACATAATTCACATAGTCAGCTTACCATGGCACTTCATGTGTGATGGTGAAAAGTTGTTCATCGGGGAAAGATTCATTAATCATGACATCATCTCCCGCCTCATGGTCTGCATTCTCCAGCCTTGACAGGTGATCCGCCACTTGATTCTCAGTTCCCTTCTTATCTCGAATCTCAAGATCAAACTCTTGAAGCAATAAAACCCATCGAATCAAGCGTGGCTTTGCATCCTTCTTTGCTATCAAGTACTTTATGGCTGAATGATCAGTGTACACAATGACCTTGGTGCCAATGAGATAGGCACGAAATTTGTCAAAGGCATAGATAATAGCAAGCAATTCCTTCTCTGTTGTTGTATAATTAAGTAGTGCTCCAGTTAGTGTCTTGCTAGCATAATAGATCACATGAAAAACCTTATCTTTGCGACGGCCCAGAACAGCACCAATTGCAAAGTCACTAGCGTCGCACATCAATTTAAATGAAAGATCCCAATCCGGGGCCATGATAATAGGAGCACTTACAAGCTTCTTCCTTAGTAACTCAAAAGCCTCTAAACATGTTTGATCGAAGACAAATGGAGTGTCTTTCTCAAGAAGGCTACATAGCGGTTTTGTAATTTTGGAAAAATCCTTAATAAACCGCCTATAAAATCCAGCATGTCCAAGGAAACTGCGAATGCCCTTGACGTTGGTTGGTGGAGGAAGTTTCTCAATGGTCTCAATCTTGGCCTTATCAACCTCCAGCCCCTTTGAAGACACTCTATGCCCCAAAATAATGCCTTCTTGCACCATGAAGTGGCATTTCTCCCAATTTAGCATCAGATTTGTTTCAACACATTGTTTCAGCACTTTCACAAGGTTTTCAAGGCATAAGTCGAATGAATCTCCAAAAACTGAAAAATTATCCATGAAAACCTCCAATCCTTGCTCAACCATATCGGAGAATATTGCCATCATACATCTTTGGAAAGTAGCGGGTGCGTTGCATAGCCCAAACGACATTCTTCTGAAAGCAAATGTCCCATATGGACAAGTGAATGTCGTTTTCTCTTGATCTTCGGGGGCAATAGTAATTTGGTTGTAGCCCGAATATCCATCCAAGAGACAATAGAATTCATGTCCCGCCAACCTGTCTAGCATTTGATCAATGAATGGAAGCGGGAAATGATCCTTGCATGTAGTCTTGTTCAGCCTCTTGTAGTCCAAGCAAACTCTCCATCCGGTGATAGTTCTAGTGGGGATCAACTCGTTGTTTTCATTAAAAACCACTGTCATGCCTCCCTTCTTTGGAACACATTGCACTGGACTGACCCATGGACTATCTGAGATGGGATAAATGATGTCGGCATCGAGCAATTTGATAATTTCCTTCTTGACCACCTCCTTTATGACGGGGTTCAATCTACGCTGATGCTCAACCACAGGTTTGGCCTCATCCTCCAATATAACCTTGTGCATGTAAAATGCAGGGCTAATTCCCTTGATGTTGGCAATGGACCAACTTAGAGCTGTTTTGTACTCCCGTAGCATTCTTAGCAATTTATTTTCCTGCACATCATCAAGTGAAGCAGACACAATAACAGGCAAAGTACTAGCATTACCCAAATACGCATACCTCAAGTGGATAGGCAATGGTTTGAGCTCTAAGGTGGGTGGCTCCTCCCATGAGGATTTTGCAATGGCACTAGAACTGCCCGATCTATCTAACGGTTCAAACTGTTGCTTATACTTGATAAAATGTGGGGGAACATTCAGCATATTCACCATCTCATTAAGAAAAAGAGGTTCACTCTCGAGTGATTCTCCTAGCAATTCTTCAAAAGGGTCAACTACATAATTTGACGTGAACACCTCATCCACCGCTTCGTCAATCAAGTCCATCCTGAAGCATTCATCCTACACATTAGGAAACTTCATTGCTTTAAAAACATTAAACGTTACCTCTTGGTCTTGGACACGCATGGTTAGCTCTCCTTTTTGCACATCAATCAAAGTTCTGCCCGTGGCTAAGAATGGTCGCCCAAGGATAATAGGTATCTCCCTATCTTCTTCAAAATCAAGGACAATGAAATTTGCTGGAAAAATAAACTTGTCCACCTTGACAAGCACATCTTCTACTATGCCTCTTGGGCATGTGAGAGACCTATCTGCAAGTTGCAATGTAACATTTATAGGTTTTGCTTCACTTAATCCCAGCTGTTGATAAATTGAGAGTGGCATTAGATTGATGCTTGCCCCCAAATCACATAGGGCCTTGCCAAAGAATTGGTTACCAATTGTACAAGGAATTGTGAAACTCCCCGAATCTTTCAACTTTGGTAGTAACTTTCTTTGAAAACAGCACTGCATTCTTCGGTTAGTGCCAGCGTCTCAAACTCCTCAAGCCTTCTCTTTCTTGACAAGATTTCTTTCATGAACTTCACTTAACTAGGCATTTGTTCCAATGCTTCAGCGAATGGTATATTTATGTGCAATTTCTTGAAAACTTCCAGGAACTTAGAGAATTGCTTATCCAATTTTAATTTTTACTGACGTTGAGGGAACGGGCATGGTGGATACATAGGGTCTTGCTTGCTCCCTTCCGAGTTTGACACGGGCTCCTTTTCCTTCTTTTCTACTTCTTTTCTCTTTTCTTCTTCTTTCTCCACATTCACATCCTCATTCACTATTTCTGATGGAACATCATTCACAACTTCCGGTAGTTCTCTCCCACTTCTCAAAGTCACAGCCTTGCAATGCTCATTGCCTTCTCTTTTTGGGTTAACTTTAGTGTCACTAGGTAAGGCACCTGGAGGACGGATATTCATAGCACTAGCTATTTGTCCTAGCTGAAGCTCTAGATTCCGTATTGAAGCGTTGTTTTGTGCAACTATTTGAGCCAATAAATCATCCCCACTAGGCTTTTTCTCCTATTGAGGCAAGGGAGGGTTTGAGGCTTGGTGGTGCAATTGGGGTTGATGATGTGGTTGAGTTTGGTTTTGAAATCCTGGGGGGTGTTGATGCCTAGGAACTGAATATTAGTTTTGGGTGTTGTTGTTATTGCTCCATGAGAAATTCGGGTGATTTCTCTATCCAGGATTGTAGTGATTGGAGTAAGGGTTGTTTTGCTGCCTATTGTAATTACCAACGAACTGTACGGATTCTGCATTGATTGCACATTGCTCGGTAGGATGATTCCCAACACACAACTCACAGGTTTAAGAAATGCTCTGCACAGATTGAGTTCCTAAAATTTTCACTTCCTTTATAAGCGCGGCTAGTGCGGCTATTGTAGTGAAAGGATCAACCTCAAATTTTCCTGCTGCCTTTTGTGGCATTTTCCTCTCCGAAGGCCATTGATAAATATTGGCAGCCATGGTTTCCAATAATTTATAGGCATCCGCAAAACTCTTTCCCATTAAACTACCACCTGCAGCTGCGTCAACATTAGATCGAGTGGCATTTGTTAACCCGTTATAGAAGATCTCAACTTGCAACCATTGAGGCAAACCATGGTGTGGACATCTCCTTATTAGATCTTTGAATCGTTCCCAAGCTTCATACAAGGACTCGGGATCATATTGAACAAACGAAGGGATGTCATTCCTCAATCTTGCAGTTTTCACCGGTGGGAAGAACTTTGCCAAAAATTTCTGGGCTAAGTCATCCCATTTGGTAATTGAGCCCGAGGGAAGCGAATGTAGCCAACTCTTTGCCTTGTCACGAAGCGTGAAAGGAAATAATCGGAGTCTAATTGCATCATCAGTAACTTGAGTGTACTTGAATGTGTCACATATTTCCAGAAAACTCACCAAATGAGCATTTGGATCGTCATTGGGCAACCCCCCAAACTGCAAACAGTTTTGGACCATTTGGATGGTGCCTGGCTTAATTTCGAAGTGGGTGGCGTCAATAGTTGGCCTGGAAATGCTTGAGTGCAAATCTGTGATAAGAGGCATAGCATACTCCCTCAAGGATTTAGGCTCCTCCTCAACCATGGTATTTTGATTGGGTATACCCCGAACTTTGTCTCTTCGTAGTCTTCGAATATTTCTCTCGATCTCGGGATCGTAAGGAGTTAACTCAATACCACGTGAGCGTGGCATACAAATCAAGAATACCTACAAAATAAAATGAAAAATTATATACAAGTCTAAAAAGAGACCAAGTCGATTGAAATTGATATTGGTATAATTATTAGAAAACAATTCCCCGGCAACGGTGCCAAAAACTTGTTGGTCGATTTAGCAATCGATAAACACACACGTGCAAGTATACGCGGTCCACAAGTAATATATGATAAGATATGAGTCGAACCCACAGAGAATTATGACAAATAATAACCAAGTACCAATCGTATATCAATTTGATCTAATTTAAACGATGAAGGTTTGAATGTTGTTGATTGGTTGAGTTCACAAGTCAAGTAAAGAATAAAACGCGGTAAAATATCAAGGTAGAATGGTCTAAGATTACAATTTTCCCCAACACGTCATTTGAATCTCCTAACTCTCTCTTTTCAATCAGTTATATCATAGGAATTGACAACCAAAAAATTAAAACTACATAAGAGCCTCTGTCGATGGTCAATCACGAATCTTCCTAAGCAGTGCATAGGTATATGTCTATCCTAAATCTAATTAATCGTCTCCTCAATTACCAACTTTCACATCATAAGTCATTAAGACTAGATTCTCAATTAGTTGCATGCGGTAATTAGGTATATATCTATCCCAACTACTATCAAGATACCTATTATTGCAGATAATTAATAAGACACACGTCACTTAATCCGATTAATAACCCATAACAATCTATACTCTCACATGTTATCATAACTAGGTCTTAACCTATAATCCGTTCGTCAAGTTCATATAGGTTCTCAAGGTAATTACGGGCCAAACAATTAATCAAGAAGCAAAGGTTATGATAATCAATTCACACATGAATAACTAAAATTAATAGAGAGAGAATTCAATTCAAATTAAGTGTTGGGTTCCATTGCAATCTTAGAATAGAAGGTTAGTTCATGATAGCTACAATAAACATCAATTTCAATTTATACATTGTCAAATTCGAATTACAAATGAGTTAGAAATCTAGAAATGAAACCACTTTTCAAGTTGTTCGGCTGTTGTTCCTCGGGTTGTTGTTGGTTTCTAGCTCTCCTCCTTAGTTTTCCAATTTCTTGTTGACTGAGTTCCTTGGCTTGCGGCTTGATTCAACTTGATTTGCAACCTTTAGCCCTGTTGTTTGATGTATTTTGTAGCCTCCCTCTCTCTAGATATCTGATATGAAGCTTAGAAGAGATTATATATAGCCTCCATCAAGAAAACCCTAGCCAAAGTCGGACAAAATGGAGCTCAGATCGCACTGAAACTGTGTCAGATCGCACTCAGGACGGCATTGGCGCGCCCACACGATGCCTGGCGCGCGCGCGCCCAAGCCCTGGTTGGCCCATGCTGAGTGTCGCACGCCCGCACGCTGGTTGTCGCACGCCCGCGCCGCGCGCCCGCGCTCACGCCCTGGCCGCACGCTGGCGCCCCAACCTGCCGCACGCCCAGCGCGCTAACCTACTGCACGCCCAGCGCGCGCCCGCGCCCAGCGCCCATGCGCCCGCACCCAGCGCCTGCCTACCTGCCGAATGTTGCCGAGCACTGCCGAGACACCGAGTCCAGCGCGCGTGCACGCCCAATGCGTCTGCCTACCGAGGCTGCCCAACGCCTGCCAAGCGCCCAGCGCCGAGGTTGCCGAGCGCCCAACGCCCCTCACCCCCGTGCCTGCTGTCGAGGCCCACGCGCGCGGCACGCCCGGTGCCTGCCTGGTGCCCCAAGCTGCTGCACGTCGTGCCCGCGGCTTGGCTGACGCCGCACGCCGTGCACGCTCAACTTTCAAATGTCATCAAATTAAACCCCGAGCATCGCCAAACACAAATTTTCACCGTATTATCATTCAGGCATGGATATCCAAGCACGGGCTTGCCCTCGTGGCTTGGCCAACGCCGCACGCCGTGCACGCTCTCCGACGCCGTGCACGCCCAACTACCAAATGTTATCAAATTAAGCACCAAGCGTCACCAAGCACTAATTTCCATCGTACTACCATTCGGGCACAGACGTCAAAGCACGGATAATGAGTCATTACGAACAACGATCCGATCGGTCTTTATTTCCATTCCTACAAACATAATGAAAATGCATCAAAGCAACATAAAATATGTAAAAATAACTAAAAACTAAATTATCTCGAAATACGATAAAAATAACTAAAAACCATATAACAACCCCAAAAACTAACAAACTATCAAGGTCAAAGGTACCCAAATTGTGTGTATAAAATACCCTCATCAGAGACCAATATTCTTAAGTATCATAACCAGGAGATCCAGAATGGTACGTGTATCTCTTGCTAGGATCATACCTCTTGCCCTTGGGATCAGCTGGTGGAGCAAGTTCGGTAATCTTCTTTTGTGCTAATAATAAGACCAGTGTATTTTCAAGGGAGTCACTGAGAGGAGTGAATTCACAACTACGCCTGCTTTCAACAGTTTTCTGTTGGGTTTGATTTTGATGGAATGTCGGCTATTGCGGTCGAAGATGATTGTCTTGCATTCGAATGTGCAGAGTGTTGCCATTCCTTCGGGATTGCCCTGTAGCACTAGGGAGACATCCTCTTCCTTCTTCTTATAGCCTCTTTTGGGCTCACCCCCATAATTGCCAGATTGAATATGTTCTGTTACGGCTTCTAATGTCATAAGGTCCTTGATTTTTCCGGCTTTCAGTATCATCTCTACTATTTCTCCGTGTTTTATCATTTCAGAAAACGGCTTACTAATGCCACCCAGTACCCTCTTCAAGTACGGTGCTTCTTAAATGTCGATAAAGGTCATCACCATTTCGTTCTCCTCCATAGGTGGTCTTACTTGGGCATCCATTTGTCTCCATCTTTGGGCATAATCCCGGAATGACTCACTAGGTTGCTTCTTGATTTTGGTCATTTGTTACCTATCCGAAGCTATCTGGGACTGAAAACTGTATTGGTTCAGGAAAGCATAGGCCAGTTCTTCCCAGTTGTAGATTTTGGAGTTGTCAAGTCGAGCATACCACGTTCTTACTTCCCCAGTTAAACTCTTTTGGAAAAGCTGCATTCTAAGGCTCTTGTCTTCGACATAAGATCCGAGTTCCCCTATGTATACTTTTAAGTGAGTGTAAGGGTCTCCCAATCCATTATACTATTCAAAGTCCGGCACTTGGAACTTGTCAGGATATCTGGCTCCTAGAAATATGTATAGGTCAGAATATTAGACACTTTCGTAATTTCCTATCCCTTTTATGAACCTTATGGCATCTTCTATTTGTTTCACTTTCTTTTTGATCCCTTCATCGTCCTTATCATCCTGGACATCAATTATTTCTTTCGTCTAATTTTCTGAACCCTTATTACTCTTCCTGCCGAATTGGAATATAGGGACATGAATCTGTGTGTCCATAGTCTTGTTATGGATTTAACTGCCTCCCTGAGCGGAGGATTCGGGTTAATCTTTAGTCATCTTGCACTGTTCTTTCAATAGATTGGTTATCTCAGCGATCTACTTTTTAAAGCTCTCGAACTCTTCTCGAGAAATGGGGATAGAGTCTTTTTGTCCGATTTCACAATCAACAATTACATGCAAGTATACACGATCAACAAGTAATAAAGTGATAAGAAAGAGTGTCGAACCCACAGGAATTACTATGTTTAAATCTCCAACTGTCAATCTAAATTATGCCTATTCTATTAAACAATTGCAATTTGAGTTTTTGATTGATATTAAGTAAATAAATACTAACACCAACAACTATCACAAAGGTTGAAATTCAGATTTATTATGATTAAGACTACAATATCCCCAGTTATTTATCATAAACCAATCTATCTACGTTTTCCAATTATTCACTTCAATGGAGTTGTTCACAGAAATTCAATTGTATTTATAAGCCCTTTTCCAAGTGATCAAATAATCTATCTAATCCAATTACTCTACGATATTCCTATGCAAAGTTAAAGGATTAAATTCATTAAGTTCCAATTTCCAATTGTTACATGCAGCAAAGAGATATCCCTATTCACTTCACAATCCTAATTATCCAACACATATAAATAATTAAAAATACATGCTATCTTATCCAGTTCTAACCCTAGATTGCATCTCCCGAATTCATCTAAAGTAATCCGCTAATTGTCGGCCAAACAATTTAATCAATAAGTATAGAATAAGATAGACAACTCCCATCAATTAAATAACTGGAATGAAATAAATAATTAATTCATAACATAATTGGTTCAACCGTAGTCTTAACTAAGAATTTAGCTCATACTGATAATAAAAACTAGAATACCAAAATAAGTCATCATAATTAATTACAAATTAGAGAGAAAAGATTAAAAGAAAACTCAATATAATCTCTAGCTCTCCAATCTGCATTCCTCATGAAGCTTGACTTGATCTTCAATCTCCTTGTTCAGCTCTAAAAATTCAATCTTTGGATATGTCTGTGTGTCCCATCCAATCCTTCATCTCCTATTTATATCTTCCTTTAGTCTCCCAATCAGAATAATAGCAAGAATCCTTAATCACTTCTACCTTTCCAAAATAACTGAATGTTGGCAAACTTAAATTTTCCATCAGCCGCATTCTCGCCCCGGCGAGAAGTTCCTATACAAATATCTCGCCCTGGCTAGCTTTCGCCCCGGCGAGAAAAACAAAGCACAACTTCTCGCCCCGGCGAGGTTGCCCTGCACCCAGCCAATTTTCTTCTTTTGAATCCGCAGCCAGCCATGACCTACAAAAGCAATATGAAAACAAGTAAAAGATACCAAAAACACTTAAAAACAAGTAAAGAATAAGCCAAAGATATATCAAACTCATAGGTTAAAACCTACTCATCAAGTCTGGTGTAGAACTTTCAGCTATTTTGATAGGTGTGTTCGGACCTTACGAGCTTAGAGTCTGGTTCTTGGACCAATCTGTAGAGAAAGAGGACGTAGTTTAGTATTTGAGGACTCGTAATGACGGATGCATGCTAATGTAATGTTTATTTTGAGGATTTTTTTAATCTTTTCCTATAAGACAAATGGTTAGTAGGTTTTTGCTTACGTGGCGAAAAAGGGATGCAGGGTGATTAAATCGAATATGGATAATATTTTACATATAAGGAGTAACAGGGCATGAAGAGACTTCCCATAACGTTGGGTTTATCTGAGGCTGACCTACCCTAGGGTTACTCTCACAGGCTTTTTGGCATGAAGGTCCCCAGATCTTCGCAACTTACTTGATAGGAATGAATCCGATCTTTTAATTGGAGCAGATCTGAGTGGTGCCTTTAGCCTCACGGGGGAACGCCCCCTTAAGTCCTGTAATCAACAACCGACGGGTTCGCCTCCTTGAGGAGGAATCACACAACATACATTCGCATACATTCATCGTGTCTCATCGCATGCATATGATGACACTTAAATCAAGCATTCAAAAATATAAGGCATTCATCACACATACATTCGAATCACACAAAGAAAAGAGAACAACAAGATTGAATGCGGCTTAAGCCCTCTAATGTCCCCAGCAAAGTCGCCAGCTATCGACGTCGGGAATAATTTTTCCTAATTTTCGTATTTTCTACCCTTATTAAAATTTCGATTTATTCCTTTCATTTAAAGGGTGATTTTTAGGAAAAAATTGACATAAATATCGACGGAGTTTTGAAAGATTGATTTTAATGATGGGACAATTAGACAGAGCCGCTAATTAGTAAAGATTTAAATGAATGTACCAACTCATCTGGATTTTTAGATTTTTGCAATATGGCCCAATATATGACTCTGTAAAATTGGTCTCAAAACTGAGATACATAGAGTTCGGGGGCTTACTTAAGCGAGGAAAAGGTGTTAGACACCGCCCGACTTTCGTGAAAACACGGTTATCGCATCTTGATGTTTTTTTATGTGTGAAGTGTGTGTGTGTGTGTGTGATTTTGAAGGAAATCGCTATCTAGCTTTGGATCAAAATCGTGAGAAGTGCATTATTTTGAAAGTAACTTAAAGCATCTTTGAACCTAGACACGAGGGATTTGATTTAAAGAAAGGGTTCGTTTTAGTTTATGATTTTGATAGAAACCGTTTTTTGGGTGACGTTTTGGAAATTATGATTTTCAAACCCTTCGCCAAATAGGAATTGAGATTCATCGTTACTTTCAATTTTAAGTTAAAGTGGTCTTACTAACCTGAGCGATTTGAGTTTGATTTTAGAAGATCTTTGTTGTTTTATTAAAAAGTCATTTTTCGTGATAAATGAAAAACTAATCATCAAAATAGGGTCGGGGCGATCCCTGGGCATGAAAGCCATCTCGATAACCCCGACACCCGCAATCATAATTTTCACTATCACGGGCCTTAAATCCGGTTTTCATGGGATGGAACCCTCAATTTTAAGGCCCAAATTTACATTTACAATGATCGGATAATGGCTTTACAATCAAAATCATGTCCATCGTGGGAATTAGGTCAAGATCCGATTCGAGGATCCCAACGCCAATATTCATAGGCTCACATCGATAGATAGTACATCGAAACAAAAATAAAATAAAGATCTAGGAAAGGGCTCCCATAAACCCTATCTCGTAGACCAAAAAACTGAAGCCAACATCTCGAGGGACTATATGTATTGATGAGATCCATTAACGGAACCTAGAATCGTGGGAATAAATCCATAGATCTAAGGTTCCCTAGATCTATACAATGACATAATCAGGATTTAAATCGAGAAATATATATATCAAACTGGCTATCAGGTGATTCAATTGTTAGAATCCCTTGACGGCGGCTAGGTAGGACCCCCTTACCACTAGATACGGATCTAGGATTTCACGGGGTAAACAAAATCGACTAAAAAATATTAAAAACGACTAGATTCAAACTAGATTTAACCCGAATCTAGCATAAAGGGTAAAGCTTTAAACTTTGAAACCAATAAAAAGCTAGATCCAAGCTAGATCTAGGGTGGATCTAGTAAAAAGATTCAAAATTTAATAATATCAAAGCAAAACAACCGATAAAAGGATTTAAATCTAAGGAAAAGTGATGAAATAATACAATTATCGAAAAATAAACAAACTTTAAGCACAACAATGAACAAAACACACGAGATCTAATAGATCTACATTGAATTCATAAGAAAGATTGAATCTTTCACCTTGAAAAGTGAGCAACAAGCTTCCTAAGCCTTGGATCTATGAATGCTCACTCAATTAATGATAGATTTATGTACAAATAGCTAGATTTATATAAGATATATAGGATATTCTCTCTAAAAAAGTCACATTCTCACTCTAGAATGGCTCTTTCTCTCTCTAAAATTCCTCTCTTCTTTTGAAAATCTGCTAAAATAGTCCTTATATAGGCTTCCTGGTGAGTGGATTTTATATCCATGAATCATGTATTTTTAACTTAATTATTTTGTTAGTTCTTAAGTATTTTTAGTTTAGTTTGATGCATTTTAATGTTTTTTATGCAGGAATAGAAGATGTGATCTTAAATGGAGAAAGAATAATAAATGGTGTTTATTTAGCCTTACTATGAAGCCAAGAATGCTAGGCAAGGGTTTGGAGCAAAGAGATGGGCTTAAGAAAGGGATTAAAAGATTGATTGGGCGTACAAGGAAGGAAAAGGGAATGGGAAATCAGGAACAATAGAGCCGTCACACTAAATATGGGAAGTTGCGGCGCTGCATGAGAGTCGCAGTGTTGCCTCAAGTTTCCGATCGTGTGGAGCGGATGTGTGCGGCGAGGGTGAGTCATTTTTAGCTGATTAAGTCCCAGTTTAATAATAAAAAAAGATACATAAAGGGAGGAGTCCTAAATATCAAGAGGTGATAATAGAAGATAAATACCTCAGATCATCATCAGAAGAGGGGGATCGAGATTATTATCAGCAGAGAACTTTTTCTGGGAAGAAAAGGAAGAAGACAAAGATTGAAGATCGGAGTAGTGGATCAAGAGTTGTTCAACAGATTCTTTTTCTACTCTTCCTCTTAGATATTTGTACTTTGATTATGTTTATGGATTACATGATGATGCTCTCTTTCTTCAATATGAACTAAATTTCTATTCAAGTTTGCAATGGAACCCGAAGATTGGATCTAATTGATTTTATTTCTTATTTAATTATGATCAATTGTTTGCAAGATTGTTTATCATATTTTGTGTTTCATGTAATAATTATGTGGCCAATAATTAATCTGTTGATCTAGATGATATGGAGACATTGATTCTAGATTGGGCGTGGAATATGATACATGTGTTTGATTTATTCTTCTGAGGAGTGAATATCCAATTTGTAAGAAGGATAAGAATATACCTAATTATCGCATGAACTTGTATAAGAATTGGTGACTTTTCCTTCATTGTTGATTATTCACATAGAAATATAGTGAATTAATTAGGAATGAGGACACTTATCTAAATTTGGAATAAGTTAGATAAATACTTATAAATTCTTGGTTAGTAATTTGCAACATTTGATTAATTAAGTAGGGAGTAGATAAGTTGGGTACATCATCGGGGGAAATTGTGATCTTGAGAATTCATTTTAATAGATATTTTTCATAGTTAACGTTGTTAGTTAATTTTGTCAATTTTGGTAATATCAATTGTTTAAATAGAATTGGATTAATCAATGGTTGGTAATTGGATTGATTAATTAATTTATTAGATTATTCTTTGTGGGATCGACAACTCTACTTACATTATTATATTACTTGTGGCTCGTGTATACTTGTACGTAAATTGCTAGTATAGATTTTGGCAAACTCTTCCCTGGGCAGCTACAGGTGCACCTGTGGCTGACCCAGTGGGGCCCACCTGCCTCAGTTTTCGTGTCGTGTAGTCGACTTTTCGTTTTGTTCGCTGAAACGTCCGTAACTTTCAATTCGGGAAGAGTTGGGAGACGTGTCATACCATTCTGAAAAGCTCTTTTTGAGAGCTACACAATAACATAAAGTTTGGCCAATTCTGGGTCCGGGAAGATAAAGCAAGAAGCAGAAATGGATCTTCCCAAAGATGTCGATTGGTCAACCGTCATGCTTCACGTAGTTTATCACTCGGTAGTCGTTTAGCTATCTCTTCGCATTCACTCTGAGTCTTGCAATTCTTTGTTTGAAGTCCTTGTCATTAGGGTGAAAAGACGTTTTTGCCCTCTTGCTAAGGTTAGATGGCAGAACGCCAAATTTTGGGTGTCTACAGTATCAGGAATGTCACAACGCTCCCACTAACCTTTTTATACACGCATGGTTCATCCTTATTTTTGATAAAATTAAACTTTTTAATTGTCTCATCAAAATAGATGTTTCATCTTCGAGAAGCTTGCTTTAATCCATAAATAGATCGTTGTAGCTTACATACTAAATTTGCTCCATCTTTTGGAACAAAACCCTCTGGCTGTATCATGTATACATCCTCTTCTAGTTTTCCATTGAGGAAGGTCGTTTTCACGTCCATTTGCTAGATCTCATAGTCATAGTAAGCTGCAATCGCAAGTAAAATCCTAATGGACTTGAGCATTGTTACTGGTGAGAAGGTTTCATCATAGTCAACTCTTTATCTTTGTTTAAAACCTTTTGTCACCAGTCTGGCCTTATAGGTCTCTACCTTGCCATCTGCTTCAGTCTTTCTCTTAAAGACCCATTTACACCCTATAGGCACTATGCTTTCCGGTGGAGTAACTAAAGTCTATACTTGGTTTCATACATGGAGCTCATTTCGGATTTTATGGGCATTTGCCATTTCTCTGACTGTCTACTACTCATAGCCTCATCGTATGTAACTGGATCATCATCTTGTATGATGTGTACCTCATTATCATCATCTATGATGAATCCATACCTTTCAAGTATCTTCGGTACTCTTCCAAATTTACAATTCGGTTGTGGTACAGAAGTTATATCTACTTGGACAAGTTAATCCATTTGACCTGTAGTGGTTTGCGGTTATTGAACTTCTTCAAGATCTATTTTCCTCCCACTAGCCCCTTTAAGGATAAACTCTGTTTCCAAGAAGGTAGCGTGTTTCGCAACAAACACCTTTTGCTTAGTAGGATTATAGAAATAATACCTTAAACTTTCTTTAGGATATCCCACAAATCTCCACTTGTTAGATCTTGTCCCAAGCTTGTCACTTTGTAAGCTCTTTGCATAAGTTGGAGAACCCCAAACTTGACATGCTTAAGACTAGGTTTCCTCCCTATCCATAACTCATATAGACTTAGGGATGAATTTTGAGGGGACCTTATTTAGTAGATATGCAGTTGTTTCTAGGGCATAACCCCAGAAGGATACTGGAATGTTGGTAAAACTCATCATGGACCGCACCATGTCCAACAGAGTATGATTTTTCCTTTCAGATACACCATTCAATTGTGGCGTACCAAGAGGCGTCCATTGTGAGAGAATACCATTATCTTTGAGATGATCAAGAAAATCATTGCTTAAGTATTCCCCTCTTCGATCCGATTGAAGAATCTTAATACTCTTACCATTTTGTTTCTCTACTTCACTTCTAAATTCTTTGAACCTTTCAAATGATTCAGACTTATATTTCATCAAATACACATATTCAAATCTTGAATGATTGATAAGTGCATAATATTCGATAATTTTGATTCCTATATATTTAGTTTTATTACATGTTTTATGTGTATATGGACTTATTAAGGTATTTATTAATTTCGAGAGAATTGGAACTGAAAAGAAGAAAAGGGATCAAAATAGGTGCGCAAGGAGAAAAAGAAAAAACGGACAGAACAAAGTGAGCCGCGGCACTCCAAAGCATGGGCCACGGTGCTGGAAGCTTGAGCCGCGGCGCTCTCAGGTAATGTCGCGGCACTAAGAGACTTGCGCAGGCGTGTGAGGCGTGTGGTCGGGCAGCAGCAAGGAATTTATCTTGCGATGTTTAGAAGAATTCGACTCTAATTTGGATTATTATTTCTTAGGGTTTTAAGACTTTGTTCTATGAGTATAAATAGATGTTCTTAGCCAAGTTTTAGGGGTCTTGGAAGCTCACAATTGTAAACCCTAGATTTATGGGCAAGAATGAAGACATGTTAAGCTAAGTTCTTTATTTTCAGTTCTAAGGAATGTTGAACCTTCTTTATAATTAATGGTTTGATTAAGTTTACATTATTTATTCCTTCTTACATGAAATTTATTCTGATAATCTACTTTAATTGATTGTATGATATTCTATCTTATTGATTTGATTTCTGCTGAATTGAATTGATTAACTAATATCATATGCTAGATTAAGGAATAGTATCACGTGTATTTGATATTGTTCCTAATCACAAGTGGTGATTAGTAATACATGATTGTGGACAAACTTTTGAGTATTACTAAGATTATCAGAAGGCATGTTAAATAATTCGAGCTTATGTGATTGTTGTTTGGAATAGTCTAATTCCCTAACTCTTAATGTTGTTGTCATATTAAATCTAAAGAGCTTGTTTTAGGTTGTATGATGGTTAGAATCTCGTGAAGAGTTTATTTCATTGAGTGATAATTTAAGGGGAATTTCGGTTAACAGAGCTTATTGTTAGCTAGGACTATTAGTTTCATTAAAGGGTAAATAATATTATACTTGATTAATCTATTGTTGTGAAAAGGTGATACTGAACTAAAGAACTGAAGTTTTAATTCATTGATTATTCTTATTAATTATTTACTGTTACTTTAGTTAGTTAAAATCAAATTCACAACTCCCCCCACCAAATTTATATTTAATAGTATTTTGATTTAGAAAACAATAGAATAAACAAAGATAAATTCACTCTCTGTGGGATCGATCCTTGCTTGTTACTATATTGCATATTGTGTTCATAGGGTATAAGTAAGGTTTAATTTTAGAGTGTAAATGACAGCTCCCAATAATCATCAGTGAATGTAATGAAATACGAATACCCTCCTCTTGCATCTTTTGTCATAGGTCCACATATATCTGTGTGTACCAATTCTAACAACTCTGCAACTCTCTCTCCATGTCCACTAAATGGAGATTTAGTCATCTTACCCATGAGACAAAATTCACAAGTTGGATATGATCCGAAATCAAATGGCTCCAAAAGCCCATCTTTATGCAACTTGTTTAATCTTGTTTCATTAATGTGACTGAGTCTACAATGCCATACGAAGGTATGATTCACATCATCTTTTTTCCTTTTATTAGTTTGTTAAATTTGAAAAATATTTTCATGTAAGTCAAGTATGTAAAGTCCATCAATTAATCTATCAGTTTCAAACAAAATATTATCATTATAAATAGGACAACAATTGTTCTTAAATATAATATCAAAACCTCCTTTGTCCAATAATGAAATTGAAATAATGTTTCTAATAAGAACCGGAACATAGTAATAATTTGCTAAATTCATTGATTTGCCCGAAGGCAATGCTAAACTATAAGTTCCTATGGCTAATGCAGCAATTTGTGCTCCATTCCCCATGCGTAGGACTACTTCCCCTTTGTTTAACTTTCTACTTCTGCTTAGGCCTGCATAGAATTACATATGTGAGAACCACAGTCGTTATTGAATACCCAAGTAGAACTTTGACTTATAGAAAGATTTATTTCAATCATGAACAAACCTGAATCTGTAGCTGAAGCTTCACCAAGCTTCTTCTGCTTACGTTCTATAAGATACTCCTTGTAATTTCTTTTCTAATGTCCAGGCTTATTATAGTGGAAGCAAACTCCTTTGATATCTAAATTAGTTTTCTTCTTATTGTCCTTTGTTTTTGCCTTTCCTTTTGCCTGATTTGAACTTTTCTTCTTTTTAGAAGATCCTTTGGCCCGCTTCCTTTACTTGGAAGTTTCATCTACCAGTAAGACTTGGTCTTTCTTGGTTGAAAAGTGACTCTCCGCATTTTTCAACATGTTAAGCAACTCAGGCAGGCTGACATCTAGCTTGTTCATTGGAAATTCACAACAAATTGTGAGAAAGAGTCCAGGAGTGACTTCAAGATCAGATCTTGGCTCAACTCTCAATCCATTACAAAACTCAGTTGTCCCAATTGTTCAATCAGATTAATCATTTTGAAGACATATGTCTGTACTATAGTATCATCGGTCATTCTAGATCGGAAGATCTCTTTAGATATTTCATATCTAGCATACCTACTCTGCTCACCATACAAATCTTGATGGTGAAGCAATATGGTAGGTGCATCTATTTTCTCATGTTAATGTTGTAACTCGTTACTCATGGATGCCAACATGATGCACTGAGCCATCATAGCATCATCCTGCCACTTTCTAAAAGTAGCAATCTCTTTCTCAGAGGTATTTTCTGCAACAATTGCAGGGACCGACGAATTAAGGACATAAGATAGCTTTTCAGCAGTGAAAATAATTCTCAAATTCCTTAACCAATCCATATAGTTCGGTCCAGTTAACTTATTCGCATCAAATATGCTTCGCAGTGATAGTTAATTAGACATCGTAAAATTCTATAAATGAAATTTTAATAACAACATTAACATTTATTCATTTCATTAATTACCAAATTAATTAGGTCTTTATTAAAATGGTATCTCCCACTAGTTTCATCAAATTATATAACCCTCTATATATAATTCAGCAGATCTAATTAAAATCCGCTAGTGAGAAAGAATCATATTGCCATAAATATACAACCTTTTGTATGCACAACAAATTATAGATTTATTCAATAGGTAGACAACTTTTGTCAATTACATCTCCATGTAACTCCTTTTATTTTTGCCTCTTAAATTATGATGGTCGAGTGTGTGCACATCTGAACTAAAATAATCTAAGTTAAGTCAGTACTAGCATTTCCATATAAGTGAAAAGAAAAATGTGGTCCTTATGTGTGCACAACAAAACATGTATTGTTCAATTTCTTATAAACATCCAATGTAATAAAGCCAACATCTTAAACATTTTATATAAGCCTTATGTGTGCACAACAAACTGTTAGGTTTATATATAACGCAAGCATGCAATCAAATTACATAAATAGGGCGGAAGCGTGATAAAATGGATTTTAAAATTTTTCATACAAACCATCACCATGATCTTTCCTTGTGTTCAATTATTAATTTAACGAAAGAGATAGAGATAGAGAATTATACCCTCGTGAATCAAAGCTTCCTCGGGTACAAGTTCACCTCCAATTCCTTCGCATTTTCCTTGAATTCCACTGATTAAATTCCTTCGCTTGATCAACGTTAGCCACCCAAGTGTATGGCCTCTAGAGGTGATCCACCAAGGAAGAATAGTTGTTCAAGAAGATGGGTGTTGGCAAAACCCTAGTTTCTATCTCTATAGAAATTGCAAGTACGCTCCACAATCTAATGCAAGAGTGTATAACATTAATCTATGATAAGACTTCTCTTATTTATAGATATAGGAATAACCCTTCCCTAAACTATTTAGGATTAGGGTTTCTATTATAATTAAACACCTTTAATTAATTATGCTCATAATCCAATTAGGAATTCATGAGAGAGTACTTCTATTAATTAATTCTCAATCCCTATTAGGAATTAAATAATGATAATAGTAATAATAATAAGAAGAAGAATAATAAGACTCCTCTTATTAATTTATATTTAATATTTTCAAAATATTAAATAATAAATATTAAGCTATTTAATTTATTCTATCTCCATATATTAAATTAAATACACTTAACTTATTATTATAATTATGTCATTTACTTCTTAAATAAATATTTTTCTTTTGCGGTGTGACCCTTTAGGTTCTCCATATTAAACCGATTGTGAATAAATCAATTAGAACAATTCTAATTATATTTAAATAAATAAATTAAACTATTTAATTCATTTAAATAAATAATATTTATTCTACAATAAGGATAAGCCCCCTTAGCGATTAACGACTTTCCAGATAATATAGATTTCAATATTATTCACAAAAGAACCTTTCAGTGCATAGTTATCGTACAAGTCAATCCTTCTACCATACAATGTCCCAATTAAATATAAGATATGGAATTTCTGTTAAGTCTTATTTTATTTAATTATATGTATTTCGATTCCTAAATGCACAACTCTAAATAATGCAAATTAGAAACTCCTTTCTAATTTCATTCTGCCTTGGCCAAGGACTACCGAGTTGTCATTTATCGAATCACATAGGACATTCACATCTTTTACTAGACGTGGTAGATTCTTTGTTGATCATTCACCTATCTTCATGTACAACTTATTATACCCAATCATACCCTTTGATATACCCTAAAGGTCTTAAGGGACATGTCAAAGTATAACTCATCATACACAAGATACTATGATGATCTCAAGTCCAAAGATCACTTGTACTACTATCACTAGAAGAATTCCTATTGACATGCGAGTAAAACTCCATTAGGTATTCCTTAGCGAGCCACGTTCAGTATACTTATTCTCCAATAAGCACTTACATACTTGTTTTAGTGTCTCCATACAAATGATTATGAGATCAATCATCATATTCCTAAGAGCAAGCAACGTATGTACTAATCTATCCAGATTCACTAATCCCCTTTTTTAGTAATCCAACGATTAGGAACGATTTTAGTCTGTGAGCTATCTAGAATTTAGATCTCATTAGCATGATCACCATCATGATTCTGAAAGTATTGCTCAAAACTATGGGTTGATCACATTTAATATTATAGCACTATGTAGATAATGTAAAATGCCTTTTAAGAAAATCAATTCTTTTATTAATAAATGAATAAGATTACAAATTATATAATATATCATATCAAATATGATTGGCTTGTGTGCATACTACTTTCAATCTCCCACTTGCACTAAAGTCAATCGCCATGGTATCTAATACCCTTCTTCTCTAAGTGACGATCATCCTGCTGTTTGGATAAAGCTTTAGTAAATGGATATGCAATGTTATTCTTGAGAGTCCACTATCTCTATAGTGAATTCTCCTCTTTCAATGATTCTACTAATCAAATGAAAGAGCCGCAACACATGTTTGAATCCAAGATGAGACTTAGGAACTATTCCTAGTTCTGTGATGAACTTTTCATCCAAACAATCAACTTGCAGCTTCACTTACAGCTATATACTTTGTCTTTATTACTAAATCATCAACTCTTTGCTGTTTGGAACCTTTCCAATTTCACTGCACCACCATTTGAGGTAATAATTTACCTTAAAGTGGATTTGTTATCGTCTTGGTCAGTCTGAAAAACTTGAGTCTGTTTCTAGTTTTAATTCAGACCCACCATGAATCATAATCACATCCTCAATATCGGTTAAGTACTTAAAGATGTTTTTCACTATCTTACATTGATCTTCTCCAGAATATGACTGATCAACATTAGGCCTTGTATATTCATTGCATACATGATAGTAACTCATGCGATCTCTTTTCATTGAGGATAATATGTTCATTGGGTCAAGTCAAACATCCTTTTAAATCTATCTATATAGATTTATATCCCCAATTTATAGGATGCTCCTCCCAAGTTTTTCATGGAGGAATGTTTAGACAATTTTATCTTTACTGATTGTAGCATTGGTGTGTCATTCCTTATCAATAGTATATCAACATATAATACTAGGAATGTCACAGCGCTCCCACTGACCCTTTTGTACCCACTAGGTTCATTCTTATTTTTGATAAAATCAAACTCTTTTGATTGTCTCATCAAAACGAATGTTCCATCTTTGAGAAGCTTGCTTCAATCCATAAATAGATCGTTGTAGCTTATATACACGATTTGCTTCAACCTTTAAAACAAATTCCTCTGGCTATATCATACATACATTCTCCTCAAGTCTTCATTGAGGAAGGATGTCTCCACATCCATTTTGCCAGATTTCGTAATAAGCTACAATCACAAGCAAAATCCAAATAGACTTGAGCATTACCCGGTAATAAGGTTTTATCACAGTCAACTCCTTCACTTTATTTGAAACCTTTTAAACAGGTCTGGTCCTTGCCATTTGGCCTTGTCTTTCTCTTAAAGACCCATATACACCCTTTAGGCACTATGCCTTTTGGAGGAGTAACCAGAGTCTATACTTAGTTCTCATACATGGAGTCTATTTTGGATTTCATGGTCATCTGCCATTTCTCTGAGTGTTTACTACTCATAACCTCATCGTATATAACTGGATCATCATCATCTATGATGCGCACCTCATCATCATCATCTATGATGAATCCATACCTCCTAGGTATCTTCGGTACTTTTCCAGATTTACGATTCGGTTGTGGTACAATAGGTCTATCTAGAGGTTCCTCGGTTTAACTGAAAGTTCTTTATGGTTCTTGAACTCCTTCAAGATCTATTACCCTCCCACTAGCTCCTTCAATGATAAACACTTTTATCTAAGAAGGTAACATGTAGGATTATAGTAATAATACCCTAAATTTTCTTTAGGATATTCCACAAACCTGCACTTGTCAGATTTTGTCCCAAACTTATCTTTTGAAACCTTTTCACATGAGTTGGACAACCCCTTATCTTAACATACTTAAGACTAGAAATCCTCCCTATCCATAACTTTTATGGAGTCTTGGGGCTGGATTTTGAGGTTACCTTATTTTGTAGATATGCAGCCGTTTCTAGGGTATAACCCCAGATAGATACTGAAATATCGATAAAAATCATTATGGACCGCACCATGTCCAACAAGGTACAATTTCTCCTTTTAGATACACCAATCAATTATTGCGCATCAGGAGGTGTCCATTATGAGAAAACACGATGATCTAAAAACTTATTGCACAAGTATTCCTTCCTCGATTTGATCAAAGAATCTTAATACTTTGTTAATTTGTTTCACTTCTGAATTCTTTGAACCTTTCAAATGATTCAGACTTGCATTTCATCAAATACACATATTCAACTCTTTGAATGATCATCTCCTTTACTTTTACTAGTTTGTTTAATTTGCAAAATTATTTTCATGTAAGTCAAGTTTACAAAGTCCATTAAGTGATCTTCCAGTTTCAAACAAAACATTATCATTATAAATAGAACAACAATTGTTCTTAAATATAATTCCAGAACCTTCCTTGTCCAACAATGGAAGTAATAATGTTTCTAAAGAGAACTGAAACATAATAACAACTTATTAACTTAATAGACTTGCCCGTAGGCAATGCTAAACTATAAGTTCCTACGGCTAATGTAGCAACCATTGCTCCATTCTCCACACGTAAGATTACTTACTCTTTGTTTAGCTTTCTACTTCTGCTTAGTCTCTGCATTGGATTGCATATGTGAGAACTATAGCCGGTATCCAATACCTAAGTAGAACCTTGACTTATAGAAAGATTTATTTCAATCATGAACAAACCTATATCTGTAACCGAAGATTCACTAAGCTTCTTCTGGTTAGCCTCTGCAAGATGCTCCTTACAGTTTCCTTTCTAGTGTCTAGGCTTATTGTAGTGGAAGAAAACTCCTTTGTTATCTGCATCAGTTTTGTTCTTAGTGTCCTTAGTTATTACCTTTCCATATACCTTCTTTGAATTGTTCTTCTTTTAAGAAGATCTTTTGGCCCTTTTCCGCTTCCTGAAAGAATTATCTACCAGTAAGACTTGGTCTTTCTTAGTTGGAAAGTGACTCTCTACAGTTTTCAACATGTTTAAGCAACTCATGCAAGCTGACATATAGCTTATTCATGTGGAAATTCACAACAAATTGTGAGAAAGAGTCTGGAAGTGATTGCAAGATCAAATCTTGGATCACCTCTCCATCCATTACTAAACTCAGTTATCCCAATTATTCAATCAGATTGATCATTTTTGAGGATATTTGTTTATAATGTAGTGCCATTTATTCTATATTGGAAGAACTCCTTAGATATCTAATATCTAGCAGTCCTACTTTTCTCACAATTCAACTCCTTAAAGATGCAGGAGTATAGTAGGAGCATCCATAGTTTCATGCTGACGTTGAAGCTCGTTACTCATGGATGCGAGCATGATGCATTGAGCCAACTATGCATCATCTTGTCACTTTCTAAAAGTAGCAATATTTTCCTTCGAGGCATTGTCTGCAACCATTACAGGGATAGGCATATTAAGGACATAAGATAGCTTTTCAGCCTTGAGAACTGTTCTCAAATTCTTTAACCAGACCTTTTAATTTGGTCCGATTAATTAGCATTTAATATTCTCCGCAATGATAGTAAATTAGACATTGTAAGATTCTGTAAATGAATTTGTAATTTAACAACATTTTAGCATACATTCATTTGTTAATTAATTACCAAAATAAATTAGGTCTTTATTTTAAATTGGTATCTCTCACTTTTTCATCAAACTATATTACCCTCATTATATAGCTCGGCAATTCTAATTAAAGATTTGCTAGTAAGAATAAGGATCCCATTTCAAATGAGGATCCCATTTCAAATGTATATAGCCTTGTGGTGACACAACAAACGATATATAAATAAATAGGTAGACAACTATTGTCAATTACATCACTATATAACTCCTTGTATTTTGTCTCTTAGATTATTTTGATCAAGTGGTGACACATCCGAATCAAAATTATCCAAGTTAAGTCCAACCTAGCACTTCCATATATGTGAAAAGAAAAATACCGCCCTTGTGGTGACACAACAAAACAGTAATGTTCAATTCCTTAATAAGCATCAAATGTGATAATGCAACATCTTAAATATTTAATACTTGCCTTGTGGTGACACAACAAACTCATATTAAATATTTAATACTCTATTGCTTTACCGTGCTAGAAGGCGACGTTCGATATTCCAAATATCTTTGAACGCTTAGGACTTAATATGATTTCTTTGAGGGGTTTGTTATTATTAGTCTTATCTTGTTTAACGCGCATGCACATATATATAAAATACGCGTCATATTATTTGACATGCGAAGCATGTTGGATAATATATAATATATATATATAGTAATCATGCACATATAGAATATTATATTCTACCCGGATTGATTATGGACTTTTATTCTAGTTTGGTTCATTAGAGCCACCAAGTGAACAAAAAGGTCAAACCTAGGGTGCAAAAATTAAATTTAAATATAACTATTACATTTAAAACTCGGGCTCCATTATAAACTGGTCTTTATGCGCTCCTTGCTCCTTTGTCTCCAATTCTTCAAAATAATTCTAACTAATCCTATTACATATATTATTTACAATAAATAAAAACCTTGATCAGCAGTCAAGGGAAGTACATAGGAGGGAGATAGAATTTATATTAAGAAAAATTAGAGAAGACGAGGTACGCAGACCCCATTTATAAAAACTCATTCATTCAAGCATCCTCTAAAATAATTTCAATCACACATTGGTCAATAGTCCATAATCAATCCCTATTTATTATCATACATATCTCTATATGCATCAATAAATAACATTCATCTCATGAATAATAAAACCATTCCATATATTCATTGATATTAATTAATGGGCAAAAGTTTTGCTAATATTTAGTTTTTGAAACAAAATAAACTCTTTTATTTTAATCAAAAAACCAAATCCAAATTAAACTCCTTTAATTTTAGCAATCTGAAATCATATTTCAGATAAAATAAACATCTTTATTTTAAACTTTTATCAATTAAATAAACCATTTATCTTAATTGAGAAAAACAAAAAAAATTCAAACTCTGCATACCAGCGCGGCCGCGCTCCAAATTGAACTAGGAGCGGCGCGGCCGCGCTGCACTCCTAGAAATGTTTTCTGGGTTCAGGCGATGTTTGCCTAAATCTATACTAGCAAAATACGCAAGTATACGCAATCCACAAGTAATAAAGTGAAAGTAGAGTATCGTCTCACAGAGAAGAATTGATTCTATAATGACAATTCCAGATTTAAATTAAAACAATTTTAGTAAGCAAATAATTGATTTCAAAAGTTTTGAGTTTAACTAATTAATTCTAAATTAAATTACTACCACTAGTTTGAAAACAGATTTTTAAGGACTTAAGACTATAACTTCACTTAATGCTTTATCTTGTTCAACATACTTCCCTTCAAATTATGCTAGTTGTTTTGGATTGTTAACCAGGAACTCATCTCTATTTATAACCATCTCTCAATGTTTTATAAATAACTCAACTCAAATCCACAATTGATAGACTCAAGTTAATCACCCTAGATAACTAATTCACTATATTTCTATGTGAATTACAATTAAAAAGGATTTAAAGTCCAGGTTCCCTATTTTGATTACATGCGGTGAATAGGTATATTTCTATCCTAAACACAAATTATGAATTCCATCGACAGCAGAAGACACAATCACGTGCTATTATGGTCAGATCTAATTCTATACTTCATCTCTCGAATTCATATAGAATATCCCAGTAATTATTGGCCAGATAATTAAGCAATTCAGCACAAACCATAATAGACAATCCAAAAATAACTAATCATAATATTCAAAGAAGCATGATATTCAAGACTACGCATTAAGATCCATTATAGCCTTAAAAGAAATTTAGTTCATAACTAAACTAGAATTCATCATCCACAAGTTTAATAACATCAAAAGTTTAGAGTAGAAAGAAAAGAGAAGAAACACTGTAAGCAATCCTTCAATCTCTGTCCTGCTCTTCCTTGCTTTCTCCTTGCTATCAACTTGCTTCAAGTCTTCTCAAATTGCTCAAAACTAGGGTTTGCTAATAATAGGTCTCTCAATTACCAACTAGAAAACACCTATTTATAGTATCTAATAAAACCCCTAATTAATTACAAAGTTTCAAATCCAAGTTCAAATCAAAACCAATTAAAACATCTGAAAAGTTAAATTTGCCCTCACTCGAACCGGCGCGGCCGCGCCTGGATTAAGCTTGAAAGGCGCGCGGCCGCGCTACTCTGGCAGCAAATTTTTTCCTAAGTCTGAAGTCAGGCGCGGCCGCGCTGCACCCTAGCTCATTATGGGCGCGGCCGCGCTGCCCTGCTACTCTGCAATATCAGCAACTCAGCAACTGCAATAGCGCAATCCCACCAATTCTCGCCAAACTCAATCCCAACACGCGCAACCTACAAAAACACATAAAAATGCATGAAAAGTAACTATATACCATGGAAATAAACAATAATTCGCATTCATTGGCATCCGATTCATAGGTATAAAACCTACTCATCGCGGCCGCCCTCCAGAATGAACTGGAAGCAGCGTGGCCGCGCGCGATGCAGATTCAGGAAAAAATTTTCTGCCCAAAATCCGATCGTATCGCATATCAATTCATACATGGAATCATCAAAATCAATAATTAACACAAGGATTAGGCTCTGATACTACTGTTAGGTTTGTATATAACGCAAGCATGCAATCAAATTACATAAATAGGGCGGAAGCGTGATAAAACGGATTTTAAAATTTTTTATACAAACTATCACCATGATCTTTCCTTGTGTTCAATTATCAATTTAACGAAAGAGATAGAGATAGAGAATTATACCCTCGTGAATCAAAGCTTCCTCGAGTACAAGTTCACCTCTAATTCCTTCGCGTTCTCCTTGAATTCCACCGACTAAATTCCTTCGCTTGATCAACGTTAGCCACCCATGTGTATGGCCTCTAGAAGTGATCCACCAAGGAAGAATAGTTGTTCAAGAAGATGGGTGTTGGAAAAACCCTAGTTTCTATCTCTATAGAAATTGCAAGTACTCTTCACAATCTAATGCAAGAGTGTATAACCCTAATCTATGATAAGACTTCTCTTATTTATAGATGTAGGAATAACCCTTCCTTAAACTATTTAGAATTAGGGTTTCTATTATAATTAAACTCCTTTAATTAATTATGCTCATAATCCAATTAGGAATTCATGAGAGAGTACTTCTATTAATTAATTCTCAATCCCTATTAGGAATTAAATAATAGTAATAGTAAGCTATTTAATTTATTCTATCTCCATAGATTAAATTAAATACACTTAACTTATTATTACAATTATGTCATTTACTTCTTAAATAAATATTTTTCTTTTGCGGTGTGACCCTTTAGGTTCTCCATATTAAACCGGTTGTGAATAAATCAATTAAAACAATTCTAATTATATTTAAATAAATAAATTAAACTATTTAATTCATTTAAATAAATAATATTTATTCTACAATAAGGGTAAACCCCCTTAGCGATCAACGACTTTCCAGATAATATAGATTTCAACATTAATCACAAAAGAACCTTTCAGTGTATAGTTACTGTACAATTCAATCCTTCTACCATATAATGTCCCAATTAAATATAAGATATGGAATTTCTGTCAAGTCTTATTTTAATTAATTATATGTATTTCAATTCTTAAATGCACAACTCTAAATAATGCAAATTAGAAACTCCTTTCTAATTTCATTCTGCCTTGGCCAAGGACTACCGAGTTGTCATTTATCGAATCACATAGGACATTCACATCTTTTACTAGACGTGGTAGATTCTTTGTTGATCATTCACTTATCTCTATGTACAGTTTATTATACTTAATTATACCCTTTGATATACCCTAAAGGTCTTAAGGAACATGTCAAAGTATAACTCATTATACACAAGATACTATAATGATCTCAAATCCAAGGATCACTTGTACTACTATCACTAGAGGAAGTCCTATTGACACGCGAGTAAAACTCCATTAGGTATTCCTTAGCAAGCCACGTTCAGTGTACTTATTCTCCAATAAACACCTAAATACTTGCTTTAGTGTCTCCATACAAATGATTATGAGATCAATCATCATCTTCCTAAGAGCAAGCAATGTATGTACTAATTTATCCGGATTCACTAATCCCTTTTTTTAGTAATCCAACGATTAGGAACGATTGTAGTTTGTGAGCTATCTAGAATTTAGATCTCATTAGCATGATCACCATCATGATTCTAAAAGCATTGCTCAAAACTATGGGTTTATCACATTTAATATAACAGCACTATGTAGATAATGTAAATGTCTTTTAAGAAAATTAATTCTTTTATTAATAAATAAATAAGATTATAAAGTATATGCTACATCATATCAAATATGATTGGCTTGTGTGCATACTACTTTCACAAACTATATTAAATATTTACTACTCTTTTACTTTATCATGCTAGAAGGCTACGTCCGACATTCTAAATGTCTTTGAACATAATCAACTTAATATTTTCTTCTTTGAGGGTTTTTGTTATTAATTGTCTCATCTTGTTTAGCGCGCATACAAATATATATATAAAATACGCGTCATATTAAACATACATCTTATGTATAATAATATATTATTATATAATTAGCATGCACATATAGAATACTATATTCTACATGGGATGATTATGGACTTAATTGTAGTTTGAATTGCTCGAGCCACCGAGTAAACTAATGGGTCTTCATTGCTCCTACTCTTCAACTTCAATTTCCTAAATAATTCTATTGAATCCTATTACAATATATTTTTATAAAACAAAAACTTGATCAGCAGTCAAGGGAAAATACATAGAAGGGAGATAAAATCTACATCAGAAAATTAGATAGACGAGGTACGCAGACCCCATTTCTAAAAACTCATTCATTCAAGCATCCATAAAATTAAATCCAATCTCACTGGTCAATGGTCCATAATCATCCCCTTTATTATCATACATGTTATCAGATGTATCAATAAAAGATTAATCATACATGTCATCACATGAATCATAATATATTCATCCAATGAAAATAAAACATTCAATATATATATTGATATCATTTAATGGGCAATATTAGTTAGTATGAAATCCAATTTCAACTCTAGTTATCATGAAATCCAATTCTAACTCCAATTAGTTATCATGAAATCTAATTCTAATTAAAATAAACTCATTTATTTCAATCCAATTCTAAATCAAAATAAACTCATTTACTTCTAATTTAGAATTTCTGAAGGAAAAAAATGAAATTCAATTTCAATTAAAATAAACATTTTATCTTAATTTGAAATCAATGAAATAAAAAAAAAATTTATTTCCTGGCGATGCGGCGTTGTAGCGCCACGAATGAATTGAATTCGGGCGCTGCGGCGCTGTACCGGCGATGTGGCGTTGAGATTATACTATAAACTGGCATTGCGGGGCTGGTTTTATGCCTCCAAACGACGTTACGGCACCGCGACACCAGATTCCCAAAAAAAAAAAATTAGATCGCGAATTTTATGTTTTTCTCCAAAAACATGATTTAATACCAACAATTTTTGCCCAATTAAATTGTTCTAAACACATATCAACATATATATGAATCAATAACAATTAATAACACGCATAAGAATGGCTCTGATACCACTGTTAGTTTGCAGAAACAATAACATACATATAATTATATTGTAAAACAGCGGAAGCATGACATAAATTGAATTTAAAATTTTTCTGCAATCCCAGGAATCACCTTAGTTCACCTCCCTTGATCCTTCACGTTCTTCTCCAAATCCACCTGATTAAACGCAAGCTACAAAGTGTATGTAGCGCTCTAAAGGTGATCCACCAAGAGAATATGGATTGAAGAAGTAGACTTAGGTTCTCCTAGACCTGGGGTGGCTAACCCTAGTTTTCTCTCTCCCCTAACTCTTTTAGGCTTTAGAGAATACTTGTAAGAGTTGCATTAGTCCTTCCCACAATAAAACCCCTCTTATTTATAGACCAACATTCCATCTTAAACCTTTTAGGACTTAGAGTTTTAATTTAATTTAACTCCCAAACTATTTAGGAATTAAATAATTTATAATAATAATAATAATACTTCTTATTAATTTATAATTAGTATTTCTCCAAATACTTAATTATAAATATTAAGATATTTAATTTATTCTACTAATAAATTAAATATATTTAATTCATTATTATTAAGTCAATTACTTCTAAAATAATATTTCTCTTTTTGCGGTGTGACCCTTTAGGTTCAATATTATGTCGGTAGTAGAATAAATAAATTAGAACCATTCTAATATTATTTATAATGAATTAAACTCCTTTAATTCATATATAAATAAATAATATTTACTCTACACCATAAGGGCTACCTTACGATAATGTATCATGACTATCCGTATAATATGAAATCAATGTTTAATCACATAGTTATTATTCAGTAATTAGTTACCGTACAATTCAATCCTTGTACCATATAATGTCCTGATCAAATATAAAGCATGAAATTACTGTCAAGTTTTATTTATTTGATCATATGCATTTCGATTCAAAAATGCACAACTCTAGTTAATGTAAATTAGAAACTCCTTTCTAATTTTCATTCAACCCTGACTAGGGAATTTTTGAGCTGTCACTTACCGAATCGTATAAGACATACTCTCCCTTTACTAGAAGTGGTAGATCCTTTGTTGATCATTCACCTACCGCCATGTATACTTTATTATACCCGAGCATACCCTATAACATACTCTGAAGTATTAAGAAATATGTCAAAATATAACTCAGAATACACAAGATACTATGATGATCTCAAGTCCAAGGATCACTTGTACTACTATTAATAGAGGAACTCCTATTGACAAGCGAGTAAAACTCCATTAGGATTCTTTTAAGCGAGTCACGTTCAATGAACTTATTTTTCAATAAGCACCTACATACTTGCTTTAGTGTCTCCACACAAATGACTATGAGATCAATTATCCTCTTCAACAGAGTAAGCTTAGTATGTACTAATCTATCCGGAATCAGTAACCCCATATTAGTGATCCAACGATTAGGAACGTTCTAGTTTTGAGATATCTTGAATTTAGATCTCATTAGCATGATCATCATCATGATTCTAAAAGCATTTCTCCAAAATTATGGGTTTATCACATTTATTTAATTCAACCAATTAAACATGGATAAAGAATGCATTTAATTAAATAAATTATTTTATTAATAAATGAACAAGATTACAAAGTAAATGTTTATCACATCATATGTGATTAGCTTGAGGGCATACTATTTTCAATGAGGAGAAAAGAAGTTGAAGACAAGGCCAGATATGATCGTAGAGTCGAAAGTGAAAAGATATGGCTGTCAAAAGAGAAGAGGAGCATTTTTTCTAGAAAATTGTTAAGTATAAAATTATTGTAAAATTTTCATATGGTGTACTAATTATCAAAATATCAATAAATTCATTTTTTTTGTTTTAGCAATACAAGGGCTTATTGTATTTTAAGTCATGTTTATATTACAAGTAACTACATTGTAGAATTGATGAATGTTATGAAACTGCTGGTTTTGTCATCATCAAATAGAGCGAGATTGTTAGAGCTTGCATATTTAAATTTGATGATGAATGTGATTAATGTATATTTGTACCAGTAAGTTTTGTAAAGTCCTTAATGATGATTTGATGTACAAGGACTTAGTTTAGAAAGATCAAATATGTTAGGTTGATCTTATTGAGTTGATCTGATGTATAGTTGATAGGATTTCATTGATCGTATAGTTACTCTGTCAGTTCGTAATGTCAAGATGGATCGCAAACTTAATCCATGTTTATAGTGCATTAGATGTTTGATCGTAAAGCTCTCACAAATTTCGTAAAGTGAAGATTAAGTCATAAAGTGAACAGAGAATTGCAAAGTCAAGCAAAAGTTCACTTAATAAAGACTGAACGTAGAGTTTTCCATGAGGTCACGTCATAAAGTCTTAATCGGAAAATGACTCAAGGATCGATCAGTTGAGACAAGATCGTAAAGTTAGCTCCGGAAATGCAAAGTAAATCTTTGTAGAGTTGATCATAAAGTTCATTCATAGAGTACTATTCCTGTCGTAGAGCAATCCTCGTAGAATAGCAGAACGTAGAGTAAACTCTACGATCCATCATCTTCGTAGAGTAAGTCAAGTCTAACAACATGACTGACATTGGAGCGTTGTTGATTGAAGGTCTCTATGCATTCACCAAACATCCTTAGTTGAAATTGAAGATCAGAAGATATGTCTACCAGCTAGTTTGCTGAAAGCGACAACTCACAGGTGGTAGGTGAGATTGCAAGCTGATGTGACAGGCATGTCAAAAAGAAGCTGACACATTAGTTTAAAATGTCAATATCAAGGATCCCAGGATATCTGAGCTAAATGCATCAACGGGAACCTAGCAACGGAAAAATTATCGGCAGACTATAAAACACAACAAAGATTCAAATTCAAAAAAAAAACTCTAATCAAGAAGCCTAAGCTCTGCCAAAGTCAAAAGAACTAACTCTATGATTTTGAACATCTAGTTCAAGCTGCTAAGTACTTGAGAAGAGAAATATATTGCCAACTTAGCAACACCTCTCATCAACAATCAATCAACAGTGATCGTCTTGGTCTTAGTGACCATTATACCGAGACTTAGTGACTCGAAGAGATCTTAGTAATCTGGGACTAAGTGTCCTGGTCTTAGTGACCATCATTCTGAGACTTAGTGACTCGAAGGAACCTAAGTGGTTCAGTTGTAAAGATCTGAGTGATCTATATCCTTAGTAGATTTTCTACTCGTTGGAGTAAAAGAGTGGACTATGAGTTATTCAGTCTCCGAACTACTTAAAATTTTGCTTGTGTTCTTTACTTTTCTGTACTTACTTTCTGTCATAATTATTTATGTTGATTATGTGACTTAAATCAAATACACTAAATTTAGAACTAAAAATTTCTTTTAGTCTTTAAGGGGGTTTTTTCCAAACTTTATTCCGTTATGCATAATTAATATTGATTAGCAATCTAATTGGTAATATCTTTTAAATAATCAAAATTTCTTTAAAGATCTATTCAGCCCCCCTCCTCCCTTCTAGATCTCTATAGTGCCTTTGGGAAATAATAGACTTTACAAAAACTACTTGAATAATTATACATTATAATCACATAATCAAATTAACATATGCAAATCCTAACAAATCTCTCTCGAAAGTGAGTACCCTCACTCGTCTCTCCTAATTGACCACGGGGACAGTAGAAGAAGACGGATGGATAGGTGCCATACCCTCAATCAATGTATCGGTCAACCCTTGATATAACTCATCCTCAATTGGGCTTCTCAATCTATCCTCACTGATCTGATTTTCCCACAAGCTCTAATAAGCAAGGGTCTGCCCAGGCTGTTCTTTAGTGAAACTAGCAAATACTCTATGATTCCATAAATCATAAACTCGGCGTCAGTCTGAGTCTGATCAAACTGTGTCATAATTGTTGTGGTAACCCCTAGCAAACTAACAATCAGGATGACATCCAGTGCCTCCACATGGGTCAGAAAGCTCCAATCAAAACAATATCTTGTATACAATATCAGTGCAAAAGTCCTCTTAATAAATGACAAAAACTCAGCCGACGAATATCCACATACACAAGAAACAGGTCGAAGCTGGAGTCGGGAAGAGATATCATGACCAAAATAATAAACCTGCCACATGAAACTACCAATGGGCTGATATGACTTATGCACCACATATACAGCAGAACTGAGTTACCCCGAAAATTCGTGTCGTCAAAGGTTTGGCAGTAGGATAAAGAGATGAAAGTCTCAGCCAGAATCATGGGAAGTATAATACAATCCTGATGTAAACCCCTCACAACCACCATCATCCCTACATCCAAATGATCAGGATACACGGGCATGTATAAATAAGAGATGATACACACAATTAGAGCATCAACGCACCTCGCGCCACCTGTCCTCTGTAATGTGAAACTGACTCTGATAAGTAGTGAAACTATCTGATGAACCAAATCTCTCCAATAAGAAATCCATTAAAACAATTTGACCCTCAGGCACCTCTATAGTAAAAGCAGCTCAAGTCAAAAAACCCAGATCTAATATAAATGGATAGCACATCTCGCAGATGGTCACTAGAGCACATGGCCCAGCTAGAGGCAAACCAGAGATACGAGCCCACTCCTCTAATGTAGGAATCATCTCATGAGAATCTATATGAAAAATGTTCTGCTCGAAACCCAACAAGAAATCTTGTCATCAATAAAACCTTCAGGAACCTGGAATAATAGTAAATCTATGGAATGCCTAAGGAGCCTCAACACGGTATTTCGATTAGCTTGAGGCAAATTATCATACAATGCCCTCAACCAACGGGCTAGGGAACCTCTAGGTGCAAGATCTAATAGGACTGACTCGGAAGTCAACGTTTGTAAAACTGTATCAATTAACTAGTCACCTTTTATTTCCTTTTATAACAACATGGAATATTTTACATAAGTTAACTATTTGTTCCTTTTAATAGCATAGCATACATCATCACTAGAGATATAAATAAACATGTATGATAAATAGGAAATATAATAAACAGGATATGTATATAAAATGAAAGCATGCATTAGTATAATCATCCAAAGAAATAAATATACAGGCAGAGGTATCAAGGCACAAGAGCCCCAAAAGCAAATCAATAAACATCTAGTTTATGAAAAGTCCATGGAATCAGTAAAATCATCAGCAAAGTGACTCAAGCTTCTCGCATCAAAATACATCTCTGGCCGATAATCTCCGTCATAGTCATATGTAAAAAGTCTAGAGGATAATGTAGGATCTACTATATGACTACTGTTGGCCCTGGCACTGGATGCCCCAGAGCTGTCAGGATAAGCCTCATCGGGATCTCTACCTAGCTGGCGAATGAAAGCAGTGAAGTAATTAATATATTGGGACATGTCCTACATCTGGTGCTGATGATTAGGTTCCTGAATACAGCTCATTCACTCACTCATCATGATAGAACTAGGCATTATATCACTAAGAAAATGAGTAGCTCGAGTTTGAGGTCCAATGGTAAGAGGCCTCCACCATATACAAAAAGGATCAGAAGTACATGGACCATTAGACAGCTCTCTGCCATAAATCCCACCTAAAGGATGCTCTATAATCAATGTAAAAAGGTCCCAGTACCTTCGCATTGGCGGATGAGAAGGAATCTGGATCTCCCCAGTCACACAACGAAAAGCTTTGTCCCCAAGGTAAAGCTCCCAACCTCCAAAAGTACGAAGCAGAACCCAACAAATGAATAGAACCACCTCAGGACCAACAGGATACCCATCCATAAAACCTTCTAGCCCGTGATCAGCAATATAAGGAATTTATGCCACATCTGAGGCAGAAATCAACTCTAACTTAAACCGAGCATGACAAAAATCTTCAGTAATAGGCAGCTCAGTCAACTTGCTTTGATGCCAACGAAGACCACGAGGATATGTGTCAAGTCCCAACAAAGTGATAAGCCGCAAAAAAAGAAGACGCTCATAAGCCCAAAATTAAAATGGAAATCAGGATCATGTGAGAACCAAATCAAAGGAAATACAAAAGGAAAATTAAAGAAAATAGAGATTAGGCCTACCAGTAGGAATGGGAAGAAACCAAACCAAGTACTAGCCAAAGTCTCAGTACGACGATGCATACCCAAGTGAAAGAAAGCAAAGGTGAATGATCCCCAATCATAATCACCAATCTGATCGACGTCCCTCAGATATCTTAGGACACTACTATGAATGGTCATAGCATTATTCCCCATAAAGCAACCATGAATAATGATCAAGAAAAGGCACCAAAAGAGATAATCTCGTGCTCGTATATCCTCAAAAAAAAAGGCTACGCCAAAATCCCTTATATAGCCTCCATGGCTAAAACCCCTCGAGGAATACTCCGTGATCACCAAATCTTATCTCGAGCTGCAAAGCCGAGCAGATCCTGCACCATGGTATAAGAAATAATCGTGTCCAAATCTACTTGACTATTAGTAACTCTATACCTATGATATATCGCCAATCTAGAAGGGTAATCATCACCTCACAGTCTAATAAATGGAAGGATTGGCTCTAAGGAAACCAGCTCTCAGATAAAGCATGCATGTAACCTCGAAGTAGTCGATGAGGAGCAATGGTGAAAAAATGCATAAAACCCCAAGAATCCACCTTATCCCTATAATCCTGATGAAGGGCATGATAAAGCTTATATACACTAAACTAATTCCCTCACGGAATAGGTTAGTTCCATCGGGTAGCTATAATTATTCAAAAAAAAAAAAGAGAAAGGGTTCATCAGATGATTTTAAGGATGCAAATCAGGAAATAAATATCAACCGAACATACCTCATTGGCATAGACGAGAGCCAACTAGTGCTGACTTAAGTCTATCCCTAATGGGGAGGAATTCTCTACATGAATATCGATCAAGACCCGCCTAGAAGGGCGAGGAGCGGGAGCTAGCCTGCCACCTGTCCGTTTTGTAATTTTTGACCTAAAATGCACGTAATTATTCCCCAAAACGAAAAGTTTCAAAATGAATAACACTTCTAAAAATAAAAATAAGATTTTTACAATTAAAACATGCTGAGAAAAGTAGAATTCAGAAAAAAAAAATTATGCAACATGTCAATGGATAAAAGAGAAAAAACGAAAAAGGAAAAGAATAAAGAAAACACAAGATTAATTGGAAAATCCAATCCAAACACTTCAAAATATCCTTAACCCAGGTTTATCACAGGATATGATGGCAACCTCCCCCGGAGATGATACCCGATGGTGATACAATGATGACCTCTCCCGGAGACGATACCCGGTGACGAAACAACGATGACCTTCCCCAAAAATGATACCTGGTGGCGAAACGACCACAACTTTTCCCGAAAATGATACCCGATGGCGATATGATGACTACATTCTCCAAAGACGATACCCGGTGGCAAAACGATGACGACCTTCCCAATGACAATACGCGGTGGCGAAATGATGACGACTTTCCTCAGAGACGATACTCGGTGGCGATACGATGACGACCTTCCCCAGAGATGATACCTAGTGGCGATATGATGACGATCTTCCTCGGAGATGATACCCAGTGGCAAAACAATGACGACTTTCCCCGAAGAATACCCGATGGAAATATGACTACGACTTTCCCTGAGGACGATACCTAGTGGCGAAACGATGAAGAAGTCCCCGGAGACAATACCCGGTGACGAAGCTTCATCAAACATTCCCGGTTGTGCGAAACCGGTACTTATCCCACTGCATCATTTATCATTGCATTTGAACTATGCCTAACTTAATTCTCGACAGATCGGGATACGTAGGCAATATGAGCGAAGGTTCAGTCACCCTTATCATATCATACATCATTGCACTTGAACTATGTATTAGTTTGATTCTCGATTGTAGAGATATGTAGGTAGCCTCATTAGAGGTTCAGCATATGCATTCATGCATTAGCATACATCTTATTATACATTGGGTGTCTAGGTCTTTGTCATGCTCATTCCATTGCATGGAATAAACATGACAAAGAGGGGCATTTGTAGACACCTAAATTTTGCGCGCGTTCTTAATTTTTTATAAAAGGAGGGTAACACAATAAATTCACAACAAATTTGGGATGTTAAGGGATAACACACAAAGGCAAGAAGGATCTAAGGCATACTTGTGTTTGTAATAAAATGGTTTTAACCCCTTTTTCCTTCATAATAGATTTGAATAGGCTCAAATTTGGTACCTTTACGAAGGTCTCGAAAAAAGCTTTTCGAATTGGGGTGGCATGTCTCCTAATTATTCTCAGATTGCAAGATATGACCATTTAAATGCACAAGACAAAGGAGCAACAAGTGGGACCCATTAGGCGCCACCATAATGGCACCTATAGTGGCGCCTGGCTACTGTAGCTATATCAAGCTATTTTTCCTCATTTGTAAAGAAGAAGAAATAGAGAGAAACCCACGAAAATGGAGAGAAAATTCCTCCAGGAATAAATTAAGAACCTTAGATTCATCATTTTTGTTCAAAATCATTCAAATATATATTTAAAAGTTCAATTTGAAGCTTGGAGAAGAGAAAAAGGCTATTAAAGTTGAAGAATTCGTACTCTCAAGGCCCATTTTATCTCCTTTCTTCTTCATTTCCTTTTTTTAAATTGTTATTAATTGGGTGTATTAGTTGTTGATTACTCCTTAATTTTGAGGCTCTCTAAGTATCCTAGTTTATTACTAGTAGTGTTTTGACCCTATATGGATTATGAGTTGTTTGGGAGAATTTCTCATGAATAGAAATTCCTCCAAACTAACCTAGGAAATCCTATTGATATTTTGTTTGGTTTATAGTTAGATTATTGTGATTATGGGTTAGTGTTATTTGGATGGACCCATGGAGTTTAGTATTTATAGGTTTCGTTCCTTAGGTCCTAAATTCCCTTATTAGATTTTGTTTATGTAATTAGATCCCCATCATGTAATTAGTGTTATATTTGTGATTTTGTTGGTATTTTGTTGGATTTATGGATTTAGAATTTATGGGCTTCTTTTCCTAAACTCTAAATCCTTTTTTTAGTAGATTTCAATATTTTGTTGGGTATGGAATAGAAATCATGTGAGTTTATGAATGAATTCATTGCCTTTAAACTTTGTAACTACCGGGAATTCTGAAATTGCCTTGTAATTTGAATTTTTGAATATTAATGAATATATTATATTTTATTAATATTATTTTTGTGTTGCATGTTTAAAGGTTGTGTGACAACCTGGATTATGTGAATGCATGAAATTTTTCGTGTTATGGTTTTGTTTAAGTGAATGATTGATTTCGCGTAGCATCGCTAAATCACTATTCACGGGCACGTTTCTCGAGGCACTATTCATGCCATAATATTTTTGTGTCTTTTTCAATTTTAATAAATTTCATAAATACGTGTATGCGTACGAATAATTTTTTCAAGTGTCGAAAATTTTATTTGAGCTGATACGTGATTTTATCCGTATCCGAAACGTAATAAATGGGTGTTCCGAATATTTGGATAAATCCCATAATAATTATTTTTACCCATCCCAATAATTATGGTAATACCCATTTTAATTTTGGGTAGAGTTATTTACCAGTTTTGGTACAAAAGTGAGAGTTTTCGGGTATATTTTCGGTATTTTCTGGTATTTATTTTGGCTTGTATACTAAGTGGGATCCAACCAAACAATTTTCCACCAATCAAATTGCTAGGAATGAGTGTGTGGGGGGAGTATTGCCGACAAGTTAGAAAATTGGCGACCTTTCCCATTTTTCTTCCACTTCTCCCTAATTTACTCCACTTATCCCAAATAATGCAACCATTTTATTTTTATCTTGCATTCCACATTCCTCCCATTCCCATCAGCTGATAGAGAGAGAGAGAAAGAGAGAGAGAGCTGCAAAGAAGGAGGAGAAAGAGGTCGCCGGAGTTCGCCGGAAAAAGAAAGAAACTCGCCGGAAAAAAAAAGAGAGGAGGAAAAAGCTACGGTAGAAGAGAAGAAGAAGAAGAAGAAGAAGAAGAAGGAGCACGAGAGTAAGAGGAAGAAGAAAAAGGGCTCTAGCAAACCCTCACAACCTACAAGAACAAGAATCAAGAGGTAACCATCTTCTCCAAGATCTTTTCCTCCATTATTGAGCTTTGAAGCTTTCTTGGTTGGGTTTTGAGTTTTCTTGAGATTTTTGCTATGATTGTTGGTTGTGTTTGGTTTATATTGTTACCAAGACACCTTGTAAGCTATTAATAACATCAAAGTGGAACAAAAACGCAAGAAATCCGTACCTATGCTTAAGGAGGATGAAGAACATGAAGAACAATGGATAAAACATGGACTTTGGACATTCAAACCATTTTAGAGGACTTTGTAGCTATGTTTTCGTGTGTGTTTAATTTATTTGTTGTTATGGTATTGTAATTCCATGGGTTATAGAGTTAACCCAACTGGAATCGAGTAAAAAGGTGTCAAAACGAAGATTTGGTGACGATTTTAGTGAAGAACACCAAGAACACCAAAAACACGAAAATAAAACGTGATTTGATACTTTGGTCAAAGATTTCAACGTGTTAATGTTAATGGATAGCTCTAAATTTTTGATATGTTGTAGCCCTATGTCTTAGGAGTCCATAGAGTCCGGAACGGACCAATTTGAACGTGTATTAAGGGAGTTATGGTGATTGGAAGCAAGATAGGTCTAGAACACCAAACCAGAGCATTCCGGGAAGCAAAACGAGTTGGGGACTCAGGCCTAGCACCAACGGCGCTGGGTAGGCGCTGGCCATGAGTCCAGCTACTGCATGAGAGTGCTGTAGGCGCTGGTCATAGGCCATTGTGAGCGCCAACGGCGCTGGACAAGAGACTGTGCAAACAGCTTCGACGTCTTTTAGTAAAATGGACATAACTTTCTCATACGAACTCGGATTGAGGTGATTCAAGATGATTCAGAAAGAGAACGAGTAGACCTACAACTTTTGTTCTTTAAGTTTTTCAATTTGAGGTCCGTAGCATGGTCAAAATTGACCGTTTATAGGACTGATATGAAATTAGGGGCAATCGGAGGGCGTCGGGCATGCGCGTAAGCACATGTAATGCTCCCGACAATGTAAAATGTTGTTCTAAGTTCTAAAACATGAATGTTATGATTTATTATGATACTTAGCATTAACCAATGAGTATTAGATAAATTGAATGGGCGTGTTAGGCGTACACAATTGCGTGTCGCTTGGGCATTCGAATAGGCAAGTTGGGCGTATAGACGAACAAGCGTCGTAACGCCGTGACTAGTGGGCATAACCTTGTTTAATATTTTGTTTGTAATAAGAATGAAACATCATAGAGTAGTATAAATTATTATTTGATATCCGGTATGTGACTAATTGTTATGTGGATATGTACTTAGTTGTGTAGGATATTAAGGAGCGTGTGTTGTAATATTGTAGCAGCGCTTCAAGCAAGTTTCCTAACGCTTGTCTAACCCTTGTGTTGGGCAAGTTCCCTAATTTCATTATTTCTATATATTGAATGCAAGTTCTCTAACCCTTGTCTAACCCTTGTGTTGGGCAAGTTTCCTAACCCGTACAACTTTTATTATTGTGCGAGTTGTTTATTAATTGAGCAATCATTCTATATTATTGCAAGTTTCCTAACTTCATTCTTTCTATATATTGAATGCAAGTTCTCTAACCCTTGTCTAACCCTTGTGTTGGGCAAGTTTCCTAACCCGTACAACTTTTATTATTGTGCGAGTTGTTTATTAATTGAGCAACCATTCTATATTATTGCAAGTCCCTTACTCAATTGTTGTTATTGAGCAAGTTTCCTATTTTATACAAATGTTGTATATTGTTGCAGGTTTCATGACTCAAATCGAGTTATTTCTTTCAAGCTATGTTAGTGGATTGATTATTGTTAATTATTCCACATCAAGGATAAATTATTGATGTTCGCACCTTGTGCATTTGAATTCATTATCTGTTGTTGGACTGTGAAATATTTAAGTTCTTCATTCATGAACTATTTAAGGAGATAGTTGTTGGTCGATTTCGCAACCGATAAATACGCGCAAGTATACGCGGTCAACAAGTAATATAATGATAAGAGAGTTGTCGAACCCACAGGGAATTGTTCTAGTGTATCCCAAGCACCAACTATATATCGTCTCGATTTTATTTAGACAAATGATGATTTGAGTTTTTGTTGTTTGTAATGATTAAGAGATATGAAAAGCATTAAGATAACGAAATCTAATATTAACAAGTCTAAGATTGCAATTTCCCCCAACACTTCATTAGAATATCCTAACTCTCTCATTTGAACTAATTAACAACATAGAAATGTCAACCGAGAAATCAAAGCTACTTATAAGCCTCTGTCGATGGTCAAATTCGAATCTTCCTAATGCGGCATGTAGGTATATGTCTATCCTACACACTATCAAGAGACTAATTTCAAGAACAATAACAAGACACGTGTCACTAAATCTCATTTACCGTCCCTTCAATTACCAACTTTCACATAGGAAGTCATTAAGAGTAGATTCTCCATTGGTTGCACACGGTATCTAGGTATATATCTATCCTAAATACTATCAAGTTACCTATCATTGAGGATAATCAACAAGACACACGTCACTTAATCTCAATTAACAACCCACAACAATCTTTAACTTTCGCATGATATCATAACAAGGTCTAAACACTATAATCCGTTCGTCAAGTTCATATAGGTTCCCACGGTAATTACTAGCTAGGCAATTAATATATGAAGCATAAATTATGACATACAATTCACAAATGAGTAATTAATAGCAAAGAGAGAGAAATCAATTCAAACTATGTGTTGGGTTCCATTGAAATCTTAGAATAAGCTCTAGTTCATGGTAGCTAGGCAAAACATCAAACACATGGTGTACATCATGAAATAGAAATACAAATTCAAAGGAAAGCAAGAGATGATAAAACCCATTTAGAAGATAATCATGTGTTGCTTGCTTGGTTGATGTCAATTTCTAGCTTTTCCTCTTCCTTTGGTATACTTTTCTCTTTTTGCTCCTTAGCTTGTTGCTGGAAATTTCCTTGAATTGTAGCCCCCAAGCTCTTCTTGATGATGTATGTGTAGCCTCCCAAGGTCTAGATATGCCTTGGCAATCCTTTCCTTCTTGGTTCTTTTGGTTTTGCTGAATTTTCCTTGTGTTGCAGCACTTTTGGCTCTCTAATTGATGTGTTTGTGTGGCCTCCCAATCCCTAGTTTTGAAATATGAAGCCCCAAAGAGATATTATATAGTGCCTCCATGAAAAACCCTAGCAAAAATCAGATTATGGGTCAAAAATCCGCTCAGATCGCACCAAAAGGCCAGCTGGAATCGCACTCAGCACGGCGTCGCGCGCCCGCGCCCAGCGCCTGGGCCGCACGCTGGCCGCACGCCCAACGCCGCACGCCCACGCCGCGCGCCCGCACGCCAGCGCGCGCGCCCGCGCCCAGCGCCTGGGCCGCACGCTGGCCGCACGCCCAACGCCGCACGCCCACGCCGCGCGCCCGCACGCCAGCGCCCGCGCCCAGCGCCTGGGCCGCACGCTGGCCTCACGCCCACGCCCGCTGCCGAGGCCTCGCGCGCGCCCAGCGCCGCACGCCCACGCCGCGCGCCCGCACGCCGCGCCCATGCGCCCGCGCCCAGCGCCCAGCGCCCGCCGCACACGCCCGCACACGCCCGCACGCCCAGCGCGCGCCCGCACGCCGCGCCCAGCGCCTGTGCCGCACGCTGGCGCCCCGTCTGCCGCACGCCGTGCCCGCGGCTTGGTCGACGCCGCACGCCGTGCACGCCTTCCAACGCCGTGCACGCCCAACTTCCAAATGTCATCAAATTAAGCCCCGAGCATCGCCAAGCATAAATTTTCACCGTGTTATCATTCGGGCACAGATATCTAAGCACGGGCTTGCCCTCGTGGCTTGGCCGACGCCGCACGCCGTGCACGCCCAACTACCAAATGTTGTCAAATTAAGCACCGAGCGTCGCCAAGCACAAATTTCCATCATACTACCATTCGGGCACAGACGTCCAGGCACGGACATTGAGTCAATACAAACAACGATCCGAGCGGTCTTTATTTCAATTCCTACAAACATAATGAAAATGCATCAAAGTAATATAAAAACATGTAAAAATAACTAAAAACTAATTTATGTAGAAATAAGATAAAAATACATAAAAACCACATAAAATACCTAAAGACTTGCAAATTATCAAGGCCAAAAGTACCCAAATTGTGTGTATAAAACACACTCATCAATAGTCTACGCCATTCGTTTCGGCTAGACATGTACAGGTTATTATTTTAAAAGCTATCCAAACCGGTTGTTGGTATGGATTCTTGGACTGAGAGAGCAACCATTATTAGGGGATTATAATGTGTCGACTATTCGATGCAGTTAGAGTTAAATGTTATGCATATACATGGTGTACGAGAGGCTGATCCCCTCGAGTACAACTGACGGGGCCAGGTTTTAAAAGAGTTAGTTGAATGATTGATTCTTTGGCCAAAAGTTCATGGTCGGTTGGACCACTCAGCAGTAAATAATCAATATTCATTGTTTCATTTGAACTTTGATTATGTCATTTCAGCTATTTCATCAATGTTCATAAATTGTTGATCTATGCAGCTATTATTCTTATTCATTCATGATATATCTTCTTCTTGCTTTTAAACTTGCTGAGCAAAGTAGTTGCTCACCCTTGTTATATCATGAACCCATTGCAGTTAAGCCGGAGAGTTTCAAAGCGGGCAAAGGCAAAGGAAAGCTTAAGGAATAGTTATATGCACTATCCCGTTATGTAATCGTGGAATAGTTTTGTATTATTAATGTATTCTACGATGTATTTATTTAAGGTTATAGACCTTGGGACCGTAGTAAGCCTTTTGTAATGAACAATATATGTTTATTTATTCCGTATTAGTTAATTTATGTTGTTTAGAGGTGTTTGGATGTATTTTATCGTGAGCACCAAATTCGAGGTATTGGTACCTGAATTTGGGGGTGTCACAGGTTGGTATCAGAGCTTTAGGTTATAAACTTTAGGATTTGCGAAACCTAGGTTATAACCTTAGTATTAAACTCGTATTAAGTACGCTAGGTGATGGATCGAGGAGATTCATTTAATGGTCATGTCTGGAGGTGGATTATGGAAATCCATCGAGCCGAGTTGTGTATGATAAAATATCATTTCATTTTATCAATGAATTTATTTTATTGTGGCACTGACATTTTGCTGTCTATTTGTTTCTGTTTGTGGCTGTAGGATGTCTGAGACGGGAGAGTACAGTCCTGCTGGAGAGGTAGAGTTCACAGACATTCATGTGGACACAGGGCAGTTAGTGTAGGTGCAGCCGAGTGAGCCAGAAATGATGGACACTAGGGCTGAGTCTGAGGCCGAGTATGGTTCTGAGGAGGACCCCGAGGAGGACCCAGTGACGGAGGATGAGGAGCCGCTTGAGTATGCATATGGCATGGGCACTACTGCTAGTGACATCATAGAAGAGCTAACAAATAAGAACGAAGAGCTCGAGAATCGAGTAGCACACTTAGAGGAGCAGAATCAGGATCACCAGGACCGAGAGGAGCAGTACAGGTCATTGGCATATCAGACTTTAGGAGAAAAGACTGAGTTAACCCAAAAGCTGCAGGAAAAGGACCAGCGGATTGCCGAGCTAGAGGCAGTGGCTCACGGTCGGCGTGGGGTTTCTGTTCAGCTTGGTGTGATGGTTTATGACCTCCTAGAGAGGAATGTGATGCTGGTAGGACAGATAGAGCGGGTAGAGGATCAGCTGGAGGCTACTCGTCTAGAGCGAGATGAGGCTATGGAGCACTTGGCAGCCCTGACTGCAGAGATTGATTCCCTAAGGTCAGGCTTGACCACTTCCATTGGCAGGTTGAGGGACAGGGTGAGGAGGTACCCCAGGGATGAAGGGAGTAGCAGGCGCGTGATTAGGCGTCGAGTGGTCGACAGGCTGGCTCGACGGGAGCTCCGAGTTGCACTCCACCGCAGCAGGCGGTGATGTGTTACTTTTAGCATTATGTTTGTAGTAGGTTCCACTTTTGTTATAATAGGGGCATACTTATGTTGTAAATCCCTGTGCTTTCAGCATGCATGGGATAGTAGTTGAACCCCCAATTTTGTTTCTACTAGAGGGGTGGAAGGTTATTATTCCCCAATTTTGTTTGTTAGGGGATATTTAATGATTGGCAGACTATGTCATTTAGCGTTTATAGAAGTATGCCACATGTTGAGTCTGGTTGTATTAAAACAGTGACATATGATTATAAATGCAGTTGCTTTAGTTAAATCAAATGTGTTTGATAGATGCTTTTACCTTTGATTGTTGACTTAAATGACTTATTGCATGAGGCCTAGATCTATTAGTAATAGCCGACGGTTTTTTTTTTAGCAGATCATGGCGCCAAGAGGACGACCGCGTAACCAAAGGGTTGAGGAGTCGGTGAATAATGAAGGGGGTCAGGCAGACCCTATGAGGGCTTTTATTAACTTATTAGCAGAAGCAATGCAGGGCAGACAAGCCGCTGCAGTTGATCAGCCAGGAAGTCACATGGCGAACTTTAAGGATTTCAAATTAGTAGGACCACCGGAATTTCGTGGGGCTACGGATCCGATTGAAGCCCAGACATGGGTGGAAGAAATGGAAAAGGTGTTCGAGGTCGCAAGGGTGGCCGAAGAGTAGAAGACGTCGTTTGCCACTTTCATGATGAAAGGTGAGGCAAATTACTGGTGGAAGGCGAACAAAGGTCGAGCTGGGGAAGGCACGATTGCATGGGCTCGTTTCAAGGAGCTGTTTTTCAAAAATTACTTTCCAGCGAGTATGCAGGCAAGCATGGAGATAAAGTTCCTAGAACTAAAGCAAGGAAGCATGTCAGTTGCGGACTATGCTGCAAAATTTAACGAGTTAGCTAGGTTTGCTCCACATCAGGTGCACACCGACGCTAGGCGAGCGAAGAGATTTGAGCAAGGACTGAAACCTTGGGTGTATAGTAAGGTTGCGGTTTTGCAGATCAACACATTTTCTACGTTACTTGAGAAAGCAATCATTGCTGAGGGAGGAAGCGAAGCTTTGGCCAGGCACAACCAAGATCAGAAAAAGAAGAAAAGCCATGATGGTCATAAGGAAGGTAGCAGCGGGGGAAGTAACCTAAATAAGAGAAAATGGAACGACAGTCAGATGACAGGAAGCAAATCCGGAGGGGATGCAAAGAAGGGCAATAAATGCGAGAAATGTGGAAGGAATCACTTTGGAGAATGCATGAAAGGAAAAGGGGTTTGTTTCAACTGTGGTCAACCAGGGCACTTTTCCCCACAATGCCCAAAGGCGAAGGCAGGAAGTTGTTTTTCTTATGGCGCTTCAGATCATCAGAAGAAGGATTGCCCAAAGAGGAAGAGTGATGCAGGCAGTGCTAACTAAGGGAACAACAGTAAGCTGACTATCGGAGGACCAGCACAGCAAAACAGACTAGTAGCACGCACCTTCAACATGACTGTGCAGGATGCGATGGAATCGAAAGACGTGGTGTCATGTATTATTTCAATCAATAATATCAGTGCATATGTGTTATTTGATTCGGGTGCTACCTGTTCCTTTGTTTCGGAAGATTTTGCTAAACGGTTAAATTTACCTCGTGAGAAATTAGAGAATCCTATGAATGTGGAAGTAGCTAATAAAGAAGTTATTCCTGTAGAATACATCCATAGAAATTGTTGTGCTGAGATAAACGGGTATAAACTGAGCGTAGATCTGATTCCGATACGACTAGGAGAATTTGATGTAATCCTTGGGATGGATTGGTTATCTAGTCACGGGGCTGTGATTGACTGCCAGAAGAAATGTATACACCCGAAGACTCTAGATAAGTCGAGGGTCGTATTCTACGGTAGTAAATCGCCGAGACAATCTTGTTGTCTGACGATGATGCAAGCGAAGAAATTGCTAAGGAAAGGTTGTATAGGTTATCTGGCTCACGTGGTTGATACCCGAAGAGTAGAGGGTGAGCTGGGTCAGATACCTGTAGTAAGGGAATTTCCAGATGTTTTCCCAGATGATTTACCGGGATTGTCACCGGATAGAGAAGTGGAATTTGTGATCGACTTGGTACCGGGAACCGCACCGATCTCAAAGGCACTGTACAGGATGGCACCAGTGGAAATGAAAGAACTAATGGTTCAACTGCAGGAGTTACTAGATAAGGGGTATATTCGTCCGAGTGTATCTCCATGGGGAGCGCCGGTACTGTTTGTAAAGAAGAAAGACGGATCGCTTAGGCTTTGTATTGACTATCGGGAGTTGAACAAAGTCACGATTAAGAACAAGTACCCGTTGCCCAGAATTGATGATTTGTTCGATCAATTGAAAGGAGCGAAATACTTTTCGAAGATTGACTTGAGGACGGGATATCACCAACTGAAAGTGAGGCAAGAGGATATTCCAAAGACAGCATTCAGAACTCGATATGGACACTTTGAGTTTTTGGTGATGTCATTTGGGCTGACGAACGCGCCAGCAGTATTTATGGACATGATGAACAGAGTATTCAAGCAATACCTAGATAAATTTGTTGTCGTTTTCATAGATGACATTTTAGTCTACTCGAAGACGGAGGAGGAACACGTTGAGCATTTGAGGATCGCCCTAGAAATGCTGAGAAGGGAGAAATTGTATGCAAAGTTTTCCAAGTGTGAATTTTGGCTACAAAGAGTGCAGTTTTTGGGGCACGTAATTGACAAGGATGGTGTATCAGTAGATCCTGCCAAGGTAGAAGCAGTAATAAACTGGGAGCAGCCAAGGACGCCGACAGAAGTTCGAAGTTTCTTGGGATTAGCGGGTTACTATCGGAGATTTATTCAGAACTTTTCAAAGATAGAGACACCGTTGACAAATTTGACAAGGAAGACTGTAAAGTTTGTATGGACGGATAAGTGCGAAGAGAGTTTCTTGGAGTTGAAGAAGAAACTTAGCGAAGCACCTGTGTTATCACTACCGGATAATACAGGGGGATTTGTGGTGTACAGTGATGCGTCACATAAAGGCCTTGGGTGCGTATTGATGCAACATGGGAGGGTCATTGCGTATGCGTCACGACAACTGAAAGACTATGAGAAGGGATATCCGACTCATGATCTGGAACTAACGGCAGTGGTGTTTGCTCTGAAGATTTGGACACACTATCTATATGGGGAGAAGTGTGAGATATACACAGACCACAAAAGTCTGAAGTATATCTTCACCCAAAAGGAACTAAACATGAGGCAGCGACGATGGTTGGAGTTGATCAAGGACTACGATTGTGAGATTTTATACCATCCCGGCAAGGCCAATGTAGTAGCTGATGCTCTAAGGAGGAAGGGCAGAGATAAGTTGATGATGTTGACAACTCAAGAGGAACTGATCAAGGATATGGAAAGACTGGAGTTGGAAGTCAAATATCCGACGAATGCAGATGAGAAACTGTTCGCAGTGGAGGCGAGTCCGACTTTATTAGACAAGATAAAAGAGGCTCAAGAAAAGGATGATGAATGTATCGCCATAAAGAAGCGAATCTCAGAAGGAGAGGAATTAAAGTATAAAATTGATGGCACAGGACTGCTAAAGTTTGAAGGGAGGATCTGGATACCGATGGTTCCGGAGTTGAGAGAAGAGATTCTGCAGGAAGCTCATTCTACAAAGTATTCGATACACCCTGGTAGTACCAAGATGTATCAGGATTTGCGCCAACACTTCTGATAGCCGAACATGAAGAGGGAGGTCGCGGAATGTGTTGGGCGATGTTTAACATGTCAGAGGGTAAAAGCGGAACATCAGAAACCGGGTGGACTGCTATAACCGCTGGAGATTCCGGAGTGGAAGTGGGAGCATATCACTATGGATTTTGTAACGGGGCTTCCACCAACTCAGAAGGGTTACGACGCGATCTGGGTGATCGTGGATCGTTTAACTAAATCTGCACATTTTCTACCGATCAAGATAAGGTACAAGCTGGAGCAGCTAGCAAAGTTATATGTGAAAGAGATTGTGTCACGATATGGAGTACCGATATCTATTGTATCTGATAGAGATCCGCGCTTCACATCGAATTTCTGGAAGAGCTTACAAGAAATATTGGGAACTCAGTTGAGATTGAGTACGGCGTATCATCCTCAAACGGATGGGCAAAGTGAACGAACGATTCAGACGCTTGAGGACATGCTTAGAGCATGTGTGATGGATTTTAAAGGCAGCTGGGACGAGCACCTACCATTGGTGGAGTTTGCTTATAATAACAGTTATCATGCAAGTATTGGCATGCCGCCATATGAAGCATTATACGGAAGGAAGTGTCGAACACCTCTGTGTTGGGACGAAGTCGGTGAACGGAGACTGTTGGGACCTGAATTGGTACAACAGACTGTGGATGTCATTAAAGTGACAAGAGCTCGATTGGTAGCAGCTCAAGACCGACAGGAGAAATACGCCGATTTGCATCGTCAGAAGTGAGACTTTGAAGTTTGCAGCTTTGTGTTTTTGAAGGTATCACCTTGGAAGGGGAAGATCAGATTTGGAAAGAAGGGTAAATTGAGTCCTAGGTTCGTAGGACCTTTTGAAGTTTTAAGGAGGGTAGGTGAAGTGGCGTACGAGGTAGCTTTACCTCCTGAACTGGAGCATATTCATAATGTGTTTCACGTTTCTGTGTTACGACCATATAAACCTGACTACAAGCACGTGATATCCTACGAACCAATTCAAGTTGAACGAGATTTGTCATATGAAGAGATTCTTGTCCAGATATTAGATAGGAAAGAGCAGACATTAAGAAACAAGGTTATTCATTCGGTCAAAGTACTTTGGAGGAACCATGCAGTTGAAGAAGCTACGTGGGAGCTAGAAGAGAAGATGAGGAAGAATTATCCGTATCTTTTTGAGTGAACCCGTGTTAAGTTTTCCGTACCTATACTGTAATTCTGGGGACAGAATTCTTATAAGGGGGGAGGATGTAACGACCGAGAATTCTGAAATTGCCTTGTAATTTGAATTTTTGAATATTAATGAATATATTATATTTTATTAATATTATTTTTGTGTTGCATGTTTAAAGGTTGTGTGACAACCTGGATTATGTGAATGCATGAAATTTTTCGTGTTATGGTTTTGTTTAAGTGAATGATTGATTTCGCGTAGCATCGCTAAATCACTATTCACGGGCACGTTTCTCGAGGCACTATTCATGCCATAATATTTTTGTGTCTTTTTCAATTTTAATAAATTTCATAAATACGTGTATGCGTACGAATAATTTTTCCAAGTGTCGGAAATTTTATTTGAGCTGATACGTGATTTTATCCGTATCCGAAACGTATTAAATGGGTGTTCCGAATATTTGGATAAATCCCATAATAATTATTTTTACCCATCCCAATAATTATGGTAATACCCATTTTAATTTTGGGTAGAGTTATTTACCAGTTTTGGCACAAAAATGAGAGTTTTCGGGTATATTTTCGGTATTTTCTGGTATTTATTTTGGCTTGTATACTAAGTGGAATCCAACCAAACCATTTTTCACCAATCAAATTGCTAGGAATGAGTGAGTGGGGGGAGTATTGCCAGCAAGTTAGAAAATTGGCCACCTTTCCCATTTTTCTTCCACTTCTCCCTAATTTACTCCACTTATCCCAAATAATGCAACCATTTCATTTCTATCTTGCATTCCACATTCCTCCCATTCCCATCAGCTGATAGAGAGAGAGAGAAAGAGAGAGAGAGCTGCAAAGAAGGAGGAGAAAGAGGTCGCCGAAGTTCGCCGGAAAAAAAAAGAGAGGAGGAAGAAGCTACGGTAGAAGAGAAGAAGAAGAAGAAGAAGGAGCACGAGAGTAAGAGGAAGAAGAAAAAGGGCTCTAGCAAACCCTCACAACCTACAAGAACAAGAATCAAGAGGTAACCATCTTCTCTAAGATCTTTTCCTCCATTGTTGAGCTTTGAAGCTTTCTTGGTTGGGTTTTGAGTTTTCTTGAGATTTTTGCTATGATTGTTGGTTGTGTTTGGTTTATATTGTTACCAAGACACCTTGTAAGCTATTAATAACATCAAAGTGGAACAAAAACGCAAGAAATCCGTACCTATGCTTAAGGAGGATGAAGAACATGAAGAACAATGGATAAAACATGGACTTTGGACATTCGAACCATTTTAGAGGACTTTGTAGCTATGTTTTCGTGTGTGTTTAATTTATTTGTTGTTATGGTATTGTAATTCCATGGGTTATAGAGTTAACCCAACTGGAATCGAGTAAAACGGTGTCAAAACGAAGATTTGGTGACGATTTTAGTGAAGAACACCAAGAACACCAAGAACGCGAAAATAAAACGTGATTTGATACTTTGGTCAAAGATTTCAACGTGTTAATGTTAATGGATAGCTCTAAATTTTTGATATGTTGTAGCCCTATGTCTTAGGAGTCTATAGAGTCTGGAACGGACCAATTTGAACGTGTATTAAGGGAGTTATGGTGATTGGAAGCAAGATAGGCCTAGAACACCAAAACAGAGCATTCCGGGAAGCAAAACGAGTTGGGGACTCAGGCCTAGCGCCAACGGCGCTGGGTAGGCGCTGGCCATGAGTCCAGCTACTGCATGAGAGTGCTGTAGGCGCTGGTCATAGGCCATTGTGAGCGCCAACGGCGCTGGACAAGAGACTGTGCAAACAGCTTCGACGTCCTTTAGTAAAATGGGCATAACTTCTCATACGAACTCGGATTGAGGTGATTCAAGATGATTCGGAAAGAGAACGAGTAGACCTACAACTTTCGTTCTTTAAGTTTTTCAATTTGAGGTCCGTAGCATGGTCGAAATTGGCCATTTATAGGACTGATATGAAACTAGGGGCAATCGGAGGGCGTCGGGCATGCGCGTAAGCACATGTAATGCTCCCGACAATGTAAAATGTTGTTCTAAGTTCTAAAACATGAATGTTATGATTTATTATGATACTTAGCATTAACCAATGAGTATTAGATAAATTGAATGGGCGTGTTAGGCGAACACAATTGTGTGTCGCTTGGGCATTCGAATAGGCAAGTTGGGCGTATAGACGAACAAGCGTCGTAACGCCGTGACTAGTGGGCATAACCTTGTTTAATATTTTGTTTGTAATAAGAATGAAACATCATAGAGTAGTATAAACTATTATTTGATATCCGGTATGTGACTAATTGTTATGTGGATATGTACTTAGTTGTGTAGGATATTAAGGAGCGTGTGTTGTAATATTGTAGCAGCGCTTCAGGCAAGTTTCCTAACGCTTGTCTAACCCTTGTGTTGGGCAAGTTCCCTAACTTTATTCTTTCTATATATTGAATGCAAGTTCTCTAACCCTTGTCTAACCCTTGTGTTGGGCAAGTTTCCTAACCCGTACAACTTTTATTATTGTGCGAGTTGTTTATTAATTGAGCAATCATTCTATATTATTGCAAGTTCCCTAACTTCATTCTTTCTATATATTGAATGCAAGTTCTCTAACCCTTGTCTAACCCTTGTGTTGGGCAAGTTTCCTAACCCGTACAACTTTTATTATTGTGCGAGTTGTTTATTAATTGAGCAACCATTCTATATTATTGCAAGTCCCTTACCCAATTGTTGTTATTGAGCAAGTTTCCTATTTTATACAAATGTTGTATATTGTTGCAGGTTTCATGACTCAAATCGAGTTATTTCTTTCAAGCTATGTTAGTGGATTGATTATTGTTAATTATTCCACATCAAGGATAAATTATTGATGTTCGCACCTTGTGCATTTGAATTCATTATCTGTTGTTGGACTGTGAAATATTTAAGTTCTTCATTCATGAACTGTTTAAGGAGATAGTCTACGTCATTCGTTTCGGCTAGACATGTACAGGTTATTATCTTAAAAGCTATCTAAACCGGTTGTTGGTATGGATTCTTGGACTGAGAGAGCAACCCTTATTAGGGGATTATAATGTGTCGACTATTCGATGCAGTCAGAGTTAAATGTTATGCATATACATGGTGTACGAGAGGCTGATCCCCTCGAGTACAACTGACGGGGCCAGGTTTTAAAAGAGTTAGTTGAATGATTGACTCTTTGGCCAAAAGTTCATGGTCGGTTGGACCACTCAGCAGTAAATAATCAATATTCATTGTTTCATTTGAACTTTGATTATGTCATTTCAGCTATTTCATCAATGTTCATAAATTGTTGATCTATGCAGCTATTATTCTTATTCATTCATGATATATCTTCTTCTTGCTTTTAAACTTGTTGAGCAAAGTAGTTGCTCACCCTTGCTATATCATGAACACATTGCAGTTAAGCCGGAGAGTTCCAAAGCGGGCAAAGGCAAAGGAAAGCTTAAGGAATAGTTATATGCACTATCCCGTTATGTAATCGTGGAATAGTTTTGTATTATTAATGTATTCTGCGATGTATTTATTTAAGGTTATAAACCTTGGGACCGTAGTAAGCCTTTTGTAATGAACAATATATGTTTATTTATTCCGCATTAGTTAATTTATGTTGTTTAGAGGTGTTTGGATGTATTTTATCGTGAGCACCAAATTCGAGGTATTGGTACCTGAATTTGGGGGTGTCACAAACTTTATGTTTAATGAGAATTGAAGAATATTCTCGTGATAGACTTAGAGATATAATTGTAATTTTTGGATTTGATGGTTGTAATTTTGATTAGGGCCGTAAAACAATTTAGATGGCTTTCATGCCCAAAAATTGGGTTAAGACCCCTTTATAGTAGATTTTTATTTTGATGGCTTACATGCCCTTGGGTAGCTTCAACCTTATTTTGATACTTGATTTTATTTTTATCACATGAAAAGTGATTTTTAAATAACAAATCAAAATATCTTTTTAAATGGAATCAAACTAAGTTATTAGAATAAATTTTAGGATAAGATTGAAAGTAGTTTGAATTTTATTTCCTATTTGACAAAGGGATTTTTAAAACTATTTTCCTTATTAAAAGCTAAATTTTTCATTACTACATTATTATTGTATAATCAAATGTTTTCCAAATTAAAACAAACATTTCTATAAAACTAACGGTCAAAACAATAATTTCCTATGAATATATATATATATATATATATATATATATATATATATATATATATATATATTATCATTTTAAGAAAATAACTCCTAAAGAATAAGTTTTACCCTAAAAGACATCTTTCCAATAAAAACACTTTTTCAAAAGTCATTCACGAAAATTTAAGTTTTCAAATCAAAATCCCTCGTTCGTAGAAATAATGGCTCAAATTATTTTCAAAATAATGCACTCACGATGACTTAGATGACTATAGGAGACAAAACTCTAGATTCCTTTTTACTATGACTTAGACGGTTTAGGAGACGATACCTTAAACATTCTTTACATGTTAACTCTAAGAGATATTCCCTCCGTCCCAAATTAATTGCATTTCTAGGACTTTTTAAAGTCAAATTGACTATTTTTAAAACCAATTTTTTTACTATTTTTGCTAACATATAGGTAAAGATATTATAACCAAAAGAAAGTATATACAATTTATTACTAATTTCAATTTTTATAATTTTAGAAATATATTTATATATGCTTAATTATTAATTTTAAAAATAGTCAATTTGACTTTAAAAAGTCCTAAAAAGCAATTAATTTGGGACGAAGGGAGTAATATCCTAAATTTTCTTTTATCACGATTCTAGGAGACAAAACCCTAGATTCTTTTTTACCATGACTTAGACGATTTACAAGACGACATTTTAGACTTTTTTTGCACGATGACTCTTAGAGACGATAACCTAGATTTCCCTTTCACCACGATTTGAGATGGCTTAGGAGACGATACGCTATACTTCCTTAGTTTTGACGACTCAAATTGACTCTAGGAGACGATACCCTATGACTTCCCCCCTCCCCCTCCCCCCACGACACAACTCACATAGGCACTAGACACTAAGCACACACTTTTACACTTCTTTTTAAGGCAAATTATTTAAACTTTAAGGAAAACATTAGGAAAAGCGGTAACTGTGTTTTACGGAAGTCGGGGAGTGTCTAACACATTCCCCTCACTTAAATAAGCCTCCGAACTTTTGAATCTCAGTTGCGGACCAATTTTACGGAGTCATATGTGGGCCATTTTATTTATCAAAACTAAAAATTTGAATGAGTTGGTACATCTATTTAAATTCATACCAACTGACGACTCTGTCTAATTGGTTAACCTTAAAATCAAATTTTCAAAATCCTGTCAGCATAAGTCAATTTTTTTTCAAAATCACCCCACAAGATTTTCCTTCGAAAAATTCCGACGTCGAATTGGTATTCAATGGAATCTTTTTGTGTGGAACGAGAATGGACACAGCGAGACACTGAAGTCGAAAGGGCATAGAAAGTGTCGCTCACTTATAGATGTCTAGATGAGTTTAGCTACGCTCTTAATATTATGAAAAATTATATATATATATATATATATATATATATATATATATATATATATTGCGAATGTTGTACGTCGATTTGATTGTCAGTTACGTGGATAAGTGATAATATTTTTGGAAATATGTATAATAATTTGAGCCCTCCCACAATTCCTACTAATCTCATTAATGATAAGCTTAACAATTATAATTCAGCATAAATCTATCGCAATACATAGCAAAACTCTAATATTATATACATGAGGTTCAACTTGTGTCAATTTTGATCAGCTACTTCGAGGCTATATATACATAAAAAGTTAGTAAATGCCCGAAAAATGCTTCAAAGAAAAACATGTCAGCCCAACATAGATACGAAATTCCTCCTCCAAGAATTGTTAACACTCCATTTTAATATAAGATTAATATTAACTTTTAACGTTTATATTTTCAAATAAAAAATTAATATAAATTCTTTTAATTTTATGCAATACAATTACAAAGATTATATACTCTATAAGTACTACCAATTACAATATTTTTATTATTTTCAAAGTTGAATTAATTACTTTAATTTTTGAATTTGAAAATATTTTGTTGACTTTAAAATTAAAGCTTGATATTTCGGAATGGAAGAGTATATCAAAAAATTAGAGAGAAGACCCTTCATTGTCTAAACCAAACTGATACTCCCTCGTCCAAATTGAATGCCTAATTTTGACTTTTTAAAATAAATTGACCATTTTAAAAATAATTTTTATATTTTTTTTAAAAAATATAGATGAAAAAATTATAACCAAAAGAAAGTATATAAAATTTATTACTAACCACAATTATTACAATTAAAAATATTTTTTATATGCTTAATTATTAATTTTAAAAATAATCAATTTGACCAAAATATGTCAAAAATGAGTATTTAATTTGAGATGGAGAAAGTAATAAAGTTATTATTTTCAAATTAAAAATTAATATAAATTCTTTTAGTTTTATATGATACATTTACAAAGATTATTTTCTATATAAGAAGGACTACCAATTAGAACATATTTATTATTTTTCAAAGTTAATTAATCACATTAATGTTGTATTAGAAAATATCTCATTGACTTCAAAATTCAAGCTTGAATTTAAATTTAAGGCCTGATATTCCGGAATAGAAGAGTATATAAAAGAAACAGAGAAAAAGCCCTCATTGCGTAAACCACACTGATACTCCCTTCATCCCAAATTAAATTCCCAATTTTAAATTATTATTTTTTCTTTTTTAAGTCAAATTCACCATTTTAAAACTAATTTCTATACATATTTTCCAAAAAGATAATATTAAGAGTCAAATTTCATCTAAATTGTGTCTCAAATAATGTAACATTAAATAATCACAAGTGATTTACTAATGTATTAATATCACATCATTTGAAACACTTTTTAAAACAAAAAAAAAGTTAAACCCCTAACACTACCATTATAGGTGAAAAGATTATAAAAATATGTTTTTTATAAGCTTAAATATTAATTTTAAAATTTGTCAATTTGACCAAAACATATCAAAACTGGGTATTTAATTTGGGATGGAGGGAGTAATATTTCTCTCGTCCTTGAAACCATAGCAGGAAAAGACCAAACAACCAACCAACTAAAAAAATTGAAATAACAAGGAACTACCCAATTTGATTTAAATACCATGGAAATCAGTTTTTGTGCACAAGGTAAAAGAGAGTAATAAAATTGTAGTAGACAATTATGATTGCAAGGGTAATAAGAACTCCGTACAAAAAAAGTTTTTGAGGTTTATCAGGTTCTGCAATGATCAAATGAGAACAAGCAGCTGCTTTTTATTTGCAACCAGGAACGAACCGTCACCTGAAGGGGGAGCATCCACTATAAAGCCTAAAAAATACATTAGCAAAATACTTGAATCCTTCTTCACCATTGCAACAGGTAATAATTGATGCCAGAGATTACCGGAAAAGAAAGGCAGCCTGGTGAAGGTTTAACACCTCTTAGAGATTTCCTATGTTGATGGGATCACGCAGGAACCTCTCCATCTCCCTTGCCCTCGTTCTAATGGACATGTCAAAAACCTTCTGAGAAAATTCCACCACAAGCCCACCAAGAATACTAGGATCAATCTGGCGTGCACATAATAATAACGTTAGAGTTGATACAGAAGAAGCTTCAACAGTTAAACAAGAAAAATACAGATATAGAACTAAGGATTCGTGGGCAACAAACTGTACCTTCTGTTCAAGCTTAACCTTCTTTCCATGTCCAATTATATCCTGTAATGTTTCTTTCAGTTCTTTCTCCTCTTCTGGAGGAAGGGCCTGGCAAAGAAGAACATTATACAGCAATTTGATAACTCTGGAATTCAAACTGCAAACAATTACAGCTATTATTGCTTAAAACAATAATAATAGGGGACTCTCAAAGAAGCCTTTTAAATGAAAATATAATGTTAATAAAGCCATACTCGAGCTAAGAACAAAAACCTAGAATATATTCAAAAAGGTTGTGTACCCCAAAAAAAAAAGGCTTTTGCAAAATTCACGAGCTGCTTCAGCATGTCCCTTGCCATTCTCACAACTCAAGCGCAAAAACCAAACTCCAAACACCTCAAGTAAAATCACAATGAAGTAACAAATGGTCCACAACTTCCAATCACAACAGCACATAATTCTGTTCACAGTGAACTTCTTTCTACTGCACAAGTTATCTTGAGTCAGTCGCTCACATGGCTGCTCTCCAACAGAAAACTGCAAGTCCGCAACTTTCCTAGGAAATCGTGCATGTCAAACAGTCCACCACAAACAATACCCCCACCATGTTACTTGATAAAAACTCCAATGTACGATGTCACCGAAAATCTCTCTTGTACGTTCCACCTTAGCGAGTCCACCCTAGGTAGATCTGGTCTCAGGAAGAAGCATCAATAAAGAGTCCACCTCCAACTCCATATCCTAAAATTGCATGAAACACTAGTTGCCACGAACTACTCCTCTTTAACAAAAAGTGAATCCTCCTCCCATCCCCGTATCACAAATCTCGTACACTAATCAAAAAAGCTCCACCCAAAGCTATGGCCTTTCACATCCCAACACTGTATGGAAGCCTCCACTCGGCTTAGATACAACCCCCGGCACTCGAGGTGATGAAGAAACCAGTAAACCACCACACATTTCAAAAGCCAGTCATCCTCCCAGTGGCAGGCTAACCATTGTCTAGCAAAGCCAATCATAAACCCCAAAGTCCATCACCCCACGCCTCTTGCTTAGATCATAGCACTTAGGAAGTCAGCTAACATGGTCATACCTCATAAGCCTTCTGTATATCCAATATGTAAATCACTCTCATTCACCCCTTATGCATTCTATGCTTAAAATCTGTCTACCCTCAAGAAAGGCGTTCTGAGTCTATGAAACCACAAAATTCATCAACTTCTGCAAACGAATAGAAAGAAGCTTCGACAATAATTTAAAAACACTTCCGATCTGACAAATAATGGCCTATAATTCCTGTGTTATCCTCCTCTTATTGGAATCAAAGCAATAAAAGAGGCATTCAAGCTTTCTCTCAAGCTGAAAACCCATAAAGAATGTTAATCATCTTCCTGAACAATGTCGTACAAATCTTAAACAAAACTCAGAAACATCAGCAAATCAACAAATCCCTCCTCTTTCAACTACATGTTCTCAAAATGAAAGTGTGATTGGCCCCTATTCCCTGATAAACCAACCACTATCGAAAATCAAAGGAACATGATTTGATGCCGATCTAGTAAACATGCATGGGAGATATTCGGGAAAAGCATTTCCCAATCACCCATTATAAGGTTTATCAATTTGGGATATAAATGCCGAACTACCTTGTTGAGACCAAGAATCTGTAGCGCTTTCTACGAGTCGATGAGACCCATGTCATCAAATCATTAAACTCTTCCATTGCTCACGATATCCTCTTACAACCGTTCCTTTCTGACGGGAAATGAAGTACGGTGAAGTCAACACCTATACATTACCACCCCACAAGCACCTTACATACGTCTGATTTTTCAACGTCCTAACAAGGAACATATACCACTGAAAAGCACCACCAAACAAAAAGAAACAAACAAGATAAAAAAAATAAAATTAAAAAAAAAGCCCATGAGAACGTTGAAAAATCACCCTAAGAACCCATAAAATCACAACCCCCCCCCCCTAAACCACCAAAACCCATGCCCAACCAAATAAGAAATTAAAGAACAAAAAAATAAAAAATAAAAAATAAAATAAAATAAAAAAAGTCATCTGAATCCACACTAACCCATTTGCCCGCCAATTGCCTCAAAGAATCCACACTATCAAGAGTCGTAGAATTCAACTACGACAAACAACCATCGGATCAGCTCCCCTAATAATTTTTTTAACCATTAATAGTTTTTGTCGTCATTCAGTCCCCTCATATTCCCAGACAACAAACAGATGTTTATCTTACTTTCAGTTGTACTAAAACTGAGTTCTACATACCAAAGTATTATAATCCAATTCTAATAAAACTTCTAAACGTAATAACTTGAATTTTGTCCCGAGTTCTGCACCAATTACCAATCAAGCCTAGCAAGTTAAAATCCAATGTCCTTTTACACACACAACTATTATTAGAAATTTTTTACATCCAAATCCAACCAAACATAAAATTATGGTAGTAACTAACAAGAGAGTAAATCAGCCAAAATAATATTCTTCAAGATTAAGCCTAATAATAAACTTTCCCTTTCTCAAATATGTATCGGCCTTTCAGAACCTGAACTAGATGAATCATGAATCAAAACTTACAGAGACTCAAAAAGTGGGAGACAGCAGGTTCCATTAGCATTTCTTCTCCTCTAGTCCTACCCACTCTCGAGTGGAGACATTATATTATATTATATATATATATATATATAGTGAGGAACCAAATAGAAAGTAAACTTGCAGCGAGTCAGCAGGTTTAATGCTGACTAATTAATACTTGTATCATAACACACTAATAAACAAAACCAAAAAGCGTGCACACTTCTAGCTATATACTTGACAAATATAGATTTACCATATAAGTAGTAGAACTTACAATAACACTTGTAATGATGGCTTTGACTTCTCCTCGATGTGCCATTGTCAACTCAGTAAATCTCTTCGTGATACTTTCAAGGTGTTTCAACCTTCCGTTCTCAGCCAAAACAACTAGTTTAAATAACATGAACCAAATCAGTATACAATTTATTGGAGATCCAGAAGTCCGGCAAGATCTAGTTTCTCAAAGCGAAAAACATACAGTAAATTTAGAAAACACATACTATCATCTATCAACAAAAAATTAGGCAACATATACAATAAGACCCACGTAATTATTGCAAAATTTATATATATATGTTAGCAAAAATAACAACATAGTGTGTTCACGTGGAAACTTGTCTATCCATGTCGTACTATCACGGAACATTGATTCTATGAACACAGATTGCTGCCAGGCTATATCATCATGTACAGATATTCACACTTCAGTTTTATGCACAAGAAAAATGCTAAAATGTATAAATATTTTGCCAAAAATGTGATTGCACCTATAATCCTTTCCCAGTTTTGCAAGTTGCTACTCAAAATATAAGAATAGAAAATGCCCATAATGCTCGGAAAAATATAACTTATAGCAGAAGATGGTAGTTACTTTTCATCAAAAAGGTTGGCAATGTGAAACAAGGGTTTGATCATATTCAAAAGGTGAGATTTTTACAATTATAGGCAGCCAGAAGTTCCTAAAATGGTGTAAAAAGAGCCAATTAAAGGTTACTGATAGTGATTATAGAACATTCAACTCCCAAAAATAGAATTTAGCATAAATAGAAACAAAACATGCCACCAACAGAGTAGTTAAAATGCAGATTTTAACCTAACACCCTTTCTCTAGTCATCTTTTTTTTTTATAAAAGAAGAAATTTTATTAATAAAGAAGAAATGATACAATAAAGGGGGACAAGAAGTCCACCCTCAGCAAACTAAAATATCAAAAACACAAAAGCACTTAAAAAACTGCAGCCCTCCAATCTCTACATATCAGTAACAGAGATACCTCTAAAAGTCCCCATAGCAGAAGCCCATAGATACGCAAGAAAAATAACCCTATCATTCAAATTCAATAGCTTTAAAGATAAGTAATTTTCTCTAAACAACCTAGCATTACGCTCATTCCAAATTCCCCATAAGATAGAAAAGAAGGCACACTTCCACAAAAATTTGGCATCCCTCCTACTTCCAAATCCTCTAAAACGAATTAATAACATATCTTCTACCGTAGCAGGACACACATACTCTCCTAGCACTCCAAAGAACTCTCCACAATTCCCAAGCAACATGACAATGCAGAAATAAATGTACATGTGTCTCAGTACTATGCTTGCACATAAAACAAATGTTCGGAGATAGAACTTTGTAAGACCTACGACCATGATAAAGATCATTAGTATTTAATCTTTGTAAAACCACAAACCACACAAAAACCTTGACTTTAGAAGGGACCTTGGCTTTCCAAATGTACGAAGCCAATGGAAATGGATGAGAAACAATAGACCGAGTTAAAAAAGAGGAATAACTCTTACAAGAAAAGGAACCAGTTGGAACGAAAGTCCAAATACGCTTATCAGAAGATGTACATAGATGAACCGAATCAAGCAATGTTAACAAAGATTCCATCTCATTATATTCCAAATTCGTGAGATTCCTGAAGAAATGAAAATCCCAAGAAAGTGAGTTCCCGTCACGCTCTATGAAGTTAAAAATGAGAGCATCATGAAGTGAAGAAATACGATAAACACGATTAAAAACAAAAGAAAAATGGTTATCTCCCAACCAATAATACTCCCAGAATCGAATTTGATGATCATCCCAACTCCATGTCTCAAATGTCGAATAAAGGAAGTATAACCTTGGGAGATGAATTTCCAAGGACATGCATGAGTAACATAAATCCCGAGTCTAGCATCTCATCCATTCAAACGCATGCCAAATTTGCTCCTAATAACCTTATGCCAAGGGGAATGAGGTTCCAAAGGAAATCTCCAAAGCCATTTACCAACCAGAGCAACATTCTTGAGGACCAAATTACTCAGCCCCAAATCCCCCTCCTGCTTAGAAAGATTGTTTTCCGCCCAACCAAATGATCTTTCCTCTCATCACCAGCTCCCGACCAAAGAAAATCTCTCAGTAACTTTTCTAGTATGTTAGCTACACTAACTGGGATCCTAGAAAGAGAAAGATAATATAGGGTATACTAGACAAGCAAGCCTAAATCAAAGTAATCCTACCCCCCAAGGAAAAATACACACCTTTCCACCTATCTGAACGTTGACTCACTCTTTCAACTACCGGATCCCAAAACGAGACCGACTTAAGATTCCCACCAAGCGGGACTGATGTAGGACGAGGCTGTGAAAGTTGGTTAGAACAATATAAGAGGCTTTGGAAGCCCATGAATTAGAATTAGAAGTTGTTTAGTTTCTTTAATTAATTTGAAGTTATCTTATTTGATTTGTAATTATCTTATTAGAGTCCAAGTTAAGTTAGGAAAGTTGTGTAAGAGCATTATAAATAGTGATGTACTTCATTATTTTGATACATTAAATGATTAATTGATTAAGTTTTGTGTGAGAATTATCTTTGTGATATTTTATCTTTCATCCCAAAACCTCCATCCCCATCATTTTTGGCATCAAAGCCAACCCCAAACCACCTTCTGTCGCCCATACCTCTGTCCCAAAATCATTGTCTCCCAATCGTTCAGTTAAATCTAAATTTATTGTTCAGCCTACACCCATTTTGTAGCAGTCTATCATCTGCCTCTCACCAAAACATTAACCAACACAAGAAAACCAAACCTTGCCCAAACACAGCCAGAATCAACCCCATTACAATATACATATACCAATCACAACCCTAATTTCAGCCAAAAACCTAGCCAAACACATCCCAAGTCGCAACCCCCGAATCGCAACCAACACAGGCAAAAAACAATAAATAAATAAATAAAGTTAGAAGAGAGAGAAAATGGAGTAGCAGACGAAACGCAGTGACCATCACCGCCGCTGCATCCCGTCGTATTCTCATTTTGTCGAGAAATTCGTTTCTCCAAGCCTGCTGCTATGTATCTTAGACTTGCGTGAAGTATTGAAAGAGAGGAGACCTAAAGAATTAAAAGACAAGTAGATCTGAGAATTTAAAATATCTCCTGGAAAATTACAGTTAGGTACCCCATAGTTTTTATAGTTTTCTAATTTAGTCCCCCAAGTGTTCTTAAATTTTAAAATACCCCTGAAATTTTACATATTAGTCCCTATACTTTCATTTTCTTCAATTTCAGCCCCTGAGGTTTCCTTAGTTTCAGTTCTGCCCCTGTTTCTTTATACTTTTACACTTGAGCCCTAGAGAAAGTCCCAAAAAAAGGCATATTTTTTATTTGCAGGAACCATGGTAAATGCCGAGAAATCAACGCCAAGCTTAATAATTATATGTTACAACAAGATGAGCGTCTCAAGAGGATTGAAGATTCAATCACTACACTTACTGCAAATGTTCAGGCTTCTATTACAGCACTTACATTAAAAGTTGATGTACTCACGAAACGCGTAGATAAGGGATAAGAAGATGCTCATAAGAATTTTGAAGACCCTGTCTCGGATCTTAATCATTTGAGACTACAACAGCATGACCTTAATCCACAAGTTAATCCTCATGTTCCAGATCCTAGGATGAATGCAGTGGATAGAGGAGCAAAATTAGATGTTGGAGATTTCAATGGCGATAATGGTCCCAAAACATTCTTCGATTGGATTCATAGTAGCTTCTTTCGTTGGTATGAATAATCCGATGAAAAGAAACTTTTCTTTGTTGAAGGGAAGTTGAAAGGAACAGCTCGTATTTGGTGGGATCAACATCAACGAAATTTATATACAGCTGCGAGAAGATGGGAAGCTATGAAAGTTGCATTGACATGCCGTTTTGTACCTTCGGATTACAAGCAGCGAGCATATTTGCAATTAACTGAGTTGGTACAAGTAAATCTTTAACCGAGTATACTTCAATGTTCTACAATTTGGTTACATTGTCTGAATTTCTTTGGGTTGAACTTTTAATCTCCATGTACCGTCGAGGATTGAATTTGGAGATTGCAGGTGGTGTACCTACAGGTAAACTCTTGCTATTGGATGATGTTGTTCAAGTTGCAACCCAGATAGAAAATAATTTGAAAATGAATTCTATTAGGCCTCTAATACAAGTCCAAACTCGAAGGGAGCGTACTTTTGTGGAGCCTGTTTTAAATAGGCCAATGGAAAGATCGTCAACAAGTCCTTCAGCTACTAGCAGGCCTAATCATACCCCAGGTTCTTCTAATGCTAGCAAAAACCATACGTCTAGGTGTTATAACTGTCGTAGTTTGGTCACACGTCTTTTGAGTGTCCTTTCCCCTAAGATGAATGTTGCCTCTTCTCCCTCTAGGCAACTTGCTATTATTGACAAAGCGTGTGGGAAAGCCGACTTAAACGAAGAGGTTTGCAAGCCGATAGACAACGAATATGAGCCCGATGAGCAAGATTTAGAAGTTGATGCTCATTTGGAAGGATGTTTAGATGTTCTTCGACCTTTACCTGTTACTCAGAAACATAAGGATGATCCTAAATCTATCGTGGGCGAATTTTTCAGACGAGAGCCATATGTGCAGGACAAGTCTGCTCTCTTGTAATTGATACTGGAAGTTGTATAGATGTTATCTCTGAGGAAGCAATTAAGAAACTTGGATTAAAAGTTAAGCCTCACACGGAGCTGTATGATGTTGCACGGATTACCAATATCAAGTTGCAGGTTACCCAAAGGTGTTTAGTTATATTTTCCATTGGCAAGCTTAAGGATACAGTTATGTGTGATATTCTACCCCTCAAGGTTTGTCACATTATCTTAGGGCGTAAATGGCTATGGGATCGTCAACATGATGCTCGTGCTAATATTTATTCAATTATCAAAGGTAATACCAAATTCACTCTTACTTGCACTCTCGACATGCCAAATTTGAAGTTTGCAATGACTTCCTTGGTGATCCGACATGATTGTTCTTGTGTTGATAACTCGACGAAGTCGAGTTTTTCTCAACGGAGGAGAAATGATGTAGGACGAGGCCGTGAAAGTAGAATAGAACAATATAAAAGGCTTTGGAAGCCCATGAAGTAGAATTAGAAGTTGTTTAGTTTCTCTAATTAATTTGCAGTTATCTTATTTGATTTGTAGTTATCTTATTAGAGTCCAAATTAGGTTAGGAAAGTTGTGTAGGAGCATTATAAATAGTGATGTACTTCATTATTTTGATACATTAAATAATTAATTTATTAAGTTTTGTGTGAGAATTATCTTTGTGATATTTTATCTTTCATCGCAAAACCTCCGTCCCCATCAGGGACCCCAAGGTAAGTAAGTGAAAATTCCTCCTATAACCAATCAGAGACAAATACACTAAAATCTCCCCCATATCCATGTTGATCTCAACTACACTACATTTAGACAAATTAACCCACATTACCAGAAATAGCCTCAAAAACTTGAAGAATAGTTAACACATTTCTAAAACCTTGAAGCCCCTCTGAAAGAAAGAGAATAGTGTCAACAAAATTGGAAGTGAGAAACCCTTACCTCATGCCCAACTGCACAACGTGCGAGGAAACCACACTTCTCTCCCCGGCTAAACATCCTACTCAAAACATCAACAACTAAAGTAAACAAGAGAAGTGATAAAGGGTCTCTCTATCTCAAACCTCGGGAAGACTTAAACCAATATTTGGGCTCCCCATTCACAATCACAGAGAAATGAGAAGAGACAAAACACTCTTTCATCCAAGAGCGACACCTAACTCCGAAAACTTTCCTCTCCAACACCTTATCCAAGAAGACCCAACTAACCCTATCATAAACTTTTTCGAAATCCAATAAGCAAGAGACCCTTTTTCCCTCTCCTATGTACATCCTCTCACAACTTCATTAAGTACTAAAGCTGCATCAAATCTGTCTGTCACCCACAAAAGCACTCTGAGAACTCGAAGTTGTATCCCCAACAACTTTACTCAATCTCTTAGAGAGAACTATAGTAAGAATTTTATACACTAGTTACAAAACTAATGGGTCTAAAATTCGTCACCTTAACAGATCGATCCTTCTTAAGCACTCGGTAGGGTAATGAAAATAGAATTAATATTTTTCCCAATAATACTTGTTGCAAAATCTCCTGAAAAACTCATTCGATCATCTATCATGTTCAGTAAGAAGAAGTCTCAGGTCTTGAATTTTCATCAACACAACCATCAATGACCAAAAAACAGATTGTTTGAGCACTAACATAGATACTTTTACTTTCTCATTAAATCCAAAAGCAAGAAAACTGAAAGATGGCTAGCTTACTTCGCATAATTATCATGTGAATTTCCATAATATAACCAAACTGGGAATAAACTTATCTAATATGATTGAAACGTTTCTTTCTGCCACAATACTATTGCATACATTAGTCTTATTCTGTAAGGAGTTAATCATACCCAAAAAGTTCCTCATGATCTCTGAAAATTTAGCTTGAGCACATATATCAGTTATAGCCTTAACTCTCGTATCTTTAGGTACCGACAAATCCTTCATGAATAGAGAAAAGATGGGAGTTTTCTTTGAAGCCTCAACAAAGTCGAGAATCTCTGACTCAACCTTGTCCAGTGCATTAACTTTTGCTGCTGCAATGTATAATGCAGAGGAATAGTTTCCAGAAACTCCATACAGTGCCATAGGTACCTAAAACAATGTAAATATCATAGAAAAAGAACGGACAGTTTAGTACAGAAGGATTCAAGCATCAATTATTCGTTAATAATGGAGACACGACGCATCATCTTAACAATGTTGTTTAAATTGACAACAAAATAAACCAACTAGCAATAGAACAGAATGTTTTAGAGAGAAAGAGACTTTTCACTAAGAACAAAAGCAAACTGTTCAATAAAACTCCTAAGGAAGGAACTGTCATTTATCTCTTGCACACAACAGATGGATAAGCAATACCAATCTATTCTATTCTATTGAGGGAAGACATTATTAGGCATGGGCAGTTTTGATGCAACACTGTTACAATTGGCATGTTACAAGACCTATGCACTCAGGCAATGGTATATTGTTGTTTAGAAATAAATCAACATTAACTAGTAAAGCCTAGTAATGTCTGACAATATTTGGAGAAGTATAATTACTGAAAATTAATTTTAAAAAAAAATGTAAAAACTATAACTAGGATGGAGCTCCACAATCCACTACCCCTAGGATCCTCAACTGTAGAAGAATAGTTGATTGCAATCAATAATAATTCTCAACAATGACATAAAGTACTGTAAGTAGTTAAGTTGTGCAGATTACATCACTACTTTAAGAGACTCGGAACTAATCTTATTTGGGGAACAATAAAAGTACTAAATGACTAAAATACCCTTACTAAATATTAAAATTTCTAAATCACTATTAAATGTCCTAAATCCCCAATAATAAATAAAATAAATAGATCAATTCTTCTTTGACTCTTGACTTATCGTCCTCATCCCCTAAACACATTATTTGATGCAGGACAGATTTTAAACCCAAGGTAAGGTTTGTCTTGCATCAAAACCAAATACGTGTAATTCATAAGGTGAAATTTTAGAAGCATATAATATAGAGATACTACGAGTCTTAACTCTTTCCTTTTCCTTTTCTTTTTTGACAGGTAATAATATATTACTCCCTCAGGCCTCCGTCCCAAAGTAAATGTCCTTATTCAACTTTTATAGTCAAATTTACCATTTTAAGATTAAAAATCAAGCATATTTATTTTAATTTGTGAAACCACAAATAATGGGGTTATTAGTAAATTTGATGTAGTTTCTTATGATCATAGTTTCTCTGCCTATATTTGTAAGAAATAGTATAAACGTTGATTCCAAAATGGTTAATTCGACCTTTAGAGTCAATTTATAAGATTGCTTATGGGACGGAGGGAGTATATTATAGCACCATAAAGGGAATGAGTCAACAACACTGCTTTCAAATAAATGATATAACTATCATAATAACCAACTACTTAATTTTGAAAAACATTATTCCATCAAGACACAAAAAAAAAATGTGTTTACTACAATAGGATTGCTAATTTGCTAGCATGAAGTCATAGTAGTAGATATGCTGCCATATAAACATAAGACCGCTGTGTGGTTGTAAAACTAGTCCCCTAACAACAAACTTGAATTATTTTAGTTGGAAAATAGATTTCCAAGTGTACCAATCATTATCTCAATTATAACCGCCACAATCCCTGATGTCTCTACTGCAACCAATATATTCACATGAATGCACATAAATGTTTGAAGGCTAAATAATATTTGCAAAAATGTGGCAAGTCCTTTAGACTCGGGGGAGGTCATACTCTGCAAGATAATTATGATCTATGTAGCCCAAATGAGAGAGAATAGGTGTCGGTTTATCATTATAGTTAACATAAATAATAAATTACAACCAGATATTCAGCTTATATTGAATCCAAATCTTGGTGATTGAAAGACTTCAAAACAGCCTCTAATTATACCAAACCATAGTCAGATGACACATGAATAATCTTTTCGGAAGCTTTAGTGGTTGATATGTGTACAGTAGGTTGTCTTTTGATAGAAACTAGCATGTGTAGCCCGTGCAAAGCACGGCGTCTTATTTACAGTTATGATATTGTTGATATTTCATTGTATTTTCTTATAAATATATTATTGGATTATTGAATTTATTATAAGAAATGATCCTCATAAGAAAATAGTTTCTTCTAAAATTATATAATATAAGCAAGAATAAAATCCTACTTATACTTGAAATATAATTACACTTATATCTTAATAATAGTAACAAATTCAAGTTAGGTAAAACGATCCATGTGAAAAATTATTTTCTTCTCAAACTATATTATCTAAGTATTAATAAAAACTTATTAATAATGGTAACAAATTAATATTATGTAAGATGATCTTATGATTGTTTTCTTGTAAGACTATATTACATATCTTTGTTTATGATGGCCTTATTGTACAACAACGATATTCTTAATTCTTTATCATATTTTTATAAATATATTACTGAATAGAGTACTTAATTTTTCATTTTTTAATTGAACAACTTAATCATATTATTGTCAAAGTATTATATTTATACCTATTTATATGTTAATAATGGTATAGTTTAATATTCAGTAAGGTCATTTTCATAAAAAAAAATATAAAAAAAATTTCCTTCTAAATTATATTATCAAAATAAATTAAAAAAAATTACTTGCTGCTCGAAATTATAGTTCACTTATATTTTAATATTAGTAACAAATTTAAGTTAGATAAGGTGATATTTGTGAGAAATTTGTGTTCTTACTACCACTAATATTATCTAAATAGTAATATAATTTTACTTAAACTGCATTATTGTATTATATTTTAATAAAAGTAACAAATTAATATTAGGTAAGATGATCTTATTTTGATTGTTTCCTTATAAAACTATATTACTAATTCATGTTTCCTTATAAAACTACTGTTACTAATTTTAGTTATTGATTTGGTTAACAAATTAATATTATGTAAGATAATCTTAGTTTGATTATTTTCTTATAAAACTATATTACTAATTCTTGTTTCAGATTTGGTCAGATTGAGGACGAAAAAAAAGAGCAACGAATTTAATTGTCTATTTAATTATAACTATCCTTCACCAATTTCTTATCTACACTCAAAATAATTAACTCACGCATGTGCTCACATTTATGACCGCTACTAGAATCTACTATAAAGTCATCTCTTCCCAGTTTACCCTTGGACATACTCGGACCGAAAGAAGGTTTGGTGGGCTAATATACAGCATCCATGTTGCTGTAAAAGTTACTTATCCATGTAATGTTGATTTACTCTTTCCGATATTCCATATTACCAATTTAAGTTTATTTTTCTTACATGTTTCAGCTCAGAAAAAGATTAAAGAATTGACTCAACCTTAGCAAGAAGGATATGAAGTATTGGAACAGCAAAAATTTGGACTGGCATTAACTAACGACATATCTTGGCTTCAATGACTCCCTTCCAAATAAATAACAATTGTCTCCACAATTTCACGTCAACAACATAGTTGTCACGGCGTCAAGGCAAGATGCGGCGATAGTTGATCGCCAGGACGCCTAAGCAATAAGACGCCCGCCATGGCGTCCGTATGGCGACAAGTCGTTAACAATGTTCACTTTATACATTATTTATTTTACTTTAAAAGTATATTGCACAATAAAATTTTATATATACTAAAACACAAAACATAATAACTAAGACTATGAAAAAGTCTCCACTCTCTGCTGTCTCTAGTTATAGCTCAAGTAAAGTTATCAACTATGAAGTCATTTTCGACTCCCTCACGAGCATTACTCTCATTCAAAGGAGTAGGGTCATGGGTTAGGCTACGGTCATGGGTTGAGTTACTTGGGTAATTGAAAAAGTCCATGAGTTATGATGAGTCATGGTAAAAAATGACTTAATCACTTAATTTGGGTCCGCTATCAATGCATGAGCCTTGGCGGCTCAGCGTCCAAGGCGTTGTCTTGCCCTTCTCCAACGCCAGGACGCCTAGTCGTCGTCTAGGCGACGCCATGGTGACGCCATGACAACTATGGTCAACAATGATTCAAAGTAGATGTGGAGAGATGCTAAGTAAACTAGTTACAATCTGCAATTGTTCACTCAAAGTAGATGAAGAGAGATGCTAAGTAAACTAGTTACAATCTGCAAATTAGTCCACCTCTTGATGCAGGACTATCCCACGAGACTTGGTTGGATAAAGCTTTGGAAGCCCATGGAAAACTAAAAAATAATAAAATAATAAAAAAAAATATTACAAGTTGTATTTAGTTTATTTATATTTATTTACTTTGTATCTAATTTTAGTAATTATCTAATTAAAATCCAATTTGGGTTAGGAAAGTTGTTTAAGAGTATTACATATAGGGATGTACTCTTACTTTTGATACATTAAATTATAAGTAATTGAGAATTTAGAGAATTATTTGTGTGAGAATTAAATGCAATTCTACGAAAGCTTGACACCTATCGTATTTCTCTAACCTATCTGTCCTCTTTCACTTGTCTCTGTCCTTAATCCTTTACTCTCCTATTTTTTGGTTAACAACGGTGACAAGCGATAACTCCAGATCTCTTTCTCTAGTTCTTTCAGTTAGCAACGACTCAATTCGTGGTTGATTTCTTCATATTTCTCAATTAAAGATGATTCGATTCACGTTGATCCATATTGTCAAGATTTTCTTTTGTTCTTTCAACTCCTACAGATTTCTTTAAGGCTTACGCCTTGACAAGAAGTCATCCAAGGGAATTACTACATGGCCAAGGTTCTCGCCTTTGTGAAATGTCATTCACTAGACTTGCTCCTGCATTGGCCTGAGGTCAGTTATAAGAGACTACATAATTCGAAGGAGGAAGGTGGGATTAATTAATACCCCTTTAGGGGTATCAAATGGCCTTACGAGTAAAAAGTATAGTCATTGGACTGTCATGGACTACTTAATCCAAGGGCAAACAAGTGCTTTATGATTTTAAAGTAGTATGAATTAGTATAAAGAGTCCAATAGTATCATTATTGCAAACAAACATAGCCCTAGTGGAAAGATGCAACATAAAATTCTCAATTAGCATGGGATCAATATAAAATTTTGTTACAACTTTTCATAATAATATCTAAATGCATTCCACAATTTGTCAAATCTCAAAGATGCAGTTACCTTAATTTTCTGCTCCTTTGGAGCTGAGCCAGTGGCAAAATTCCTCGAAAACTGAAACAGAGGGGAAAAAAGATAATGAAATTCTAAGTTCCACGATTGCTAGAACACTTCAATCAAAATAAAAAAACTTCAAATGTGTGCTTACAGCATAATGGGCTTTAGTTAAAACCCAGTAAAGCAACTTATCAAAAGAAAACCCAGTAAAGCAACTTATCAAAAGAAAACCCAGCAAGACAACTTATCAAAAGAAAACCCAGAAAGACAACTTATCAAAAGAAAACCATAAAAGACAACTTATCAAAAGAAAACCCAGTAAAACACCTAATCAAAAGAAATCCCACGAGAACATTGAGTTTTTTCTTTCATTTTACATCAAAAGAACAAGTAAAAGGTAAACAGTATCATTTTGAAATTCACAATAATGTCTTGTCAAAATTAAGTATCCCTTCATCAGTCCATCCCAAAATGAGTCACATTTTAATGAGACACATTCTCATATTCTTAGAAAAAAAAAACATATAATGAGTGACATGAAGCCCAAAGTTTTCTTTAATCAACAATGATTTAACTAGCTTTCATTTTGTTAATTAAAATAAGCTGGGAGATTTAAGTGAAAATTTGACAAATTCTCCTAAAACATGGCTTGCTCTTTTTTAAAAATTGGAGCTGCTATTTCGAGACAGAGAGTATTAAATATTTAAGAACATTTGGCTTTTAAAATAACAATCCCATTTCTAATCTAAGACTCATGAAGATTATATATATATATATGTGTGTGTGTGTGTGTGTGTGTAGATGTCCTACAAAGAATACCGAAAACTTGACAAATTAAAAACAACTAATATTTGATAAATGAATCTCATTTCTCACAGTTTCTCATCAAACAAGTATCACATTCATAGACGAAAAACAAAGAATTAGACAAATGAATGTCAGACCAAATCTTTTACAAATCAAAATCAGAATTAGCAAAAGAAAAGGAAAAGAGTAAAACTTAGATTAGTTTATACCTCGGGATTGGTCAAAGTAGGGCACAGCAAGGTTCGTTGAAGGGATGATCTCTGAAAAGATATCGAATCGGATGTCAAAGCCTTACTGATTAGGGGTAGAGATGATCTCAGACGCCCAGCCATTGCCATTTCCGAAACCCTAGTTTCCCTTCCTTTGTGTTTGTGTGATTGAGAGGAGCTAAACAACGAATAGACGATTGACTCCAGAGATCTAAAGTTGAGGTATAGTTGGGGCGGGGCTGGGCTCGACTTGGTTATTGGGCTGTGACTTGAAAACTACTTACGAGGAGGGCTCTGTTTGCTTTCACAAAACTGGACAATTTTCGTTTCGGCTAGTTTGGTAACGTTTTGTTTCGATTTGTTTTTATTTGCTTTTTTTTTATAACAATTTACAAAAAATGTAGTTCGGTACCTTTTTGCTTTTTATTTTGTAAATGTTTCAACTTTTGAGTCCAAAATTCAAAACAATAAAAAAAAATACGTTTTTGCTTTGTTTTCAAAAAAATAAAAACACGCGGAGAAGTCTTGATTTAATGAAGTTTGGACATCAAACCAAAATTAACTAAAATTCTCTCGATGTGGGAGATATATATATATATATATATATATATATATATATGTAGACACCCGAAATTTAGTATTCTATTATCTAACCTTGACAGGAGGGTAAAATTGTCATTTCACCTGTCTACGAGGATTTCAAACAGAGGATTACAAGGCTCAAAATGAATGCATAAAGCTATCAAGACGACCATCGAGTGACAAACTACGCGAAGCATAACGGTTGATCAGTTGGCATCTATAGGAAGATCCATTTCTGCAGTTTGCTCTATGGTGAGCTGTCGCAGGCAACCAAAAATAAAATCTTACTGCGAAAGATAATTATGTAGTAGTGCAAGTAAGAGTCGATCCCACAGAGAATGATTTGTTTTGTTTTTATGCTTTGTAACCAAAAATTGGGGTTTTTGATTGTGATTATTAAAGTAAACTAAAAATAATGCAAAATAATTTATTAAAGTAAATCAGAAAAAACAAACCTTGGATTAGATCAACTTCCACCACACAAACTTACACTGATCATTGACTCAAGCATAATCAATTAATATTTTGAATATTCACCGTTAAAATCAATTCACCATTTAGAAACATTCCATGTCTTTTCTTAATTTTAGTTAGATAGAAACAAGCAATCTAAATAACCCTAACTACTAAACAACTTCAGACAAGCGCTAAAAGTTTAATCTAGTAGATGCTTTAAGAATTAGAAAAACCGACGAAGCTAAACAATACAAACACAAGCGGTTGCATTTAATTTAGCTGAGTATTCTTCCTAAGATATAATAATCTCATGATCTGTAGTCAATTATTAACCTTAGTTGCTTCGCAAATTAGAGTGGCCAAACAATTACAGATTTGATATCTAATTTAACAATATATTTCAATGATTAATAAACTAGTATGCATCCTAGCAATCAAACATATCAATCATAAAATTCTTGTAGAGAAAAATAATCAATACTCAAAATATAATTGAACAATTAAAACCAATTAGATCTCACAGTGTAATACTTTTGAGGTTTCCGTCTCCTTAATCCAAGAACATAAATTTAGTTACGCATGACCTTAAAAACACCAAAGAATTATAGAGAGGAAAGTTTATAGGCAAGTCCTTAAGCTCTCTTAGTAATCCTCTATTTATATGCATCAAGACTCAATCAATTCCTTTTAAGAATCAACTTCCTAGTGACAATCAACTTCCTTCAAAGAGATCTTCTAGATAAACTTTCCTTTCCTTCATTGGATTTGACTTATACACCAAGATTGTTCCACTTCCTTCCTTCTTCTTACAGGATTCTTCTTGTTTCTTTCCTTCCATGAATAAGAGCATTAAATATTGTTTGATCACCAAGATATTGACTTTATTGTAATAGAATATTAAATCCTTGTACTCGCGTAATTACAACTTTGCCCCTCCTTTTACTTTAAGTCCAAATAATGCTCAATTTGTCTCCAAAGCACTTCCAAAGTCACGAACTCCTTTAATTGCACCTTAAATAAAAATATAAAAACAATGAGTGTATTTAGGCACAAAATAAATACAAAAGATTAAGCTTTAAGGGATAAAAATATAACATATTTCATTCTCATCAAATTCCCCCACACTTATCTTTTGCTCGTCCTCGGGCAAAACAAAAATAAATTATAATACAAAAATTCAACTAACAAACTTGACAAACTCGAGCTACAAATTAATATGAACTTCAACATTGACCTCAAAAATTCAAAACAATAATTCTTGAAAAACTTCAAAACAATGTATCATCTAAAACTTAAGCTCCTCTATCAATCTTACTTTACTCTCAACCCTTCGTGTGTGTGTGAATCCAAATGTACCAACCCCATCAAAACTAAAAAAAATTTATGAAATCAAAACCTTGAAGGAAAAAGAGAAACTCAAGCACTTATTTGTTAGAGTTTATGCCCCAAAGGCCAATTCTTTGATGTAATTGCTTAACATTTCTTTTGATATTTGATTGAATAAAAGAATTATTTTATTATGGTTTCATTTACTGTGTTATATAAATGTTAGCATAATAAAAGTCCTTAGAATAATGATACAAATTATATAGCTTCAAGTATGTGACTTGAACATGAGATTATATAATTACAATTAGTATCATTACTCTTAAATGTCCCTAGTCGAGTATCATTGAGAATGGGACAACAATGATATATTGAGACTAGTATGTGGATTGACTGATGACCAAATCTCATTGGTCATTAATATATGAGATATTAAGTCAATGCATAGGTACATGTTAGAGAACAATGTACTGGACAGACCCATCATGAGAATTCTACGTGGAGCATTATGCAAAGTGTCATAAGCAATTTTCATAGTGACAATGATGTAATGGTCCTCCGACCTGAAATCACTATATTACTACACGGGAATTCATGTACTTTGATATCATCAAATGTCACCTTTAATAGGGTCGATAATAAAGGTGATTATTGGGTACATCATGAATCGTGTGAGCAATATGAGTGATCTAGATGGAATTTAACCCTCCTATATATTAGGGATGATATCCATAGGCCTCTTGATTGAGTAGGACTATGAAATGCATGGCCATGCTCAAATAGTGATTTGTTTGATATAGTCTTTCATTGATCAAGAAAACTCAGATTAAATTATGAAGAGTATGACACATTCCATGGCTCGAGTTTAATCTAGTATGTCAAGGTTAAAAGGATTAAATTACATTGAAACATTGGTCACGAAAAGGTTGCATAGAATCATCGATCTTATTATTATTTGGGTAGCAGTGATGCATTACTAGATGCCACTCACTGTTTATAATTTTATAATATGATTTTAAAATTATTGTCAATATAATAATAACCTATAGGGTCACACACTTAGAACCAGGGGCGGATCCAAGAATTAAACTCAGCAGGGGCGGATTTTGGTCTCAGAGCGGATTTGACGGGGGTTCGGGGGTTGTGCCCCCGAGCCAATTTTTTTAGATAATTTTGTGTTTTTCGGATAGTTGCATATGTAAAACATGTATTTGGTTACAATGTTGTTAATATAACAACTAATAACATTATATATATATATAACAAGTCAACAACTCCTTTGAGACCAATTATTTTATGCAACGTACATAGAATTCTATAATATACAATAAATAAATATTCATAAATCATTACCTAAAATAAAAAAGATATTTCAAAATAAATAAACATTTAGATAGAATTTAAAAACTTACTTCGATTATTTTCATAGTTCAACTTGAATGATTCCCCAAACACTTACAATTTTAACTGTATGCATAAAGCCTCAAACCAAATTTGCTTTCTATATTCAAGCAAAATCAAGCCACAACAGTCAAAATCAACTCACAATTCACAAACATAACAAATTCAAAAAAATTAAATTGCATAACACTTAAAAGCATTATCAGCATATTCATTTAAGTTTTAACCCCAACCCACAACAAATTTAAATAAATATAAACTTTAAACTATCAAACAAAAAAAATACATGTAAAAATATCATTTCTCTATTATTTTTTCTACCTTTAATAATCTCTCTATATGATCCATTTTTCCTTCTCGGCCAAGTTAAGTAATAACTATTACTATAAATTTGAAGTATTGTCAAAATAAAAATAAAAATATCGTTAAATATATATTTATCATAATAATATGATATATTGTTGGTACATTATCAAAAAATAAAAATTAGTATACATGATCAATTATTAGCATTATAAATCAATTATTTAGTTGGTACACTAACCAAGTAAAGCCATGAGTCTACTCCAGATCAAAACACTATTTAATCTTTTTTCTCCCCTTGATAATCTCGCCATAATATACCACTCATCTTCCCTTCCCAGTTAATTGATCACACACCAACTCAAAGTTGACTCTCCTTCTTTCTCTCTCTGTCTGAAACTCAAGCTACCCATCAATGGCAATAAATTTCGCCTCTGCTGCCGGGGCATTTTGGATGTTTCTTGAAGGTATTCCGTCGGCTGCCGGGGCACTTGTCCAGGTAAGCCAAAGAATGCATCCGTCCCTGCTTAGAACGTAATTAAAAGAGAATTAATTTAAATTGTAAGGATTTAAATATGTCAATATGATTGATAGTATTTAAATTACGAATTTAAATTAACAGGATAATTTGTATATATGTATATTAATTAAGTAAGACTTAATTAAAATATAATATATATATAAATTCGGATTTTACTTTTCTAATAGGATTAGGGTTTTGCTTAACTTTTTGGACGCTATATATATCTGATATATCAGCAGTCTTGTTTACGTGAAACCAAAAGAAAACAAAATCCTAGCCGTTTTAGAAAAGAGAGTTGAGAGCAACACTTGAGAAAATTCAGATCTTGGCGGCTAGTACCGGAGTTCTCTTTGCTGCAGATCGTGTGACGATTTGTGGGACGTTCGTGTGGATACCGTAGAGACGCAGTTCCGTTGGATTGCGTTGGAGATTCGAAGCCGTTCCAGAATTTCATCGTTCCATTCAAGCTCGGATAATCGGTAAAACAAATCTAAACCTCTAAATTAATTTGTTTTTCGCATGGATCCTGTTTTAGGGTTTCGAATTAGTTTTAAAAATTTTAACTTCCGCTGCCTTTATCTGTCCGAAACCCTACATTATTTTCACACCATTCTCAGTTAACATAAGCAGATAACACCAGAGGATCAAGAGGTTTGTCTTCTTTCTTTCTTCGGTAAGTGCATTTTATGCTTCATCTTACCAACGAGTGCGTTTTACGCTCCATCTCGTATGTCATGTGTTTATGAGTGAGTGCATTTTACGCTCTATCTCAACCCATCACATGAATCATATTTTTTTCCACTTTCATTTTTTTTTCTTTATTTTTTTTTTCAAACTTTCAAACTTTGCGTAAATCATTTCCCCTTTCTTAAATAACACCTCATATTAACATCAAACAAGTAATAGAGTTCCAAAATTTCTCCCCTAAACATTCAATCAAATAAATTTCTTCCAATTTAAAACTAGGTCGACCAAATGGACATGTGCTCAAGAATGAAGGGTCTCAAATAAAATAATAATCAACAAAGAAAACCTAATTCAGATTACACAATGTCTATCAATCTTCCAAGAAGTTATTAAATCAAAATCAAGATTTTATCATTGATCAAGAATTAAAATCCAAATTAACTCATTGCTCAAGTGACACATCCTAAAACTATCCCATTTTTGTAGGAAACACGATTGCACTTAACATGTACAACAAGCCTTTAAACCCCAAGTGGACGAGTTTTGTCTCGTGAGAGTTTGCAGTGAATATACCCACAAAATTCAAAATAACAAAAAAAACAAAAATAATCAACCTAAATAAAACAAAATAACAAATAACCTAAACAAAATATAAAAAATAAAATAACAAGTACCCTTAAATCCTCCCCCCCCCCCCACACACTTAAAACTTACATTGTCCTCAATGTAAAATAAAATGCAAAGAAAGGTAAAGATACTCCCCTCCTGGGTTGCCTCCCAAGCAACGTCTTTGTTTATTGTCATTGGCTCGACTCAATGCTTCCCTTTTTTAGTCAGTATAGATCGGATCTACAAGGTTCACATTCTCCATTTTCTCTTCTTGAAAACCCTCGTAGAAATTTTTGAGGCGGTGACCATTCACCTTGAACACTTTAGTAGTGGCTAAACTTTTGATTTCAACTACACCATGAGGAAAAACATTAGTAACAACAAAAGGTCCATTCCAATGAGAACACAATTTACCTGGAAACAAACGAAGTCTTGATTGATAAAGAAGAACTTTTTGACCAATTTGAAATTCTTTTCTAGAGATCAACTTGTCATGAAAAGCTTTCGTCCTCTCCTTGTAAATCCTTGCACTCTCATACGCATCATTACGAATTTCCTCCAACTCTTGTAATTGCAACTTCCGGTGTTCTCCACTTTCATCCATCTTCATATTGAAGCTCTTAATAGCCCAATAAGCTTTATGTTCCAACTCAACGGGTAGGTGACATGGTTTTCCAAACACTAATCTGTAAGGTGACATACCAATGGGCGTCTTAAATGCGGTCCAATACGCCCATAACGCATCATCCAAGTGCAAACTCCAATCCTTTCTATTGGGATTAACCGTCTTTTTAATGATGGCTTTGATTTCTCTATTTGACACCTCCGCTTGTCCATTCGTCTGCGGATGATATGTAGTTGACACCTTACGAGTCACATGATACTTTCTCAACAGCGCTCCCACAGTTCGATTGCAAAAGTGAGTCCCTCGATCACTGATTAGAGCTCTCAGAATGCCAAACCTAGAAAATATGTTAGATTGAAGAAAATCTGCAACCACTTTAGAATTGTCAATCCTGGTGGCCTTTGCTTCCACCCATTTCGAAATATAATCAACAAATAAAATATAAAGATACCCAAAAGATACAGAAAACAACCCCGTGAAATCAATGCCCCAAACATCAAAAATTTCACAATATAATATGGGGGTTTGCAACATCTCATTTCGTTGGGAAATATTACCTATATTTTGACAATTATGACATAACTTGCAAAATAAATATGAAAATTTGAAAAGAGATGGCCAAAAGAAACCACTTTCTAACACTTTCCTTGTCGTCCTCTTCGATCCAAAGTGACCGTCGCAAGCATAAGAATGAAAAAAAGTAAGAATAGATGTAATTTCACTTTCAGGCACGTACCTTCATATCACTTGATCCGCACAAAGCTTCCACAAGTAAGGGTTATCCCACACATATTGTTTGACATCACTTTTGATTTTATCTTTCTGAGCATTGGACAAACTAGAAGGGAAAATATTAGTAGCCAAATAATTCACAATATTCGCATACCAAGGCAAGGTTGAATTGGCGGGGAATAATTACTCATTAGGAAATGTCTCTTGAAGAAGAAGCTCATCCCCCATCTTAACTAAACGACTCAAGTGATCAGAAACCATATTCTCCGATCCTCGTTTGTCCCTGATTTCCACATCAAATTCACTCAAGAGAAGTATCTATCTTATCAATCTCGATTTTGCCTCTTTCTTTGTCATCAAATAACGAAGAGCTACAGTAAACAATGACTTTAGTACCAAGCAAATAAGATCGAAATTTTTCTAAAGCAAAAACAACCGCTAAAAGCTCCTTTTCAATGGTGGAATAGTTTCTCTGAGCATCATTCAAGGTCCTCGACACATAATAAATAGCATGGGCTGCTTTTCCAACTCTTTGACCCAAAACAGCTCCTAATGCAAAATCACTGGCGTCGCACATAATCTCAAACGGAATGTTCTAGTCAGGTGGTTAGATGATTGGTGTAGATGTCAACACATCCTTCAGCTTATCGAATGCTTTTCGGCACTTCTCATCAAAGTTAAACTCTGCATCTTTTTGTAGGAGATTGCATAGGGGTGATGCTATTTTGGAAAAATCCTTGATGAACCTGCGATAAAAACCTACATGTCCAAGAAAAGAACAAATTTTTTGCACACTAGTGGGATAAAACAGAGATTGAATAACATCAACTTTAGCTTTATCTACTTCAATACCCTTAGAAAAAACAACATGACCCAAAACTATACCTTGTTCAACCATAAAATGACACTTTTCAGAGTTTAAGACAAGGTTAGTGTCAATGCATCTTTGAAGAATGAGTGTAAGGTTATGCAAACAAATATCAAAATAGTCTCCATAAACTGTAAAATCATCCATAAAAACTTCCATGATATGCTCAATATAATCCGAAAATATGCTAACCATACACCTTTGGAAAGTAGTGGGAGCGTTACATAGTCCGAAGGCCATATGACGATACGCAAAAGTGCCAAATGGGCATGTAAAGGTCGTCTTTCTTGGTTCTCCAAAGCGATTGCAATTTGAAAATAACCTGAATAGCCATCAAGAAAACAATAGTAAGAATGACCGGCTAATCTTTCAAGCATTTGATCAATAAAAGGCAAAGAAAAGTGGTCCTTGCAGGTTACATCATTTAATTTTCTATAATCTATACAAACCCGCCACCCATTTTGAACTCGGGTAGTAATTAACTCATCATTCTGATATTTCACAATAGTTATTCCAGTCTTCTTAGGAACCACTTGCACTGGGCTAGCTAACCCAACTGTTATCCGAAATATGGTAGATCACGCCAACGTCAAGGAGTTTGAGAATTTCTTTCTTCATGACATCCATCATGGGAGGGTTCAATCTTCTTTGTGGTTGACGAGCAGGTTTCACTTCATCCTCCAACAAGATCCAATGCAATCATGTAGAAGGGCTTATTCCTTTAATATCAGCTATCGTCCATCCAATGGCCTTCTTATGCTCCTTTAGAACTTGCATGAGTTTCTCTTCTTGTGATGCACCAAGTGTACTGGAGATGATCACCGATAATGTTTCTTTTTCTCTAAGGAACACATACTTAAGATGGCTAGGAAGAGGTTTCAAATCCGGAACAGGTGCTTGTAAAACAGAGGGTAAAGACTTCTCGTTAGAAACCGACAATTCAACATAAAAGATGTTACCTGATTTCAGAGCGTCATTCAATGTTGTGACAGTTTCTTGCAAATCGGTGTTCAAGGTCAATTTCGTACTTTCCTTATCAATGTTCGTACTAAGTGCAATTTCCAAATCATCCTTTCCGTCAAGTTCAAAGACTTCCTGTGCTAAAGAGTCAATCACATCAATAGAATAAACAGGGGTATCATTAGTAGGATATTGCATGGTATCATAAATATTAAACATAATAATTTCGCCATCAAATTCCATTTGTAGACACCCGATTTTTGCATTTCCTATACTAACCCTGACAGGAGGGCAAAATCGTCAATTGACCCGGCACACGAGAATAAAGGGTGGACATAAAGACGAACCCTCAAAACCACCACGACGGGATGATATTGAAGCCGACACGACAACAAGCGAATGTCGAGAGTCAGTTACTGATCACTGTGCTTGCCCGGATGACGTGGCACGTTTCCCGACGGGTTCCGGACTGCCGAGCGCAAACCCGTCAGCGGAAAACCAACGGTACGACACGAAAATCGAGACGAGGCACGGAAAACGAGAAAATCAGCACAGTTAGCCGCAGATCAATTCGCGGCCAAGGACGGAACTCGAGGCAGCACGGGACTCGAAGCGCACGGGACTCGAGCGCGGCTGGGGGAGAACCAAGGGCCAGCCGCAGATCTATCTGCGGCCAGCCGCAGATCTATCTGCGGCTGCCCTTGGCAGTGCTATATTAGGCCAGTTCGCATACAGGGAGGAGAAGAAGAATTCAGCAGCAGCAGCAGCAGTTCGGGGAGAGGAAGAAAAATAGGAAGAAAACAGCAAAAATTAAGAGAGAAAAGAGTGAGAAATAGTAAGAAATTGTACCTATTTTGTGAGATTATATCTCATATTTTCTACTCTACTCAATACACAAATTCATACATATTGTGGGGATTAATTGCAAGGTAAAAAACCCTTTGTTCTTAGCATTTTGTTATGCTATTTTGTTGAGCTTTTGGTCATCCAAATTACCTTAAATGTAGTTTTTTTCTTACATATTATTGTGATGCCATGGGTTAGGGACTATTAGTGAGGGTCTCATCGGAATGAAATTCCCCCTAATAGCCCGATGATATCCGCTTGGTGCAAATTTTAACTATTATGGTAATGTATCATTCGTAATGTATTTCAATCGTCATTGTAAGATGTCCTAGAGTGTTAGGCATCCCATTGTTGATTATTTTCTTTATATCCATTTGGTGGTTGTGCAATAAGTTCGGATGTGAGCCTAGGAATGCGACCCCGTGGTCCAAATCCGATGATGGACATTTTTGAATGTATGTAATCGGGTGGATGTATCCGTTATTGTAAATATGTAATCGTCGGGCCTTAAAACGACGCCAAGGCGATAATCGCGTTTAAGGCCCCGAAATAGTGAAACTTGTGATTGTGGGCGTTTGGGGTTATTTTGATGGCTTACATGCCCATGAATATCCCCGACGCGTGTTTATGCTTGATTGGATTTTGTGACACGAAAAAGGATTTCAAAGATTAAACGATGAAGGTTTTCCCTTAAAATCAAGCAACTAGGAGGTTAGCATCACGTAGCTAAAAATTTGGAGGTGTTAATGAATGTCGATTTCTATTAAACGGGAAGGCTAAAGAAAGTCGTTTTCAAATGTCACAAAAAATGGTTTTATAAAATAAAACATCGTTTTATTAAATCTTGGTGCGTAGGGTGAAAGATATCCTAGAAGTTGCCCATCATTTTATGAAGGCAATGTATAGATTTCGATTCCTATTTTTACGAAGGTTTAAAACTCTTGTTTTGCCAAAACGACACCTAAGGAAAATCTCATAGTTTTGCCAACTAAAATCAACCCTTTCTCGCAAAGCTTTCTCGTTTAAAAACCGATGGACATCCTAAGGCATTTTCAAAGAAAAAACACAATTTTCCCTAATAATCCAAATGATCCTTTTATGCAAACTCATCACAACATTTACATAGGCACACACACACGCACACGCGCACACACACATTTCATGAATTAAAGGATAGGAGAGCATCAAGATTGCGGTAACCGTGCTTCACGGAAGTCGAGGGGTGCCTAACACCTTCCCCTCACTTAAGCAAGCCCCCGAACTCTATGAATCTCGATTCGCAGACCAATTAATTCGGAGTCACATATGAGCCAGCGATTTATAAAAACGAAAACTCGGATGAGTTGGTACATCCATTTCAAATATACCAACTGGCGACTCTGGTTAATTGGCTCATCATAAAAAACGATCTTTCAAAACCCCGTCGACATCAATGCCGATCTTTTCCAAAGAATCATTAAATCAAAAGGCTAAAATTGGAAAAGAGCAAGAGAAGAGAAAAACCGGCGTCGACAGCTGGCGACTCTGCTGGGGACCTTAGAGGGCTTAAGCCGCATTAAAATCTTGATGCTATCCTATCCTTTAAAATTTATAATTGTGTATGTGCGTATGACATTTTGACGTCTTTTATTTATTGTTGTGTAAATGTGTGTTGTTGTCCAATGAATGAATGATTGAATGGGTTTTTCTTTACTTCAAAGTAATCATTTGCATGCGGTGAGGACGATGAATGTGAATGTATGTTGAGAGAGTACCTCCTCCTGAGGCGAACCCGTCGGTTGCTTATTACTGGACTCGATGGGGCTGCTCCCCGGAGATGGCTCAGGAAACGCACCACTCAAATCCGCTCCAATCGAAAGGGCTCAAACGAGTAGATTGCGAAGATTTGGGAACCTTCATGCCGAAAAGCCCGTGAGAGTAACCCTAGGGTAGGTCAACCTCTGATAAACCCAACGCAGGAAAAGTCTCTTCATGCCCTTTTTACGTTCAAGCGTATAAAATGTCATGATCCCATTTCATATATACCTCCCCTGTTGTCAAAAGAGAATACTGACCTCCATGTTTTGCAGGAAACAGCTGGGGAAGCATAATAAAGTCATGTTTAGCATTTGTTATTGCACTAAAAGACTACTAACTTTCTCTTTTGCAGGGAAAGATTAAAAAACCCAAAACACAAAAAATTTATAGCTTTAGCATGCATCCGCATCCTTTCATTGCCCAAGACTGAACTTCGAACCGTTTGCCTGCAGGATTGCTCCTCAAACCCGTTCGCAGTCTAAGAAAGCCCAGGTCTCTAACTCTGAAATGGCTGATCTTCCCAATCATAGTTCCATCTCTCGGGAAGAGTTTGATGATTTTAAAAAGCAGATGATGGAAATGGCCACAATGCTAAAAGAACAGTTCTTAATCAGACAGGATCCGTCAAACCAGGGACCGCACAATGTACCACCGCCAGGGGGTGACCAGAATCCTCCTAAGGATGATGCAATCCTATTTAAAAATAACCAACATCAGCTTAAGGACGGGCCGATCCTCCCAAAGGTCATTCCTGCCCTCAACAAGACAGTAATCACAATTCCAGAGGAGGGAGATACTGATGACCTTCGCAGGAAAATGAAGCAGATGGAGGAGACCATCCAATCTCTAAAGGGCATAGGCTCCTTGGGTAGGGTTAATTATGCAGATTTGTGTGTCTTCCCCGGAACCAGATATCCAGAGAAATTCAAGATCCCCGAATTCGAGAAATACAATGGGAAAGGGGATCCTTACACTCACCTGAAAATATATATTGGAGAACTGGGGTCCTATGCGGAAGACGAAGGATTAAGGATGCAATTATTCCAGAAAAGCTTGACGGGGGAGGCGAGGATCTGGTATGCCCGTCTCGATAATGCCCGGATTCATAATTGGGAGGAGCTGGCCCATACCTTTCTGACACAGTATAGCTTTCAGGCACAGATGGCCCCTGATAGATATCAAATGACAAAAATCAAGAAGCAACCAAGGGAAACCTTCAGGGACTATGCCCAACGATGGAGGGGTATGGCCGCACAAGTGAATCCTCCAATGAGTGAGTCAGAGATGGTAATGACCTTCGTGGATATACAGGAAGCACCTTATTATGAGCGGGTCATATCGGGGATTGGAAGACCTTTCGCCGAGATGATAAAACATGGAGAAATGGTGGATATGGGGTTGAAATCTGGTAAAATCCGGGATCTCACAGCTCTTGAAACGGCTGCGGAACAAATCCAAAGTGGGAATTATGGCAGTACTTCCCGCAGGCCCCAAAAGCGAAAAGAGGAAGATGTCTCTCTCGTGCTGCAGGGATCATCCAGGAAAGTGGAGAATAGCCCTCCTGTACAAATACAGAGATTTGTGCCGCCCCGGCAACCCAATTTTGATAATTCCAGAACGGACGGACGAAGGAGGTTTGAGACCACACAGAGGCGGGTATTCACCCCGCTTGGGGATCCTCTTGAGCAGATTTTGGCAATATTGATATCACAAAGGAAGATTGTCGATTTGGCACCTCCATGTGACCCGAAGGGAAGAAAATTTGACCCCAGTAAAAAGTGTGCATATCATTCGGGTTCCCCGGGTCATGACACTCAGGAATGTTGGACGCTGAAACACATAATTCAAAACCTGATTGATAGCGGGGAAATCGTGGTGGAGCAGCCCGAGCCGCCAAATGTTAAAATCAATCCCCTACCGAAGCATGATGGGGGAGGGATCAATATGGTAGAAGCCATCGAAACCGAAGGACCGCCAAGGCGAAATTATATGACAAGGATTGATGAGATGGTTGGCATGACGGGTACTCAGGAGAATATGCAAGGGGCACCGATTAGGTTGACGGGTGCAAGCCGGAGTATCATAGGGGGGCCTATCAAGTTAGCGGCTCCAAAACCTCTCATCATCGCAGCAAGACCACAGATCCCTATTTGCAATCTAAAAACAGTACCGTGGAACTACGGGGGTGTATTAGAGGAGGCGGCCAGTTGTGCTTCTGTAACATCAAAGGGGAATCCCTTGTACCTTCCAGGAAGAGTCCTCAAGAGTAAGAGAAAAGAGAACGAGAGGATATCCGAGGAAAAAGCCGTGGAGTTCTTGGAAAAGATGGACCATCCGGAAGTAAGGGGGATCGGGACGGTAAGCGAGGAATCGACTCTAACGTCGATCATGGATTTGGTGTTATCGTCCAGCGACCACTGCAGAATCTTGGCCAAAATCCTGGGGGAGGCTCACATTCCCAAGACAATTAGCCAAGAAAGTTTCGGCCGCCTAGTGGACCATCTGCTAGAGAACAATGTGCTATCATTCACAGATGATGATATCCCGAAAGAGGGAAGGGGGCATCGGAGACCGCTGCACATCGCAGTGATCTCATCAGGGTATGTCATGAATGGGGTGCTGATTGATGGGGGATCAGCACTGAATATTTGTTCCCTCAGTACACTGAGAAAAATGAACATTAATCTCAAGCGCTTGCGGGCCAGTCACGTGGTGGTGCGAGCCTTCGATGGATCCCGGAAGGATACATTGGGAGAAATAGAGTTGCCCGTGGAGATAGGGCCGTGTACTTTCGACATTTCCTTTCAGGTATTGGATATCTCGGCCAGTTATAACATGTTGTTGGGAAGACCATGGATACATATGGCCGGGGCAGTTCCCTCTACACTACACCAACAAATCAAGTTCATCGTCAGCGGGAATCTGGTAACAATCTACGCAGAGCGTAATGACCCTTTTCCCTCCAAGAGGGGTCTGCCAGTAATCAATGTGGACGAATCCGCGGCGCCTGCCAGTTTTCAAGCACTGGAAATCAGCTCTCCCCACTATAGAGGTCTGGGAGCTCCAGCCATAAAATCGAAAGCCTCCCCTGAGCTCGCCTTCGTTGCTAGAGAAATGATGAAGATGAAGTTTCAACCTGGGCAGGGTTTGGGAAAAGACAACCAAGGAATTTCCACGCCTATTCAACTGCCCAACCAGACAGGCAGGGCAGGGTTGGGATATCATGGAGGCATAGAGCGGAACCACTCTCAAAGGGAAATCCCATTTCGATCGACCGGAATCCTAATGTCGAAGGTCCACAATGAACAAGGGACAGACAAGCCCGTGTCCGAATTAGAAGGTAAAGAATTAACTCCTGCGGATGATGAGTCAGTCAAAAGGAAGAGTTTCCTGCGGGAGGTCATGCAGCAGTTCGAAACCAAATGCTATATCTCTGGACCATCAATAAACATTGGAGTGGGGAAGGATACGGCCACAACGTCGGGAGCCCTACAGAGTGTGCCTGTCATCGATTGGGCAGGGTTAGTTATCCCTAATAAGGCTGTGAGGGAGGACGGATACGATGTGGCGGTAGTCGTCAAGGAAGTCCCTGGAACACAGCCGTCTGTCATATGTCGCATCCCGACTGATCTGACCACCGATAACTGGACGGTGGAGCCAATAATATCCAGACAAGGGTAAAACATGGTGTCGGGGTGGTAGACCCCGGAGAGTGGGGGATGAATGTCTACCAGTTTTGGTTCTTTATTTTATATTTTGCATAACTATGTTAGTTTGTCATGTTATTTTAAGAGCGACCATTGTGGAAAGATGAATTATATATATGACAGTATTTTGTTTCAATGTCAGGTGTACCAATTTGAGTATTCCTTGCTTAACAAGCGATCCCTCAAATTTGAATGATGACTATGATTTTGATATCGAGCTGGATTTCGATTTAATGGGTATTGAGCAGGACGAGACAGATTACGACGACGCGCCTGACGAGATCAAAGGATGGGTCGAGGATAAACCCAAACCCAACTTAGACCAAACCGTCACCATAAATATCGGAACCCCTGACCAACCCAAAGAGCTCAAGATAGGGGCAGACCTGACCCCTAACCAGAAAGTAGAAATGACCAAGTTACTACGCCAGTATGAGGATGTGTTCGCCTGGTCTCATGAGGACATGATCGGATTATCCACCGACATTGTGGTACACCAGCTACCCATCAAAGAGGGTTTCAGGCCTGTCAAGCAAAAACTAAGAAAGCTAAAACCAGAATGGAGCTTGAAGGTAAAGGAGGAGATCATCAAACAGTTCAGGGCTGGAATCATCATGGTGTCCACCTACCCAGAATGGTTGTCCAATGTGGTCCCAGTGGCTAAGCCTGGAGGAAAGGTGAGGGTATGTGTTGACTATAGAGATCTGAACAAGGCCAGTCTCAAGGATAATTTCCCAGTACCTTTTATACACATATTGGTGGATAACACAGCCCAATACGAGATGTACTCTTTCGTTGATTGCTTTGCGGGGTATCATCAGATAATGGTGGCAGAGGAGGACCGGGAGAAAACAGCCTTCATCACCCCTTGGGGCACTTTCTGCTATAGACGGTTGGCTTTCGGTCTCACAAATGCAGGGGCTACTTATCAAAGAGCTATGATGGCCCTGTTCCACGATATGATGCACAAGGAGATAGAGGTCTACGTGGATGACATTATCGTGAAGTCAAAGATAGAATCTGATCATGTGACCCATCTCCAAAAGCTATTTGACCGGCTCAGAAAATATAATTTAAGGCTCAATCCGGCAAAGTGTGCTTTCGGAGTACAATCGGGCAAACTCTTGGGATTCCTGGTTAGTGATCGTGGCATCGAGTTGGATCCGGCCAAGATTAAGGCCATTGTGGATATGCCGGCACCCCGCACTGAAAAGGAAATAAGAGGATTTCTGGGAAGAATAAATTTCATCAGCCGCTTCATATCCCATTTGACAACCACGTGCGAGCCAATTTTCAAGCTGTTAAGAAAAGATGTCTCCCAAGAATGGAATGAGCAATGCCAGGAAGCCTTTCAGATCATTAAGAAGCAGCTGACGGAAGCACCCGTGCTGGTACCCCCGAAGGATGAGATCCCTCTATTCATGTATATATCAGTCAATGACATTGCGATGGGCTGTATGCTGGGGCAGAAGAATGAATCAGGCAAAGAGCAGGCCATTTACTACCTCAGCAAGAGATTTAGCCGATGTGAACAGAATTACACCCCTATCGAAAGGACCTGTTGTGCTTTGGCTTGGGCTGCAATGAGATTACAGCATTATCTCCATGGGCACACCACGTACCTGATATCAAGGATGGATCCCCTGAAATATATCTTTGAACGGCCCATGCTGAACTGTCGACTTTCAAGATGGCAGTTAATCTTACAGCAGTTCGACATTGTATACGTAACTCAGAAAGCCATAAAGGGGCAGGGAATTGCAGATCAATTGGCAGAAGCGCCATCAGGGGGAATGGAGCCTTTAGACACTCCTTTGCCGGGCGAAGACGTATTCTGGATCTTGCGCGCGAGAAAAGATGACGAGGGGCAGTTCTGGAAATTGTATTTTGATGGTGCCATGAATGCGGAGGGGGCAGGAGCCGGAGCAGTCCTGGTCTCTATCACAGGAGAGCAGTACCCCGTAGCCACTAAATTACAGTTCAGTAACTCAAACAACACAGCTGAATACGAGGGGTGTATCTTGGGACTCCGTTTGGCCCGTGACATGGGAGTGAAAAGGTTAGCGGTGTTCGGGGATTCGGAGCTGGTAATCAGACAAGCGATCGGGATGTACAACACTAAAGAGCTCCGGTTGCTTCCATACCACCGTTGTGTTATCCAACTGATGCAAGAGTTCGAAGATATCGCTTTCCGACACATCCCCCGGGGACGGAATGATTTCGCCGATGCATTGGCGACTTTAGCTTCTCTAGTCCACACAATCAAGAACAGGAACGTTCCACAAATTGAGATAGCAGTGCAGAACGCCCCGGCATACGAGGAGCACGTGGCGGTACTATCGGACGAGGGGGTTCTGCCAAAGCAGCCTTGGTATCACGACATAAGGGAATATCTGAGGGATAGATCCATTCCCGACCAAGTCAGCCGAGCGGAGAGGTTGAGAATTCAAAAGATGGCAATGAAATTTTATCTGAGCGGAGATTCACTGTACAAGAGGGATGCCAATTTGGGATTGCTACGATGTGTAAATGAAATGCAGGCCCAAAAGATTATGGACGAAATACATGGTGGGGTGTGTGGGCCACACATGAGTGGGCCGATGCTGGCCAAGAAGATCTTGAGAACGGGGCATTACTGGTTGACGCTGAAAGCCGACTGTGATGATCACGTCAAACGGTGTTACCAATGCCAGGCGCACGGTAATGTTATCCATGCGCCCCCCAATGAACTGCACTGTATGACCTCCCCTTGGCCATTCTCAATGTGGGGTATGGATGTGATCGGACCAATAGAGCCCAAAGCAAGCAACGGCCACCGATTCATCTTCGTCATGATCGATTACTTCACTAAATGGGTAGAAGCAGCTTCCTTCCCCAAAGTAACTCAGGAGATCATCGTCGGTTTCATCAGGAATAATGTCATTTGCCGATACGGGCAACCTGAGGTTTTAGTCTCCGACAATGCCAAGAATTTGAACAATGCCCTCATGAAGGGATTATGCGACCAGTTTAAGATCAAACACCTCAATTCTGTCATTTACCGTCCTAAGATGAATGGGGCAGTGGAGGCTGCAAATAAGAATATCAAGAAGATCATGGCGAAAATGTCCGCTAATCATCGGGGATGGCCGGATCTGTTACCTCTCACCTTGCTGGCGTACAGAACGTCGGTACGTACTTCTACAGGGGCAACCCCGTACGCTCTGGTATACGGAATGGAGGCGGTTCTGCCAGTTGAGGTTGAGATGGCGTCCCTCAGAATCTTGATTGACGCTCAGATAAACGAGGAGGATTGGATGCAAAGTCGGTACGACCAATTGGCCCTAATTGATGAAAGGAGGGTGGCCGCTGTGTTGCACGGTCAGTTATATCAGCAAAGGATCTCTCGATCATATGACAAGAAGATAAGACCTCGAAAATTCAAAGAAAATGACCTAGTGTTAAAGAGAGTAATGCCTTGTCAAGACGAAGCCAAAGGGAAGTTTGCCCCGAACTGGGAGGGGCCTTTTGTGATTAAGAAAGTGCTGTCCGGAGGAGCCCTCATACTGCAAGAAATGGATGGGGAGGTGTTTCCACAACCCCTTAATTCCGACTCGGTGAAGCGGTTCTATGCATAAAAAAAAAAAAAAAAAAAAAAAAATATATATATATATATATATATATCCCTCATCATTTTTCTCCTCGTTCTTTGAAGGAACGAACTACGTAGGACCTGATCTCCCGACTTGTGGGGGTACGTAGGCAGCCATCATGGCACGGTCCCATGCCTTACAAAATAACACTTTCTTCCATCAAACCGATTCCCAATAGCCAGAAAAACCTTCCTATACCCTCGAAACTTTTCCGAAACCAGCCACCTGATCAGCTTCATCTTAAAGTGACCTAACCCTAACCCAACCAAGCAGTTAGCCCGAATCTAAGACTCAGCCGATGAAATCAACAGGATATGCGGCAATATCTGACAAGTCCCCATCAAGACTTGAGAAGAGAAAGAAGGCGAAATATCAAAATCATGGTTAGCTGGATAAAATGAGGGTCCAAGGAAAGGCAACGATACGACAAAAGGGGAAAACGACTAAATCTAAATACTTGTCTATATAAATAGGTCATTTTGTTACAAGGTTTCTCTTTTTGATAACCGATGAAACTGACATAGTCTATGCAGGAAATAAAATGATCTACCAATCTGAAACTAATCAAAGCAGGATGGATTAAGTGGTGGATAGATCTGAGGCATCGGCATTCCCTGCAATCTGTTGCCCCATCATGTCGACGCGATCCAATAAGCAGTGGCTCGGCTAACGGTCTCAGAGTGAGCATCTATAATTGCCTTAGTCTGCAATACAATGGCGTCTCTATCAGCATGGACAACATCCCTGGCCAGGATAGCAGGATCTCTCAACAAGAGCAGCATACATCTCAGCCTCGGTAGTAATCGAGATGGGTGAGCACCGGACGGACAGGGATCTAATGGCTCGGAATACCCTCCGCAAAGCCCGCCGACACCGGAAAGGATAATAAGGATCAGGAACGCTCCGGAAGATCATCTGTCATATCTCTGTCACTAGCGACAAACCGTCCAATCAGCGGAGAAGCCACCGACCAATCCTGTGGGAGGATCAAGATCCAAGCATACCACGGCATCTGGCGACGACACCTGTGGAAAATAGTATCAAAAAGACTGTACAGGGGTCATTCTCTATCCATGAATAAAAAGCTTGCATCATACATGACTCGTTATGTGAAAATAAAATACAAAATTCTGAATAAGTCGGACGTCGAACACGACGAATCAAGGCAAGACCCGACAGAAACCTGGGAAGGCATCCAAGCAAACCGCGACAGAGTGGTGAGCAAACCCTGGGAAGGGCTGAGATCCACGCGAACCACAACAAGATGGTGAGCAACCCTGGGAAGGGCTGATATCCACAAAAAAAGACAAAAACAACAAACCCTGGGAAGGGCTGAGATCCAAGCAAACCGCGACAGAGTGGTGAGCAAACCTGGGAAGGCATCCAAGCAAACCGCGACAGAGTGGTGAGCAAACCCTGGGAAGGGCTGAGATCCACGCGAACCACAACAAGATGGTGAGCAACCCTGGGAAGGGCTGATATCCACAAAAAGAAAAAAGACAAAAACAACAAACCCTGGGAAGGGCTGAGATCCAAGCAAACCGCGACAGAGTGGTGAGCAAACCTGGGAAGGCATCCAAGCAAACCGCGACAGAGTGGTGAGCAAACCCTGGGAAGGGCTGAGATCCACGCGAACCACAACAAGATGGTGAGCAACCCTGGGAAGGGCTGATATCCACAAAAAGAAAAAGACAAAAATAACAAACCCTGGGAAGGGCTGAGATCCAAGCAAACCGCGACAGAGTGGTGAGCAAACCTGGGAAGGCATCCAAGCAAACCGCGACAGAGTGGTGAGCAAACCCTGGGAAGGGCTGAGATCCACGCGAACCACAACAGGATGGTGAGCAACCCTGGGAAGGGCTGATATCCACAAAAAAAGACAAAAACAACAAACCCTGGGAAGGGCTGAGATCCAAGCAAACCGCGACAGAGTGGTGAGCAAACCTGGGAAGGCATCCAAGCAAACCGCGACAGAGTGGTGAGCAAACCCTGGGAAGGGCTGAGATCCACGCGAACCACAACAAGATGGTGAGCAACCCTGGGAAGGGCTGATATCCACAAAAAGAAAAAGACAAAAACAACAAACCCTGGGAAGGGCTGAGATCCAAGCAAACCGCGACAGAGTGGTGAGCAAACCTGGGAAGGCATCCAAGCAAACCGCGACAGAGTGGTGAGCAAACCCTGGGAAGGGCTGAGATCCACGCGAACCACAACAAGATGGTGAGCAACCCTGGGAAGGGCTGATATCCACAAAAAGAAAAAAGACAAAAATAACAAACCCTGGGAAGGGCTGAGATCCAAGCAAACCGCGACAGAGTGGTGAGCAAACCTGGGAAGGCATCCAAGCAAACCGCGACAGAGTGGTGAGCAAACCCTGGGAAGGGCTGAGATCCACGCGAACCACAACAGGATGGTGAGCAACCCTGGGAAGGGCTGATATCTACAAAAAAAGACAAAAACAACAAACCCTGGGAAGGGCTGAGATCCAAGCAAACCGCGACAGAGTGGTGAGCAAACCTAGGAAGGCATCCAAGCAAACCGCGACAGAGTGGTGAGCAAACCCTGGGAAGGGCTGAGATCCACGCGAACCACAACAAGATGGTGAGCAACCCTGGGAAGGGCTGGTATCCACAAAAAAGAAAAAAAGACAAAAAACAACAAACCCTGGGAAGGGCTGAGATCCAAGCAAACCGCGACAGAGTGGTGAGCAAACCCTGGGAAGGGCTGAGATCCAAGCAAATCACGTATGTATTGTCATTCTTGTGCACTGTCATTCATGCATCGAGTGTCTATTCTTTATCCTGTTCATTTCATTTATCATTTCATAAACATGATAAAGAGGGGCAGCTGTAGACACCCGATTTTTGCATTTCCTATACTAACCCTGACAGGAGGGCAAAATCGTCAATTGACCCGGCACACGAGAATAAAGGGTGGACATAAAGACGAACCCTCAAAACCACCACGACGGGATGATATTGAAGCCGACACGACAACAAGCGAATGTCGAGAGTCAGTTACTGATCACTGTGCTTGCCCGGATGACGTGGCACGTTTCCCGACGGGTTCCGGACTGCCGAGCGCAAACCCGTCAGCGGAAACCAACGGTACGACACGAAAATCGAGACGAGGCACGGAAAACGAGAAAATCAGCACAGTTAGCCGCAGATCAATTCGCGGCCAAGGACGGAACTCGAGGCAGCACGGGACTCGAAGCGCACGGGACTCGAGCGCGGCTGGGGGAGAACCAAGGGCCAGCCGCAGATATATCTGCGGCCAGCCGCAGATAGATCTGCGGCTGCCCTTGGCAGTGCTATATTAGGCCAGTTCGCATACAGGAAGCAAAAAGAAGAATTCAGCAGCAGCAGCAGTTCGGGGAGAGGAAGAAAAATAGGAAGAAAACAGCAAAAATTAAGAGAGAAAAGAGTGAGAAATAGTAAGAAATTGTACCTATTTTGTGAGATTATATCTCATATTTTCTACTCTACTCAATACACAAATTCATACATATTGTGGGGATTAATTGCAAGGTAAAAAACCCTTTGTTCTTAGCATTTTGTTATGCTATTTTGTTGAGCTTTTGGTCATCCAAATTACCTTAAATGTAGTTTTTTTCTTACATATTATTGTGATGCCATGGGTTAGGGACTATTAGTGAGGGTCTCATCGGAATGAAATTCCCCCTAATAGCCCGATGATATCCGCTTGGTGCAAATTTTAACTATTATGGTAATGTATCATTCGTAATGTATTTCAATCGTCATTGTAAGATGTCCTAGAGTGTTAGGCATCCCATTGTTGATTATTTTCTTTATATCCATTTGGTGGTTGTGCAATAAGTTCGGATGTGAGCCTAGGAATGCGACCCCGTGGTCCAAATCCGATGATGGACATTTTTGAATGTATGTAATCGGGTGGATGTATCCGTTATTGTAAATATGTAATCGTCGGGCCTTAAAACGACGCCAAGGCGATAATCGCGTTTAAGGCCCCGAAATAGTGAAACTTGTGATTGTGGGCGTTTGGGGTTATTTTGATGGCTTACATGCCCATGAATATCCCCGACGCGTGTTTATGCTTGATTGGATTTTGTGACACGAAAAAGGATTTCAAAGATTAAACGATGAAGGTTTTCCCTTAAAATCAAGCAACTAGGAGGTTAGCATCACGTAGCTAAAAATTTGGAGGTGTTAATGAATGTCGATTTCTATTAAACGGGAAGGCTAAAGAAAGTCGTTTTCAAATGTCACAAAAAATGGTTTTATAAAATAAAACATCGTTTTATTAAATCTTGGTGCGTAGGGTGAAAGATATCCTAGAAGTTGCCCATCATTTTATGAAGGCAATGTATAGATTTCGATTCCTATTTTTACGAAGGTTTAAAACTCTTGTTTTGCCAAAACGACACCTAAGGAAAATCTCATAGTTTTGCCAACTAAAATCAACCCTTTCTCGCAAAGCTTTCTCGTTTAAACCGATGGACATCCTAAGGCATTTTCAAAGAAAAAACACAATTTTCCCTAATAATCCAAATGATCCTTTTATGCAAACTCATCACAACATTTACATAGGCACACACACACGCACACGCGCACACACACATTTCATGAATTAAAGGATAGGAGAGCATCAAGATTGCGGTAACCGTGCTTCACGGAAGTCGAGGGGTGCCTAACACCTTCCCCTCACTTAAGCAAGCCCCCGAACTCTATGAATCTCGATTCGCAGACCAATTAATTCGGAGTCACATATGAGCCAGCGATTTATAAAAACTAAAACTCGGATGAGTTGGTACATCCATTTCAAATATACCAACTGGCGACTCTGGTTAATTGGCTCATCATAAAAAACGATCTTTCAAAACCCCGTCGACATCAATGCCGATCTTTTCCAAAGAATCATTAAATCAAAAGGCTAAAATTGGAAAAGAGCAAGAGAAGAGAAAAACCGGCGTCGACACCATTGATAGTGTACCCCTATGAACATCGATTTTAGTCTTGGATGTCTTCAAAAATGGTCTTTCGAACAAAATAAGTGCATTTTGGTCACCGTTTTTCATATCAAGCACATAAAAATCAGTAGGAAAAATTAAATCATTAACTTGCACAAGAACATCCTCAACTACACCTTTAGGATAAGCATTAGATCTATCAGCCAATTGAATCACGGTACTAGTTTTATTCAAGGGTTCAAGTTTCAACAAAGTATATATAGAATCTGGCATAACATTGATAGAAGCTCCTAAGTCTAGCATGGCCTTTTCAAATCTAGTGCCTATCGTGTAAGGAATAGTGAACATACCCGGATCTTGGCACTTAGTAGAGAGTTTTCTTTGAATAACTGCAGATACATTCTCTCCTAGCTTTACATTTTCATATCTTTTTAGTTCCTGTTTCCTCTTGTGTGTACACAATTCTTTCAGAAATTTAGCATATCGAGATACTTGTTTAATAACATCTAACAATGGAATATTTACCTCGCATTTACAGAAAGTTTCATACAAATCTGAATTTTTCTCATATTTTCAGTTTTCTGTCAAAGCATGAGGAAAAGGGGGTACCGGTTTATAATCAGAGAGAGGTGAGAATTTACGCTTAAGTGTACCATCATCACATACAATATTGTCGTCTGCTTCTTTTTTGCCCTCCTCTGCATTGCTTTGCTCCTTTGGCATTAGTACTAACTTTTTTGGAATTTCTAACTCTCTACCACTTCTCAAAGTGATGGCGTTTGCATTCTCTTTTTGATTCACCACTGTTTGAGAGGGTAATTTTCCCGAACCTTGCGGCTCTAAGCGACTGATTGCAGTTGCCATTTGTCTCACTTGCGTACCCAAATTCTGAATACTTGCCCTCGTTTCCTGTTGAAATTGCAAAGTGTTAGTGGTAAGAGATTTAATAATATCTTTTAAAGACATACTAGAGTTAGAAGATTGGCCCTGTTGTTGTATATTGGGATGCAACGAAGTAATACTGCTGATTTGGGAAAGTTTGAGTTGTGGGCTGACTTACTTGTGGATTCCCGTAGCTAAGGTTAGGATGATCCCTTGATCTAGGATTATATGTATTCGAATAAGGCTCATATTTCCTTTGTGATTGTCCAGGAAATCCACCTGCTGCAGTCACCTGTTCAACGGATTCTTCTTGAAGAGTTGGGCACATATCCATTGGATGTCCGATCATTGCACAAATTATGCAAGCTTTTACCTGTTGTGTATTACCTGCACCCATTTGACGAACAAGAGAAGTTAAACTCGTAATTTGTTGTTTAATAGAAGAAATTTATACCTCACTAGCATTCTTAGGTGCAAAATCAAGTATAGTAACAAATTGTTGAGAGTTAATCGCCATATTTGCAATTAAGTTTCTTGCAGCTTCGGGAGTTTTATCCACCGAAGCTCCTCCGCTAACAGCATCAATCATGCTTCTATCGGTAGAACTAAGACCTTCATAAAAATATTGGGTGAGAAGTTAATCACTAATTTAATGATGAGGGCAGCTGACACACAATCTCTTGAAACGTTCCCAATACTTGTGTAGGGTTTCTCCATTATTTTGCCTCACACCATAAATTGACTTCTAAATGTTGGTTGCTCTTGAAGCGGGAAAATATTTCTCTAAAAATAATCTTTTAATCTCTTCCCATGTGGTGATACTTCCGGAGGGTAGATAGTAAAGCCAATTCTTAGTCAAATCCTTCAAAGAGAATGGAAAGGCTCTTAGCTTGATTTGCTCATCGGTTACTCCTTTAGGCTTCATACTCGTACATGCCATATGAAACTCCTTCAAGTGTTTATAGGGGTCTTCACCTGCTAAACCATGAAAAGTAGGTAAAAGATGTATTAATCCAGATTTTAATTTAAATTGAGTATTAGTATCAAGATTAAGGAAGGTTATACATAAGGGTCGTTGGTTCAAATCGGGAGCTGCAATCTCTTTTAGAGTTCGATTTGTTACCATGGCTTCCTTTTCTTCATAATTTATCCAAGCTTTCTTCCTTAATCTGCGTATAGTTATCTCTATTTTTGGATCACACTTTAAATTACCTTGATTAGTAGATCAAGTTTCGAGCATAAACAATCAAGAAAATTCAAATTACCTATGTAAAATAATTAAAATAAAATAAGGATAACAAAAATATAAAAATAAACTAAAATCAGTCCCCGACAACGGCGCCAAATTTTGGTGTGCTGTCACAGGCAACCAAAAATAAAGCCTTACTGCGAAAGATAATTATGTAGTAGTGTAAGTAAGAGTCGATCCCACAGAGAATGATTTGTTTTGTTTTTATGCTTTGTAACCAAAATTGGGGGTTTTGATTGGGATTATTAAAGTAAACTAAAAATAATACAAAATAATTTATTAAAGTAAATCAGAAAAAACAAACCTTGGATTAGATCAACTTCCACCTCAGAAACTTATATTGATCATTGACACAAGCATAATCAATTAATACTTTGAATATTCACCGTTAGAATCAATTCACCATTTAGAATCATTTCATGTCTTTCCTTAATTGTAGTTAGATAGAAACAAGTGATCTAAATAACCCTAACTACTAAACAACTTTAGACAAGCGTTGTGACGCCCCCAAATCTGGGGTACCTTTACCTCAAATCTTGAGGCGTCACAGGTTGGTATCAGAGTTTTAGGTTATAAACTCTAAGTAAGAATACTTTAGATTATAACCTTGGAGAAAGTGAAGGAGATAGTAAGGAAATGAACTCATATAGAGAGTTTTTAAGTGATGAAATTGAGGAAATTCATCAAGGAAGTAATACTGAAGTAGAATATGTTGATATTTAGTATTGATAGATTATATTTTCTGATGTCATACTAATTGAGTTATAAAACTTGATTGTAGGATGCCAGAAGTTGGTGAACCTAGCCATGTTCTAGAAGAAGAGCTTAAGGATATCAATGTTGTATGGGAAGCACCTCTAAATGCAGTACCAGTGACAGCTGTAGCACCTGTAGACGAACCAGACTCCGAGGATTAAGATCCAGAGGAGGAACCTTTTGAGGAGGAAGAAGAAGAAGATCCTAGTGAAAATGAGGAACAGACTGAAGAGGATCTTGCACAGCCGAAGATGGATGGTGTGATGGCAGAGATGGATCACCTAGAGCACCAAGTACATGATTTAAAGGTAGAGAAGCAGGAAGTTGAGCACTACTGGGAAGCAGAGATTGATGACAGAATTAGAGCTGAGGAACAAGTAGTTGACTTGAGGGAGAATTGAGGGGCAAGAAAAGGAAGCTGGACATGCTAAATTATTCTTATGGTATGACTATCAAAAGGATTTAGGATAGGGTGAGGTATTACCCCATTGAGGTTGGCCAGAGTCAGTACACCATCAGTAGGGAGCATGTAATGACTATTACTGCTCAGGAGCAAGTGGATGCATATGCTAGGGGTTTGGGTATGTAGGATTATATGCAATGATGTTTATGTATAATTATGTGTGTGGAACTATATATATATAGTAAGATGGAAGTAGTGGACAAATCCCAACTTTTGTATAGGTAAAAGAATAAGTCTTAGTAAGTCCCAACTTTTATGTAAGTTGTGGAATATGTTTTAATTCCTCATTTTTGGTAAACGGTAGAGGAAGGTATTATGTAAATAGCGGAATGCTATGGTAGAAAATAGTAGTATGCTGTGGAATGAATGTAGTATGTATAAAGAAGCATATTAATATAAATATGTTTAGTAAATATGCCTTGTGAATGTTTATGCTTAAGCAATATACATCAAGTGCTTTAATAACAAATGTCGAAGATAATAATAGCAAATATTTTATCAACAACAATATGCCCCCATGACAGGACCGAAGAGTAGAATGATACAGAAGATAGGGAGCAAGTAAATCCCATGCAACAATTTGTGGACCTACTAGTAGGTGCTTTGCAAAATAGAACCCCTGAGGGAGAAAATGTAAATCCTCCAGTGGCATAGGTCACAACTTTTAAAGATTTTAAAGCAGTAGGACCTCCTGAGTTTAAAAGGACAACAAAGCCTATAGAGGCTCAATCATGGGTAAAGGAAATGGATAAGGCATTCATGATAGCTCGAGTGGGAGAAGAACAGAAAACAATCTTTGCTACGTATATGATGAAAGGAGAAGCAAAGTTTTGGTGGGAAGCCAATCAAAATAGAGCCGGAGAAGGAGTAGTACCCTAGAAGAGGTTTAAAGAACTATTTTTCGAAAACTATTTCCCTTGAAGTATGCAAAGTCGCATGGAGATGCGATTCTTAGAATTGAAACCAGCAGATATGACGGTACCACAGTATGCTACTAAGTTTAATGAGTTAACAAGATTTGCACTCCATCAGGTAGATACAGAAGAAAGGAAGGCGCGAAGGTTTGAACAGGGATTGAAGCCCTGGTTTTACACTAGGTTGTCAGTTTTACAAATTGATTCATTCGACACTTTGTTAGAGAAAGCTATAATTGCAGAAAGGGGTAGTGAGGCATTAAACCAATACAACAAGGAAAAGAAGAAGAACAAAGAAATAAGAGTGGGTAGAGGAGAAGGAAGCGGATGAAACAATACTAACAACAGGAGAAAATAGAACAACAACAACAATAATTTTGGAAATAAGCAAGGAGATCCTAAGAAGAGGATAGAAGCTTGTAGAAATTGTGGCAAGAACCACGTGGGAATATGTTTGAAGGGAAAAATGGCATGCTACAAATGTGGGCAGGAGGGACACCTTTCACCCAATTGCCCTACTCTGAAGAAAAATGCGTGTTATTCGTGCGGAGAGATAGGTCGTCTTGCTCGAAATTATCCTAAGGAAGGAGCTGACGGGGGAAGTGGAAGTAGAGGGAACGGCAGCAGTAAGCTAGCAATAGCAAGTCCAACTCCACCCAGTAGACCAACTGCCAGAACCTTCAATATGACAGTCCAAGATGCAGTGGCTTCCAGAGACGTGGTTTCAGGTAATCTTCTGTTCAATGATATAAGTGCTTATGTTTTATTCGATTCAGGAGCTACTTGTTCGTTTATGTCGCATGAGTTTGCACAACGCTTAAATTTATCTTTGGAACAATTAGATTTCCCTTTGAATGTAGAAGTTACCAATAATCAGAAATATTCATAGGAATTGTTGGGTGGATATAAGGGGACATAAATTACCTGCAGATTTAATACCGATTAAACTGGGAGAGTTTGATATAATTTTGGGAATGGACTGGTTGTACAATCATGGGGGCAATAATAGACTTCCAAAAGAAATGTGTAAACCTTCAAACTCCGAATCGGTTGAAAGTAGTATTTTATGGCAATAAATCGCCTAGACACTCCTGTTGTTTGATGATGATGTAAGCAAAGAAGTTAAAGAAAGGATGTGTAGGTTATCTAGCTCACATTGTGGATACCAATTTAATAGGAGCAAAGATAGAACAGATACCAGTTGTGAGGGAGTTTACGGATGTATTTCCGGAGGAGTTACCCGGTCTTCCGCCTGATAGGGAGATTGAGTTTGTCATTAACGTTGTGCCAGGAACGACACTGGTTTATAGGGCTCCGTATAGGATGGCTCCGGTAGAAATGAAAGAATTGATGATTCAGTTACAGGAGTTACTAGATAAGAAATATATTCAACCAAGTGTGTCTTCATGGGGAGCACCAGTGTTGTTTGTGAAGAAAAATGATGGATCATTAAGACTTTGTATCTACTACCGAGAGTTGAATAAAGTAACTATCAAGAACAAGTACCCATTGCCCAGGATTGACGATCTCTTCGATCAATTGAAAGGGGCCAAATATTTTTTAAAGATAGATTTGAGAACAGGTTATCACCAACTGAAGGTGAGGAAGGAAGATGTACCGAAGACGACATTCAGGACTTGTTACGGCCATTATGAATTCCTGGTAATGTTGTTCAGATTGACAAATGCTCTGACAACATTTATGGATATGATGAACATAATATTTAAGCAGTATCTGGATAAATTCGTAGTGGTGTTCATAGATGATATCCTGGTCTACTCCAAGACACAGGAAGATCATACTGAACATTTGAGGGTGGTATTAGAAACCTTGAGAAATGAGAAGTTGTACGCAAAATTTTCAAAGTGTGAATTTTGGTTGGAAAGAGTTCAGTTTTTGGGTCATGCGATCGATAAGGAGAGAATTTCGATGGATCCAGCAAAGGTAGAGGCAGTTATAAATTGGGAACAACCGAAGACACCAACAGAGACACGAAGTTTCTCAAGGTTAGCGGGATATTATCGAAGGTTCATTCAAGATTTTTCTAAAATAGCAACCTCGTTGACTAACTTGACAAGGAAAACAGTTAAATTTGTATGGACGGAGAAATGTGAAGCGAGTTTTCAGGAGTTGAAGAAGCGGTTGAGTGAGGCGCCTGTGTTATCTTTACCAGATAATACAAGTGGATTCATAGTCTATAGTGATGCGTCGCACAAGAGACTTGGATGTGTGCTCATGCAACACGAAAAAGTCATTGCTTATGCGTTACGTCAATTAAAAGATTATGAGAAGGGATATCCTACCCATGACTTAGAATTGGCAGCAGTAGTCTTTGCCTTAAAGATATGGAGGCATTATTTATACCGTGAGAAGTGTGAGATATATACAGACTACAAAAGTCTAAAATATATCTTTACCCAGAAAGAATTAAACATGAGGCAGAGGAGATGGTTAGAGCTGATAAAGGACTATGATTGTGAGATTTTGTATCACCCAGGGAAGGCTAATGTAGTTGCCGATGCTTTAAGTAGAAAAGGTAGGGAGAAATTGATAATGCTAACAACACAAGAAGAATTGATAAAGGAAATGGCAAGGCTAGAAATAGAAGTAAAATATCTAAGGGAGAAGGAAAAAAGATTATATGTGATGGAGGTTCACCCAACCTTATTGGACAGAGTGAAGAAAGCACAAGAAGAAGATGAAAAATGTAAAAGAATAAAGAAGAGAATTTTAGAAGAGAAAGAGATCAAATTCAAAATAGATAATGAAGAATTGATAAGATTTGAAGGAAGAATTTGGGTTCCGTCGGTACCAGAATTAAAAGAATTTTTTTTACAAAAAGCTCATAGTTCGAGGTATTCAATTCATCTTGGAAGTACGAAAATGTATCAAGACCTTCGCTAATATTTTTGGTGGCCAAATATGAAAAGAGAGGTTGCAGAATGCGTGAGCAGATGCTTGACGTGCCAAAGGGTCAAGGCAGAACACCAAAGACCTAGCGGTTTACTACAACCCTTGGAGATTCCAGAATGAAAATGGGAACATATTACGATGGACTTCGTGGTAGGACTTCCAACTACACAGAGAGGGATGATGCGATATGGTTATTGTAGATCGGTTGACCAAATCAGTGCATTTCTTGCCTATTAAAATATGGTTCAATTTAGATCAGTTGGCTAAACTTTATGTCAAAGAAATTGTTTCAAGACGTGGAGTCCCAGCGTCAATTGTGTCCGATCGTGATCCACGTTTAACGTCAAATTTCTAGAGAAGTCTTCAGGAGCATATGGGGTCACAATTAAGACTGAGCAGGGTTATTCATCCGCTGACAGACGAGCAGAGTGAAAGAACCCCGACTTTATGAAATAAAAGTTTATTATTTTTCTATATAATTATTATTCTAAACAGTAAAGTGCTTAAATGTTATAATGTTATAGTTAAGGGTGTTATATGCAAATTATCAGATAAACAGTATGTTGGGGAACATTCCTTTTGTCGAGGAATATATTCTTTCTGTTGGGGAATATTATATTCGGTAACTTACAACGGCGCCAAAATAACAAAATATTGGTGGGTCTCACAACAACTAATTGTCGGATACGGAAAACGACAATATTAATACTTTTATACAAATTGTCAACCGTACTATCACTTACAACTATTGAAATACCCGGTAATAAAAAGAACAGTAAAACGCGTTATTCCACAGTAGTACGCGGTATTCCACAGTAGCACACGGTGTTGCACGATATTTTATATTATTAATTTAATAATTAATAAAGTAGTAATTGCATAGTATTTTGATTCAATAATTGTTATAGTAGCACCTGTCACTACACTGTAACATATATTATTTGATATGATATTTTAGCATTATTGACAATGTCTAGAAATTCTATTAAGAAAATGGGTTATTTAATTGCGCGCCATTTTTACGGAAGGCCCCCCTCTTTCCTAGGAATGATCTGGTTGTCAATATTGCGAGTATATGATATTTGTGATATTAATATATTTATCACAATAATATAAAAAATGGATATATTAATAATAATAATTTTTGATAATGGATTTATCTTTTTGATAATGGATTAATCTTTTTGAAAAAAATAGATGGATGATATAGATTAAAGAAAAAATGGATGGATGATATTAATTAAAGAAAAAAATGAATGGATGATATAGATTAAAGAAAAAATAGATAGATGATATAGATTGAAGAAAAAATGGATGGATAATATAAAAAGAACGTGATAATTGATGTGTGGTAGATATTGATTACATTTTTCTATAAATAGGGGGGTTTAGCATAAGGAAAATCGTAACTTTCTTACTCGCTTATACTTCCTTTCACTCTCTAAATTTCTTTGTGTAAGTTCTCTCTCAGTGTGCTAAACTATCTTGAGTAGTTGTAAAGATCAGTAAGAGTACGAGTATTGTTCAAGTAAGTTTTTCTATAAAGTTGGTCAAGCACCCGCACATATCACACGGTGTTTATAATTCTTCCTTTAGAAGAGTTATTTTGAAAAACTTCATTTGAAAGATTTTATTTTGAAATATTATTTTTGAAATTTATTCTTTACACTACACAGAATATACTATATAATCACTTTTGATAATTTCATAATATACGAGTTAGTGTACACCATATGTGATAGTTACTAATTATATTATAAACATATTTAGGTTGATAAACTTCATAGAAAGTAACATCGAGTCGCTTGCTAATTGAGGTAATGGAATGTCATTTTCTTCAAACTCGTAAGTGGTATCATTTCTTTTGTACTCATAAAGGATATCATTTTCTTTCATACTCCTCCATTTATGGAAGAAATTATTATTCGTTTCCATAACAATATTATTAAATGGTGAAAATTCCTGAAATTAGTAGAATATCCTTAATAGTTTGTGTTTCATCTGTATCTTTTCACCTAAATTCTTCTATTGAATTTTTATCGTTATCTTGGAAATATGAATCTTGAATATCATTCTTGAATTTAACTTCACATTTTGGTCATCATATTGACAATTTGGATATTTTTGGTCTCTGGATAAATTTAATTACAAATCTCTAATATTTTCCTTGATCTCACTATATTTATTTTTATATCATTGTCATCATCTTGATACTTAAATTATGGTGATAGTTTTCTTTGGCCCGTAGTGCAAAGATGAACCGGCGTGACATGATTATGACCAAAATGTGTATTGGTATAATCATGGCTTTTGGTGTTACAGACAAAGGATTGTGGTGAAAGTTTTCTTTGGCCCATAGTGCAAAGATGAACTGGCATTTGACATGATCATGACTGCTGGTATTACAAATAAATATCTTTGGTCCATAGTGCAAAGATAAACTGTTGATTTGGATGTTCATAAACAGGAACTGTTGATTGGTGTTACAGGGATAAAATATTGGTGGGGAACCTTTAACTTATAGAAGATGGTCGATATTATAATCTATTTGTCTCTTCTAATGGATTGTTTGTTCTGCTGCAGTTGTTGTTGTTGAAACACTTATAATATCTTTAAATATCTGATTTATTATTGTTAAAGGCTAATGATAATTTATTCTTCATTATCTTAGTCATGATATTCTTTACTGGGCTATTTGAGCTCACCCTTTTCAGTTTTGTTCCATTGTTCTTTTCAAGAAATGAGAGTGTAGCTGAGACTAGCCGGGGAATGGAATGATGGTCCGAGTTAATAGTTGTCCTCATCAAGTTATAACATAGTATAATAATAATTGTACCGAGGACTTAAAACGTGTGTTGTCGTCTTTTTATGGTATTGTAATAATTTGGGTTTGGATACTGTTGCACCATATACGGTATGATATTTGTATTGAACTCACAGTATATATGTTGTCGTATTTTGCACGACAGTATAATAGTTGTAAATGGAAAAATTTGTATTTATAGTATTTATTTTGGCGACTTAAAATGGGTTGTGTGGACCTATTTTGGGGGCGTCACAGTTGGTACCAGAGCCTAAGGATATGATCTCTAGTAGAGATCTGGGATTAGAACTAGGAGGGGAGAGACGAGTAAAATCCTTCGCTAATGTGTCCTATCTAAGCTATTTTGTTATTTAAGTAATTAGTTTGGTTGTAGGGACACGATGTGGCATGTCAATTTCTTTAACTAATCTTTTCTTTGTGATCACGTTTCAGAATGACATCTGAAAATTAAGAGATGAACTATGAGACAATTGTGGTTGAGAACCAGGAAGCTACAAATAATACTGCTGCGAACTCAGAAAATCATGATGCTAATAACATAATGAATGATGAGTTTTTTCGGAATTTCATGCAATTCTTACAGAACCAGGCGAGAGAAACTACTGCTAATAATACCAGGAGAAACGCGGGTAACTCACGAATGGTCACTACTAAACAGTTCAAGGAGTTGGGACCACCTGAATTTCTCGAAAAGCCGGACCCACTCAAGGCAGATGCGTGACTCAAACAATTGACAAAGATATTTGATGTACTGCGTTGCACTGACGAACAAAAGGTTCGTTTCGCTACCTTTATGCTGCGAGGAGAAGCGAATCATTGGTGGGAATTTGTAAAATGTACCCGTCACTAGGCACTCGAGATGTCTTGGGTTGAGTTCCAAGAATTGTTTAACGAAAAATATTTCCCGAAGAGTATTCGTCATATGAAGGAGGTGAAATTCATCAAACTGGAGCAAAACAACATGACCGTATCGCAATACGAGGCCAAGTTTGCCGAGCTGTCTCGATTTGCATCCCATTTGGTGGACACTGAGGAACGGATGACACGAATGTTTTTACAAGGTTTAAAACCTGAAATTCGTCAACATCTTATTTCTCATAAAATTCGTCTATATTCAGATATCGTGGATAGGGCTCAATTAGTGGAACGGGAGAAAGAAACATTGCAACCAGAGAGGAATTACGATAATAATTGTAATGGAGGCAACATGAAAGTAGTATGCACACAAGTCAATCATATTTGATATGATGTAGCATATACTTTGTAATCTTATTCATTTATTAATAAAAGAATTGATTTTCTTAAAAGGCATTTTACATTATCTACATAATGCTGTAATATTAAATGTGATAAACCCATAGTTTTGAGTAATGCTTTTAGAATCATGATGGTGATCATGCTAATGAGATCTAAATTCTAGATAGCTCACAAATTAAAATCGTTCCTAATCGATGGATTACTAAAAATGGGATTAGTGAATCCGGATAGATTAGTACATACGATGCTTGCTCTTAGGAAGAGGATGATTGATCTCATAACCATTTGTGTGGAGACACTAAAGCAAGTATGTAAGTGCTTATTGGAGAATAAGTACACTGAACGTGGCTCGCTAAGGAATACCTAATGGAGTTTTACTCGCCTGTCAATAGGAATTCCTCTAATGATAGTAGTACAAGTGATCCTTGGACTTGAGATCATCATAGTATCTTGTGTATGATGAGTTATACTTTGACATGTCCCTTAAGATCTTTAGGGTATATCAAAGGATATGATTGGGTATAATAAGTTGTACATGGAGATAGGTGAATGATCAACAAAGAATCTACCACGTCTAGTAAAAGATGTGAATGTCCTATGTGATTCGATAAATGACAACTCAGTAGTCCTTGGCCAAGGCAGAATGAAATTAGAAAGGAGTTTCTAATTTGCATTATTTAGAGTTGTGCATTTGGGAATCGAAATACATATAATTAAATAAAGTAAGACTTGATAGTAATTCCATGTCTTATATTTAATTGGGATATTGTATGGTAGAAGGATTGAATTGTACGGTAACTATGCACTGAAAGGTTCTTTTGTGATTAATGTTGAAATCTATATTATCTGGAAAGTCGTTGATCGCTAAGGGGGCTCACCCTTTTTGTAGAATAAATATTATTTATTTAAATGAATTAAATAGTTTAATTTATTTATTTAAATATAATTAGAATTGTTCTAATTGATTTATTCACAACCGGTTTAATATAGAGAAGCTAAAGGGTCACACCGCAAAAGAAAAATATTTATTTAAGAAGTAAATGGCATAATTGTAATAATAAGTTAAGTGTATTTAATTTAGTCTATGAAAATAGAACAAATTAAATATTATTTAATATTTTAGAAATATTAAATATAAATTAATAAGAGGAGTCTTATTATTATTATTATTATTATTATTATTACTATTACTATTACTATTATTTAATTCCTAATAGGGATTGAGAATTAATTAATTAAAGTAGTCTCACATGAATTCCTAATTAGATTAGGAGCATAATTAATTAAAGGAGTTTAATTATAATAGAAACCCTAATCCTAAATAGTTTAGGGAAGGGTTTTCCTACATCTATAAATAAGAGAAGTCTTATCATAGATTAGGGTTACACACTCTTGCATTAGATTGTGGAGAGTACTTACAATTTCTATAGAGATAGAAACTAGGGTTTTGCCAATACCGAACTTCTTGAATACCTATTCTTCCTTGGTGGATCACCTCTAGAGGCCAAACACTTGGGTGGCTAACGTTGATCAAAGGAAGGAATCTCATCGGTGGAATTCGAGGAGAACACGAAGGACTAGGAGTTGAACTTGTACCCAAGGAAGCTTTGATCTACGAGGGTATAATTCTTATTCTTTTTCTCTTTCGTTTAATTGATAATTGAATACAAAGATAGATCATGGTGATGGTTTGTATTAAAATTTTAAAATCCGTTTTATCACGCTTCCGCCCTATTTATGTAATTTGATTGCATGCTTGCGTTATATACAAACCTAACACAACAATCATCGAAATAATGATAACAGCGAGGAGGGAATCATCACGACGAAAATGGTAACCACTTCGGTAGTAATCCTGGCCCAGATAACAGGAGGAGTGAGTCAAGTGGCAACAATTTTAAGAAGAGAAGATTCAACAATAACCATGGAAATGCACCAACATCAGCACCGACACCAGTACCAGTTTCGAGGGGAGAAGAATGACCACCAGTCAGATGTTACAGGTGCGGAAAAGAGGGACACATCAGTTCAAACTATACACAGCCGCCATCCCAGGTGTGTTATAATTGTGGAAAGGAAGGCCACATAGCTCGATTTTGTCATGCAACAAAATCAAGTCCAGCTGCAATGATGACATCAAAGACTGTCACGAAAAAGTCAAAGCCTACGGTTTAGGGGATAATTTTGTCGTAACCTCTTAAAAGGCGTGAAAACCAGATGAAGTCATAACCGGTAAGCTAATCATAAACTCTTTCGAAGTCTATACCTTATTAGATACTGGTTCTACCCACTCTTTTATTTCATCTGTTTGTGCTCAACGTTTAAACTTGACTTTGGAGAAATTAGATTTTGACTTATCTGTTAAAACTCCGTTAGGAGAAACCTTCATTACATCCACTGTTTTTAAGTCTTGTTTGATTTAAATTGGCACCCTCACCTTACCCGTTGATCTCATCTCTTTGGCAATGCATGGATTTGATGTGATTCTAGGAATTGATTGGTTAACTATTCATCATGCTAAAATTGATTGCTTTCGTAAGGTCGTTAGTTTTCATATTCCTAACCAACCTGTTATGCGAATTCAAGCAATCAAACCATTAAAATCAATAACTGTCATTTCTAGTCACAAAGCTATTCGTTTATTGAAAACCGGGTGTCAAGCTTTCTTAGCTCATGTAACTGATTTAAACAAAAGTACGTCAGATTTAGATAGTATTTCTGTTGTTAATAAGTTCCCTGACGTATTTCCTGAAGAACTTCATGGCCTACCCCCAGACCGTGAAATCGAATTTTGTATCGACCTTGAATCCGGTACAAAACCCATTTCCAAGACCCCATATCGAATGACTCCTATTGAACTTCAGGACTTAAAAGTCCAACTACAGGAGTTGTTAGACACTGGTTTCATACATCCGAGTACATCGCCTTGAGGTGCTCCTGTTTTATTCGTAAAGAAGAAAGATGGGAGTATGAGACTTTTCATTGACTATCGGGAGTTAAACCATGTCACCATAAAAAAATAGGTACCCGGTACCTTGCATTGATGACCTGTTCGACCAGTTACAAGGTGCTCAATTCTTTTCAAAGATCGACCTCCATTATGGATATCATCAATTGAATGTTAAAGCTGATGACATTCCAAAGACTGCCTTTAGAATTCGATACGAGCATTATGAATTCCTAGTCATGTCTTTCAGATTGACTAATGCTCCTGCTGCTGTCATGGATATGATGAACCGAATATTCAAGGAATATTTGGATCATTTCGTGGTTGTCTTTATTGATGACATCCTCATATACTCTAAGAGTCGTGAGGATCATGAACAACACTTGAGATTGATACTCCAAAAGTTGCGTGAGAATAAGCTGTATGCCAAGTTGAAGAAATGTGAGTTCTGGCTCGAGGAAGTAACATTCCTTGGACACGTGATTTCTAAACAAGGAATATCGGTTGACCCGGCGAAGATCGAAGCAGTATTAAATTGAGAACAACCTAAGTTAGTAATTGAAGTACGAAGCCTTCTGAGCCTAGCTGGTTATTATCGGAGGTTCTTCTTAAATTCTTCTTTCCTTCTCCTTCTTTCTTCTTCTGCAAATTCTCTCTCTTTCTTCTTTTTCTTTTCCTTGGAAAAGTCTCACGGGAAGGAGTGTGTAAGACTCGCCTTATCGCCAAGTATATCTTGTGTTCATAAAGTTTTTTTACATATCCATGCAACGTAAAAATGTGAAAGACCCGAACCATATTATTGAATAAGAACTAGACGAGATAGTAGAAGATGTAACGGTACCTGTCAAGATCTTGGATAAGAAGGAACAAATTCTATGCTCAAAGGTTATACCTCAAGTCAAAGTTTTATGGAGAAACCATGATATAGAGAAAATGACCTGAGAGTTAGAATCTGAAATGAGAGCAAGGTATCCTCACCTCTTCGAAATGCCAGGTACGTACATCAATTTTGAGGACAAAATTTCATAAGGAGGGGAGATTGTAAGACCTCGACTTTATGAAATAAAAGTTTATTATTTTTCTTTATGATTATTATTCTAAACAGTAAATTGCTTAAATATTATAATGTTATAGTTAAGGGTGTTATATGCAAATTATCAGATAAACAGTATGTCGGGGAATATTCTTTTTATTAGAAAATATTCTTTCTGTCGAGGAATATTATATTTGGTAACTTACGACGACGCCGAAATAACAAAATATTGGTGGGCTCCACAACGATTAATTGTCGAATACGGAAAACGACAGTATTAATACTTTTATACAAATTGTCAACTGTACTATCACTTGCAACTGTTGAAATACCCGGTAATAAAAAGAACAGTAAAACGCGTTATTCCACAGTAGTACGCGGTATTCCACAGTAGCACACGGTGTTGCACGGTATTTTATATTATTAATTCAATAATTGATAAAGTAGCAATTGCACAGTATTTTGATTTAATAATTGTTACAGTAGCATCTGCATAATATTTTATATTATTTGTCACGACACTGTAACACATAGTATTTGATATGATATTTTAGCATTATTGACAATGTCTAGAAATTCTGTCAAGGAAAGGGGTTATTTAATTGCGCTCCATTTTTACGGAAGTCCCCTCTTTCCTGGGAATGATCTGGTTGCCAGTATTGCGAGTATATGATATTTGTGATATTAATATATTTAATATAATAATACATAAAATGGATATATTAATAATAATAATTTTTGATAATGGATTTATCTTTTTGATAATGGATTAATCTTTTTGAAAAAAATGGATGGTTGATATTAATTAAAGAAAAAAAATGTATGGATGATATAGATTAAAAAAAACATGGATGGATGATATTAATTAAAGAAAAAATGGATGGATGATATAAATTAAAGAAAAAATGGATGGATGATATAGATTAAAGAAAAAATGGATGGATGATATAAAAAGAGTGTGATAATTGATGTGTGGTAGATATTGATTACATTTTTCTATAAATAGGGGGGTTTAGCATAAGGAAAATCGTAACTTTCTTACTCGCTTATACTTCCTTTCACTCTCTAAATTTTTTTGTGTAAGTTCTCTCTCAGTGTGCTAAACTATCTTGAGTAGTTGTAAAGATCAGTAAGAGTACGAGTATTGTTCAAGTAAGTTTTTCTATAAAGTTGGTCAAGCACCCGCACATATCACACGGTGTTTATAATTCTTCCTTTAGAAGAGTTATTTTGAAAAACTTCATTTGAAAGATTTTATTTTGAAATATTATTTTTAAAGTTTATTCTTTACACTACACAGAATATACTATATAATCACTTTTAATAATTTCATAATATACGAGTTAGTGTACACCATATGTGATAGTTACTAATTATATTATAAACATATTTATGTTGATAAACTTCATAGAAAGTAACATCCAGTCACTTGCTAATTGAGGTAAGGGGATGTCATTTTCTTCATACTCGTAAGTGGTATCATTTCTTTTGTACTCATAAAGGATATTATTTTCTTTCATACTCCTCCATTTATGGAAGAAATTATTATTCGTTTCCATAACAATATTATTAAATGGTGAAAATTCCTGAAATTAGTATAATATCCTTAATAATTTGTGTTTCATTTACTATCTTTTCACCTGAATTCTTCTATTGAATTTTTATCGTTATCTTGGAAATATGAATCTTGAATATCATTCTTGAATTTGACTTCATATTTTGGTCATCATGTTGACAATTTGGACATTTTTGGTCTCTGGATAAATTTAATTACAAATCTCTAATATTTTCCTTGATCTCACTATATTTATTTTTATATCATTGTCATCATCTTGATACTTAAATTATGGTGATAGTTTTCTTTGGCCCGTAGTGCAAAGATGAACCGGCGTGACATGATTATGACCAAAATGTGTATTGGTATAATCATGGCTTTTGGTGTTACAGACAAAGGATTGTGGTGAAAGTTTTCTTTGGCCCGTAGTGCAAAGATGAACTGGCATTTGACATGATCATGACCGCTGGGGTTACAAATAAATATCTTTGGCTCGTAGTGCAAAGATAAACTGTTGATTTGGATGTTCATAAACAGGAACTGTTGATTGGTGTTACAGGGATAAAATATTGGTGGGGAACCTTTAACTTATAGAAGATGGTGGATATTATAATCTATTTGTCTCTTCTAATGGATTGTTTGTTCTGCTGCAGTTGTTGTTGTTGAAACACTTATAATATCTTTAAATATCTGATTTATTATTGTTAAAGGCTAATGATAATTTATTCTTCATCATCTTAGTCATGATATTCTTTACTGGGCTATTTGAGCTCACCCTTTTCAGTTTTGTTCCATTGTTCTTTTCAAGAAATGAGAGTGTAGCTGAGACTAGCCGGGGAATGGAATGATGGTCCGAGTTAGTGATTGTCCTCATCAAGTTATAACATAGTATAATAATAATTGTACTGAGGACTTAAAACGCGTGTTGTCGTCTTTTTACGGCATTGTAATAATTTGAGTTTGGATACTGTTGTACCATATACGATACGATATTTGTATTGAACTCACAGTATGTGTGTTGTCGTATTTTGTACGACAGTATAATAGTTGTAAATGGAAAAATTTATATTTATAGTATTTATTTTGGCGACTCAAAATGGGTTGTGTGGACCTATTTTGGGGGCGTCACAGGAACGTCGATTGCTTGGACCAGAGTTAGTTCAACAGACTGCGGAGATTGTCAGGGTGATAAGAGCGAGACTAGTATCGGCTCAAGATCGACAGAAGAAATATGTTGATCAACATAGGCAAAAGAGAGGTTTTGACGTTGGAAGCTACGTAGTCTTGAAGGTATCTCCTTGGAAAGGGAAAATAAGGTTTGGAAAGAAGGGTAAGTTAAGTCCAAGGTTTATAGGACCCTTTGAAATTTTGAGAAGGATAGGAGAAGTGGCGTATGAGGTAGCTTTACCTCCTGAGTTGGAGCATATTCATAATGTGTTTCATGTATCAGTGTTACGACCCTATAAGTCGGATTACAAATACGTGATAGAATATGAGCCAATCCAGATTGAGAAAGATTTAACGTATTAAGAAGTTCCTATTTAGATAATTGATAGAAAAGAACAAGTATTGAGGAATAAAGTAATATCTTCTGTGAAAGTTGTATGGAGGAACCACAACGCTTAAGAAGCTACGTGAGAACTCGAAGAGTTAATGCAAAAAAATTATTCCCATCTTTTTGTGTAACCTTGTAATAATAATTATGGGGACGGAATCCTTATAAGGGGGAAGAATGTAACAACTGTGTTATTATTTAACATTGTAAATGGAGTTATGTGTAATTATTAGTGAAATATGTTTATTTGTGTATTATTATGTGTAAATACTATGACTAAATATAAATATATGTACAATGTATATGAAAATATTTTGATAAATCAAGCGATAAGATTTTTCAAGCCGATTGAGCTAATTGAGTTAAGGAAATTGGTGGAACGAAAAGGAAAGCCAAGAGATATGAATTTATCAAGTTAAGCTCGTGTTATTGACTAACAGAGCGTGGAATGATAGCCTTATATAGCAATGAAGAATGACTCAGATTAATTAAGTGAACAAGCTAGTAATTTTGTTAAAGGTCGAAAAGTGGTTAATTAAATGACCTAGTCGACAAAACATAGTGCGTTGCTATTTCGGGAAGTCCAAGACAGGAACTATTTAAGCCCAACCCCAAGCCCATGACAAGCCCTAGCAAAGCTAGTAGGAAGCCCAAGTCAAGCCCAAGACCATGTCCCAAATTAGTGGCCCAAAGTGGAAATGATGACATAAGCCCTTAAAAGTACCATGATGTCATAAAGAGGGAATTAAATAAATCAAAAATGGGAGGATGATGTAGAAAGTGGCCAACCATGGTGGGCCCCACATGGGGTAGTAAACTCTGTCAAAATTGTGGGTCCCACATGAAGAAAAATGAGAAAAGATGAATACTTGCAAGCTAGCTTGGTATATTGCTTCACGTAATGTCCAAAATCCTCATCATTTTGGTTGAATTTTTGGTGGCAAGTATACTTGCAATTAGTAGCCTTTAAGAATGCTTGGTAAGTATGCTAGATGATTAAGGGAGCTTAAGTAATATTAGTGTTGGTCTATAAATATAAGACACCAAATGGAAGTGGAAGGCTTTGCTCACTTTTTGGAATACTTGCAAAGATATATAGAAAGAGAAAGAATAGCTAGTAACTTAGAGAAAGAAAGAGCAAGCAAGGGAGCTTGGTAGTGAAGAGGAGGAGGAGGCCACGGCTAGGAAGGGCAACAAGGAGGAGTATCCACCTTCAACATCTAGCAAAGGTTGAAAAGTACTCTAAACCCTAACTTAAATTTTCTTAGAGAATTGGTTTTTGCTTGGTTATTGTGGGAGCTTTGCTTGTTGGATGGATCATAATGGATCCTATGATATAAGGAGAGTTATGAAGGAGTATATATACTTTCTATATGTTTTGTTGGTAGAAAATCATGAAAAACACAAAAGCTTTCTTAAAAACCTAAGTGTCGGTAAAACTGAAAATGGCCAGAAATGGAACATGAGATGTAAATTTTCAAAACCCTACTATCCAGTTTGGTCTGGGCCCTGTTTGGACTCCTTAGACATGGAAATAAATTCCGGGCTTTTATGACATGAAACTATATGTTATAACGTAGCTCCTGTCCGAAATTGAACGTATTTTGACGCCGGGCGAGTGAGTTATGACTGTTTTAATTTTAGGATTTCTTTGACAAAAACTGACATAACTTGAGTTCTACAACTCCGATGGCTAGGAAATTTAAACTGAAACTTCATGTTATCATATGTGAGATTCTGGCTAGAGATTAGAAATTTTTGAGTTGAACATTATATAGTTAATTTTGACAAGTTACGAGCTAAAAACGGGCTTTAGAAAAATACTTAATAAAAAGGAAAAATTCCAGAAAAATTATTTTTGTGTATAAATTATATATATATATGTGGTCAGAAAAGAAAAAAAATATTAAAATATATAGGGAGGCTTAATGGCTTCCGACGGATTAAAAAATAGTTAAAACAGTAAAGTCGAGAATTACCAAAATAATTCCTATCGACTGGAATGTGTTTTTATGTAACGTATAAGTCTATTTGACTGTTGATTGTATATTTCTATAAGAATACTATATTTATGTGGTAAGAAACTGTTAAGTTGGATTAAGTCAGGAAGATGATTACCAAATTAGGTTATGATAGTAACCAACAATAATTATGTAAAGTTAATGATTAAATGTATTAAAAAGGGAATCACTATGGATATTGTAGGTGAACACTTGGGAAGTGGTATTAGCTTAAACGAAAAGGAATTACCTAATACATGCAAGTATTAACTTCATGCATATTTATATGATTGTGTAATTGTTCAAGCTATGCTAGTTCTTGACTAATTTGCAGACTAGCATCAACGAATGTGCCTTCGAAAATATTTGTTATATTTATGAACTGTTATGTTATATGAAAGTTCTATTCAACATGAGTTATGTTAAGAATAGGTCTATGCCATTTATTTCTGCTAGACATATATTGAACTGATTTATTGACTCGTTAAATATGATTGAGTTTATCTAATGTATTCTAAACCAAATTGTATTGGTGCTGATTCTTATGTTAATGTTGAGTTAAATAATCTTGGTAAAGAAGTTGAATGTGTTGGTCGGTAATGTTCCGACGAGTCGAGGTTAATATGTTGTGCACAATATAGTGGTACAATAGGTTGATCCCCTAAAGTACCTGTTAAATGTATTATCAATCCTTGTGATTGATGGAGGGTCTTTATGACAAGTCAGTATATGGTTTCAAAAGTATTTAATGAATGATATCTTTTGTATTCATATTGTTTGAATTATCTCATAATTATTGTTCAATTATGGAGGCCCTCATGATAACTCTTGTTTATTCATGATATGTTGTTTTCATAAAACTATTTATACTTGTTGGGCATTTCAATGCTCATTCTTGCTATATCTTATGTTTCTAGTTAAGAACGAAGATTCTACAGGTCCGAGTAAAGATAAAGGCAAGGGAAAAGTTCAAGACTAGAATTTATTAAAAGTATTATAATGTTATTAAGTGATGTAATAAGTAAGTGTATTATGTATGTATTTAAGGTTGTGAAACCTGGGACAAGACTAATGATGACTGTAATAATTAGTATAATTATCTTTATGTATTGATTATATACTTAGATAGATGTATGTATGTGTTGTATCATGGCACTCCAGATTCAAGATAAAGGTACCCCGGATTTGGGGGCGTCACAAGTACTAAAAGTTTAATCTAGTAGATACTTTAAGAATTAGAAAAAACGATAAAGCTAAACAACACAAGTACAAGCGGCTGCATTTAATTTAGTTGAGTATTCTTCCTAAGATATAATAATCTCATGATTTGTAGTCAATTATTAACCTTAGTTGCTTCACAAATTAGAGTGACCGAATAATTACGGATTTGATATCTAATTTAGTAGTATATTTCAATAATTAATAAACTAGTATGTATCCTAGTAATCAAACATATCAATCATAAAATTCTTGTACAGAAAACTAATCAATAGTCAAAATATAATTGAACAATTAAAACCAATTAGATCTCACAGTGTAATACTTCTGAGGTTTCCGTCTTCTTAATCCAAGAACAGAAATTTAGTTACACATGACCTTGAAAACACCAGAGAATTATAAAGAGAAAAGTTTGTAGACAAGTCCCTAAGCTCTCTTGGTAATCTTCTACTTATAGGCATCAAGGCTTAATCAATTCCTTTTAAGAATCAACTTCCTAGTGACAATCAACTTCCTTCAAAGAGATCTTCTAGATAGACTTTCCTTTCTTTCATTGGATTTGACTTGTACACCAAGATTGTTCCACTTCCTTCCTTTTCCTTGCAGGATTCTTCTTGTTTCTTTCCTTCTATGAATATGAGCATTAAATATTGCTTGATCACCAAGATATTGACTTTATTGTAATAGAATATTAAATCCCTGTACTCGCGTAATTATAACCTTGCCCCTCCTTTTACTTTAAGTCCAAATAATGCTCAATTTATCTCCGAAGCACTTCCAAAGCCACGAACTCCTTTAATTGCACCTTAAATAAAAATATAAAAATAATGAGTGTATTTAGGCACAAAATAAATACAAAAGATTAAGTATTAAGGGATAAAAATATAACATATTTCATTCTCATCACTATATCTTCTCAGACCCAGAATTGGCCAAACTTTATGCAATTGTGTAGCTCTCAAAAAAAGCTTTCTGGAATGGTATGACACGTCTCCCAACTCTTCCCGGATTAAAAGTTACGGATGTTTCAGCGAACAAGATGAAAAGTCGACTGCACGACACGAAAACCAAGGCAGCTGGGCCCTATATGGGCCAACCGCAGGTAATTTTTAGCAGATATCAAGAGAAGGAGCAAATTTTGTGAAATGAGAAGGAAGTTAGAGAGAGAAAGGGAAGAATTTAAGCGAAAATTCTAGAGAGATAATCACTCAATTCAAGCTAGATCCACTAGAGTTAATCAAATTTTGTATTAGATTAGTTAGATTCAATACAAATTCAAGCTTAAGGAGGCTCAATCTATCCATCCAAAGGTGAAAAATCAAATCTTTTATGTAATTTTGGTGTAGATCTAATAGATCTAATATATTGTACTCATTTATTGTGCTTGAAATATCTTTGATTGTAATTGTTCTATCATTTTGAAGTTCTCTCAATAGATTACTTGCTAGGCTAGGGTGATTAGAGAGGATTTCCTAAGTAATTTCCTCCTAATCACCCGATGATGCTTGATTTATGAGTTATTATCATATTGTTGATATTAACGCCCTTTTTTCGATTGTTTTATGGGGAGTTGATTATTTTTACTATGGTTTATCCCGTACAATCCTAGATTCATATATCTAGTGATGAGGGGGTCTCACCTCTCCGTCGTCAAGGGATTCTAACAAATTGAATCACCTACTAGCCAGTTTTGAATATATTGTCCATTAAATCCCGCCTATGTCATCAACGGATCTATAAAAATCTAAATTTTTGGATATCGTTTTCCTAAATCTTAGATCTCTTTGGCTAGATCTCGATGATGCATAGTTGTCTCTCGATATGTTGGTTTCAATTGTTTGATTAAAAGATTAAGGTCCTCGGGAGCCCTTTTCTTGCGTCGTCGGCATCGATTATAATATTTATTTTGTCTTGTTGGGATTGTAAGTATGTGAGCCTAGGAATGGAGTCATGAGCTTAAACTTTCTGTTTAACACATAGTGACGTAATTCCCACGATAGACGTTTTTCCGATTGTAATGATTGAGATGCGATCTTGTTGTAAATGTAATCTTGGGTCTTCAAACGATATCGAGGGTTTCATCCCAAGAAAATTGAATTTAAGGCCTCGTAATAATGAAAATTGTGATTGCGGGTGTTCAGGGTTATTGAGATGGTTTTCATGCCCACGAATACCTTGACCCCTTTCTGGATGTTTTGATTATCCCGTTTATTATCAAAAAATGATTTTCAAAGTAAAATAATAAAGATCTTCTAAAATCAAATTGCCCCAGGGGTAGTAAGACGACCTTAGAATAAAATTAAACGTTACAAGGAATCTCGATTCCTATTTGGCGAATAGTTTGAAAACCATGATTTCCAAAATGTCACCCCAAAAAGCCTTCCTCAAAATAATAAATGTTGAAATGGACCTTTTCCTCGAATCAAATCCTTTGTGCATAGGCTCTAAGAGATTTTAAGTTGCTTTCAAAATAACGCACTTCCCATGATTTCGATGTTAGGTTTGTATATAACACAAGCATGCAATCAAATTACATAAATAGGGCGGAAGCGTGATAAAACGGATTTTAAAATTTTTCATACAAACCATCACCATGATCTTTCCTTGTGTTCAATTATCAATTAACGAAAGAGATAGAGATAGAGAATTATACCCTCGTGAATCAAAGCTTCCTCGAGTACAAGTTCACCTCCAATTCCTTCGCGTTCTCCTTGAATTCCACCAACTAAATTCCTTTGCTTGATCAACGTTAGCCACCCACATATTTGGCCTCTAGAGGTGATCCACCAAGGAAGAATAGTTGTTCAAGAAGATGGGTATTGGCAAAACCCTAGTTTCTATCTCTATAGAAATTGCAAGTACTCTCCACAATAAAATGCAAGAGTGTGTAACCCTAATCTATGATAAGACTTCTCTTATTTATAGATTTAAGAAAAACCCTTCCATAAACTATTTAGGATTAGGGTTTCTATTATAATTAAACTCCTTTAATTAATTATGCTCCTAATCCAATTAGGATTTAATGAGAGAGTACTTCTATTCATTAATTCCCAATCCCTATTAGGAATTAAATAATAGTAATAGTCATAATAATAATAATAATAAGACTCCTCTTATTAATTTATATTAAATAATAAATATTAAGCTATTTAATTTATTCTATCTCCATAGACTAAATTAAATACACTTAACTTATTATTACAATTATGCCATTTACTTCTTAAATAAATATTTTTCCTTTCGCGGTGTAACCCTTTAGGTTCTCCATATTAAACCGGTTGTGAATAAATCAATTAGAACAATTCTAATCTTATTTAAATAAATAAATTAAACTATTTAATTTATTTAAATAAATAATATTTATTCTATAATAAGGGTAAGCCCCCTTAGCGATCAACGACTTTTCAGATAATATAGATTTCAACAATAATCACAAAAGAACCTTTCAATGCATAGTTACCGTACAATTCAATCCTTCTACCATACAATATCCCAATTAAATATAAGACATGAAATTTCTGTCAAGTATTATTTTATTTAATTATATGTATTTCGATTCCTAAATGTACAACTCTAAATAATGTAAATTAGAAACTCCTTTCTAATTTCATTCTGCCTTGGCCAAGGACTACTAAGTTGTCATTTATCGAATCACATAGGACATTCACATCTTTTACTAGACGTGGTAGATTCTTTGTTGATCATTCACCTATCTCTATGTACAACTTATTATACCCAATCATACCCTTTGATATACCCTAAAGGTCTTAGGGACGTGTCAAAGTATAACTCATTATACACAAGATACTATGATGATCTCAAGTCCAAGGATCACTTGTACTACTATCACTAGAGGAATTCCTATTGACAGGCGAGTAAAACTCCATTAGGTATTCCTTGGCGAGTCACGTTCAGTGTACTTATTCTCCAATAAGCACCTACATACTTGCTTTAGTGTCTCCACACAAATGATTATGAGATCAATCATCCTCTTCCTAAGAGTAAGCAACGTATGTACTAATTTATCCGGATTCACTAATCCCCTTTTTAGTAATCCAACGATTAGGAACGATTTTAGTTTGTGAGCTATCTAGAATTTAGATCTCATTAGCATGATCACCATCATGATTCTAAGAGCATTGCTCAAAACTATGGGTTTATCACATTTAATATAACAACACTATGTAGATAATGTAAAATGCCTTTTAAGAAAATCAATTCTTTTATTAATAAATAAATAAGATTACAAAGTATATGCTACATCATATCAAATATAATTGGCTTGTGTGTATACTACTTTCAATCTCCCACTTGCACTAAAGTCAATCGCCATGGTATCTAATACCCATCTTCTCTAAGTGACGATCAAACTGCTGTTATGTTAAATTTTAGTAAATTGATCTGCAATGTTGTCTTGAGAGTCCACATGCTCTAGGGTGACATCTCCTCTTTCAATGATCTCTCTAATCAAATGAAACTGCCGCAACACGTGTTTGGATTTCTGATGAGACTTGGGTTCCTTAGTCTACACAACAGCTCCGGTGTTGTCACAGAATAGAGGTATAGCTCCTCTAATGCTAGGAATCACTCCAAGTTCAGTTATGAACTTCTTCATCCAAACGGCTTCCTTTGCAGCTTCACTTGCAGCTATGTACCCTGCCTCTGTCACTGAATCAACAACTGTTTGCTGTTTGGAACTTTTCTAACTCACTGCGCCACCGTTTAAGGTAAACACGTACCTTGAAACGGATTTACTGTCACCTTGGTCCATTTGAAAACTTGAGTCTGTATAGCCCTCTAGTTTCAATTCAGACCCACCGTAGACAAGAAATACATCGTTAGTTCTTCTCAAGTACTTTAGGATGTTTTTCACTGCCTTCCAGTGCTCTTCTCCTAGATTCGACTGATATCTGCGTGTTACACTAAGTACATGAGCGACATCTGGTTTAGTACATATCACACCGTACATGATAGATCCTATTGCTGAAGCATAAGGAATTTTACTCATACGGTCTCTCTCCTCAGGTGTCTTTAGGGCCTGTTTCTTGGAGAGATATATTCCATGGCTTATCGGCATGAGACCTCTCTTGGAATCTTACATGCTAAACTTCTTTAGCATTGAGTCAATGTACTTTCCTTGGGTCAAGCCAAGCATCCTTTTAGATCTATCTCTATAGATCTTTATCCCAAAATATAGGATGCCTCACCCAAGTCCTTCATGGAGAAGTGTTTAGATAACCAAATTTTGATCGACTGTAGCATATGAACATCATTCCCTATCAGTAATATATTATCAATATATAATACAAGGAATGAAACAACGATCCCACTAACCTTCTTGTACACACAAGGTTCATCCTCATTTTTGATAAAATCAAACCTTTTGATTATCTCATCAAAACGGATGTTCCATCTTCGAGAAGCTTGCTTCAATCCATAAATAGATCGTTGTAGCATACTGTTTGCCTAAATCTATACTAACAAAAATACGCAAGTATACGCAGTCCACAAGTAATAAAGTGAAAGTAGAGTATCGTCCCACGGAGAAAAACTGAGTTTATAATGACAAATTTCAATCCTATATCAATTCAATTTTATTAAATAAATGATCAAAGATTTCTGAATTTCTGAATTTAAACTAATTACTTCTAATTTAAATTACTACCACAAGTTGAAAACAGATTTTAAAGACTTAAGACTATAACTTCACTTATTGTTTCATTTTGCTCAACACACTTCCTTTTGAATTATGCTAATTATTCTGGATTGCTAATCAAGAACTCATCAGTATTTTTGAACATCTCTCAATGCTTCAAAAACAACTCAACTCAAATCCACAAATGATAGATTCAAGATAATCACCCTAGATAACTAATTCACTATATCTCTATGTAAATTATAATTAAAAAGGATTTAAAGTTCAGGTTCCCTATCAGATTACATGCGGTGAATAGGTATATCTCTATCCTAAACACAAATTATGAATTCCAACGACAAGCAGAATGCACAATCACATGTTATTATGGTCAGATCTAAATCTATACTTCATCTCTCGAGTTCATATAGATTATCCCGGTAATTACTGGCCAAATAATTAAGCAATTAAGTATAAACCATAATAGACAATCCAATAATAACCAATCATAATTATCCAGGAAGCATATCAAACAAAACTACTCAATAAGATCCATTATAACCTTAAAAAAAAATTTAGTTCATAATTAAACTAGAATCCATCATCCACAAATTTAATAGCATTGAAAAGTCAAAATAAAAGAAAGAGAGAAGAACAAAAACTGATGAGTAATCCTTGAATCTCTCTCTAACTCCTGCTTTGAATTCCTCCTGCTAGCAATTTGCTTCAAGTCTTCAAAATTTGCTCCAAACTAGGGTTTACTAAATAAAATGTTCAACAACCTTGAAATTGACTTAAAATAACTATTTATAATATCTGATAAGAATCCTAACTAATTAAGAAGTCTGAAATCCAAGTACACATCAAGTTGCTTTAATTAATGCGAAAGTCAACTCTGGTCAACTTCCGAACTGGCGCGGCCGCGCTGGAAATAAGCTTGAATGAGGCGTGGCTGTGCTGCACTGCCAGCCAACTGTTTTTCAACTCTGAAGACCGGCGCGACCGCGCTGCTTCAAATTTCTGCAACTCTGCAACTGCAACAGCTGAATCTACTCAACTCTCGCCGAGCCAATCCCCAACATATGCAACCTACAAAAACACACAAAATACATGAAAAGTAACTACAAACAAAGGAAATAAACACTAATCCGCATTCATTGGTATCCGATTCGTAGGTATAAAATCTACTTATCAAATACCCCCAAACTTGAACTATTGCTTGTCCCCAAGCAACACAATGTAACACAATGCCACACAATGCAATACAATGCAACTAACAACTACCGTGCCTAAGAATCCAATCAATAGCTAGTATAAATTTTAACTTTTAGCCTCAGAGATATCAACAACGTACCTAGAACAGTAAATCTAATCAATATGAACTAATAATCCCAATCAATCAAATAATATACACCTGTCAATACCCAAGTTGTGCGTGTATGCTCATTAATCAATTTAACTAACCAAAGTTTAAAATTTAGCCACATAATCAACTCTACAACAAGAATGTTCTAGTTTCACTTCAATCCAAGCAAATATGACAAATCCAACTAAAACTAAGCATTTACTAAGCATGAGGGTTCTTACAAGGCTTATTTCTATCTTTATTCTTCTATGAGTGCGTTTTACGCTCCATCTCGTATATATGCTTGACTGTGCAATGCTACGTTCTCTTAGGCATTTCAAAGTCACCCATGTAGCGAGCGTTCAATCAATGACTCCCAAACCAGTCGGCTTTAGGGCACTAGGTGTTAAGACACCCCTAAGGATCTAATTACCCGAGTAACCAAGGCCACAAAACCCAACTAGTCAACGCATTTATTGTATTTTTGTATTTTTTTAGCCTTAAAAATAAATTTTAGTAACCTTATACCCTTTAGAAACCCTTAAACTCAGCTTTTACCTCATCTCAGCCTTCATTGTCAATTTACCCCAAAAATTTTCAAAATTCTCAGTTAAAAGTCAATTATGCAACACTTTGAACTCCAGTAGTCAAACTAATCAAATCTATCGTGCTATCCAGTAACTCAAGTTTAGACAGACATGACTACTCTCATGATCTAAATTATATCATCCATAATGACCATCACACTGTCCAAATTAACCATTAAAACCAATCTCATCATTGGCCGAGCTAAGACTCAAACTAGCACATCAATTGAATTCATGCAACTAAATATGAAAATGCACTAAATGCAACAAATATGAGAATGGACTAACAATATATGCTAATATGCCAATCATCTATAATGCACTAGACTAACTGCATGCTAAACAAAAACAGATAAATAACTACAAAACCCCCAAACTTAACATAAACAATGTCCTCATTGAATAAACAGTAAAAAGAAAAGGAAAGAGACTTCCCTAATCCGAGGTGACATCATCTGCAGCCTCCCCATCTGAAGGTGTGTCCGGGGGAGGATAAGTTGGAGCAACACTAAATGTTGGGAATTGAATCTGAACGCCTAATTGATAAGTAGGTTTTATACCTACGAATCGGATGCCAATGAACGCGAATTGTTGTTTATTTCCATGGTTTGTAGTTACTTTTCATGCATTTTATGTGTTTTTGTAGGTTGCACATGTTGGGAATTGGTTTAACAAGAGTGGATTGATTTTGCTGTTGCAGATGCTGAGTTACTGCAGAATTGGTGAAGCGCGGCCGCGCCCAAAATGAACTAGGAGGCAGCGCGGCCGCGCTTGTCTCCAGTACTTGAAAAATTTTGGCTGCCAGAGTAGCGCGGCCGCGCGCCACACAAGACTTTTCCAAGCGCGGTCGCGCCGGTTCGAGAAGGGGCAAAGTTGTCTTTTTCAGCAGTTTAAGTGAATTTGATTTGTTATGGGATTTGATACTCTGTAATTAATGAGGGTTTTTATTAGATACTATTTATAGTTGTTTTAAGTTAATTTTAAGGTTGTTGAACTTATTATTAGAAAACCCTAGTTTAGAGCAATTGGAGAAGACTTGAAGCAAGCTAATAGCAGGAAGCAAGGAGGAGCAAGTTAGAGATTCAAGGATTACTTTACAGTGTTTCTTCTTTTCTCTTCTTTTTACTCTGAACTTTTGAATGTTATTAAACTTGTGGATGATGAATTCTAGTTTAATTATGAACTAAATTTCTTTTTAAGGCTATAATGGATCTTAATGCGTAGTTCTGAATGACATGCTTCCTGGAATATTATGACTAGTTACTTATGGATTGTCTATTATGGTTTATGCTGAATTATTTAATTATCTGGCCAATAATTACTGGGATAATCTATATGAATTCGAAAGATGAAGTATAGATTTCGATCTGACTATAATAGCATGTGATTGTGTATTCTGCTGTCGATGGAATTCATAATTTGTGTTTAGGATAGAGATATACCTATTCACCGCATGTAATCTCATAGGGAACCTGAACTTTAAATCTTCTTTAATTGTAATTCACATAGAAATATAGTGAATTAGTTATTTAGGGTGATTAACTTGAGTCTATCAATTGTGGATTTAAGTTGAGTTGTTTATGAAACATTGAGAGATGGTCATAAATAGTGATGAGTTCTTGGTTAACAATCCAAAATAACTAGCATAATCCAAAGGGGAGTGTGTCTAGCAAAATAAAGCATTAAGTGAAATTATAGTCTTAAGTCTTTAAAAATCTGTTTTCAAATTAGTGGTGATAATTTAATTTAGAATTAATTAGTTAAATTCAAAACTTCAAAAATCATTGATTATTTGTTTAACAAAATTGCTTTGATTGAGAATTGAAAATTGTCATTATAACTCAGTTTTTCTCTGTCGGACGATACTCGACTTTCACTTTATTACTTGTGGATTGCGTATACTTGCGTATTTGTGCTAGTATAGAATTAGGCAAACACTAATTGTGAAAAAGCTTGCGAGAAACTGTCCGAGAGTTGTGTGGAGAAGGATCGAAGCTCTGTCATACTAGTGTGAAGCTCCTTCTCATTCCCGTGGGGCAGGATTTCTTTTGGCAGTTCAAAGTGATAGTGAAGAGGCATCTGATCAGCCGATAGTCGAGCCTGAGCAGCCGTTCAATGTGTCTCAGGCTAGGTTGGATCGAATGGAGAGGCGCATGCAACGGCGGATGGTACCAGGCCTTTCCATAGCGACTCAAGGCCGTGTGAGGAAAATGTAATTTCTGATCCATTCCTTGCTTAGTCGTCCATACCGTACCGGGCTTACACAAGGTGTTCATGATATTATCCAATTTTGTGTCCCACCTTGTAGAGTATAACCAGTCCGGATCGTTGGGTTGAACAGTAGGCAAGTGGTACAGGGCATTGATACTCTTTCTAGTATATGACACTTGGCAACCCCTCACAAAAGCAGTGCCATCCTTAGTGATTTTCGTGTTTGCATAGAATTCCTGGACTACTGATATTGGGGCTGCCAAAGGTGGTTCCACGAATAACAGCCAGCCTATAGCCCGGATCATGCTCATCATTTGGCCATCCAAATCAGGATCGGGCTTTAGCCCACGTTCCAAGACAAATGTCTTCCCATGCAAAACCCGCTGATAAAATTCCTCAGCCTCGGCAGACACAAACCTACTACCATCGAATTCAACTGGCTCAGAACGGGCTTGAGAACTGGAAGATTCACTACGTTGCCGTTTCAAAGCCATAGATGCTTAATCCAAATATTTAACGCACAACAAACTAAGAAACCCCCAAACTTGACAGAAATCACACAGAAATTTTCTAATAGCACAAGCAGTAAGTAGCCTTGGTTCTAAACAACCTCTCTCAAACCAATAAATCACATGCACAATACTATACCATATAGAACACAGTAGTAAACTTGAGCCTGATAATCAGAAATCCGCAATACAGTGTATACCCAAGTCTAGAATCCTTTAATTGTAAGTATTACCTTGAGAAGAAGAGAAACCACATTATACTTACTCAGTTTTGGCACGACACGCTCCCACGGTATCCCATAGCAATGCACATATGCCCAATGGAAAATGCTTTGACGGTTTAGATTTAGGGTTTGTATTGGAGGAACATAATGTATGAATTAAAAGATTTAGGAAGGGTGAAGATATGGAAAGAAAAGTGCCACAAAGAGAGAATTAGGGTTTGATAATGGAAGGTTTGAGGTAACGTGAAGAAGACTTGTAAAATTGAAGAGTTTAATTTAGTGTATGATTGGATTGGGTAAGATGTGATTTGGATTTGGAAAAGGAAGGGAATAGGAGAAGTAATTGCTTCAAAGATGGAAAGGAAAATAAGAATGAAGATCCAAGCGGGAAAAGGAGAAATAAGAGGTCGATGGGTTGGGTTTGAACTGGGTTTTAAAACCTGGAAACTGATCGCGGCGCGGCCGTGCTGGGATTTGGCTTGGATTGGGCGCGGCCGCGCTAACTTGGCAGCAGGACAATTTTGAATTCTGGGAATGGGCGTGGCCGCACTGATTTCCTTCACAATTTGGGCGCGGTCGCACTGGTATGGCAGCACGAGCTTTTTGATGTCTGAAGATGGGCGCGGTCGCGCTGCTTTCCTTCATAATTTGGGCACGGTCGCGCTTACCTTGCAACATATAACTGAATTTGTTAAGCCTTTTTGTTTGAATCCTTAGTGTGCAGCCCTGATGTGTAACCTAAAAAGAAGAAATAAAAAGTAACTACTTACTACTATATAAAAGCAAAACTAAAAATACTAATTACTCCTAAAAATCATAAAAAATTTCAACTTAAAGAAATTAAAGATTGGGTTGCCTCCCAACTAGTTCTTGATTTAAAGTCTTTCAGCCTGACTACTCCCTGTTTCAAGTTCTAGTCCGCCAGAGTGATTGAGGTTTTCTGGCGATCGAAGTCACCACCCTAATAATGCTTTAGCCTTTGTCCATTGACTTTAAACGACTCGTCCGAATTATGACCAAAAACTTTAACGGCGCCATGAGGGAATGTTTGTTTGACAATGAAGGGGCCGGACAGTCGAGACTTGAGCTTTCCTGGAAATAATTTCAATCGAGAGTTATATAGAAGCACTGATTGTCCCAGCTCAAATTTCCTATTGATAATTTTTCGATCATGCCACTTCTTGACTTTTTCCTTGTATAACATCGAGTTCTCATAGGCTTGCAGACGGAATTCATCAAGTTCATTAAACTGGAGAAGTCTTTTTTCACCCGCAGCTGTGAGATCGAAGTTCAGCTTTTTGATGGCCCAATATGCTTTGTGTTCAAGTTTAACAGGAAGGTGGCACGCCTTGCTATAGACTAATTGGTACGGTGACATGCCAATGGGTGTCTTGTATGCTGTCCGATACGCCCAAAGCGCGTCATCCAACTTCGTTGACCAGTCTTTTCTGTTAGGATTAACAATCTTTTCCAAAATTCTCTTCACTTCCCTATTTGAAACTTCGGCTTGACCATTGGTTTGGGGGTGATAAGCTGTAGCAATTCTGTGGTTGACCCAATATTTAGCTAAGAGAGCTATGAAATACCTATTGCAGAAGTGGCTCCCTTCATTACTGATAATTGCCCTTGGGGTGCCAAATCATGTGAAGATGTTTTTCTGAAGAAATTTTAAACCACCTTAGCATCATTAGTCGGCAAAGCACTGGCTTCCACCCATTTAGAGACATAGTCGACCGCCAACAAAATGTAGAAGTTGTTGAAGGAGGGTGGAAATGGTCCCATGAAGTCTATTCCCCAAACGTCGAAGAATTCAACTTCTAAAATAGAATTTAATGGCATCTCATGATGTTTGGAAATATTTCCCACCCTTTGATATCTGTCACATCTCTGAACGAAGTGATGTGCATCTTTAAACAACGTGGGCCAGAAAAATCCTGCCTGTAACACCTTGGTGGCTGTCTTTTCTCCTCCGTAATGTCCTCCATATAATGAATCATGACAATGATGTAAGATGCTCTCTATTTCACTTTGTGGAACACACCATCGAATCGTTTGATCTGCGCAATGTTTGAACAGGAACGGTTCATCCCACATGTACCTTTTTACATCATGAAGAAATTTTTTCTTTTGTTGGCTGGTCAAATCTAGAGGGAGCACGTTGCTAACCAAATAATTGACAAAATCGGCGTACCATGGGACTTCTGCATTTATCACAAACAACTACTCATCTGGGAAGAACTCATTGATAACCGTTTTGTCTCCCTTGACGTGGTCATTGTTTTCTAATCTCGAGAGATGATCTGCCACTTGATTTTCCGTCCCCTTCCTATCCCGGATTTCCAAGTCGAATTCCTGGAGTAGAAGTATCCATCTAATTAGCCTCGGCTTCGCATCTTTCTTTGAAATCAGATATCGTATAGCTGAGTGATCTATGAACACCACCACTTTCGTTCCGATTAAGTATGAGCAAAATTTATCAAAAGCATACACTACCGCTAGCAACTCATTCTCGGTAGTCGTATAGTTGAGTTGGGCATTGGACAATGTCTTGCTAGCATAATAAATGGCGTGAAAAACCTTTTCCTTTCGTTGACCCAGAACAGCCCCAATTGCATAGTCGCTAGCATCACACATTAACTCGAATGACATTGACCAATCTGGTGCTACTATTACAGGCGCTGTGGTCAATTTCTTTTTCAATAATTCAAAAGCCGACAAACACTCATCGTCAAACTTGAATGGAACATCTTTCTCCAATAGACTGCATAAAGGCTTCGAGATTTTAGAAAAGTCCTTTATGAATCTCTTATAAAACCCGGCGTGTCCCAAGAAGCTTCGTATCCCCTTAACTGAAGTTGGTGGAGGTAGATTTTCAATTGTCTCCAGTTTAGGTCGATCTACCTCTAACCCTTTTGACGACACCTTGTGCCCAAGAATGATCCCCTCTTGCACCATAAAGTGGCATTTTTCCCAATTGAGCACTAAATTGGTTTCCACGCATCTTTTCAGAACCAGGACCAGATTTTCCAAACAACTATTAAAATAATCACCAAATACTGAAACATCGTCCATGAATACCTCCATATTGTGTTCGACCATATCTGAGAAAATAGCCATCATACATCTTTGGAACGTCGCTGGTGCATTACATAATCCAAAAGACATCCTCCTACAAGCGAAAGTACCATAAGGACAAGTGAAGGTAGTCTTTTCCTGATCTTCGGGGGCAATCACTATCTGATTATATCCTGAATAGCTATCTAACATGCAATAAAACTCGTGTCTAGCCAGTCTATCTAACATCTGATCAATGAAGGGTAGAGGAAAGTGATCCTTGTGGGTTGCCTTGTTTAGTTTTCTGTAGTCCATACAAACCCTCCATCTGGTCAATGTCCTTGTCGGTATCAATTCATTATTTTCGTTCTTCATAACCGTCATACCACCCTTTTTAGGCACGCATTGTACTGGACTCACCCAACTACTATCAGAGATGGGGTAAATGATACCTGCATTAAGCCACTTCAAAATTTCCTTTTTCACCACGTCTTTCATGATTGGGTTCAGCCTCCTTTGTTGCTCAATTATTGGTTTGGCATCGTCTTCCAAAAGGATCTTATGCATACAAAATGATGGGCTAATTCCTTTAATGTCCGCGATGGTCCAACCAATTGCCGATTTGTACTCCCGAAGAACTCGTATCAACTTACTTTCTTGCAATTCGTTAAGTACAGATGCAATGATAACAGGCAAAGTAGATGATTCACCCAAAAAAACATACCTGAGATGATTAGGTAGTGGTTTAAGCTCAAGTATTGGGGGTATTTCTAGAGATGGCTTTAATCGCTCTAAGGATTTGTCTGTAGGTTCCAAAGGTTCAAAAGGGATTTGAAATTTGCGTACTCTTGGCACTGCATCTAAAATCTGAAGAAACTCCATCATCTCTGGGTCATCCATGTCAGCATCTCCCAATAAAGTAGTTTCCAATGCATCCCTAGTCAATGTCCTCAAAAACTCGTCATCCACCACTTTCTTTACCACATCCATCCGGAAACACTCCTCCTCATCTGTAGGAAACTTCATGGCTTTGAACACATTGATTGTCACTTCTTGGTCTTGAACCCGCATGGTCAATTTTCCTTTCTGCACATCTATAAGTGTTCTACCAGTTGCTAAGAACGGTCTCCCAAGTATGATAGGAATGTCTTTGTCCTCTTCGTAATCCAATATGATGAAATCGACTGGGAATATGAATTTATCAACTTTTATCAGGATGTCCTCCACAATACCTCTAGGATACGTAACCGATCTATCTGCAGGCTGAAGAGAGATGTTGGTTGGTTTCGGTGCAGGTAGACCCAACTGGACATATATCGATAAGGGCATGAGGTTGATGCTAGCACCCAAATCACACAAACATCTATTGATTGATAAGCTGCCAATAGTGCAAGGGATAGTGAAACTACCAGGATCCTTTAATTTCGGTGGCAACTTCTTTTGCAATATGGCACTACATTCTTCAGTTAATGCTACTGTTTCATAATCCTCTAGCTTTTTCTTCCTTGACAAAATTCTTTTCATGAACTTGGCATAGCTTGGCATCTGCCCTAGAGCTTCTGCAAACGTATGTTGATTTGTAGCTTCTTAAAAATTTCAAGGAATTTGGAGAACTGTTTGTCTAGTTTCTACTTCTGAAGTCTCTGCGGATATGGAACGGGAGGGTATACTACTGATTGATTTGCTTTCTCCTTTTCTTTCAGCTCAGCTTCCGTTTTCTTTTCTTTCTCTACCAAATTTTCTATAGGAACTGTGACTGGAGGAGGGCGCGGCGCGCTGCCTCTCCTTGCATTTCAGGCGCGACCGCGCTGCTCGGCTGAAGTTGTTTCCCACTTCTAAGTGTGACAGCTTGATATTGCTCATTACCATCTCTCTTTGGGTTAACTTCTGTGTCACTTGGCAACGATCCTTGAGGTCGACTATTCAAAACATGAGCTAATTGTTCCAACTGATTCTCTAGATTTCTAATCGACGCTGCCTGACTTTTCACATTCATATCTACTTGGTTTAACAGCTTATCCTGATCAATTAAGAACAAGGTTAGTTTCCAAGCATCTATCTAGCACACGCGTTAGATTTTCCAAGCACAAATCCAAAGAATCACCATGTACTGTGAAATCATCCATAAAGACCTCGATGTAACTTTCCAAAAGATCAGAAAAAATGCTTACCATGCATCCCTGGAAAGTACCTGGTGCATTATAAAGTCCAAACGACATCCTCCGGTATGCAAAAGTACCAAATGGACATGTGAATGTGGTCTTTTCCTGGTCTTCAGGTGCAATCACGATCTGATTATAACCTGAAAAACCATCTAGAAAGCAATAATAAGTATGCCCCGCTAATCGTTCTAGCATTTGATCAATAAAAGGAAGAGGAAAGTGATCTTTTCTGGTTACAACATTTAGTTTCCTGTAGTCAATACACACTCTCCATCCTGTTTGTATCCGTGTGGGCACCAACTCATTATTGTCATTCGTGATGACAGTTATTCCAGACTTCTTCGGAACTACCTGTACCGGACTCACCCGCTGACTGTCGAAGATGGGGTAGATTATGCCTGCATCAAGTAATTTAATCACCTCTTTCTTGACTACCTCCATCATGGGTGGATTTAATCTTCGCTGTGCTTCTCTCGTGGGCTTTGCTCCGTCATCCAAAAGAATCTTATGCATGCACATCACGGGGCTTATACCTTTGATATCTGCTATCGTCCAACCAAACACTGTGACATGATCTCTTAGAACTCTCAACAATTTCTCTTCCTGCACTTTGGTTAGATTACTAGCAATAATCACAGGTAAAGTTTCATTAGTCCCTAAATATGCATATTTCAAGGGAGCAGGTAAGGGTTTCAATTCTAAGATTGGAGCTTGCTCCACAGATGGTAACAATTTTTTATGAGAAATAGGCAATTGAATTGATTGAACTGCATACTTATCTGTGAATTTTGGTAAAGAGTGCAATGCAGCCACAACTTCCTTCAATTCTTGATTCTGGTCAAATTCTTCCTCTTTATCCATGTCCAAATTGTTAGCAATAGCCATCTCCAAGCTTTCCCTGTGGTCTTGTTCAAAAGATCCCTGCACCATAGAATCAATGATGTCAATGGCAAAAACATGATCAACATCACTAGGGTACCTCATGGCGTCATATATATTGAACTGAATTTTCTCTCCATCAAATTCCATGGTCAAGGTCCCATTGTGCACATCAATCATTGTCCTTGCTGTTTTCAAGAATGGCCTTCCTAGCAAGATGTGCGAGGGATTTGGAGATCTGTCATCTTCCATATCCACAATGTAAAAATCTGCAGGAAATATTAACTGATTCACCTACACTAAGACATCTTCAATTACCCCTTGAGGGTAAGTGTTAGTACGATCAGCAAGTTGAATGATAACACCAGTTTGTTTCAAAGGTCCTAGATTTAAAGAAGCAAATACAGATAATGGCATGACATTTATTGACGCTCCTAAATCTAGCATGGCTTTCTCAAATCTGGTATTACCTATTCTGCATGGGATTGTAAACATTCCTGGATCTTTACATTTAGGAGGCATTTTTCTTTGAAGCACTGCTGACACATTCTCTCCTACAGTGACTTTTTCATCATCTTTCAATTTTCTTTTGTTAGTGCACATTTCTTTCAAAAATTTTGCATACCTGGGCACTTGTTTGATGGCCTCCAAAAGAGGAATATTGACTTCTACCTTCCTGAAGGTTTCCAAGATTTCCTTGTCCTTTTCCTCCTTCTTTGAAGTCTTGTGTGTTCTAGGTGGAAACGGCAACGGTGGGGTCTTAACTGGAGTAGATGGGGGTAACAGCTTCCCTCGGTGTCTCTATCTCATCACTAGCCTTTGCCTTTTCAATTTCCGTCACTGTTTTGGGTACTTCCAACTCTTTTCCACTCCTTAGTGTAATCGCACTAGCATTCTCCCTTGGATTGACAACTGTTTGGGAGGGCAATTTTCCTGAACCCTGAGCATCCAACCTCCCCACTGTGGTGGCAAGTTGTCCTATCTGATTTCTCAAGTCTTGAACAGAATTTTTCGTTTCCTGCTGGAACTGCTGTGTCTGACTCATGAATGTCTTGAACATGTCTTCCAAAGATGTTCCAGAATTTGCAGGAGCTGCCGGTCTAGGTTGATATTGATGTGGAGCTGGTTGAGAGCCTTGTGGGAACCCTTGTTGTCTAACCGGATACATGCTCTGCGTTGGTGGCCTATTTCCTCCATAACTAAGGTTAGGGTGATCCCTCCATCCTGGATTGTAAGTATTTGAATATGGGTCATACTTCCGCTGCGGTTGTGCTTGATAATTTCCCACTGCATTAGCTTGCTGTGCGGTTTCATCCTCTTATAATGTCGGACAAGAATCAGTACTATGACCATTCATTAAACAAATCCCACAAACTTTTGCTGCTGGTGTATTTCCTGTAGCCAATTGTCTAACCATCGCAGTCAAATCAAAAATTTGTTGTTCAAGATTGCTCGTGGTAATCTCATTCACTTTTACAGGTGCACGATCATTCCTTGTCCCATACTGCTGAGAATTAGCAGCCATATTTGCAATTAAAGTCCTTGCAGAATCCGGTGTCTTATCCACTAGTGCTCCTCCACTTGCAGCATCGATCATACTCCGATCCATTAGTAATAATCCCTCATAAAAGTACTGAATCAGGTGTTGATCGTCTATTTGATGGGGAGGACAACTGGAACACAGTTTTTTAAATCTTTCCCAATACTCATACAGTGTCTCTCCGTTGAACTGTCGAATGCCGCATATCTCCTTTCTGATGTCGGCAACTCTTGAAGCAGGAAAGTACTTCTCCAAGAACAGCCTTTTCATGTCATTCCATGACTGTATTGACCCTGAAGGAAGATAGTATAGCCAGTCCTTTGCTAGATCTCCCAATGAGAATGGAAATGCCCTTAGCTTGATTTGATCCTCTGTTATTCCATGTGGCTTCATGGTGGAACACACCACATGGAATTCCTTCAAGTGCTTATACGGATCTTCACCTGTGAGACCACGAAAAGTAGGCAAAAGATGAATTAGTCCCGATTTAAGTTCAAAAGCAGCAGTTAATGTAGGATATTCAATGTATAAGGGTTGTTGATTGAGATTAGGAGTGGCTAATTCTTTAAGTGTTCTATTGTTATTTGGCACCGCCATTTCTTCTTCTTCCTCTGAATCGGTGGATGATGTATTTGACAGTAATTTAAGTGCTATGTTGAGTCCCGGTGATGGAATTTCGTCTGACTCTGCAGTGATGCCTCGAGCTTGACGAGCTTCTTTCCTTAGCCTGTGTGCAGTTTTCTCAATTTTTGGATCAAAATTCAAATCACCGGATTGAGAGGATCGTGTCATAAACTACAATAATAAACAAAAATAAAATGAAATAAAGTAAAATGAAGAATAAATAAAGATAAATAACACTTCCCCGGCAACGGCGCCAAAATTTGGGAGCTGTCGTTTTACACTCCAAAATTAATACCTTACTAACACTCTACTAGCACAAAACTCAGTATAATGACAAGCAAGGATCGATCCCACAGAGAAGTGAATTAGTCTTTTACTTATTCTAATATTCCTATTATTTCTATTAATGGGGGGTTTTGAGTTTGTTTCACTAAGCTAACACATGTAATTAAGAATGATCAATGAATAAAAAGCTTCAGTTCTTCAGTTCAGTATCACCTCATCACAATCATGAAAAAGTCAAGTTTGATAATATTTACCCTTCAATGAGATTAATAACCCTAGACAACCGCAATCGCTAATTATCCGAAATTCTCCTTATGTGTAAATCTAATGTGACAATCGCCTCAAAAGACTCTAACTATTATATAACCTAGAACTATCAGTCTAGATTTAATATAACAGCAGCATGAAGAATTAGAGAATTAGGTTATTCCAAGCAACAATTACACAATCAGGAATTATTTAACTTGCCTTCTAATAATCTTAATAATATTCAAAAGCTTGTCCACAATTAAATACTATTAATCACTACCTATGATCAGATATAATATCGTTTACTTAATACTATATCTTAATCTAGCAGATGATATTAATCAAATTAATTCAATTGGCCAAATCAAATTAAAAGATTAAATAACATATAATCAGTTAAAATAGATTATCAGAATAAATCTCATGCAAGAAGGAATAAAATAAATAAAACCTGATTAAACCATTAATTATGAAAAAGGTTCAACATCCCTTAGAACTGAAAGTAAGAGTCTAGCCTGACATGCCTTCAATCTTCTCCAATTAAGGTTACAATTGTAGTTGTCAAGATCCCCCTCTAATAAATTAAAAACATCTATTTATAGTCCTAAGATAATATCCTAAGTCCTTAAGAATTAAGAATCCAATCTGAATTAGAAATCCTCAAAAATTACAAAAAGTCAAAGCTGGTCAAACTTGGTCAACGCCGCCTTTCTCGCCGGGGCGAGGATTTTATGCCTGATTTTCTCGCCGGGGCGAACTCCCGCCGGGGCGAGGATTTTTCCACTGAGTTTCTCGCCGGGGCGAGAAACTCCAGAATGGTGTTGGGCCGGGGCGAGCTCTGGATCAGCTGGGGCGAAGATGGGCAGAAGGTTTCTCGCCGGGGCGAGAAACTCCAGTACAAAGTTCTCGCCGGGGCGAGAACCACAATTTTCCAAATTTTCAACTTTTCTCGTTTTGGCTTCGATTTTCCATCTTTTTCCACTTTTGACTCTGAATCCTCCTGAAATCAATAAACAATCTAATAAGTGCATAATCACAATAAAACATGCAATAAACTAAATATAAAGGAATGAAAATAAATGAGTATTATGCACTTATCAAGTAAATAACATTTATTCTACAATAAGGGTAAGCCCCCTTAGCGATCAACAACTTTTCAGATAATATAGATTTCAACATTAATCACAAAAGAATCTTTCAGTGCATAGTTACCGTACAATTCAATCCTTCTACCATACAATGTCCCAATTAAATATAAGACATGAAATTTCTGTCAAGTCTTATTTTATTTAATTATATGTATTTCGATTCCCAAATGCACAACTCTAAATAATGCAAATTAGAAACTCCTTTCTAATTTCATTCTGCCTTGACCAAGGACTACTGAGTTGTCATTTATCGAATCACATAGGACATTCACATCTTTTAGTAGACGTGGTAGATTCTTTGTTGATCATTCACCTATCTCAATGTACAACTTATTATACCCAATCATACCCTTTGATATACCCTAAAGGTCTTAAGGGACATGTCAAAGTATATGTGACGCCCCCAAATCCGGTTCACCTGAGCCACGGACCTAGTTCGTCACTATCTAACACAAGAATTATACAATCGATAACTTATAGCAGAATAAAGGAATATTTACATTGATATAACATAAATAACCCTGACCCAAGTCTCGAAACCAAGGCTACATCAAAACATAACATAATACATAAGGGTAAATATGTCTTAATACACGACGTCAATTAATCAGTCTTAATACAAACGGTAATTCTAAAACAACAAATTACAACTACTCCGTAGCTTTCCCCTTTCCCTTATCTTTTCCTGAGCTCTCGCCACGTGCCGCTCTAACTGAAATGTTTTTAAGGAAAGCAAGGGGTGAGCAACAAATTTGCCCGCAAGTATAATAGCAATGAATAATCACATGAATAACTTTATAGCTCACCAGAGTAAAAAATTATCTAAGTCAAGGAAATAAACAACTTCTTTTTATCACCATTATAGTGGTTGCTATGGACCGAAGGATTTCTGAAGTATCCAAGGATTTCAAAGTTTCTCGAAGAAGGGAACTATTCAATACTGAGGGTGCACCAAGGCACAGAACTCTATTCTAGAATTACTGAAAATTCATCCGATAATCCACAAACTGGTACAATAGGTGATCAGCCTAAAATACCTGGCGTTATGCATAAGCCTTACATTTTCCATTTACGCGCGTGTCGGTTTCCCGCCGTTTATACAATTTCCCCTACTATGAGGGTTGTTCTTCTCAGCTTTACATGAGAGTCCGGACCAAAGCAATTTGATCGGACAACTTTACTTAACAACAATAATAGTTGGAGGACTTAACCTCACTTCAATAAACAAATCAATAAGTGTCTAGCTGAAGCAATTAGCTTTGACATAACTTTCAAACAAGTTATGGAATAAAGAACTTTAAGGTTCAATAGCATGTATAGTAACATCAATAATATCTTGAATGAATAACAATTCATAATCTTTGGAATCACACTGTATATAACACTGCATGAAATGGGCTTTCATTGCAGTACTTGAATAAAAGTATGAATACTAGCACAATATTTGCTAAATCGATAAGTAACTTGAACGGAGACAAGAAACTCAAAAAGCTTGCCCAATAAATAATATTTGCTCGAATATAAATTTGAGTAGGGTAAGTAAGCTTGCACGATAATAACTTGAATAAGATAGGAGACTTGCTCGATAGATAAATGAGTTAAGGAAAACTCGCACAATTAAATGAGGGTTGAGTAAGGAACTTGCCTTGCACGTGCGTTAATATCTTGACGTTAATCGTCCATCAAAAATACCCTACATAGTTCATTAAAATCACCATAAATATTAGTCACATAAGGACTAGTATCATAACAGTCATCACATCATTAAAAGATATTTATTCAATTTACGCCTTAAGACAATATCGCTTAAGTTGACACGGGTATAAATTAAGCACATAAGGCTTCAACCAGATATAAATGTTTCTAATCATTTTGTACAAAAATATAAGTTTTAGACTCGCGGGAAAAATTTACTAGGTCCGACCCGATCCGGCCCGACCCGGTCCGGCCTGACCCGACCCAGACCAGGCACCATGCAGTAGCAGTTGTAGTAGCGAACTGCAGTTCCTGCAGAACCGCGACACAGCCACCTCGCCTCGCTCTAGCTGCTATAACTCTTCCTATACTCGATCAATTTGATCCCTTACGGATTCTATGGATTCCCAAGACACGAGGCTACAACATATAACAAATTCAGGATGACCCATAATCACTAACATGACCAAATCCTGAGCTAAAACATAAACTGCATGCTCTGTTTTTCACAACCATGAAATATCTCACACAAATGGCAACTGTGACTTCATTTTAGTATCATTTTGATTCATTCAAATTAGGATATCTTCACAACCGATAGAAGTACAATATTCCAATAACAAACAATCAAAATAATCACAACATCAAGGCTTTACTGTCCTCTAATCGTCCAAAGGTCCAAACAGTCTATTATCTTCCTCCTTAAGCTTGGGTCCGAATCATTCTTTGTTTTTGTTTCACTTTGAAGGTATTAATGGTTTAGAAGGTGTCTTGGTAACAATATTAAGCAACCACAACGAACAATAACAACCAAAAATCTCCAGAAACGTAAAACCCATCAAGAAAGCTTCTAAAACTCATAAACTTTAACAATGGAGGAAAAATGATTTTTACCTCTTACTCTTGCTTCTAAGGTTGCTATGGAAGCTACTAGGATTCTTCTTCCCCTTCCTCTAGCTCTCGTGCGTCTCCTTCCTCTTCCCTTTTTCTTCCTATAGCTTGCTTCTTCTTCAAATCTTCTTCCTTCTCTCTCTATAGTTCTCTCTCTCTCTATGTATTCTCTATATTTGCTTGCAAAATGAGGAGTATGCAGATGGTTTAAGTGAAAAGGAGGATGAGTTGATGGGAGGATAAGGTGAATGCTTCGGGAGGAGATGGAATGTATTGATATGCAGAAAATACTTCACCCGAGCTCTTGAAAACCAAATTGAGGAGGATGTTTGGTGAAGTTAAAAATCCCATGCTTAGTGTCCTGTGACGGTTTATTCCCCCTCATGTGATTGGCTAATACAATTAATGCTCTCTCCTGATTGGTTGAGGCTTAATTACCTCTCCAATTAATCAAAATATACAGATAAATATACCCGAATACTCCCACTTTTGTACCAAATTTGGTAAATAACTCTACCCAAAATTAAAATGGGTACTTCCATAAATTATTGGGATGCATAAAAATATTTATTATGGGATTTGTCCAATTATTCGGAACACCCATATTATACATTTCGGATACAGATTAAATCACGTATCAGCTCCAATAAAATTTCTGTCACTTGGAAAAATTATTCCTTCGCATACACGTCTTAACAAAATTAATAGAAAGACACACAAAAATATTCGGGCATGAATAGTGCTCGTGAATAGTGCCTCGGGAATATTAATTTTACGAATTTTCGCAAAAATCAATTTATTCACTCCAACGACACAACAACACGTAAAATTTAACACATACACATTTTCTAGGTTGCAACACAATTTTAAGCATATAACACATGATAATATAAATATAAATAAAAATTCATTTTATTCATACATAACTCGGGTTACAAGGAAATCTAAAATTCCCGATCGTTACATTCTCCCCCCTTATAAAGATTCTGTCCCCGGAATCATCGTACAAGGTTAAACAAAAAGTTGAGGGTAATTCTCCTTCATCTTATCTTCAATTCCCATGTAGCCTCCTCAGCATTGTGGTTTCGCCAGACTACATTCACAGAAGGTATAACCTTATTTCTTAATACTTGCTCCTTCCTATCAATTATCTGAATAGGAATTTCTTCGTACGTAAGATCCTTCTCTATATAAACGTGCTCATAGGATATCAAGTGTTTGTAATCGGGTTTGTATGGTCGTAACACTGAGACGTGAAACACATTGTGGACATGCTCTAGTTCAGGAGGCAAGGCTACCTCATACGCCACTTCACCCACTCTTCTCAATACTTCGAACGGTCCTATGAACCTTGGGCTCAACTTTTCCTTCTTCCCAAAACGTATCTTCCCTTTCTAGGGAGACACTTTCAGAAACACGTAGCTGCCGACATCGAAGTCTCTCGTCTGGCGATGCTGATCAGCATACTTCTTTTGCTGGTCTTGGGCTGCAACTAGTCTTGCCCTGATCACCTTGACCACTTCGGCTGTCTGCTGCACCAACTCTGGTCCCAACAGTTGTCGTTCGCCGACCTCATCCCAACTTAACGGTGTTCTGCACTTCCTCCCATAGAGGGCTTCATACGGCGGCATACCGATACTTGTATGATAGCTGTTGTTATAAGCGAATTCCACAAGTGGTAAGTGGTCATCCCAATTCCCTTTGAAGTCCATCGCACAAGCTCTAAGCATGTCTTCTAGCGTCTGTATTGTTCGTTCGCTCTGTCCGTCAGTTTGAGGATGGTAAGCAGTACTTAGTCGCAACTGTGTTCCCATTCTCTCTTGCAAGCTCTTCCAAAAATTTGATGTGAAGTGTGGATCTCGATCTGAGATAATTGACACTGGCACTCCATGTCGCGAAACAATTTCCTTTATGTACAACTTAGCTAACTGGTTCAAATTGAATCAGATTTTTATCGGTAGAAAGTGTGCTGATTTTGTCAATCGGTCTACGATAACCCAAATGGCATCACAACCTTTTTATGTAACTAGAAGTCCTACCACGAAATCCATGGTGATGTGCTCCCATTTTCATTCTGGTATATTTAGTGGCTGAAGTAACCCACTCGGTCTCTGATGTTCCGCTTTGACTTGTTGACAAGTGAGACACTTGCTGACGCACTCTGCTACGTCCCGCTTCATGTTGGGCCACCAAAAATATTGACGAAGATCCCGGTACATTTTTGTGCTTCCTAGGTGAATAGAATATGCTGAATTATGTGCTTCATGTAAGATCTCATCTCTTAATTTAGTCACGGCTGGCACCCACACTCGTTCCTCGTATCTTAAGATACCATCTTTATCCATTCGAAATTTCTCTTCCTCATTTTCTGCGATCCTTTTCTGTATCCTTTCACATTCTTCATCCTTTTCCTGTGCTTCTTTCACTTTGTCGAGTAATGTCGGACGAGCCTCAATTACGAATAACTTCTCTGCTGCCTCTGTCGGACTTTTCACCTCGATTTCCAATCTCGCCATTTCCTGTATTAGCTCCTCGTGAGTTGTCAACATACACAATTTCTCATTCCCCTTTCTACTCAATGCATCTGCTACTACGTTTGCCTTCCCTGGGTGATAAAGAATTTCACAGTCATAATCTTTGATTAATTCCAACCACCTCCTCTGTCGCATGTTTAGCTCCTTCTGTGTGAAAATATATTTCAGACTCTTATGGTCCGTGTATATCTCACATTTCTCCCCATAAAGGTAATGTCTCCAAATCTTCAATGCAAAAACGACAGCCGCTAACTCCAAGTTATGGGTAGGGTATCGCTTCTCGTAATCCTTCAATTGTCATAACGCATACGCAATAGCCTTGTCGTGTTGCATTAACACACAGCCAAGACCCTTGTGTGATGCATCACTATACACTACAAAACCTCCCGTATCGTCTGGTAAGGACAATACAGGCGCCTCGCTTAACCGCTTTTTCAATTCCTGAAAACTGTCTTCGCACTTTTTAGACCACACAAATTTCACCATCTTCCTCGTTAGATTGGTCAATGGGGTTGCTATTTTGGAAAAATCTTGGATAAATCTTCGATAGTACCCGGCTAACCCTAAGAAACTTCGTACTTCTGTCGGTGTCTTCGGTTGCTCCCAGTTACTAACTGCCTCCACCTTCGCAGGGTCCACTGAGATACCGTCTTTGTTGATCATATGCCCTAAAAATTGTACCTTTTCCATCTAGAATTCGCACTTGAAAAATTTCGCGTATAACTTTTCCCTTCTCAGTGTCTCCAGTACTTCGCTCAGATGATCGGCGTGCTCTTCTTCGGTCTTTGAATAAATCAAAATGTCATCGATGAAAACTACTACGAACTTATCTAAGTACGGCTTCAGAATTCGGTTCATCAAGTCCATGAATGCTGCCGGTGCGTTAGTCAAACCGAAAGTCATCACCAAAAACTTGTAATGACCATATCTTGTCCGAAACGCAGTTTTAGGTACATCTTCCTTCCTTACTTTTAGCTTATGATATCCAGTCCTCAAATCTATCTTCGAGAAGTGTCTGGCTCCCTTTAGTTGATCGAACAAGTCATCGATTCTTGGCAATGGGTACTTGTTCTTGATCGTTGATTTGTTCAACTCCCGGTAGTCGATACAGAGTCTCATTGATCCGTCCTTCTTCTTGACAAACAAAACTGGTGCTCCCCATGGGGACACACTTGGCTGAATATACCCATTGTCCAGCAGAAGTTGTATCAACAATTCCTTCATCTCTACCGGCGCCATACGATATGGAGCCTTCGAAATTGGTGTAGTCCCCGGCACTAAGTCTATCGCAAATTCAATTTCCCTGTCTGGCGGAAGACCGGGTAAATCACTTGGAAACACATCTGGAAACTCTCTCACTACCGGTATATTTTTAATATCCACACCTTCTTTCTTCGTATCTAGAATATAGGCTAAATAACCTTCACAACCTTTCTTTAACAATTTCCTGGCCTACATCATCGTAAGATAACATGAACGTCTTAGCGATGTGCCACCATAAAATATTACCCTCGACCGGTTCGGGGTCCAAAGGTTCACACTTTTCTTCTGACAGTCAATGATTACCGCATGATCGTACAACCAGTCCATTCCCAATATTACATCGAACTCTCCCAACCTTATTGGGATCAAATCCATGCAACAATTAAATCCCCTAATCTCAGCGTAACAATTACGAAGAATAAACTGTGCAGGAATTACCTCATTATTCGCAATTTCTATGCTTAAAGGATTTTCTAACCGTTCTTGGGGTATATTTAACCGTTTAGCAAAATTTTCAGACACAAAAGAACAGGTAGCACCCGAATCGAATAATACACAAGCATTTATATTATTGATTGGGATAATACCTGACACCACGTCCCTAGCAATCACTGCATCCTGGACGGTCATGTTGAATGTTCGGGCAGGGGTGCGGTTCGGCGAAGTCGGACCCCCAATCATCAGTTTGCTGCCTCCTCCTCGGTTGCCGCTTCCACCGCTGTTTCCTTTCTTCGGGCAGTCTCTGAACTGATGCTCCATTGATCCACAAGAATAGCATCCACGGTTCTTCTTTGGGTTTGGGCAATACGGTGCTATATGCCCTTCCTGGTTGCAATTGTAGCAGACATTACGTCCCTTCTAGCACTCACCCTTGTGATTTTTCCCACATTTCGAACACGCTTCAATCTTCTTCTTAAATCCTCCCTGACTATTCCCTGCCTGATGAGTGTTGGTACTGTTGTTGCTGTTGTTACCACCGTCCCATTTTCTCTTTCCCGAATTGCTTCCACCACTACTGCCACCTCCACGGTAGTCCCCTCCACTCTTCTTATTTTTCTTGTGTTGATTCAGGGCCTCAATCCCTCCTTCGGCGATGATGGCTTTTTCCAGTAGCGCACTAAAAGTCTCGATCTGGAGAACAACTACCTTGTTATACAACCACGGTTTCAGCCTTTGCTCGAACCTTTGCGTCTTCAACTCTTCAGTACTTACTTGAAGCGGTGCAAAACGCGCGAGTTCATTGAATTTGGCGGCATATTGAGCCACCGTCATGTCTCCCTGCTTCAGTTCCAAGAATTTAACTACCATTTGTCTCTCCATGCTCTTTGGGAAGTAATTCTCGAAAAATGATTCCTTGAACTTGTCCCACGGTATCACTCCTTCGCCTGCTCGTTGTTGGTTAGCCTCCCACCAATAATTTGCTTCTCCTTTCATCATATACGTGGCAAATACTGTTTTCTGGTCATCTCCTACGCGTGCAATGATGAAAGCCTTCTCCATTTCCTTCACCCAAGACTGGGCTTCAATCGGATCAGTCGTTCCCTTGAACTCTGGGGGTCCAACGCTCTTGAAGTCTTTGAAATTTGTTATGGGTGCTACCGGGGGATGGGGATCCACGGGCCCCCGTATTCCTCCCCTGGGTCATTCTCTCCAGTATATCCGCTAACCGCTGCATGGGGTCCACAGGATCTTTTTGATTATTAACCGATCCTTGGGGTGTTGGTGGTGGGGCCGATATGTTACATCTATGTGGCATTCTCTACTTAACGTAAGAAAATTTAATGTCATCATTTCATTATGCTACGAGATCATCTATCATGAGTACTACAAGTAGACAACATATAGTAATAACGATTGCATTCAATGCTAACAACTATTACAACATACATGACTATGCTATAGCGTACTGCTATAGATGTTATCAAACGTTCCTTGATACACACCGACGTACTCCCCTTAGATATGCATAAAAGTTATCGTCTTACAATACTATCCCACACACATAGCAAAATGTTGGGATTAACATATATAAGATTACATACAGCTAGGCATATAAGTTAAACAAACTATCCGAGCATACCGCGCTCCACAGCATTGTCATACTCTATATGACCCATATGGATCATCAAGTCTCGACTCAGCGTGTGACGAGTCTGTCCCTCTTCAGTTGGGTAGTGGTACACACCATCTATCCACCTGCCCATTGCCGAGTGGAAAGCATATCCCATCCGGTTCATCTTTCTCTTACCCCTCCTCACTTCACCCTCTAGGTCGTCCACTCGTTCTACCGCATCATCCTGTTGTTCCTTGATCCGGACACAATTTTCCACCTCCTTACCTAACTGGTTCTTCAGAATCTCATTATCCATTTGCAAATTAACTCCCCGATGCTCTGACTGCTCCAGCTTTCCTGCCAATTCTGCATTCCTCGCCAAGAGGTGATGCAGCATGACTGCCAATTGTGTGGATGCCTCTAGATGCCCTTACACATCCGTCTCTAATTCCTGGATCCGGTTCTTACCCTCCTGGACCTCGCCTTCTAGTCCCTGAATCCTGGCCTGTTGCTCTCGGGCTTCACTCTCCAACTCATGGATCCTATTTTCTTGATCGAGAACGTGGTCGGTACGTTCGTCCAACATCTCCATCAAAAATGTGGTGTCGACAGGGGGCACCTCCTCCCATTCCTCTTCTGGGTCCTCCTCCGAGTCAGACTCCAACTCGGGTTCCTCTTCAGCAGGGGCAATAGCTAGAATAGGCTCAACCATCAGCAGTGTCTCGGACACCACATGGATGTCACGTGGCTCCTCTTCTGCGACTCTACTAGGTTCCCCTGTGTTTGACATCCTACAAGCACAACCATGAACAAGCAAACTCTTATTAGTCTTTCAACAAAATATAAGTTCATTGTATGGAATGAAGATATATCTGATAACACTACAGGCTCTCTAAGACAAGTCATTATCACGTAAAACTCTACAGGAGTTTTGTCTGCTCTTATTCTCTATACACTTCCTAAGGTTATAGCCTAAAGACCTCTCTCTAAAGGTTTATAACCTAAGGCTTTGATATCAACCTGTGACGCCCCCAAATCCGGGTCACCTGAGCCATGGACCTGGTTCGTCACTATCTAACACAAGAATTATACAATCGATAACTTATAGCAGAATAAAGGAATATTTACATTGATATAACATAAATAACCTTGACCCAAGTCTCGAAACCAAGGCTACATCAAAACATAATATAATACATAAGGGTAAATATGTCTTAATACACGACGTCAATTAATCAGTCTTAATACAAACGGTAATTCTAAAACAACAAATTACAACTACTCCTTAGCTTTCCCCTTTCCCTTATCTTTTCCTGAGCTCTCGCCACGTGCCGCACTAACTGAAATGTTTTTAAGGAAAGCAAGGGGTGAGCAACAAATTTGCCCGCAAGTATAATAGCAATGAATAATCACATGAATAACTTTATAGCTCACCAGAGTAAAAATTTATCTAAGTCAAGGAAATAAACAACTTCTTTTTATCACCATTATAGTGGTTGCTATGGACCGAAGGATTTCTGAAGTATCCAAGGATTTCAAAATTTCTCGAAGAAGGGAACTATTCAATACTGAGGGTGCACCAAGGCACATAAATCTATTCTAGAATTACTGGAAATTCATCCGATAATCCACAAACTGGTACAATAGGTGATCAGCCTAAAATACCTGGCGTTACGCATAAGCCTTACATTTTCCATTTACGCGCGTGTCGGTTTCCCGACGTTTATACAATTTTCCCTACTATGAGGGTTGTTCTTCTCAGCTTTACATGGGAGTCCGGACCAAAGCAATTTGATCGGACAACTTTACTTAACAACAATAATAGTTGGAGGACTTAACCTCACTTCAATAAACAAATCAATAAGTGTCTAGCTGAAGCAATTAGCTTTGACATAACTTTCAAACAGTTTATGGAATAAAGAACTTTAAGGTTCAATAGCATGTATAATAACATCAATAATATCTTGAATGAATAACAATTCATAATCTTTGGAATCACACGGTATATAACACTGCATGAAATGGGCTTTCATTGTAGTACTTGAATAAAAGTATGAATACTAGCACAATATTTGCTAAATCGATAAGTAACTTGAACGGAGACAAGAAACTCAAAAAGCTTGCCCAATAAATAATATTTGCTTGAATATAAATTTGAGTAGGGTAAGTAAGCTTGCACAATAATAACTTGAATAAGATAAGAGACTTGCTCGATAGATAAATGAGTTAAGGAAAAATTGCACAATTAAATGAGGGTTGAGTAAGGAACTTGCCTTGCACGTGCGTTAATATCTTGATGTTAATCGTCCGTCAAAAATACCCTACATAGTTCATTAAAATCACCATAAATATTAGTCACATAAGGACTAGTATCATAACAGTCATCACATCATTAAAAGACATTGATTGCCACTACGCTTACCCAGTCGGGGGTCTCGCTCCCCGGTAAGCGAGCGACTGCCCAGCTCGCCGGTGAGCTGGCGCTTAAGTTGACACGGGTACAAATTCAGGACGACTCATAATCACTAACATGACCAAATCCTGAGCTAAAACATAAACTGCATGCTCTGTTTTTCCCAACCATGAAATATCTCACACAAATGGCAACTGTGACTTCATTTTAGTATCATTTTAATTCATTCAAATTAGGATATCTTCACAATCGATAGAAGTACAATATTCCAACAACAAACAATCAAAATAATCACAACATCAAGGCTTTACTGTCCTCTAATCGTCCAAAGGTCCAAACAGTCCATTATCTTCCTCCTTAAGCTTGGGTCCGAATCATTCTTTGTTTTTGTTTCACTTTGAAGGTATTAATGGTTTAGAAGGTGTCTTAGTAACAATATTAAGCAACCACAACGAACAATAACAACCAAAAATCTCCAGAAACGTAAAACCCATCAAGAAAGCTTCAAAAACTCATAAACTTTAACAATGGAGGAAAGATGATTTTTACCTCTTACTCTTGCTTCTAAGGTTGCTATGGAAGCTACTAGGATTCTTCTTTCCCTTCCTCTAGATCTCGTGCGTCTCCTTCCTCTTCCCTTTTTCTTTCTATAGCTTGCTTCTTCTTCAAATCTTCTTCCTTCTCTCTCTATAGTTCTCTCTCTCTCTATGTATTCTCTATCTTTGCTTGCAAAATGAGGAGTATGCAGATGGTTTAAGTGAAAAGGAGGATGAGTTGATGGGAGGATAAGGTGAGTGCTTCGGGAGGAGATGGAATGTATTGATATGCAGAAAATACTTCACCCGAGCTCTTGAAAACCAAATTGAGGAGGATGTTTGGTGAAGTTAAAAATCCCATGCTTAGTGTCCTGTGACGGTTTATTCCCCCTCATGTGATTGGCTAATACAATTAATGCTCTCTCCTGATTGGTTGAGGCTTAATTGCCTCTCCAATTAATCAAAATATACAGATAAATATACCCGAATACTCCCACTTTTGTACCAAATTTGGTAAATAACTCTACCAAAAATTAAAATGGGTACTCCCATAAATTATTGGGATACGTAAAAATATTTATTATATGATTTTTCCAATTATTCGGAACACCCATATTATACATTTCGGATACAGATTAAATCACGTATCAGCTCCAATAAAATTTCTGTCACTTGGAAAAATTATTCCTTCGCATACACGTCTTAACAAAATTAATAGAAAGACACACAAAAATATTCGGGCATTAATAGTGCTCGTGAATAGTGCCTCGGGAAACGTGCCCCGGGAATATTAATTTTACGAATTTTCGCAAAAATCAATTTATTCACTCCAACGACACAACAACACGTAAAATTTAACACATACACATTTTCTAGGTTGCAACACAATTTTAAGCACATAACACATGATAATATAAATATAAATAAAAATTCATTTTATTCATACATAACTCGGGTTACAAGGAAATCTAAAATTCTCGATCGTTACAGTATAACTCATCATACATAAGATACTATGATGATCTCAAGTCTAAGGATCACTTGTACTACTATCACTAGAGGAATTTCTATTGACAGGCGAGTAAAACTCCATTAGGTATTCCTTAGCGAGTCACGTTCAGTGTACTTATTCTCCAATAAACACCTATATACTTGCTTTCGTGTCTCTACACAAATGATTATGAGATCAATCATCCTCTTCCTAAGAGCAGGCAACGTATTACTAATCTATCCGGATTCACTAATCCTCTTTTTAATAATCCAACGATTAGGAACGATTTTAGTTTGTGAGCTATCTAGAATTTAGATCTCATTAGCATGATCACCATCATGATTCTAAAAGTATTGCTTAAAACTATGGGTTTATCAGATTTAATATAACAACACTATGTAGATAATGTAAAATGCCTTTTAAGAAAATTAATTCTTTTATTAATAAATGAATAAGATTACAAAGTATATGCTATATCATATCAAATATGATTAGCTTGTGTGCATACTACTTTCATTCGACTCAAAGCTAGATAGACTTTCTCCAAATCACACACACACACACACACACCTCACACTTAGGAAAACATTAAGATGCGGTAACTGTGGTTTCACGGAAGTCGGGGGGGTACCTAACACCTTCCCCTCGCTTAAGAAAACCCCCGAACTCTATGAATCTCGGTTTTGAGACTAATTTTACGGAGTCACATTTAGGGCCATTATCTCAATTATGAAAATCTAAAAATCCAGATGAGTTGGTACATCCATTTAAATCTTTACCAACTGGCCGCTCTGTCTAATTGTCCCTTCCTTAAAAATCAACCTTTCAAAACCCCATCGGCAATTATGTCGGTTATTTTCCTAAACATCACTCTTTAAGAGAAATGAATGAATCGAAATCTTAAAAAGGGTAGAAACAAATAGGAAGATTCTCTCCCAGCGTCGAAAGATTGGCGACTCTGCTGGGGACAGTAAAGGGTTTAAGCCGTGTTCAATCTTATTATTTTCCTTTTATCTGTGTGTCGTGTGAATGATTCGAATGTATGATGAATGCCTTATATTTTTGTATGCATTATTTTAGTGCTTCACACAATGTCATCATATGCATACAGTGAGACATGATGAATGTATATGAATGTATGTTATGTGGTTCCTCATTCAGGATGCGAACCCATCAGTTGTTGATTACTAGAGTCAAGGGGGCATTCCCCCGTGAGGCTTAGGAAAGGCACCACTCAGATCCATTCCAATTGAAAGATCAGATTCATTCCCATCAAGTAAGTTGCGAAGATCTGGGGACCTTCATGCCGAAAAGCCCGCGAGAGTAACCTTAGGGTAGGTCAGCCTCAGATAAACCCAACGTTACAAGAAGTCTCTTCATGCCCTCTTACTCTTTATGTCATCCATGTTTAATTACATAACTCTGCATCTTCTTATCCTGTCATAAAACAAACTACTAACCATTTGTTTTACAGGAAAAGATTAAAAAAACCTTCAAAATAAACATTACATTAGCATGCATCCATCGTTACGAATCCTCAAATACTAAACTACGTCTTGTTGGTTATCTAGATTGGTCCAAGAACTAGACTCCGAGCTCATAAGGTCCGAACACCACCTATCAAAATGGCTGAAATTCTTGCATTAGATTCTATCCCCATTTCTTGGGAGGAGTTCGAGAGTTTTAAAAGGCAGGTCATTGAGATACTAGTCTACCTAGGAAGGATCAATTTCATCAGTCGATTTATATCACAGTTGACGATGATTTGCGAGCCAATTTTTAAGTTACTAAGGAAGAGTTGCCTCGAAAAATGAAATGAGGAGTGCCAAAAGGCCTTCCATATTATCAAGCAACAATTGATAAAAGCACCTGTCCTGGTACCCCCAAGGGAGGGAGTTGCTCTATTCATGTACATCTTTGTCAATCCCAATGCCAGGGGATGCATGCTAGGACAAAAAGACGACATGGGCAAAGAAAGAGCTATATATTATCTTAGCAAAAGATTTAGTAACTGCGAGCAAAATTACACATTGGTCGTGAAAACCTGTTATGCATTAGCACGGGCTGCCCTGAGACTACAACACTACCTACACGGCCACACTACATATTTAATTTCCCGCATGGATCCATTGAAATACATTTTCGACCGGCCTATGCTAAACTGTCGGTTATCAAGATGGCAAATAATCCTTTAGCAATTCGACATCATCTACGTGACCCAGAAATCCATCAAAGGTCAAAGAATTGCAGATCAGTTGTCTGAAGCACCTTAAGGAGGCTTTGAACCTCTGGAAACCTACTTCCTAGATGAAGGTGTGATGGTCGTCCAACAAACAAGGCACAAATGCGAAGGCCAATTTTGGAGATTATACTTTGACGGCGCTATGAATATGGAAACGGCTGGAGCTGGGGTAGTTCTCGTATCCATCACAGGAGAACAATACCCCGCGACAACCAAATTACAATTTAGCAACTCCAATAACACGGCCGAGTACGAGGGATGTATTTTGGGATTAAAAATGGCTCAAAAAATGGGAGTTAAGCAATTAGCCATTTTCGGAGATTCAGAATTGGTTATCCGACAGTCTATAGGAGCGTATAACATTAATGAGCTCCACTTACTCCCTTATCATCAACATGTTATCAAGATGGCTAAGGAATTTGAAGACAACACCTTCAGGATTCCCGAAATGGCATCGCTAATCCATATGTCTAAAAAAAGGGATGCACATGTCGTCAAATTCGCGATACAACATAACCCCGCCTATCATCATTATGTCGGGGAGGTTTCAGACGAATTACCTCGATTCGAACAACCATGGTATCACAACATCAAGGAATACCTGCGCGGCAGATCCATCCCTGCTGGGGCAAATCGAACGAATAGACAGCGGATCCGAAAGATGGCGTTGAAATTTTATCTAAATGGAGACACCTTATGCAAAAGAGACGTCGACATGGGACTACTGAGATGCTTGGATAAAGGCCAAGCTCAAAGGCTGATAAATGAGGTGCATAGCGGAGTATGCGGAGCACGCATCAACGGCCCGCTTCTTGCCAAGAAGATCTTGAGAACTGGACATTATTGGCTATCGCTCAAAGTAGACTGTGATGATCACGTCAATTGATTTCATCAGTGTTAGATACATGCCAATATCATCCACGCACCGCCAAACAATCTACATTGCATGACTTCGCCTTGGTCATTTTCTATGTGGGGGATGGATATGATTGGCCCAATTGAGCCTAAAGCAAGCAACGGACATCGATTCATATTCACTATGATCGATTATTTCACCAAATGGATATAAATGGTGTCCTTTCCCAAAGTTACAAAGGAGGTGATCGTCGGTTTCATCCGTAATAACATTATATGCCGATATGGACAATCGAAAATTCTATTATCGGATAATGCCAAAAATTTGAACAACGCAATTAAAAGTAGTATGCCATTAAGTCAATCATATAGGATGTGATAAGTATTTACTTTGTAATCTTATTCATTTATTAATAAAAGGATTTATTTATATGAAGGCATTTACTTATCCATATTTAATTGGTAGAATTAATTAATGTGATAAACCCATAGTTTTGGAGCAATGCTTTTAGAATCATGAAGAGTTCATGCTAGTGAGATCTAAATTCTAGATAACTCAAAACTAAAAAAATGTTCCTAATCGTTGGATCACTAACGTGGGGTTACTGATTCCGAATAGATTAGTACATACTATGCTTGCTCTGTTAAAGAGGATGATTGATCTCATAATCATTTGTGTGAAGACACTAAAGCAAGTATGTAGGTGCTTATTGGAGAATAAGTTCACCGAACATGATTCACTTAAAGGAACACATAATGGAGCTTTATTCGCATGTCAATAGGAGTTCCTATAGTGATAGTAGTACAAGGGATCCTTGGACTTGAGATCATTATAGTACCTTGTGTATTCTGAGTTATACTTTGCCATATTCCTTAATACTACAAAGTATATTATAGGGTATGTTTGGGTATAATAAAGTGTACATAGAGGTAGATGAATAATCAACAAATGATCTACCACTTCCAGTAAAAGGAGAGAATGTCCTATATGATTTGATAAGTGACAGCTCAGGAATCCCTGGCCAGGGTGAATGAAAATTAGAAAGGAGTTTCTAATTTACATTGTGTACCCCCAAATTCGGGTACTTCATTTCCACGGGATTTGGTGTTCACTATCTAAATACATCACATCACATCTAACTACCCATTTAAATATAAATGAGAATTCTTAATTAAAATAAAAATCTCCCATTAAAGGGGTTACAACATCATTAAGAAATAAATCCCAGGTCATCTAACCTTAATAAAACATCAAATGCGGAAACATAATCAAGTCTAATACATAATCATCATTAAAACAAATACAATAAGTCTTCATCACTTGTTTGCTTTTCCTTTGCCCTTACTAGTGGACGACTCGTCAACTTTTTCAACTTTAGCTGCAATGTTATTATGCAAAGGTGAGCAATGATTGCCCAGCAAGTACAATAACAACAATAATAATAACATGCGAAATAATCAACGGATATTGAATAATCGAAGATTCAGCTTCTGAGTCAAGATTATAAGACAAGATTCAAAAGAACGTCTGAGGGTCTTAAGACCACGAACTATGTCCCAGGTTATCAGTATTTCTACTTTAAACCTTTAACAGTCGTAAGACTATATGGACCTTACTTCTCGTACTCAAGGGGATCAGCCCTTTGTACCATGTATGTGCACAACATCTTAACGCTAACGCGTAAATAAAATCCCATAAATAAGGGTTGTTCATCTCAGTTTGACATCGAAGTCCGCACCAAAAGAAGTTTGGTTTGGATTTACTTCAAAAACGTTTCTAGAATTTAGAACGCTCATCAACTATAGACTAGTCGAATCAATAAGGGTTCGCTAGTCAATCAAAGTTCAATAAAAATGTAATTGATATTCGAGAATCAAAGACTGAATCTCGCAAAAGATACAACTGAATGAAATAGAATTAAGAACTTGCTCAAGTAAGTAATAGCATTATAAAGCTTGCATGATAAAATGATGAAGTTTAGGAACTTGAGTAGAAATAATTAAATAAGGATAAGATACTTGCTTTCAACGAAATAAAAAGATTAGGAGTAGTAAACTTGCTTTCAATGAAATAAAAGATTAAGGGTAGAAAACTTGCCTTGTGCGTAAATTACAAATTAAAATTTCACGTTCTTTAATTAACCTATACATCCGGTTTATAAAGCATTAACAAAATTAGTTATAATATTATAAACACTTCAAGACTCATTCACATCCAATTTTCATTCAACTATCTAAACTATTTTCTGGTTATCAATCTCTCTTCAGAAATTGTAAGCCTAATTATAGCAACATCATATGTGACAAACGAGAATTTTTGTAACTTATTTTAAATATTTATTGAATTAAATAAATATTTTTCGACGATTTGATTGTTAAATTAATTGATTAATTAATGAATTTGTGGTAGATTAATTTAATTACATATGTTACATTAGTTAAATTGACGTGAAATTTTTTTTATATTTAAAGTATGTGTTTAATTGAATTTATTTGATTAAATACATTATTTAAATAAGTATAATGTAATTTCTAATTTAATTTAATTATTAATTAGAGATTTAGTAAATGGTCATTATTAATAAATGAGAATTTTATTTATATGACTATGTGATTTAATATAGAATTATTCTATTTTATATATTTGATTTTATTAAGATTATTTAGTTGATTAAAGTGTGACATGAAACTATGTAATAAGCTATTTATTAAAATAAATTAGAAAGGAAGAATGAATGATTAGCCAAACGAGGCCTTGATGGGAGTTGGTGCAGTTATTAACTGACACCATGATCTATCAGTTTATTAATGCGTATAATGATCTATCAGTTTATTCCTATCATCAGTTCCTGGCAAGTCAGAGAGAAAAAGAGAGAGTTTGAGAGAATTGAAGAAGAAAATCTACTCACCTTATTGCATAATCTAACTTCTTATCAAGGTAATTCCTTAATTAAAGTCTCTGATTATGTTCTTCTTTAAATTCTCCATGAACGTATGGTTCTAAGTTCTCTGTAAAGTCAATTTGTATGGCTAAATTTTCAATAAATTGATATTAGATGATTGTAAGTATGCTTTGATGTGTTTTGTATGGTTTATATATGATTTAGAGTAATTAAATCCATGAACTCATGCTTTAATTACAAGTTCTGAAATTACAGAGTAGTTACTTATGAACATGGTTTAAATGTACGAAATTGGTACTTGATTTACATGTTAATTGGTTAAATTGACTACTAATTATGTTTATGCATGTAAAAACGAAAAGAATGATAATTAAACGGATAGATTTGGTTAACAAACGAATGTACAGTGATTAATTTTGTTAACTGTATCAAAACTTGGCAATAAAGTATGAACAGTTAAATTTTAGCCTTTATTTGGGTTGTTTAGGTTATCTGTGATGCTAAAATCATTATTTATGGAATGGGTTTTGATTTCATACCATACATGATAATTGGGTATGTTTAATTTGACATAAGAATAACAACATTGGGAAATTTTGGTCTGTTTCTGCGTTCTTCGCGAACTGCAGAAACTGGAATTCGTAATTCTCGCCCTGGCAAGAATTTTGCAAAGGGATCCCTCGCCCTGGCGGGGAGCTCGCCCCGGCGAGAATTCTGTGAACAATTCCTCGCCCCGGCGAGAATTTTGTGAAGCAATTCCTTGCCCCGGCGAGATTTTTGTGAAGGATTTTCTCGCCCCGGCAGGAACAAAAAAAAAAAAAAAAAAGAGTAAAAAGACGAGAGTAAAAATTTTCTTCTTTCTTTAAGATCATGTTATGATATCGTAGATATACCTAAAGCTTAGGCTAAGGTATAAAATGAATGCTAAAATACTGTAATGGGTGGTAAGCATAAACCCATGGATTGTTCAATGTCAACTGAGCTATTAAAATAGAAATTTTGGATGAGAATGAGTTCTGAAGTGTTTATAATACTGTAACTAATTATTGTTACTGTTTTATAAACGGAATGTATAGGTTGATTAGAGAAACGTGAGTCTTAAATTTATAGTCTACGCACGAGGCAAGTATCTTATCCTTACGTTTACGTTTACGCAAGTTTCTAAATTTCATTATCATAGAAAACAAGTTTCATAATGCTATTACTTCTTGAGCAAGTCATTGTTTCTATTCCATTCAATTTCATGGATTCAATGAGACGTTTTAATTTCCTCTTTGTAATGCTTCAGTTATATAGAACTTATTCAATTGTACCTCTTGTGAGATTTAGTTTTGATTCTCGAATTATACCTTTTGAACCTTGATTGACTAGCGAACCCTTATTGATTCGACTAGTCTATAGTTGATGAGCGTTCTAAATTCTAGAAACGTTTTTGAAGTAAATCCAAACCAAGCTTCTTTTGGTGCGGACTCCGATGTCAAACTGAGATGAACAACCCTTATTTATGGGATTTTATTTACGCGTTAGCGTTAAGATGTTGTGCACATACATGGTACAAAGGGCTGATCCCCTTGAGTACGAGAAGTAAGGTCCATATAGTCTTATGATTGTTAAAGGTTTAAAGTAGAAATACTTTATAACCTGGGACATAGTTCGTGGTCTTAAGACCCTCAGACGGTCTTTTGAATCTTGTCTTACATTCTTGACTCAAAAGCTAAATCTTCGATTATTCAATATCCATTAATTATTTCGCATGTTATTATTGCTGTTGTTGTTATACTTGCTGGGCAATCATTGCTCACCCTTGCATAATAACATTGCAGCTAAGGTTAAAAGAACTGACGAGCCATCTACTAGTAAGGGTAAAGGAAAAGCAAACAAGTGATGAAGACTTGTTGTACTTATTTTAATGATGTTATGTAATAGACTTAATTTATGTTTCCGCACTGATGTTATGTTAAGGTTAGATGACCTGGGATTTATTTATGAATGATGTTGTAACCCTTAATGGGAGATTTCTATTTCCATTAATAGTATTTCCATTATGAATGAATGGGTAGTTAGATGTAATGTGATGTATATGGATAGTGAACACCAAATCCTGAGGAAACGTAATACTCAGATTTGGGGGTGTCACAGGTTGGTATCAGAGCTGTAGGTTATGAACCTTAGGTGGGGAAACCTTAGGGTAGTAGCCTTTTTAGAGTCAGAAAATATAGTGGTGATAAACTCTCATCAAGTTCTAAGGAATGAATTAAGGAATTCATTAAAGATAATAAAAGACTTTATGTGTTATGTACTTATGTGTTAACAACCTATGTGCCGCGATTAGTACCGAGTATTAATTAAAATTTAAACTTTGTTGTCAAGATGTCAGATATTAGAGGATCCAGTCAGCCTAGGGAGATTGTGCCCCGAGTGGCTGGAGAGGAGGAGCCCCGTGATATTCATATTATCAGGGAGCAGTTGGTACATAGAGAGCCATCTCCATTGATCACGGTTGAGGGTCAGGAGCATGAGCCTAAGTCAGATCCCGAGGAGGATCCTGAAGAGGTTGAGGTGGAGGGAGAAGACCCTGAGGAGATACCACTATCTTCCTTAGGTTTTCAGATGTTTGAGCAGGTGTATGATCGCAACATAGAGTTGCAGGATCAAGTGGAGGAGTTAGAGGGACAGGTGGCTGAGCATAGGCTGTTCTAGAGCAAAAGGATGAGGAAATTGAGGACCTGGATATACGTCTTGGAGATGTAGAATGGAAGTTAGTTCAGTCAGAGAGTCAAAAAGAAGACTTTCTAGCTGAGAATGAAAGGATGAAACTTGAAATTCAGAAGTTAAAGGATGATTTGAGTGAGGAGTCTGCAGAATGTGCTAGAGCAGAGGATGCTTGGATGCGTAACGCTCGACGTGCAGAGATTTCCGAAGAAGGTGAACGGGCAAAGCGGACTAAGATTGAGGAGACGGACTACACATTTCAGACAACGATTGATAGGGCCCAGGATCGAGTTCTCCATTATCCGATTCAGTTCGAGGAATTACCATGGTACATGTTGGATCGCAGGACGATGTGCCGTATCATGGAGGAAGAACGTAGACAGGCAGTTCGACGCCTTAGTAGGCCACGATAGGAGAAGTTTTTGAGTTATGTGTAATTATTTATGGTAGTTAATGATGTAAATTCCGGCGTGATTATACACAATGGAATATGACTATTTAATCCTAAAGATTGTTTGATCTTGGGATAGTTGATGTAAATAGCAGTGGTGCTATCTTCTGATGTTTAAGACTTATTGAATGAATGAAATATCAGCTTTATTTGAAGATGTTATGTGTTAAATGTTAACCTGAATTGTTTTAGTTAAATATTGAACACTTAAGAAATTGAGTGATGACCTAATAAGCGCATATTCTTGAACAGAATTATGCCGCCAAGAAGAGCTGGACGACCCCATCAACAACCACCCTCTGAGGGGTCCACTAACAACAATAACAATAATCCACCCGATGTTAACCCAGTTCAGCAACTAGTGAATCTTTTGACTGGAGCTTTTGCCAATCAACCGCAAGCTCACGCTACGACCTTTAAGGACTTTAAGGCCGTTGGTCCCCCTGAGTTTAAAGGAGCGATGAATCCGATAGAAGCCCAAACCTGGGTAATGGAAATGGAGAAAGTTTTCGATGTCGCTAGGGTTGGGAACGACCAGAAGACTGCCTTTGCGACTTTCATGTTAAAGTCGGAAGCTAGTTACTGGTGGCAAGCCAATAAGACGAGAGCAGGAGAGGGTGTCATACCGTGGGATCGATTTAAGGAAATGTTCTTCGAGATGTATTTTCCGGCTAGTTCACAGAATCAGATGGAGGTTCAGTTTCTCGAACTTAAACAAGGAACGATGACAGTGCCAGAATATTCGGCAAAATTCAACGAATTAGCGAGGTTTGCACCATACCAGGTTAACACGGATGAGAGGAAGGCTAGACGGTTTGAGCAAGGATTGAAGCCTTGGCTTTACAGTAAGGTTTCTATGTTTCAACTCAACACATTTGCGGCGGTGTTAGAGAAAGCGATAATAGCTGAGGGAGGAAGTGAAGCGATGACCAGATACAACCAGGAACAGAAAAAGAAAAAGAATGAGACTGAGAATAGGTCGAGTGGTAGTAATGGAGGAGGAAACCAGAAACGAAAATGGAACGATGGTAGTTCTACTGGAAGTTAGCAGAGTAACCAGAAGAAGAAAATTGAGGCTTGTGCAAGTTGTGGTAAGAATCATGCAGGTGTATGCCTGAAGGGGAAAAGGGTGTGCTACAATTGCAATCAGGAGGGCCACATAGCGCCGAATTGTCCGAATCCAAAGAAGGGTGCTTGTTTCACATGCGGATCAAAAGATTATTTAGCTAGAGATTGTCCCAAAAAGGCAGCAGGAGGAGTAGGAGGGAATAAGGGGAACAATGGTGGCAGTACATTAACCATAACCGGATCAACACCAACAAACCGACCCACCGCCAGAACTTTCAACATGACCATGCAAGATGCCGTGCAGTCTCGCGATGTGGTGTCAGGTATCATTCCGATCAATAATATAGATGCTTATGTATTGTTTGATTCGGGTGCTACTTGTTCATTTATATCCGATGACTTTGCTAAGAACTTAGATTTGCCTAAGGAAGAATTAGACTACCCTTTGAACATAGAAATTGCGAATAGGGAGGTAATTCCTGTTAGGTACGTACACAAGAACTGTAGAGTGAACATTAAGGGAAACATGATAACAGTAGATTTGATCCCAATCAAACTTGGGGAATTTGACGTTATTTTTGGTATGGATTGGCTATTCAATTATGGAGCGATAATTGATTGCCAGAAGAAACGTATTAACCTTGTGACTCCATCAAAGGTAGTATTTTACGGCAGCAAATCGCCTAGACAAGCGAGTTGTCTGACGATGATGCAGGCCAGGAAGTTGTTAAGACAAGGCTGTGTGGGATACTTAGCCTACATAGTTGATACTCGAAAAGAGAGTCCGAAATTAGAAGAGATACCTGTCGTAAGGGACTTTGTAGACGTCTTTCCAGACGATTTGCCAGGACTTCCGCCAGATAGGGAAGTTGAGTTTGTAATCGATTTGGCGCCAGGAACTGCCCCGATATCGAAAGCTCCGTACCGTATGGCCCCAGTAGAGACGAAAGAATTGATGGTACAGTTACAAGAACTTTTAGATAAGAAATATATTCAGCCGAGCGTATCGCCGTGGGGAGCGCCAGTATTGTTTGTTAAAAAGAAGGACGGATCGATGCGACTTTGCATTGATTACAGGGAGTTGAACAAGGTCATGATTAAAAATAAATACCCGTTGCCAAGAATCGACGACTTGTTTGATCAGTTGAAAGGAGCTAGATATTTCTCGAAGATAGATTTGAGGAGTGGGTATCATCAGCTGAAGGTGAGGAAGGAAGATGTACCGAAGACAGCGTTCAGAACTCGTTATGGTCATTACGAGTTTCTGGTGATGTCATTTGGTCTAACAAATGCTCCTGCAGCATTTATGGACCTAATGAACAGGGTGTTTAAGCCGTTTTTGGACAAGTTCGTAGTAGTATTCATTGACGATATTCTAATCTATTCCAAAACCAAGGAAGAGCATGCAGAACATTTGAAGTTGACATTGGAAACATTAAGAAGAGAGAAGTTGTACGCTAAATTTTCAAAGTGTGAATTCTGAATAGAGCGAGTGCAATTTCTTGGACATGTGATTGATAAGGATGGGATTTCGGTGGATCCGTCAAAGGTTGAAGCGGTGCTTAACTGGGATCAGCCGAAAACGCCATCGGAAGTAAGGAGTTTCCTCGGATTGGCGGGTTACTACAGGAGATTCATTCAGGATTTTTCCAAAATCGCGTCTCCGTTAACGAATTTGACTAGAAAGACGGTGAAGTTCGTTTGGACGGAGAAGTGTGAGGAAAGTTTTCAAGAATTAAAGAAGAGGTTGAGTACGGCGCCTGTGTTGTCCCTACCGGATAGCACAGGAAATTTTGTGGTGTACAGTGATGCGTCGCATAAAGGACTAGGCTGTGTGCTTATGCAGAACGGTAAGGTCATTGCGTATGCGTCACGACAATTAAAGGACTATGAGAAGGGGTATCCTACCCATGATTTGGAGTTGGCCGCGGTGGTGTTTGCTTTAAAGATATGGAGGCACTATCTTTACGGGGAGAAGTGTGAAATATATACAGACCACAAAAGTCTGAAATATATTTTTATACAGAAGGATCTGAACATGCGACAGAGGAGATGGTTGGAATTAATAAAGGATTACGACTGCGAGATTTTATACCATTCGGGTAAAGCGAATGTGGTGGCTGACACCTTAAGTAGAAAGGGACGGGAGAAATTGTCTATGATTACCGCTCAAGAGGAGCTAATTACAGCAATGGCGAAACTAGAATTGGAAGTGAAATTTTCGAAAGAGTGTGACGAAAAATTATTTCAGTTGAGAATCGGTTCAACTTTGGTGGAAAAGATTAAGGAGACACAAAATCAGGACGAAGAATGTGATAAAATCAGGAAAAGAATATCTGAAAGTGATGAAGTGAAATTCAAAATGGATAACGAGGGAGTATTAAGATTTGAGGGAAGAATTTGGGTTCCGCCAGTACAAGAGATTAAGGACGAAATTTTGAGCGAGGCTCATAATTCTAGATATTCGATTCATCCGGGAAGTACGAAGGTGTATCAAGATCTCCGACAACATTTCTGGTGGCCGAATATGAAGAAAGACGTTGCCGATTGTGTAGCCAAGTGTTTGACATGTCAGAAAGTTAAAGTAGAACATCAGAGGCCAAGTGGGCTATTACAACCGTTAGAAATCCCAGAATGGAAATGGGAGCACATCACCATGGATTTCGTAGTAGGTCTCCCGACGACTCAGAAAGGTTTCGACGCAGTATGGGTTATCGTAGATCGACTGACGAAATCAGCACATTTTCTACCGATCAAGATTAGATTCAACCTAGATCAGTTGGCGAAGTTGTATGTCAAAGAGATTATATCGAGGCACGGTGTTCCAATATCTATTGTCTCAGATAGGGATCCGCGCTTCACATCGAACTTCTGGAAACGACTACAGGAATGCATGGGGACACAGTTACGTATGAGTACGGCATATCATCCACAGACCGACGGACAGAGCGAAAGAACGATTCAAACATTGAAGGATATGTTACAAGCTTGCATTATGGACTTCAAAGGAAATTGGGACGATCATTTACCGTTGGTGGAATTTGATTATAACAACAGTTACCACGCAAGTATTGGCATGCCGCCTTACGAAGCGTTGTACGCAGAAAGTGCAGAACTCCATTATGCTGGGATGAAGTTGGCGAACGTCAATTGCTCGGACCAGAACTGGTACAACAGACCGCAGAAATGGTTAAAGTGATTAGGGCAAGATTAATAGCAGCTCAGGATAGACAGAAGAAGTACGCCGATCAACATCCTAAGAATCGAGAGTTTGACTCTGGTAGCTATGTTTTCTTGAAAGTATCTCCCTGGAAAGGGAAGATTCGTTTTGATAAAAAGGGAAAACTGAGCCCGAGGTTTATTGGACCCTTTGAAGTATTGAGAAGAATTGGTGAGGTCGCATATGAGGTAGCTTTACCCCCAGCACTGGAACACATCCACAATATCTTTCATGTCTCGGTGTTACGACCATACAAACCCGACTACAAGCATGTTATAGAATATGAACCCCTACAAGTTGAGAAAGATTTGTCTTACGAAGAAGAGCCTGTTCAAATAGTTGACAGGAAAGAGCAAGTGCTAAGAAATAAAATTATACCTTCTGTTAAGGTGATCTGGAGGAACCACAACGCTGAAGAGGCTACGTGGGAACTCGAAGATCAAATGATGAGAAATTATCCTCAGTTATTTGCTTAATCCTTGTGTAGCGATTCTGGGGACAGAATCTTTGTAAGGGGGGAGAATGTGACGGGAGGAGTTAATTGAGTCGTGATTCTGGGGACATAATCCTTTTTAAGGGGGGAAAGATGTGACAAACGAGAATTTTTGTAACTTATTTTAAATATTTATTGAATTAAATAAATATTTTTGATTGTTGAATTAATTGATTAATTAATGAATTTGTGGTAGATTAATTTAATTACATATGTTACATTAGTTAAATTGACGTGAAGATTTTTTTATATTTAAAGTATGTGTTTAATTGAATTTATTTGATTAAATACATTATTTAAATAAGTATAATGTAATTTCTAATTTAATTTAATTATTAATTAGAGATTTAGTAAATGGTCATTATTAAAAAATGAGAATTTTATTTATATGACTATGTGATTTAATATAGAATTATTCTATTTTATATATTTGATTTTATTAAGATTATTTAGTTGATTAAAGTGTGACATGAAACTATGTAATAAGCTATTTATTAAAATAAATTAGAAAGGAAGAATGAATGATTAGCCAAACGAGGCCTTGATGGGAGTTGGTGCCAGTTATTAACTGACACCATGATCTATCAGTTTATTAATGCGTATAATGATCTATCAGTTTATTCCTATCATCAGTTCCTGGCAAGTCAGAGAGAAAAAGAGAGAGTTTGAGAGAATTGAAGAAGAAAATCTACTCACCTTATTGCATAATCTAACTTCTTATCAAGGTAATTCCTTAATTAAAGTCTGTGATTATGTTCTTCTTTAAATTCTCCATGAACGTATGGTTCTAAGTTCTCTGTAAAGTCAATTTGTATGGCTAAATTTTCAATAAATTGATATTAGATGATTGTAAGTATGCTTTGATGTGTTTTGTATGGTTTATATATGATTTAGAGTAATTAAATCCATGAACTCATGCTTTAATTACAAGTTCTGAAATTACAGAGTAGTTACTTATGAATATGGTTTAAATGTACGAAATTGGTACTTGATTTACATGTTAATTGGTTAAATTGACTACTAATTATGTTTATGCATGTAAAAACGAAAAGAATGATAATTAAACGGATAGATTTGGTTAACAAACGAATGTACAGTGATTAATTTTGTTAACTGTATCAAAACTTGGCAATAAAGTATGAACAGTTAAATTTTAGCCTTTATTTGGGTTGTTTAGGTTATCTGTGATGCTAAAATCATTATTTATGGAATGGGTTTTGATTTCATACCATACATGATAATTGGGTATGTTTAATTTGACATAAGAATAACAAGATTGGGAAATTTTGGTCTGTTTCTGCATTCTTCGCGAACTGCAGAAACTGGAATTCGTAATTCTTGCCCCGGCGAGAATTTTGCAAAGGGATCCCTCGCCTTGGCGGGGAGCTCGCCCCGGCGAGAATTCTGTGAAGCAATTCCTCGCCCCGGCAAGAATTTTGTGAAGCAATTCCTCGCCCCGACGAGATTTTTGTGAAGGATTTTCTCGCCCCAGCAGGAACACAAAAAAAAAGAGAGTAAAAAGACGAGAGTAAAAATTTTCTTCTTTCTTTAAGATCATGTTATGATATCGTAGATATACCTAAAGCTTAGGCTAAGGTATAAAATGAATGCTAAAATACTGTAATGGGTGGTAAGCATAAACCCATGGATTGTTCAATGTCAACTGAGCTATTAAAATAGAAATTTTGGATGAGAATGAGTTCTGAAGTGTTTATAATACTGTAACTAATTATTGTTACTGTTTTATAAACGGAATGTATAGGTTGATTAGAGAAACGTGAGTCTTAAATTTATAGTCTACGCACGAGGCAAGTATCTTATCCTTACTTTTACGTTTACGTAAGTTTCTAAATTTCATTATCATAGAAAACAAGTTTCATAATGCTATTACTTCTTGAGCAAGTCATTGTTTCTATTCCATTCAATTTCATGGATTCAATGAGACGTTTTAATTTCCTCTTTGTAATGCTTCAGTTATATAGAACTTATTCAATTGTACCTCTTGTGAGATTTAGTTTTGATTCTCGAATTATACCTTTTGAACCTTGATTGACTAGCGAACCCTTATTGATTCGACTAGTCTATAGTTGATGAGCGTTCTAAATTCTAGAAACGTTTTTGAAGTAAATCCAAACCAAACTTCTTTTGGTGCGGACTCCGATGTCAAACTGAGATGAACAACCCTTATTTATGGGATTTTATTTACGCGTTAGCGTTAAGATGTTGTGCACATACATGGTACAAAGGGCTGATCCCCTTGAGTACGAGAAGTAAGGTCCATATAGTTGATGAGTGGGTTTTATACCTACGAATTAGTTATCCTTTGAACTCAATTCTTTGCTATCCTTAGGTGTTTTTAGTATCTATTTACTCCTTTTATGCTTTTGTTGTGCAGGGAACAGTTGTGGACGATCGTGGTGGTTTTTGGCAGGACCAGGGGCAAAAGGGTAAATTCAGCAAGACATGTAACCTCGCCGCGGCGAGCCCCCCAGGCTGATTTCCTCGCCGGGGCGAGCTCTCGCCGGGGCGAGCCTCCAAGGCCAATTTCTTCGCCGGGGCGAGCCCTCGCCGGGGCGAGCTCCCCAGGCTGTTTTTCTCGCCGGGGCGAGAGCGCGATTTCTGGTGCGGCTGGCTTTGTCTGTTCTGCTATTGTGGCGCACTAGAGGAGGAATTTCAGGAACGGGAAAATGAGGAGAGAGGGAATTCAGATGAAAAATCATCCAGGGAGTTGGTATTGGATTATTCAAGCTTGGTTACACACTTGGAAAAAGCTAGGGTTGAGAGAAAAGAAGAAGAACAAAGGAGCTAAAGGAAAGATTATCAGAATTTCATCAACCAAAGAGGCTTGGAGCACGAAATAGGAAACAAGAGCAACTCAAGAAGAACTACATCTCACTAATTCGGGAATATCATCACAAAAGGGGTGTATCTTCATTTGTTGTAGTTCTTTATTCTTACTTTGTTATTCCAAACCATGTACTATAATCAGTTTATGATGTTATTAAGATTAAATATGAGCTAAACTCTTCATTCTAAGATTGCAATGGAACCCAACTTGTAGTTTAAATTGAATGCTCTCTCTTAAATGGTAATTAGGCATTTTGTGAATTGGAGTTTATAACCTTTGATTAAGGATTAATTACTTGGCCCGTAATTACTTTGGTAACTTATATGGAATTGAGAGAGGAAGTATAAGTTGAGACCTAGTTATGAATTCATGTGAAAATTAGATATTCTTTATGGATAATGTATGAGATTATGTGACGTGAGTCTTATGTATTATTCTTGAGGGTTGATAATTTGATTGTATTTAGGATAGACATATACCTAAATACCACATGTATCCATTTGAGAACCATGCTTAATGATTTCTATTGTGAAAGTTGGTAATTGATAGAATGGTTAATGGGACTTTACGTGACATGTGTCTTATTAATTGTTCTTGATATGGGATTCTTTCTTGTGTATAGAATAGAAATATATTTATGCACCACAATAGGAAATACGTATTCGACCATCGAGAGAGGCTTATATATACTTGTGATTTCTCGGATAGCAATTCTTATGTTCTAATTTACCAAACAAGAGAGAGTAGGATGTTTAAATGAAGAGTTGGGGGATATTGTAATCTTAGACCTTTTTATCTTGAACTTTATCCGTGTTAGTAAAACCTTGTTTTCTAAATTTCCTTTATTTTAGTTTTAATCAACAACAAACACAAACCATATTGTCATTGTTTAAATTGGATTGATTTTACATGCGATTGATATTTGGTAATTATTTAACATAATTCCTCGTGGGTTCGACACTTTACTTATCTTATATTACTTGTGGACCGCGTATACTTGCGCGTGTTTTATTGATTGCGAAATCGAGCAACAAGTTTTTGGCGCCGTTGCCGGGGAGTTATTTTACAATAATTTTACCAATATTGATTATAGTTGAATTGATCTTAAATTAGACTTGTTTTTAATTTTTGTTTTACTTGATTTTGTAGGTACCCTTGATTTGTATGCGCCGATCACAAAGTCTTGAGTTATTTCCTTACGATCCCGAGATCGAGAGAAATACCCGAAGACTAAGAAGAGAAAGAATCAGGGATTCTAACAATCAAGAAACCATGGCGGCAGAGGAACAAAAAGCATTGAAAGACTATGTAACGCCGCAGATTAGTGATCTACAGTCTAGTATCATAAGACCGGCAATAACTGCAACTGCCTTTGAAATTAGACCGGGAACAATACAAATGGTGCAAAATTCGTTACAGTTTGGGGGTTTGCCCAATGACAACCCTAATGAGCATTTGTTGAGTTTTATTGAGATATGTGATACTTTCAAATTTGTTGGGGTAACGGATGATGCTTTGAGACTTAGACTTTTCCCGTTCACTTTGAGAGACAAAGCTAAGAGTTGGCTTCACTCATTGCCACCGGGGTCCATCACTACATGGTCAGACTTAGCACATAAATTTTTGGCAAAGTTCTTCCCTCCTGCAAAGTCTGCTAGATTGAGAAATGAAATTGCAACCTTTGAGCAACATCATGGGGAGTCATTGTATGAGGCATGGGAAAGATTTAAAGATTTGCTTCGAAGATGCCCGCATCATGGATTCCTCCCATGGATGCAATTGAATACCTTCTACAGCGGATTGGGATCTCACAATCGGTCTTGTATAGATGCAGCAGCTGGGGGATCTCTCATGGCTAAGAATTATGGGGAAGCAATTGAGTTATTGGAGGTCATGACTGCAAATAACTACCAGTGGCCAACTTCTAGAATGAGTCAACCAAAGGTAGCCAGATTATTAGAGGTGGATGCCATCACAAACACAACAGCCTTAGCAGCTCAAATGGCAGCAATGTCAAAGAAACTTGATTCCTTGACTGATTCAAAAGTGCAGCAGGTGGCTGTTGTTTGTGAAGTTTGTGCAGGAACACATGCCAATGACCAATGTCCATTTGACCACGAGGCAGTTCAGTTTGTAAGTAGCTACCAGAGACCGCCAAATCAGTACCAAAACACTTACAATGCTGGAAATAGGAACCATCCTAACTTTTCATGGAGCAACAATCAAAATTTTCAGCAAGCTCCTAAGCCACATCATCCACCAGGGTTCCAAAATCAGCCTCAACAACATCATACAGCTCAACCCTCACAACCACAACCAGAGAGAAAATTAGATTTTGAGGAGTTGATATTGAAACACATGGCTAACCAAGATATCTTGATTAAAAACCAAGCAGCAGCACTTAAGGCTTTGGAAAATCAAATTGGGCAGATGGCTAGTTCCATGTCAAATAGACCTCAGGGATCTCTTCCTAGTAACACAGAGACTAATCCAAGAAGAGATGGGAAAGAGGAATGTCAGGCAGTAACTCTCAGAAGTGGTAAACAAACCTTACAGGAGCCCGAATTGCAAAAGGGGGCAGCCCACTCAAGCTCTCCTTCGGACTTGACTAATGCTGATTTTTCTAAGGAAATGGACAGCAGTGTACCACCTGAGTCAGGGCAGAAAGATACCACAGATAAACCTAGTGTTGAGCCTACTCCAAAAGTGTATCCACCAGTACCTTTCCCTCAGAGATTGCAGAAGCAAAAGTTGGATAAACAGTTTGCCAAATTCCTGGAGGTCTTCAAGAAGCTACAAATTAATATTCCTTTTGCAGAGGCCCTAGAACAGATGCCTAGCTATGCCAAATTTATGAAAGGAATCCTATCTAGGAAGAAAAGACTAAATGACTTTGAGACAGTGGCTTTGACAGAAGAATGTAGTGCCGTGCTGCAAAGAAAGCTACCTCCCAAGTTGAAAGATCCAGGCAGCTTCACTATACCGTGTACTATTGGTAGCCTTTCTTTCAACAAATGTTTGTGTGACCTGGGTGCTAGTATTAATCTCATGCCATTATCCGTGTATACTCAGTTGGGATTGCCTGCACCAAAGCCTACAAACATTTCTCTTCAGCTTGCCGATAGGTCGGTTACATACCCAAGGGGAATTGTTGAAGACATTCTTGTCAAGGTGGATAAATTCATCTTCCCGGCTGATTTTATCATCTTAGATTATGAGGAAGATAAAAACATTCCTATTATTCTGGGGAGACCATTTTTAGCCACTGGAAGAACTTTAATCGATGTGCAAAAGGGAGAGCTCACTATGAGGGTTCAGGATCAAGAAGTGACCTTCAATGTATTTAAGGCCATGAAATTCCCTTCGGATGAGGAAGAATGTTTTCATGTGGATGTTATCGAGCAAGCTGTGAATGACGAGTTTTTGAATGTATTAAACAATGATCCATTAGAAACTGCACTTCTGGGAGAATTTGACATAGAAGATCCAGATTTGGTTAAATATCTACAGATTTTAGATACAGTGCCACGGGGGAGCAAGTTTCAAATTCCGTTTGAATCTCTTGAACATGCTGAGAATGCTACAGATCGGTTGAAACCATCCCTTGAGACACCTCCATCACTTGAGCTAAAGCCCTTGCCTAACCATCTCAGGTATGCATATTTAGGTGATTCAGCTACTTTACCTGTTATTATTGCATCTGTGCTTAACGAGTTTCAGGAAAGCAAGCTGTTGCGGGTTCTTAGGGAGTACAAATCTGCTATTGGATGGACCATCACCGACATCAAGGGAATAAGCCCATCTTATTGTATGCACAAAATCTTGATGGAAGATGATAGTAAGCCAACTGTGGAACATCAAAGGAGGCTCAACCCAATCATGAAAGAAGTGGTAGAGAAAGAGATTTTGAAATGGTTAGATGCTGGAATAATTTATCCTATTTCTGACAGTGCATGGGTGAGCCCAGTTCAGTGTGTACCCAAGAAAGGAGGCATGACAGTTGTAGCCAATGAGAATAATGAATTGATTCCAACAAGAACAGTAACTGGTTGGAGGGTGTGCATGGATTACAGGAGGCTTAACAAAGCAACTCGAAAGGATCACTTCCCATTACCCTTCATTGATCAAATGTTGGATAGACTAGCTGGACATGAGTACTATTGCTTGTTGGATGGATATTCGGGATATAATCAGATTGCTATTGCTCCAGAAGATCAAGAAAAGACTACCTTCACATGCCCATTTGGTACTTTTGCTTTCAGAAGGGTCTCATTTGGATTGTGTAATGCACCCGCCACTTTTCAAAGGTGCATGATGGCTATTTTCTCAGATTTGGTAGAACGCAATGTGGAAGTTTTCATGGATGACTTCTCAGTGTTTGGTGATTCATTTGACAACTGCTTGGAAAATCTAGTTCTAATACTGAAGAGATGTGTGGAAACTAATCTAGTGCTCAACTGGGAAAAATGCCACTTCATGGTGCAAGAGGGGATAATACTGGGGCATAAAGTGTCATCAAAGGGTCTTGAGGTAGATAGAGCAAAAACTTGAAACAATTGAAAATTTACCTCCACCAACCTCAGTGAAGGGCATTCGTAGTTTTCTGGGACATGCGGGGTTTTACCGAAGATTCATTAGGGACTTTTCTAAGATCACTAAGCCTTTATGCAGTCTACTAGAGAAAGATGTGCCATTCAAGTTTGATGAGGAGTGCGTGATCGCTTTCGAGCTTCTAAAGAAGAAATTAACCACTGCACCAGTGATCATTGCTCCGGATTGGTCAAAACCCTTCGAATTGATGTGTGACGCCAGTGATTATGCGGTTGGGGCTGTTTTGGGACAGCGCAAGGAGAAGGTTTTTCATGCTATTTACTACGCCAGCAAAACTTTAACTGATGCACAGCTCAATTACACCACTACTGAGAAGGAGTTGCTTGCAGTAGTTTATGCATTTGACAAGTTTCGATCTTACTTGATTAGAACAAGGGTGGTAGTATTCACGGATCATTCAGCTATTCGGTATCTAATTGCAAAGAAAGATGCTAAACCGAGATTGATTAGATGGATCTTATTGCTGCAGGAGTTTGACTTGGAGATTAGGGACAGAAAGGGAACTGAAAACCAAGTAGCCGACCATCTATCTAGATTGGAGAATCCGGGTCTTGATAAGGAAGACAAAGTTCTAATAAATGAATCTTTCCCGGATGAACAGCTGTTTGTGGTTCAAGGCGAAATACCTTGGTATGCTGATTTTGCTAACTACTTGGTTAGTAACACACTCCCACCGGACTTATCGTGGCAGCAAAAGAAAAAGTTTCTTCATGACGTTAATAGGTATATGTGGGATGAGCCATATTTGTTCAAGCATTGTGTGGACCAAATGATTCGAAGGTGTGTTCCACAGAGCGAAGTCGAGAGCATTCTCCATCACTGTCATGATTCGTTATATGGAGGACACTACGGAGGTGAGAAAACAGCCACTAATGTGTTGCAAGCAGGGTTCTTTTGGCCAACTTTGTTCAAGGATGCTCATCAGTTTGTGCTAAAATGTGATAGATGTCAACGGATGGGGAACATTTCCAAAAGGCACGAAATGCCTTTAAACATGATCCTGGAGGTTGAAGTCTTTGATGTTTGGGGTATAGACTTTATGGGGCCATTCCCACCCTCTCTCAACAATCTATACATTCTCTTGGCAGTAGATTATGTATCTAAATGGGTGGAGGCAGCCGCATTTCCCACTAATGATTCCAAGGTGGTGCTGAAATTCCTTCAAAAGAATATCTTCACGAGATTCGGTACTACTCCGAGGGCTATGATTAGTGATGAAGGGAGTCACTTCTGCAATAAACATTTTGCTGCCCTTTTGGGAAAATATGGGGTCACTCATAGAATTGCTACTGCTTATCACCCCCAGACCAATGGACAAGCGGAGGTTTCCAACAGAGAAGTGAAGAAAATCCTGGAAAAGATCGTCAACCCCACAAGAAAAGATTGGGCAACAAAGCTGGATGATGCACTGTGGGCGTACAGAACGGCTTTTAAAACACCCATTGGTATGTCACCATACCAGCTTGTTTATGGCAAGGCATGCCATCTTCCGGTTGAGCTTGAGCACAAGGCGTTTTGGGCCATTAGAAAGTTGAATTTTGACCTCACAGCTGCAGGTGAGAAAAGGCTTCTTCAGCTCAATGAACTTGATGAGTTCCGACTGCAAGCTTATGAAAATGCAAAATTGTATAAGGAAAAGGTAAAGAGGTGGCATGATAAGAAGATTGTTGACAGAAAATTCGAGCCTGGCCAAGCGGTATTGCTGTATAACTCTAGATTGAGGCTTTTTCCCGGAACGCTCAAATCACGTTGGTCGGGTCCTTTCACTGTCAAGCACGCATTCCCACACGGAGCTGTTGAAGTCTATGGTGATAATCCGGAAGTGACGTTCAAAGTCAACGGGCAACGCCTTAAGCATTATTGGGGTGGCGGCTTCGCTCGCCAAAAGACCTCGATAACTTTAGCCGATTAACTTTGAAAATTGATGAAAAGTCGGGCCGAGGACTCAAAACCAAGCGCTCGGTGGGAGGCAACCCACCATCTTCCGTATCCTTTTATGATTCAGTTGTGTGTCGTAATTATTGCATTTTCCATGATTAGTTAGTTTTTAAATTTTTCATATTTAGTATATTGTGTGTTAGTTTTGGATTTTTAGCACCGAGTCACTTTTGAGGGTCATTTTTGGCCCATTGTTTCTAATGTATGTTTTGTAGGTTGCAGGGATACAGGGAATTGATATTAGGCATGGTCCCTGGATGAAATTTTCAAAAATCAAATTTTTGCTTCAGCAGGGGGGCTCGCCGCGGCGAGGTTTTTATACTTGAAATCTCTCGCCTCGGCGAGAGCTCGCCCCGGCGAGAGCTCGCCCCGGCGAGAGCTCGCCCCGGCGAGAGCTCGCCCCGGCGAGAAAAACATAAGGTAAACTCTCGCCCCGGCGAGAGACACGGAATTGCAGAACCTAAAAACTCCCTCCCGTTCGAACCTGCTCCATTCTCCTTCACTCCCATTCTTCTGCAACCTGATACTCCTCCCCCAAAACGACCCAAGCACTCGAAATCCAACCCTAGCCTCATCCCACTCTCGATTTCAACTAACCTAAGGATTGAGCAACCCTTTTTCACACGAAATCCACTTCCAATTTGGGTTTTCAACCAATTCCACCATTACAGTCACCCTAATCAACACCATTCGAATTAGGTCAATTAGCTGGAAGAATTGGGGCTAGGATTCGGTCTCATAACATCTCTGTGAGGATTCAGGCTGCAATTTTGGGAATTCAAGCAGGCACTTGCTCCTTCTTCACAACCACCAACGATCAGAGGCCAGGTATAAAAGGGGTAAACTGATTTTCTACTGTTTTCGCGTAATTGGTTGTTAATTATTGTTGAGTTTGCATCTGGGTAATCAGTAGTTGGAATTGGTTTCTGTGAATTCTAAGTTGGGATTGTCGGTGTTCATACCTTGAACTGTCAGTTTTCTGCATAGTTTGCTTTAGTTGATTTTGGGTACCCAGTTGTGGTTGTATTGGTTTAACTGCTGGATTGGGGATATAGTGCTGTGTATTTTGAGAATTCTTGCAGGAAATTGTGGGTTTGTGAAAAATTCAAGTTTGGGGGAAATTCTGTATTGCAGTGATTTGATATCAGTAAGGTTTGGGACTGTTTTGAATAAGAATTTCTGCTTTGTTGCTACCATGCCTCCTAAGAGATCTCGTACAGAGGGAGCCTCCTCCGCACCACCCAGGCAATATGACCACAGTAAATTTATTAGTGCCGAGGCGGCAGACAGATTTGATGACTTCATCACGGGTAAAGCTCTAACTCCCGAGCGAGGACTCAGGCCGGAGAAAGGGGTTGATGGAGAGATTTGGGAGCAAATTGATGAGAGGGTGTGGGACACTTTCACCCACCACCCCGACCCAGCAGTGGTTCCTGTAGTACAGGAGTTCTATGCCAACGCTCAGGACAGGCAGCCTTTTGAGGCCATAGTCAGGGGGATGAGGGTACCGTTCAGCGCACAGGCAATTAATCACTACTACAACTTGGTGCCTCCTGCATTATGCCAGTACACAGAGTTCATTCGCTCGCAGCCTGATTTTGACAAGATTGTAACTGAGTTGTGCAAACCTGGTACCACATGGATCACTAGGCGAGATAGAGGTGCTTCTCTCTTCCCCAGCAAGGACCTCAGCCTGTATGGAAAGATTTGGTACGCCTTCCTGAGTGCCAAGCTCATGCCTTCCCTGCACGTGAGCGATGTTTCGAAGGAGAAGGCAGCGTTACTATACGCGATTGTTATGGATTTCTCGATTGATGTAGGGAACATCATCGAGGGTAGTATCCGCCGGCTTCTGAGGGGTAATGTTCAGGGCGGACTACCTCACCCCTCCCTCATTTGTGGACTGTGCAGACAGGCGGGGGTGCAGTGGCGAGATGATGAGGTAACACAGCAGCCATCACAGCTTCTCGACCACAGGCTGATTGCGAGGTATAAGGTTTGGGATGGAGCCGAGTCGCATCCTCGTGGCCGAGGCTTTATTATTGAGGCTACTTCCGAAGAGGAGGAGGAGGAGGATACTCAGCTGCCTGCCGGTTCATCACGGCCTAAGGAAAAATTCAGCACTCAAATCCGCAGCCTCCAGTTACTTATTGACAGTCGAGCTAAGAAGCTAGAGAGGAGGCTAAAGAGGCAGAATCAGCGCATTGCAGAAAGGCAGGAGCACATGTGGAACTTCACCACTAGTTTCAGCGCGGTTCTAGCAGCACAGTACCCGAGTGCACCTCCACTTCCTTTCCCCGTGCCTACACCGCTGCCGCCTTTCCCACCATTAGATTCTGACGTCGAGGAGACAGACGATCACCCCGCCGAGTGATATCATAGGGAAGTCCTCAGTTTTTCATGTCTTTATCTTTTCTGCAATGAGGACATTGTCATTTCCAAGTTTGGGGGTGTCTTAGAGTTTTTAGTTTGAAGTTATAGTATTTTAGTATGTTGCATTTAGCTGTAGTTTTGCATCCACGTAGTATGTTTCAAACTTATGTTATAATTAAGTATTTATAATATCATCAAAATGACTTTTCTTGCTTTTAATGATTAGTTCTGTTCTTGTCATTTGTGTGATATTCATTGTACATATTCATCATCTGCTTTGTTCTTCATTCAAAAAAAAAAAAAAAAAAAAAAAAATTTGCATTTAGAAAGCTCTTGAGCAGCGCACTTAAGGAGAGCCGATGATGACATGGTGATAAATTGTCTTTAAGATATTCAACACTTTGGATTCGAATTGCTATATTAGAAATGTTAGCTCGTACCTAATTTTCTTAAATTTTTAACCCTTTGAGTTACTAATGCACATATCAGTGTTGATGAGTACGTGAGATTGTATGTTCAAGTCTTTGAAACTGTTATTGCTCATTAAAAGATAGGATAGTTTAAAAAAAAAAAAAAAAAAAAATTATTTCTATGCTTATTTAATGCTTCGATGTCTGTCTTGATGCTGGTGATAATTGAAAAATGAAATATAGACAGATATGAGCAAATCTAGACTGTTTTATCTTTGTGGCCGGTGTCATTCGAACAAGTAAACCCTTTGGAGTGTTCTACACTTGGTGCCCTAAGACCATCTGGTTTGGGAGTCATCGGTGGAAAGTTTGCTACATGGGTGACATTGAAGAGCCTAATAAAGATAGACATTGCACAGATCTAGATGTAAATAAAACTATCATCGAGATGGAGCGTAAAACGCACTCGGTGATTGTGATAGAATATAGTTAATAGAGTGTGAAATAAAAGCTAGTGAGTATGTGAGATACTAGTAGTGGTACTCGACTATGTTATCTTATCTTGAGCACTATAGTTCTTAGATCGAATTGTGATCATTGCGTACTCTGTCTTTCTGACCACACACACACATAAGGGTTAATCATTTGGCAAAATTTGGTGCGTGTCTCATTTCTGATAGTCCTACAGTTGTGATGTTGTTGTTTATTTGTTTCTGATTGTTGAGGCTTGATTTCCTTATCTTGGCTGCTTTAGGCTTATAGTTCATGCATTTGCATTCATTTAATTAGTTGCAGTGTGTATTTTCATCTCCGTTGTTTTTGCTTGAGGACAAACAAAGTTTTAAGTTTGGGGGTATTTGATGAGTGGGTTTTATACCTACGAATTAGTTATCCTTTGAACTCAATTCTTTGCTATCCTTAGGTGTTTTTAGTATCTATTTACTCCTTTTATGCTTTTGTTGTGCAGGGAACAGTTGTGGACGATCGTGGTGGTTTTTGGCAGGACCAGGGGCAAAAGGGTAAATTCAGCAAGACATGTAACCTCGCCGCGGCGAGCCCCCCAGGCTGATTTCCTCGCCGGGGCGAGCCTCCAAGGCCAATTTCTTCGCCGGGGCGAGCCCTCGCCGGGGCAAGCTCCCCAGGCTGTTTTTCTCGCCGGGGCGAGAGCGCGATTTCTGGTGCGGCTGGCTTTGTCTGTTCTGCTATTGTGGCGCACTAGAGGAGGAATTTCAGGAACGGGAAAATGAGGAGAGAGGGAATTCAGATGAAAAATCATCCAGGGAGTTGGTATTGGATTATTCAAGCTTGGTTACACACTTGGAAAAAGCTAGGGTTGAGAGAAAAGAAGAAGAACAAAGGAGCTAAAGGAAAGATTATCAGAATTTCATCAACCAAAGAGGCTTGGAGCACGAAATAGGAAACAAGAGCAACTCAAGAAGAACTACATCTCACTAATTCGGGAATATCATCACAAAAGGGGTGTATCTTCATTTGTTGTAGTTCTTTATTCTTACTTTGTTATTCCAAACCATGTACTATAATCAGTTTATGATGTTATTAAGATTAAATATGAGCTAAACTCTTCATTCTAAGATTGCAATGGAACCCAACTTGTAGTTTAAATTAAATGCTCTCTCTTGAATGGTAATTAGGCATTTTGTGAATTGGAGTTTATAACCTTTGATTAAGGATTAATTACTTGGCCCGTAATTACTTTGGTAACTTATATGGAATTGAGAGAGGAAGTATAAGTTGAGACCTAGTTATGAATTCATGTGAAAATTAGATATTCTTTATGGATAATGTATGAGATTATGTGATGTGAGTCTTATGTATTATTCTTGAGGGTTGATAATTTGATTGTATTTAGGATAGACATATACCTAAATACCACATGTATCCATTTGAGAACCATGCTTAATGATTTCTATTGTGAAAGTTGGTAATTGATAGAATGGTTAATGGGACTTTACGTGACATGTGTCTTATTAATTGTTCTTGATATGGGATTCTTGCTTGTGTATAGAATAGAAATATATTTATGCACCACAATAGGAAATACGTATTCGACCATCGAGAGAGGCTTATATATACTTGTGATTTCTCGGATAGCAATTCTTATGTTCTAATTTACCAAACAAGAGAGAGTAGGATGTTTAAATGAAGAGTTGGGGGATATTGTAATCTTAGACCTTTTTATCTTGAACTTTATCCGTGTTAGTAAAACCTTGTTTTCTAAATTTCCTTTATTTTAGTTTTAATCAACAACAAACACAAACCATATTGTCATTGTTTAAATTGGATTGATTTTACATGCGATTGATATTTGGTAATTATTTAACATAATTCCTCGTGGGTTCGACACTTTACTTATCTTATATTACTTGTGGACCGCGTATACTTGCGCGTGTTTTATTGATTGCGAAATCGAGCAACAATAGTCTTATGATTGTTAAAGGTTTAAAGTAGAAATACTTGATAACCTGGGACATAGTTCGTGGTCTTAAGACCGTCAGACGTTCTTTTGAATCTTGTCTTACATTCTTGACTCAAAAGCTAAATCTTCGATTATTCAATATCCATTAATTATTTCGCATGTTATTATTGCTGTTGTTGTTATACTTGCTGGGCAATCATTGCTCACCCTTGCATAATAACATTGCAGCTAAGGTTAAAAGAACTGACGAGCCATCTACTAGTAAGGGTAAAGGAAAAGCAAACAAGTGATGAAGACTTGTTGTACTTATTTTAATGATGTTATGTAATAGACTTAATTTATGTTTCCGCACTGATGTTATGTTAAGGTTAGATGACCTGGGATTTATTTATGAATGATGTTGTAACCCTTAATGGGAGATTTCTATTTCCATTAATAGTATTTCCATTATGAATGAATGGGTAGTTAGATGTAATGTGATGTATATGGATAGTGAACACCAAATCCTGAGGAAACGTAGTACTCGGATTTGGGGGTGTCACATCATACTTATGAATTCCTAAAACTCAACGTTAAGTTAAGGTCCATCAATCTTATATTCTATAATCAGCAAGTATATGCACCCAACTCAACATCTTGGTATTCGTTCAACACATTAATCTAAGTTTTAAACATGCATAGGGTGATGTAGCATAACTACAAAGAAAGAAAAATTTAACATTTTCTGCAGTGAGCTCGCCGGGGTGAGAATTCCTTAACAAAATCTCTCGTCGGGGCGAGAAATTCCTTCACAGTTTTCTCGCCGGGGTGAGAAAACTCAGTTCAGTGAGCTCGCCGGGGCGAGAAACTCAATTCATTGAGCTCGCCGGGGTGAGAAACATGAATTCCAGATTCTGCAGTTCGCGAAGAACACAGAAACAGGCCAAAAATTTTTAATCTTCTTATTCTTACATCAAATTAAACATACCCAAATACTATAATTCACATATAATCGTTACCCAAGCCTTCTAACATGATTCTAACAACTTAAATCGTATAAACCATGAATCTAAGAATCAAAATTTGAGGTTTCTGTCATTTTATCAAAGTTTCTTCAAATTCCATGAAATCACACATAACAGGTTCGTTATAACACCAAATTAATCCGTTTAAATCTTGTTTCCTTCATTTTTACATGCATAAACAAAATAAATTATCAATTTAACCGATTAACTTGTAACACAGACATCAATTTCATAGATATAGTTCATATTCATATGTAACTACTCTGTAACTTTCAGAACTTCTAACTAAAGGCGTAATCTCATAAATTCAACCAATTAAACAATTTATAAACATCATACAGTAAATTATACATGCATTTAAATAATTATAAACAATTTACAATCAATTACACATGAAGGTCCATTATCAGAAAACTTACAGACTACTTTCATGGAAGAATTTAAAATGTAAATTAAACTTAGTTAGAAGAATTACCTTAAATTAATAACTTAGAATGCTAGGGAATGATGAGAAATTCTACAATTCTTCCAATACTCTCAAAACTCTTTCTATATTTCTCTCTGTGTTTAGCTATTAGGAATGAAGTTGAATGACTGATAATACGTAATAATGCAGAACTGACATAATCATGGATGTCAATTAATCCCATAATGGGTTAACTGACTCCAACCTCCCCTAAGGCCTTGTTTGGCTAGTCATTTATTCTTCCTTCTAATTTATTTTAATAACTTACTTATTATATAGTTTAATGTCACATTTTTAATTAACTAAATAATCTCATTTAAATCAATTAAATAAAATAGAATAATTCTACATTAAATCACATAGTCACATAAATAAAATTCTCCTTTATTAATGACAAATTATTAAATTCCTAATTAATTATTAAATTAATTAGAAATAATATTATACTTATTTAAATAATGTATTTAATCAAATAAACTCAATTAAACACATACTTTAAATATAAAAATCCTCCACATCAATTTAACTAATGTAACACATATAATTACATTAATCTACCACAAATTCATCAATTAACCGATTAATTCAACAATCAAATCATCGAAAAATATTTATTCAATTCAATAAATATTTAAATTAAATTACAAAATTCTCGTTCGTCACACATTAACTAGAGTTGTGCATTTTTGAATCGAAATGCATATGATCAAATAAATAAAACTTGACAAAAATTTCATGTTTTATATTTGATCGGGACATTGTGCGGTAGAAGTATTGAATTGTACGGTAACTAATTACTGAATAGGTTTTATGTGATTAAACGTTGATTTCATATTATATGGATACTCATGATACACTAATGTAAGGTGTCCCTGATGATATAGAATAAATATTATTTATTTATATATGAATTAAAATAGTTTAATTCATTATAAATAATATTAGAATGATTCTAATTTATTTATTCTACTACCGACATAATATTGAACCTAAAGGGTCCCACCACAAAAGAAAAATATTATTTTAGAAGTAATTGGCTTAATAATAATGAATTAAGTGTATTTAATTTATTAGTGGAATAAATTAAATAGCTTAATATTTATAATTAAGTATTTGGAGAAATACTAATTATAAATTAATAAGAAGTATTCTTCTTCTTTTTCTTCTCTTTATTATTTATTTAATTCCTAAATAGTTTGGGAGTTAAATTAAATTAAAACCCTAAGTCCTAAAAGGTTTAGGATGGAAGGTTGGTCTATAAATAAGAGAGGTCTTATTGTGGAAAGGACTAATGCAACTCTTGCAAGTATTCTCTATAACCTAAAGAGTTAGGAAAGAGAGAATTATGGCTACCCATCCAAGGTTTAGAGTAAACTTAAATTTACTTCTTCCATAATCATCTCTTGGTGGATCACCTTTAGAGCGCTGCACACATTGAGCAACCTACGTTTAATCCGTGGATTTGGAGGAGCGTGAAGGAACAAAAGATTGGAACTTGAAGATCACATCAAGGAGTTGATCATCTTCATAAGGTATATCTTTTATCCTTCCTCAATTAATAATATCGCATAAAGTGATTCTTGGGATTGCAAAAAAAAAATAAATTCGATTTATGCCATGCTTCCGCTGTTTTACAATATGATAGTATGCGGCAGGTTCAAAATTAAACATCTCAATTCAGTTATTTACAGACAAAAAATGAATGGTGCTGTCGAAGCGGCAAACATGAACGTCAAGAAAATTATGGAGAAAATTGTCGCCAATCATCGAGGACGGCCAGATTTATTGCCTCTTACCTTGATAGCTTACCGGACGTTAATACGCACAATGACTGGGGCTGTGATACCCCCAAATTCAGGTACCAATGTAACGGGACGAATTAATTAAGTCGTGATTCTGGGGACATAATCCTTTTAAGGGGGGAAAGATGTGACGAACGAGAATTTTTTAATTTAATTTAAATATTTATTGAATTAAATAAATATTTTTCGATGATTTGCTTGTTGAACTAATTGATTAATTGATGAATTTGTGGTAGATTAATTTAATTATATATGTTACATTAGTAAAATTGATGTGGAGAATTTTTATATTCAAAGTATGTGTTTAATTGAGTTATTTGATTAAATGCATTATTTAAATAAGTATAATGTAATCTCTAATTATTTTAATAATTAATTAGAGATTAAATAATTTGTCATTATTAATAAAGGAGAATTTTAATCATGTGACTATGTGATTTAATGTGGTATTATTTTATTTTATTTAATTGATTTGAATGAGATTATTTAATTGATTAAATATGTGACATTAAACTATATAATAAGTAATTTATTAAAATAAATTAGAAGGGAGGAATAATTGAGTTGCCAAACAAGGCCTTAGTGGGAGTTGGTGCCAATTATTAATTGACACCATGTTCTGCCATTTATTTTTCACGTATTATTATTATAACGATCATTCTATCAGCAGTTTCTAAAAGTTTATACAGAGAGAGAGAGAGAGAGAATTGAGAGGAATTAGAGAATTGAGAAGAAGTTTCATTCAATTGTTGCATAATCCAAGCACTAATCAAGGTAAATCCTTGATTTCAAACTTTAATTTATGTTCTTATGAGTTTTGTTCTATGAACGTACACTGAGTTCTCTGTAAATTGAATTTTTGGTTAAATTCTAAATAAATTAATGTTAGATGTTTGTAAGCATGAATAAATGTGTTTTATACGAATTATTTGTGATTTAGAGTAATTAAATCCATGAGATTATGTGTTTGAATGAAGTTCTGGAATTTACAGAGTAATTGTATACGAACATGAACTATATGTATGAAATTGATGTTGGTGTTGCAAGTTAATCGGTTAAATTAATAATTTATTTTGTTTATGCATGTAAAAATGAAGGAAACAAGATTTAAACGGATTAATTTGGTGTTATAACGAACCTGTTATGTATGATTTCATGGAATTTGAAGAAACTTCGATAAAATGACAGAAACCTCAAATTTTGATTCTTAGATTCATGGTTTATGCGATTTAAGTTGTTAGAATCATGCTAGAAGGCTTGGTTAACGATTATATATGAATTATAGTATTTGGGTATGTTTAATTTGATGTAAGAATAAGAAGATTAGAAATTTTGGCCTGTTTCTGTGTTCTTCGCGAACTACAGAACTTGAAATTCGTGTTTCTCGCCCCAGCGAGCTCAATGAACTGAGTTTCTCGCCCTGGCGAGCTCATTGAACTGAGTTTTCTCGCCTCGGCGAGAAAACTGTGAAGGAATTTCTCACCCCGACGAGAGATTTTGTTAAGGAATTCTCGCCCCGACGAGCTCACTGCAGAAAATGTTAAATTTTTTTTTCTTTGTAGTTATGCTACGTCACCATATGCATGTTTAAAACTTAGATTAATGTGTTGAACGAATACCAAGATGTTGAGTTGGATGCATATACTTGCTGATTATAGAATATAAGATTGATGGACCTTAACTTAACGTTGAGCTTTAGGAATTCATAAGTATGATATTGCTATAATTAGGCTTACAATTTCTGAAGAGAGATTGATATCCTGAAAACAGTTTAGAGATTAAAATGAAAATTGGATGTGAATGAGTCTTGAAGTGTTTATAATACTGTCACTAATATTGTTACTGCTTTATAAACCGGATGTATAGGTTGATTAAAGAACGTGAAATTTTAATTTGTAATCTACGCACAAGGCAAGTTTTCTACCCTTAATCTTTTATTTCATCGAAAGCAAGTTTACTACTCCGAATCTTTTTATTTTGTTGAAAGCAAGTATCTTGTCCTTATTTAATTATTTCTACGCAAGTTCCTGAACTTCATTCCTCTATCATGCAAGCTTTATAGCGCTATTATTTACTTGAGCAAGTTCTTAATTCTAGTTCATTCAATTGTATCTTTTGTGAGATTCAGTCTTTGATTCTCGAATATCAATTACATTTTTATTATACCTTAATTAACTAGCGAACCCTTATTGATTCGATTAGTCCATAGTTGATGAGCGTTCTAAATTCTAGAAACGTTATTGAAGTAAATCCAAACCAAACTTCCCTTGGTGCGGACTCTGATGTCAAACTGAGATGAACAACCCTTATATAGGGGATTTTATTTATGCGTTAGCATTAAGATGTTGTGCACATACATGGTACAAAGGGCTGATCCCCCTAAGTGCGCCTTTTGAAAACACGGAACTCGAAACACGGAACTCGAAACCAGGTGAGTGGAAGGCAGGCGGCCAGCCAGCCGCAGATTGATCTGCGGCCAGCCGCAGATCAATATGCGGCTGGCTTTGGCCAGCCTATTTCAGCTCATTTTCGCTTCAGTATACAAGAGGTTCAGCAGATTGAGAGGAGAAGAGAAAAACAGCAGCGACAGCTCGAAAAAAGGGGAAGAAATAGCAAGAATTTGCAAGGAAAATAGAGAGAAAAGAGAGAAAAGAAGTGAGGAATTATATCTTTTATGTAAGATTATATATCATATATCTTCTATTCTACTCAATACATAAATTCATACCTATTGTGAGGATTATTTGCAAGGTGAAAAGATTATTTCCATAGCAATTTTTGTATATCATTTTGTTAATCTTCTTGTCAATTGGGTTATGTGAAATGTAGTTTTTCTTGTATATTGTTGTGGATCCATGGATTAAGGACTATTAATGAGGGTTCCAAATGGAACGAAATTCTTCCTAATGGCCCGATGATATCCATTTGGCGATTTTAGCTTGTTTAATTTTTGTAGTATCCATTGTGTGGGTGTGTGGAAATTTGGTTGTGAGCCTAGGAAAGCGACCCCCATGGTCCAAATCCGATGATGGACCTCTTTTGATGTAAGAAGTAGGAACGATGTAGTTTTCATTGTAAATATGTAATCGTCGGGCCTTAAAACGACACTAAGGCGAGAATCGTGTTTAAGGCCCCGTCATAGTGAATGTAATGTCCAGGAATTTTAAACACTGTATTAAATTTATTTTAATAAATAAATTCATTATTCTTAATTTTTTGAATTTAATCGGATCCATGTGGGTATTATTATTTAATGATATCTAAAATATGATCCAATAAATTTTTTTTGCCTTAAGGGGGCTCACTAATAGTTTGAGTAAATTAGTGGGTTAACCCTAAGGAATTAATTGCAAGAAAATTGGGAAGAAAATTAATCAATAATTTTATCAATATCGGATTAAATAATTCAAACGAGGAATTATTGTTGAAACAAATATTTTTAAATAATTAATTAATTGAATTAGTTATTTAAGTAGTAGAAAATAATATTTGGGCCACCTTTGTTCCATTTGAATTGACCCATTTCTTTTATTATTTCCAATCTGGGCTCAAAGTTTTAATGGGATAGAGCCCACTTTCTTTTTCCATTGGGCCACTTTTATTTTCAGCCGACCCAACCCTATTGGGTTGAGCCCAAAACCCTTCCAGCCCCCAATCTGAGCCGTTCCTTGTTCCTCTTACCCGTCGGGTCGTATCCATTTAAAATTGGGTTGGATCCAAGTAATTGGGGAAACAAAAGTTTGATCGGTAGGATTAATTGGGGGTTTCAGCCGAGCCAAACTCTCAGACCAGTTGTAACCAAGAAATCCTAAGCCCTAGACATCTCAAATCAAAATCGAGCCTAGCAACCCCAAACTCTCAATCAAACTGTCAGGCGAGCGAGTGACGGGGAAGAGGGACGCCCAGCGTGCGCCGGCGGCAGCACGAAGAAACCAGCAGTCGAGGTGGGAAAAGGTATCGACGACCGAGCGTATATTGATCGGACCAACGGATTGAGGCGCGGCGATGAATGACTGATGGGAACGCACGGCTCGAGGGTGCCATCGAAGCTAGCTGGGTGTTGATGGGGCTGATGTGAACGATCGGTCGTTACTCCCTCCTACCGTTGGACCTTGATTGAACGATGTAGGTAATGCCCAGCTAGTTGGGTAAACAATCGACTATAAATTGAGGTCCCCAAATCACTAGCAACGCTACTGAGTTGCTGTGAGTCCAAGTTAGAAAAAAAAAAAAAAATTGCAGAGAAGGGAGAGAAGGGAGAGTCAGCCGTAGGTGGCTTGTGGATGTCCGGCTTCGTGACTTATTTTGGGAGAAGCAGAAGACCGACAATCCGTGCAAGCTCAAGGTATAATCATGAGCTGTTGATTCCCTTCCTTTCCTCTATAATTGAAAACTGTATTATTTCCCTGTATTGGTTGTACTGCTTTGGGTTAAGAAATTGTGTATTGAAGAACCATAAGGGTTCTGGTAGCTTGAACTGGTGCTGCCAACTTTATGGGTTGGTTTCTTTAAGAATTTTTTTTTTGTAATTAGATTGGTATTGCCGACTGTGTTAGGTGTGCTATATATATGGTATTAGGTTTTTGTTTGAGTTACAATTCTGCATTTAGGCTTTGCTGGTTGTATCAGTTCCTGTGATGGTTAAAATATACCTTGATTTTGGAAATGCATCTTATTGATTTGGGTTTGAAATTTGGGATTCGTACTGTGTATGAGTCTATGTTGATTAAGGGACCTGTTGAACATTAATAGTTCTGGCCTTCGGATGTGTGTTGGGTATAAACTACTGTCAAATTTTGAAATGCTCATTTGGTGTCCAAATTTATGCTCAAATCAGGTTCTGGTTTCCCTTTTCGATACAATGATGACATGATGGTTATTGAGTAGAACTCAATAAGACTAAATGCAGGTTTCGCTAAATTTTCTGTCAATATCAGTGTTGGGTAATGATCCTTGTTAGTAAAACGAAATTAACTTGGTTGTGAAATTCCCGGGAGTCTAATTGCGGTCTAATTGTTAATTAACTATGCTAGTAATGGCTAAGTTATTGGATAACAAGTTTAAGTTACAATGCTCTTGTAATTATCTAGCTATTGAAACTAATAAATAAAATTTATTAAATAATTACTATTTATCAATAAATAATAGTAAATATTTAATTATTATCTAATAATAATAATAATTAAATATGAACAAGTAATTATTTATTAATTATTAATAAATAATAAATAAGGATAATAAATATTTAATTATTGTTTAATAATTAAATACGAGTAAAATTAATAAAGATAATAGATATTATTAAATAATAAAGTTAATTAAATACTTATTCAATAAATAATAAATATCTAATTATTATTTGATTAATAATAATTAGGTATGAATAGAGCTAATAAGTATAATAATTACTTAATCATTAATGAAATAATGATTGAGTATGAGTGAGATTAATAAGATTATCTGTGGCCCTTAGTAAGTGAAGATGATAAGCACTCAATAAGTATTCAATAAATATTTAATAATAATTAAGTGTGTGTAGGATTAATACATTGAGTATTTAATTAATGTTAAGTAAGGGACAAGATTAATAGTTACTCAATTACCCCTAATGTAGATGATAATTAAGAGTAAACCAACTAAATAATTGATCAATGGTTTTCCGTTATCTTTAAACCAAAATAAATTTATTTTATAAGGATTGTTAAACCATGCCGAGATACAATTAAAGGTAACAAATTGAGTATTCAAATGATAGTGACCATGATTAATTATTATCTGCTTAAATAATAGCTAAAGGTCATTAATAAATTCCGTTTAACTAATGTTAAATGGTAATGAATTATTTATTTGCTAAGTAAATGGTATAGTAAAGCGTGCCAAGATACAATCATGTTAATTGATAAGCCGACTTTATTCAATGATAGGTCACTCGAGATCAATTAATTAAAGCTAGAATTTATTTGTAGCTGAGCAAGCAGGCAAGTTCCTAACCCTAAACTCCTTACATTATTGCAAGTTCTTCCTTACCCAACTTTTACATTGAGCAATACTTCTAAAACCTTATGCAGTATTTTAATTCATGCAAAAGGTATATATTATTGCAAGTTATTCTGTAAGCTTGAATCTTATCTCCAAGCATGCTTTAAGTGGTCTAATTACTTTCAAAATTATTCCACATCTGTATATTCATTGACATTCGTGCATTTTGAATTCGTATATTTAAATTCAGAAATCTATCAAACCATTCATGGTTAAGTCTGAACCCTTGTTCGGTCAGACAATTACGTGAGAATTTATAAAAGCTATCCGAACCAATCAATGGTAAGGATTCTTAGACTGTATGAACACCCCTTTATTTATAGGGGAGTACCCCACGTACCGTATATAAGGTACAAATAGCAGAATTAAATGTTATGCATATACATAGGGTACGCGAGGCTGATCCCCTCAAGTACGTTATTCTGTAGCCAGTAACCAGAGGGTCAACTAGCTATTGACTCCTCTGGAAGTTATCGTTCAAAGTCTATTGACTATCAATTGTTCTAAAAGCATTTAATGTTCTTGCTTCTGATTATCCTATTGTTGAAATCCCTTTTATATCCCTTATCATGATATATCTTTATCGTTATACTTTAAACTTGCTGGGCAAACTCGTTGCTCATTCTTGCTATATCATGACTTCATTGTAGCTAAACCCGAGACGTCAGGGAAGAACAAAGGAAAAGAAAAGATGAAATGATATACTTCCTATGGCAGACTTTAGATTCATGTGTTAGTTAATTACTGTTAATGTAATTTAAACCCTGATAGCTATTTAGGGTATGGATTGTGTAATTGTTAAGGTTAATCGTATTCTGGGACTAGTAACACCTTGTAATGAACAACGTATGTTTATTATATTCCGCACTTTTAGATATCATATGTTGTTAGAGGTGAATGTTTGTATTGGATCGTGATGACCAGATCCGGGTATTTGGAGACCCGAATTTGGGGGCGTCACAGTGAAAGTATGCGATTGTTGGCGTTTGGGGTTATTTTGATGGCTTACATGCCCATGAATAGCCTCAACGCATTTTTATGTTTTGATTTGATTTATGACACGAAATTGATTTCAAAGCTAAAACGATAAGATTTCCATAATATCAATCAAATTAGGTTATTAGACTCACGAGGCTAAAAATTGAGAGTGCTAATGAATGTCGATTTCTATTTAACGAGAAGGTTAAAAAATCGTTTTCAAACATCACCAAAAAATGGTTTTTATAAATAAACTAAACGTTTTATTAAACCTTTGTGCATAGGGTTAAAGAGACCCTAGAAGTTGCCCGTCACCTACGAAAGCGACGTATAGATCTCGATTCCTATTCTGACGAAGGTTTAGAAAACTCTTGTTTTTGCCAAAACGACACCTAATGAAAATCTCATAAGTTTTTGACAATTAAAATCAAACCTTTCTCATAAAGCTTTCTCGTTAAGCCAAATGACATTCTAAAGCATTCTCAAAAGAAAGCACGACTTTTCATCAAAACCCAAATGGTTTCTTCATGCAAACTCACCACGACATTCACATAGGCACACACACACACACACGCACTTACACACACACATTCAAGAATTAAAGGATAGGAAAAGAATCAAGATTGCGGTAACCGTGTTTCACGGAAGTCGGGGCGTGCCTAACACCTTCCCCTCGCTTAAGCAAGCCCCCGAACTCTATGAATCTCGGTTCGTAGACCAATTAATTCGGAGTCACATATGAGCCATCGATTTATAAAAAACAAAAACTCGGATGAGTTGGTACATCCATTTCAAATATACCAACTGGCGATTTTGGTTAATTGGCTCATCATAAAAAACGATCTTTCAAAACCCCGTCGACATTAATGCCGACCTTTTCCAAAAAATCATCTAATCAAAAGGCTAAAATTGGAAAAGAGGAAAAAACCGGCGTCGACAGTGCTTGTCTGTTAACAACCTATGTGCTACGACTAGTGCCGAGTATTAATTAAAACTTAAACTTTATTGTCAGGATGTCGGATGTTGGAGGATTCAGTCAGCTTAGGGATGTTGAGCCCCGAGTGGCTAGAGAGGAGGTGCCCCGTGACATCCATGTTATCCGGGAGCAGTTGATACAGAGAGAGCCATCTCCATTGATCACTGTTGTGGGTCAGGAGTATGAGCTCGAGTTTGATTCAGAGGAGGACTCTGAGGATGTTGAGACAGAGGCTGAGGAGGATGATGAGGATCCCGAGGAGATACCCCTTGTCTCTGTCGATGTTGAGATGTACGATGCCTTGTATGATCGTACCATAGAGTTGTAGGATAGAGTCAGAGAATTATAGGGACAGGCAAATAGACGCCAGACTCTTATAGACCAGAAGAACGAGAAAATTGAGGATGTTGATATACATCTTGGAGACGTGGAGTGGAAGTTAATTCAGGCAGAAAGCCAAAAGGAAGACCTTTTAGCTGAGAATGAGAAGATGAAACTTGAGATTTAGAAACTGAAGGATGATCTGAGTGAGGAGTCGGTGGAACGTGCTAGAGCAGAGGATGCTTAGATGAACAACGCTCGACGTGTAGATATTTCCGAAGAAGGCGAACGGGCAAAGAAGGCTAAGATTAAGGAGACAAACTATATTTTTCAGACAGCGATTGATAGGGCCCAGGATCGAGTTTTCCACTATCCAGTTCAGTTTGAGGACTTGCCATGGTACATGTTGGATCACAGGACGATGCTCCGTATCATGGAGGAAGAACGTAGGAAGGCGGTTCGACACCTTAGTAGGTTGTGATAGGAGACGTTTTAAATTATGTGTAAATATTTATGATACTTTATGATGTAAATTCCATCATGACTATACACAATGGAATATGACTATTTAATCCTAAAGATTGTTTGATCTTGGGATAGTTGATGTAAATAGCAGTGATGCTATCTTTCTATGTTTAAACTTTTGAATTAATGAAATATCAATTTTATTTGAAGATGTTATGTGTTAAATGTTTAACCTGAATTATTTGAGTTAAATGTTGAACACTTAAGAAATTGAGTGTTAATTTAATAAGCGCATATTCTTGAACAGAAAATGCCGCCGAGACGCCAACCACGTCAACAAGCTCAAGAGAGCTCTACCAATAATAACAACGACGCTAATGCTAATCCTGTACAACAGTTGGTGAACCTTTTGGCTGGAGCCCTTGCGAATCAGCCGCAAACTCCACCAGTGACGTCATTTAAGGATTTCAAAGCGGTAGGACTGCCAGAGTTTAGGGGTTCCCTGAACCTGATCGAAGCCTAAACTTGGGTGATGGAAATGGAGAAAGTATTTGATGTTGCTAGGGTTAGTGAGGACCAAAAGACTGCCTTTGCAATGTTCATGCTTAAGTCAGAGGCCAGCTATTGGTGGCAAGCGAATAAGGTTCGAGGAGGTCAGGGTGTAATCGCATGGGATAAATTTAAGGAGATGTTCTTTGAGATGTACTTTCCGACGAGCTCGCGTAACCAGATGAAGATTCAATTTCTAAAGCTGAAACAGGGTACCATGACTGTACCGGAGTATGCGGCGAAGTTTAATGAGTTGGCTAGGTTCGCAACTTACTAAGTGAATACGGATGAGAGGAAGGCGAGGAGGTTTGAACAAGGGTTGAAGCCGTGGTTGTATAGCAAGGTGTCAATGTTCCAATTGAACACTTTTGCTGGAGTGTTGGAAAAGGCGATCATCACCGAAGGTGGGAGTGATGCTCTGACTAAGTATAACCAGGAGCAAAAGAAGAAGGGTGAAAGTGAGAATAACAAAGCGAGTGGTAGTAACAGTGGTGGTCACAATCAGAAGCGAAAGTGAATGATAATGGATCTGCTGGAAACCAACAAGGAGGTCATAAGAAGAAGGTAGAGGCGTGTGTTACTTGCGGGAAGAATCATATAGGGATATGCCTGAAGGGGAAGAGGGTTTGTTACAATTATGGTCAGGAAGGCCACATAGCACCAAATTGTCCGAATCCAAAGAAGGGCACTTGTTTCACATGCGGATCGAAGGATCATCTGGCTAGGGATTGTCCCAGAAAGGCAGCAGGAGGAACGAGAATAGGAACATGAGGAAATAAGGGAAACAGTGGTGGTGGCACGTTAACCATAACCGGATCAGCACCAACAAACTGACTTACCGCCAGAATTTTTAACATGACCGTGCAAGATGCCATGCAGTCTCGCGATGTGGTGTCAGGTATTATTCCGATCAATAATATAGATGCTTATGTATTGTTTGATTCGGGTGCTACTTGTTCATTTATATCCGATGACTTTGCTAAGAACTTAGAATTGCCTAAGGAGGAATTAGATTACCCTTTGAACATAGAAATTGCGAATAGGGAGGTAATTCCTGTTAGGTACGTACACAAGAACTGTAGGGTGGATATTAAGGGAAACGTAATGACTGTAGATCTTATCCCAATCAAACTTGGGGAATTTGACGTTATTTTGGGTATGGATTGGCTATTCAATTATGGAGCGATAATTGATTACCAAAAGAAACGTATTAACCTTATGACTCCATCAAAGGTAGTATTTTACGGCAGCAAGTCGCCTAGGCAAGTGAGTTATCTAACGATGATGTAGGCCAGGAAGTTGTTAAGACAAGGCTGTATGGGATACTTAGCCTACATAGTTGATACTCGAAAAGAGAGTCCGAAATTAGAAGAGATACTTGTCATAAGGGACTTTGTAGACGTCTTCCTAGACGATTTGCCAGGACTTCTGCCAGATAGGAAAGTTGAGTTTGTAATTGATTTGGCACTAGGAACTGCACCGATATTGAAGGCTCCGTACCGTATGGCCCCGATAGAGATGAAAGAATTAATGGTATAATTGCAAGAACTTTTAGATAAAAAGTATATTCAGCCGAGCATATCGCCGTGGGGAGCGCCGATGTTGTTTGTTAAAAAGAAAGACGGATCGATGCGACTTTGCATTGATTACAGGGAGTTGAACAAGGTCACGATTAAAAATAAATATCCGTTGCCAAGAATCGACGACTTGTTTGATCAGTTGAAAGGAGCTAGATATTTCTCGAAGATAGATTTAAGGAGTGGGTATCATCAGTTGAAGGTGAAGAAGGAAGATGTACCGAAGATAGCGTTCAGGATTCGTTATGGTCACTACGAGTTTCTGGTGATGTCATTTAGTCTAACGAATGCTCCTGCAGCATTCATGGAGTTAATGAACAGGGTGTTTAAGCCGTTTTTGGACAAGTTTATAGTAGTATTCATTGATGATATTTTAATTTACTCCAAAACCAAAAAAGAGAATGCAGACCATTTAAAAGCGACATTAGAAGCGTTAAGAAAAGAGAAGTTGTACGCTAAATTTTCAAAGTGTGAATTCTGGATAGAGCGAGCGCAATTTCTTGGACATGTGATTGACAAGTATGGGATTTCGGTGGATCCGTCAAAGGTTGAAGCAGTTCTTAACTGGGATCAGCCGAAGACACCATCAGAAGTAAGGAGTTTCCTAGGGTTGGCAGGTTACTACAGGAGATTCATTCAGAATTTTTTCAAAATCGCGACTCCGTTAACGAATTTGACTAGGAAGATGGTAAAGTTCGTTTGGACGGAGAAGTGTGAGGAAAGTTTCCAAGAATTAAAGAAGAGGTTGAGTACGGCGCCTGTGTTGTCTCTACCAGATAGCATAGGAAATTTTGTGGTGCATAGTGATGCGTCGCATAAAGGACTAGGCTGTGTACTTATGCAGAACGGTAAGGTCATTGCATATGCGTCACGACAATTAAAGGACTATGAAAAGGAGTATCCTACCCATGATTTGGAATTGGCCGCGGTTGTATTTGCTTTGAAGATATGGAGGCACTATCTTTACGGGGAGAAGTGTGAAATATATACAGACGACAAGAGTCAGAAATATATTTTTACACAGAAGGATCTGAACATGCTTCAGAGGAGATGGTTGGGATTAATAAAAGATTCCGACTGCGAGATTTTATACCATCCGGGTAAAGCAAATGTTGTGGCCGACGCCTTAAGTAGAAAGGGACGGGAGAAATTGTCTATGATTACCGCTCAAGAGGAGCTAATTACAGCAATGGCGAAACTAGAGTTGGAGGTGAAATATCTGGAAGAGTCTGACAAAAAATTATTTTAATTGGGAACCGGCCCAACTTTGGTGGATAAGGTTAAGGAAGCACAAATTTAGGACGAAGAATGTGATAGAATCAGGAAAACAATATCTGGAGGGGATGAAGCGAAATTCAAAGCGGATAACGAGGGAGTATTAAGATTCGAGGGAAGAATTTGGGTTCCGCCAGCACAAGAGGTTAAGGAAGAAATTTTGAGCGAAGCTCATAATTCAAGATATTCGATTCATCCGAGTAGTACGAAGATGTACCAAGATCTCCGACAGCATTTTTGGTGGCCGAATATAAAGAGAGACATTGCCGATTATGTAGCCAAGTGTTTGACATGTCAGAAAGTTAAAGCTGAACACCAGAGACCAAGTGGGCTATTACAACCGTTAGAAATCCCAAAATGGAAATGGGAGCACATCACCATGGATTTCGTAGTAGGTCTTCCGATGACTCAGAAAGGTTTCGACGCAGTATGGGTTATCGTAGATCGACTGACAAAATCAGCACATTTTCTACCGATCAAGATCAGATTCAACCTAGAGCAGTTGGCGAAGTTGTATGTGAAGGAGATTGTTTCGAGGCACGGAGTTCCAATATCTATTATCTCAGATAGGGATCTGCGCTTCACATCGAACTTCTGGAAACGGCTACAGGAATGCATGGGAATGCAATTATGTATGAGTACAACATATCATCCACAGACCGACGGACAGAGCGAAAGAATGATTCAAACATTGGAAGATATGTTACGAGCTTGCATTATGGACTTCAAAGGAAATTGGGATGATCATCTACCGTTGGTGGAATTTGCTTACAACAACAGTCATCACGCAAGTATTGGCATGCCGCCTTACGAAGCATTGTACGACAGAAAGTGTAGAACTCCATTATGTTGGGATGAAGTTGGCGAACGTTAATTGCTAGGACCAGAACTGGTGCAACAGACCGCAGAAATCGTCAAATTAATCAGGACAAGATTGATAGCAGCTCAGGATAGACAGAAGAAATATGCCAATCAACATCGTAAGAATCGAGAGTTTGAGTCTGGTAGTTATGTTTTCTTGAAAGTATCTCCCTGGAAAGGGAAGATTCGTTTTGGTAAGAAGGAAAAACTGAGCCCAAGGTTCATTGGACCCTTTGAAGTGTTAAGAAGAGTTGGTGAGGTCGCATATGAGGTAGCTTTACCTCCAGCGCTGGAACACATCCACAATGTCTTTCATGTCTCGATATTACGACCGTACAAACCCGATTACAAGCATGTCATAGAGTATGAACCCCTGCAAGTTGAGAAGGATTTGTCTTACGAAGAAGAGCCTGTTCAGATAGTTGACATGAAAGAACAAGTGCTACGAAATAAAATTATACCTTCTGTTAAGGTGATCTGGAGGAACCACAACGCTGAAGAAGCTACGTGGGAACTCAAAGATCAAATGATAAGAAATTATCCACAGCTATTTGCTTAGCCTATGTGTAGCGATTCTGGGGACAGAATCTTTGTAGGGGGGGGGGAGAATGTAACGGGACGAATTAATTGAGTCGTGATTCCGAGGATAGAATCCTTTTAAGGAGGGAAAGATCTGACGAACGAGAATTTTGTAATTTAATTTAAATATTTATTGAATTAAATAAATATTTTTCGATGATTTGCTTGTTGAACTAATTGATTAATTGATGAATTTGTGGTAGATTAATTTAATTATATATGTTACATTAGTAAAATTGATGTGGAGAATTTTTATATTCAAAGTATGTGTTTACTTTAGTTATTTGATTAAATGCATTAATTAAATAAGTATAATGTAATCTCTGATTATTTTAATAATTAATTAGAGACTAAATAATTTGTCATTATTAATAAAGGAGAATTTTAATTATGTGACTATGTGATTTAATGTGGTATTATTTTATTTTATTTAATTGATTTAAATAAGATTATTTAATTGATTAAATATGTGACATTGAACTATATAATAAGTAATTTATTAAAATAAATTAGAAGGGAGGAATAATTGAGTTGCCAAACAAGGCCTTAGTGGGAGTTGGTGCCAGTTATTAACTGACACCATGTTCTGCCATTTAGTTTTTCACGTATTATTATTATACCGATCATTCTATCAGCAGTTTCTAAAAGTTTATACAGAGAGAGAGAGAATTGAGAGGAATTAGAGAATTGAGAAGAAGTTTCATTCAATTGTTGCATAATCCAAGCACTAATCAAGGTAATTCCTTGATTTCAAACTTTAATTTATGTTCTTATGAGTTTTGTTCCATGAACGTATACTGAGTTATCTGTAAATTGAGTTGTCGACGCCGGTTTTTCGTCCTTTCCGATTTTTCAGCCTTTGGATTGAATGATTTTTTGGGAAAGGTCGGCATTGATGTCGACGGGGTTTTGAAAGATCGTTTTTTATGATGAGCCAATTAACCAGAGTCGCCAGTTGGTATATTTGAAATGGATGTACCAACTCATCCGAGTTTTCGTTTTTTTATAAATCGCTAGCTCATATGTGACTCCGAATTAATTGGTCTGCGAACCGAGATTCATAGAGTTCGGGGGCTTGCTTAAGCGAGGGGAATGTGTTAGGCACCCCCCGACTTCCGTGAAACACGGTTACCGCAATCTTGATGCTTTTTCTATCCTTTAATTCTTGAATGTGTATGTGTATGTGCGCGCGCGTGTGTGTGTGTGCCTATGTGAATGTCGTGGTGAGTTTGCATGAAGAAACCATTTGGGTTTTGATGAGAAGTCGTGGTTTCTTGTGAGAATGCTTTAGAATGTCACTTGGTTTATACGAGAAAGCTTTATAAGAAAGGTTTGATTTTAATTGTCAAAACTATGAGATTTTCATTAGGTGTCGTTTTGGCAAAACATAAATTTGTTAAACCTTAGCCAAAATAGGAATCGAGATTTATATGTTGCTTTCATAAATGATGGCAATTTCTAGGATCTCTTTCGCCCTATGTATCAAGGTTTAGTAAAACGATTATTTCTTTTTATAAAACTATTTTTTCGTGACATTTGGAAACGACTTTTCTTTAGCTTTCTCGTAAAATAGGAATCGACTTTCATTAGCATTTCCAATTCTTAGCCTCGTGATGCTAATATCCTACTTTGATTGATTTTAGAAAAATCTTTATTGTTTTGGCTTTGAAATCTTTTGTTTGGTGTCACAAATCAAATTAAATATCAAAACGCGTAGGGGCTATTCACGGGCATGTAAGCCATCAAAATATCCCCGAATGCCAACAATCACATATTTCACTACTACGGGGCCCTAAATCCGATTCTCGCCTTAGCGTCGTTTTAAGGCCCGACGATTACATGTTACAAAAACGAGCACCTTGAATCTATTATATATATCAAAACGTCCATCATTGTATTTGGACCACGGGGTCGCGTTCCTAGGCTCACACCCGAGATTACCACATACCCGCAAAATGAATACTACTAAACTAACCAACACGGATTTGCCTAATACACCATGATATCCGAAAATGATGATCTAAATAGATTACACCCAATAAATCACCATAAACAAGATGGAAATTTCACCAATTGGATATCCTCGGGTTATTAGGTAGAATTTTGTTCCGATGGAACCCTCACTAATAATCCCTAATCCATTATCCCACCACAAATTACATAAAAACTACATTTAATTTAACCAAACAATATGATATAAATTGCTATAACAAAGGGAATTTTCACCTTGCAAATGATCTCAAATGGATGTAAACTTGTGTATTTGAATAGGATGAGAAGTATATTTGATACAATCAAAATCAAAAGAGTATAAATCCTCTTTTTTTTTTCTCTCTTTTCTTCCTATTTGGTTGCAAAATTTGCTATTTTTCCTTCTATTTCCGTGCTTTGCTGCTGCTGAATTCTCCTCTTCTTTCAATCTCTCCACTTTCTGTATGCTGAAGCGGAAATGAGCTGAAATAGGCTGGCCAAAGCCAGCCGCCTACCTTCCACTCACCTGGTTTCGAGTTCCGTGTTTTCAACAGGGGCACTTATTGGCCGCAGATCAATCCGCGGCTGGCCGGTTTGACTTTCCCGATTTTCGTGTAACGCCTCGACTTTTGTGTCGTAACGTCGGTTTTCGCTGACAGGCTTGTATTTTGCAGTCCGGGAATTTCCAGGAGACGTGCCACCTCATTCGGGAATGCCCGTTTCGGACGGCCTTATTGTCACGTCAGCCTTGGTCGCCAATCATCGCGGTGGTGTTGAGCGTTCGCACTTGTGCCCATTCCCTTGCTCCCGCAAGCCGGTTCAATTGACGATTTTGCCCTCCTGTCACAGTTAGTATAGGGAACGCAAAATTTGGGTGTCTACAGCTGCCCCTCTTTATCATGTTTATGCAATGTTTAAATGAAATGAACAGGATAAAGAATAGACACTCGACGCATGAATGACAATGCACAAGGATGACAATACATACGTGATGCAACACACATGACTTATGATGCAACGTAAGATGCCACGGATGCAAAATATTCGTAAAAGGGTGTTAGTGCGGATGATCGTCTCGTCGGGGCCGGGTTTCGTCGCCGGTCACCCATCTCGTGATCGCCTGGTATCGTCGCCGGTCGATCGTCTCGTCGGGGCCGGGTATCGTCGCCGGTCACCCATCTTGTAACCCCCGGGTATCGTCACCGGTTGGTTGTCTTGTCGGGGCCGGGTGTCGTCGCCGGTCACCCATCTCGTGATCGCCGGGTATCGTCGCCGGTCGATCATCTTGTAACCCCCGGGTATCGTCGCCGGTTGGTTGTCTTGTCGGGGCCGGGTATCGTTGCCGGTCATCCATCTCGTGATCGCCGGTTATCGTCGCCGGTCGATCGTCTCGTCGGGGCCGGGTTTCGTCGCCGGTCACCCACCTCATAATCGCCGGCTATCGTCGCCGGTCGATCGTCTCGTCGGGGCCGGGTTTCGTCGCCGGTCACCCATCTCGTAATCGCCGGTTATCATCGCCGGTCGATCGTCTCGTCGGTGCCGGGTTTCGTCGCCGGTCACCCATCTCGTGATCGCCGGGTATCGTCGCCGGTCGACCATCTCGTCGGGGCCGGGTATCGTCGCCGGTCACCCATCCTGTAACCCCCGGATATCGTCACCGGTTGGTTGTCTTGTCGGGGCCGGGTATCGTCGCCGGTCACCCATCTCGTGATCGCCGGGTATCGTCGCCAGTCGATCATCTCGTCGGGGCCGGGTATCGTCGCCGGTCACCCAACTTGTAACCCCCGGGTATCGTCGCTGGTTGGTTGTCTTGTCGGGGCCGGGTTTCGTCGCAGGTCACCCATCTCGTAATCGCTGCGTATCGTCGCCAGTCGATTGTCTCGTCGGGGCCGGGTTTCGTCGCCGGTCACCCATATCGTGATCGCCGGGTATCGTCGCCGGTCGACCATCTCGTCGGTGCCGGGTCTCGTATCCGGTCACTCGGTCGCATTGAGAAGCCGCGTTCGACCTCCGATTCATCAAAAACTCGTATTTCATTACCGAATTATGAGTCAAATGGGCTTCAGGATCGATTAAGCTTACATTGGACCAAGGGGGAGCATTGGGCCCAGCCGCAGATGGATCTGCGGCCAGCCGCAGATGGATCTGCGGCCAGCCGCAGATTGATCTGCGACCAAGATCGGGGCTTTAAGCGGCCAGCCGCTTCCCAGATCTGTCACTTTCATTCGTACCCCACGCGACTTTTTCGACCTTTGCACGCCCTTTTGCTGAGTTCTCCAACCTTTTTGCAAAAACTGCTCCGGTAGGATCGATCTACGCGCTATAGGTAACACTTTGACCGGTTGTTTTTCAATTTCGTCAATGTTTTGCTATACATTTGGCTATTTGCATGGTTAGAGATAGAAATGTATGCTTTACAATGCTATGCTATGTATTATCATATATACATGCTATGTATCAACTGTGTGAGTCCTATTTCATGCTCATGATGCGGTCCCACATATCTGTTTGTTCCTTTTTTGAAAGAAAATCATGCATTATGGTCCTTTACATGCTTTAATTACACATATGAATGCACTTCGATCTGTTGTGGCTTGGGTTCTTTTGAAAAACATGCTTGGATATGCATGGGATGTCCATTTTACAGACGGAACTCTGCCGAATTTTTTTTTTTTTCATGAACACATAATAAACATGCATCATGCTGCATTAATTCTATGATGACGATTAGAATGTTTATGACATAATTCAAAATAGAATTTACCTCCCTCTTCGTCTGTTCTATTCCAGCTATGGATCCCGATGCTCCCAGTAGCTCTTCTGCGTCTCGGACTTCGGGCGTTCGCCGCCGTAGGGTTGCACCTGCCCCTGCTCTTCCTCGGACCCGTCAGGCTCGTCGACTGGCAGAGGCTGTCATCCGTCCCGATCACCCGGACGTTGAAGAGGTTGCTCTTCCGGAGGTTGCGGCAGAGGGGCCATCCTCCAACACACCGGCCCCATCTCCTCACCGCGCCCTCTCTGGCGCCTCTGTGCAGATACCCGATCTATTGGGTCGGGATCTCAGTCGTCACCCCTCAGCATCTCTTGTAGCTAATGAGGTATGCTTAAAGTACTTCTCTGAACTTATTCCCAAATTTTGTTTAGATCTCGACTGATCCATTCATTTTTTGTCACATGTGTCCGAGTTTACCCAGCCGAGGGGTAACTGGTTTAACATTTACTCCCTCTATACCGCTCTGCATAGCGACTACCAGGCGGTGGTGGATTCCTGGGGCTTCCGTCACTTTTTCACTGTCATCCCCCGCCAGTTCCCCTGGGGTTACATGAGGGCCTTATCGGAGCGATGGTTCCACCAGACGCAGTCTCTTCATCTTCTTAACTGCGAGGTTGTGCTGACCCCCTGGGACTGGAGGTACATCACGGGTATAGAGTTTACCGGGTCCCGTGTCCCTCTGGATCTTGACATTACTCCAGCGGAGGTCCGGGCTTTATTGGGCTTCGCTGCTGAGGACCGGGACTTTAAGGCCCGTAGTATTCGGTCCGGTGCTTTAGCTGTTGATGCTGTCGGGGGTATATACGCACTGCCTATTCCAGCAGATTAGGGTACTCGTGACATTCTGCTACGGCGCTTGTTCCTGACCATTATGAGGGGTTGTTTCCTAGGGAACAACTCCTCTACCATTCATTTCAGCGTCATAGGAGCTGTCAGAGACGTAGACCGGATCGGTGACTAAGATTGGGGGTCGTTCACCTTTGCTTATTTCCTCCACGGTCTGCGTCTACGTTCGGAGGGACAGACAGATGCCTGGCTCGGATTCTATCACTTTTTGCTGGTGAGGCTTCTCTTCCTCTCCTCTTACTGTACTTTCCTTCATTTATTTCTCTTTTCTACATTTGTCGGTTATTTCATGCTTTTCACTGTTTCTGTTTGCAGTTCTGGGCCTACGAGCGTCTTCCATGTCTGAGGCCTGTCACTACTCTTGGCCTGGACACTTATCCCCGGGGTTGGCGATGGCATCATAGCACTTTGGAGGAGGTCCTGGTATCTGGCAGCTTTGCACACTGCCGCATCTAGCTGGAGCTGATCACCGCTGCAGATGTCGTCTGGACTCCTTATCTTTCGGAGCATCTAGCTGTGGGGTTTACAGATGGGTATCCTTCCGGCCCAGAGTTCACGCTGTCCACCCGTCGTCTCACTTTGCAGAGTGTCGGAGGATGGGTGATGTATTTGGGAGAGCGCACATTCAGATGCGTGACTGGAGAGATCCGCATCCCGCATTCCCTTCCTTTCACTACCTCCTGGCCGCTGGATTCTCAGCCTTCGGAGATTATGCTCACAGGGGAGGACGGCCGGATGCTATCTACTGGTCCCAGTACGAGCGAGGCTTTCCGGATTTGGTGGGTGCCTCGCACCATCGGTCCTCAGACCCGGGCTACTTTCTTCCTTGGAGACATGGTTCCTGGCTCGGTGATGATGACCGATTGGGCTACCTGCGTTCGGACTCCCACTCATGCTGAGCAGATTTCCACCTTGACCCGCCAGGTGGAGCAGCTGTCGCTGTATCTTCGGGTGTTAGGCCGGACTCCAGAGGATGCTTATGCCTACGATCCTTACAGTGCGGGTTATGATGTAGGCCCGAGCTCATCTGATGCCACAGCGCAGCCATACATTCCTGACATGAATTTTGGTCCTCCGACTTCGACGACCCCAGGGGATCAGTTCGAGGATCCCGCTTTCATAGATGACATTGACTTTGTTTAGATCATGATAGGATAGGGCTTTGGTACCTGCACCTGTTTAGACTTATTTTTTTTCCTTTTTTATCATTATTATATGCACTATGTACTGAACTCATTTGTTTTATTTATGCACAGTATTTAACTTTTATCTCTATGAAATTCATTTGCTTTATTATTAACTGTATGATGCATGCTTTTTTTATTTGTGGATAGAGAATGACCCCTGTACAGTCTTTTTGATACTATTTTTCACAGATGTCGTCCTCAGATGTCGTGGTACGTTTGGATTCCATTCCTCCCACAGGGTTGGTCGGCAGTCTCCTCCGTTGGTTGGACAGTTTATCGCCGGCCGATAGGGTCGTTGCAAATGGCCTTTTGGGACATTCTCGGTCCCTATTATCCTTCCAGGTGCCAGCGGGCTTTGTGGATGGTATTCTGAGCTATTGGGCGCCTGCCCGTCAGGTGTTCAGGTTAGGGATAGTAGAGCTGACCCCCACCCTCGAGGAGTATGCTCGCTTCACCGGCTTGTCTTTGGATGGTCCTTGTGCTAGGGTTACAGCTGGTTCCATGCGCCATCAATTCTTGACTTTCACCGGTTTGCGGAGGGCTGTCTTGTTATCGGTGATCACATCAGACCATATAGTTTCCTTCAGTTCTTGATTGACCGATTTGGCTCACCCGACAGTTTTCATCTTTTCTTCGGTGATTTTTCCGTGTCCGAGGAACGCTGGGGTGCCTTGAGAGTAGACGTTCTGATGGCCTGTGTCGTCTCAGTTTTGTACTTACCTGCAGGACCCGATCAGTTGGACATGCGGGTTGTCGCGGCCGTTAGAGCCCTTCAGGAGGATCACACCATTCTTCCCATGATATTGGCGGATACCTACATGTCAGCCTCGTATTGCCAGTCTTTCCGAGGCAGAGTATTCAGAGGGAGCTCGACCTTGTTATACGTGTGGTTCATGAGTCATCTCAGTCCCATCGGCCATTTCCGTCGCCAAGGGTTTTGCTTCAGCCATGACATAGCCACGCAGTTTTCGTTTCGTCCCATGAGCTGTACTGATGTGGCCTCCTGGACATCATTTTTGTCGGTCATTGAGGATCCCTTTCATCTCCTGGTCTATTCGGGTTATTGCTCCTTTATGAGCTTCTTGATTCACGTGCCCAATCTGGATTTCATCCCTATTGCTGGCTTGAGGGGCGTGATGACTTATCATCCCTTGGCAGTTACAGGGCAGTTTGATCAGACATAGGATTTTCACCCCTTCACGGGTGCAGCCGCCTACCGCTTTCTCATATCATCCCAGACAGAGAGGGATCTACTGCGGGTATACGATCTTTGGTCTCACAGGATCTTTGCCGAATATAGTGAGAGCTGCCACATCCAGACATTTGCTTACGTGCAGTGGTTGCGCGGAGACTCGGATCCAGTTAGTTTTAGTCAAGCTGGGGCCTTTGATGACTCTGGAGTGATTTTCCCAGATGATACCACAGATCATTCTGTCTTAGTTGATTCTGCCCCTAGTCGGGCCACTGAAGACAGCCGGATCCGACTTGCCTTGATTGCTATTGAATCTGAGAGGGATGCTGGCATTGCTGAGAGAGATGTCGCTATTCTGGCCAGAGATGTTGCCATTGCTGACAGAGACGCCATTGTATTTCAGACCAGGGCAGTTATAGATGCTCATTCTGGGACTGTCAGCCGAGCTATTGCTTTATTGGACCGCATTGACATGATGGGGCAACAGATTGCAGGGGATGTTGATGCTTTAGATCTATCCACCACCTTATCCATCCTGCTTCAGTTAGTTTCAGATTTGTAGATCATTTTATTTCCTGCATAGACTATGTTAGTTTCATCGGTTATTGAAAGAGAAATCTTGTAATAAAATGACTTATATATATAGACATGCATTTAAATTTAGTCATTTTCTCTTTTCGTCGTATCATTGCCTTTCATTGGATCCTCATTTTATCCAGTTGACCACGATTTTGACATTTCGCCTTCTTTCTCTTCTCAAGTCTTGATGGAGATCTGACAGATATTGCCGTACCCCTGTCGATTTCATCGGATTGGGTCTTAGATTTTGGACAACTATTTGGTTGGATCAGGGTTATGTCATTTGGGATGAAGTTGGTTAGGCGGCTGGTTTCGGGAAGGTTTATCTGGCTGTTAGAAATTGGTTTTATTTAGGGAAAGGATTATTTTTAATGGATCGGACCGTGCCGTGATGGCTGCCTACGTACCCCCACAAGCTGGGAGATCAGGTCCTACGTAGTTCGTTCTCAAAGAAAAAGGGGAACTGATGATTCAAGCATAGAACCGCTTCACCGAGTCGGAATTGAGAGGCTGTGGAAATATCTCACCATCCATTTCTTGCAATATGAGGGCTCCTCCAGACAACACTTTCTTAATCACAAATGGTCCTTCCCAGTTTGGAGCAAACTTCCCCTTGGCTTCGTCTTGACAAGGCATGACTCTTTTTAGCACCAAATCATTTTCCTTGAACTTCCGGGGTCTTATCCTTTTGTCGTATGACCGAGAGATCCTTTGTTGATATAACTGACCGTGCCAAACAGCAGCCACCCTCCTTTCATCAATTAGGGCCAATTGGTCGTATCGACTTTGCATCCAATCCTCCTCGCTTATCTGAGCATCGATCACTATTCTGAGGGACGCCATCTCAACCTCAACTGGCAGAACGGCCTCCATTCCATACACCAAAGCGTAAGGGGTTGCCCCTGTAGAAGTACGCGTTGACGTTCGGTATGCTAGCAGGGTGAGGGGTAACAGATCCGGCCATCCCCGATAATTAGCAGACATTTTCGCCATGATCCTCTTGATGTTCTTATTTGCAGCCTCCACTGCCCCATTCATTTTAAGACGGTAAATGACAGAATTTAGGTGTTTGATCTTAAACTGGTCGCACAATCCTTTCATGAGGGCGTTGTTTAAATTCTTGGCATTGTCGGAGACCAAAACCTCAGGTTGCCCGTATCGACAAATGACATTATTCCTGATGAAACCGACGATGACCTCCTGAGTTACTTTGGGGAAAGAAGCTGCTTCTACCCATTTGGTGAAGTAATCGATAATGACGAAAATGAATCGGTGCCCGTTGCTTGCTTTGGGCTCTATCGGTCCGATTACATCCATTCCCCACATTGAAAATGGCCACGGGGAAGTCATACAATGCAGTTCATTGGGAGGCGTATGGATCACATTACCGTGCGCCTGGCATTGGTAGCACCTGTAGACACCCAAATTTTGCACTTTGTATACTAACCTTGACAGGAGGGCAAATTCGTCAAATGGACCGGCCTGCGAGAGCAAAAAAACAGGAAAAGTATAGACGCTCGACGCCACCATGACAATGTGCAACCGAAATCGACATGACAGCAAGGCCATCCGAATTTGGCATTCTCGGAGGGTGTGGCACGCCTCCCAATGATTCCCGGACTGTAAAATACGAGCCTGTCAGCGAAAACCAGCGTCACGGCACGAGAATCGAGGCATAGCACGAAAATTGAGAAAGTCAAGCCAGCCAGCCGCGGATTGATCTGCGGCCAAGTGGGTGCGCCAGCACGGAAACCAGGAAATCAGCACTATCAGCTGAGTGCGATGGGAGGTGGGCCAGCCAGCCGCAGATGGATCTGCGGCCAGCCGCAGATCAATCTGCGGCTGGCTCTGGCCAGCCTATTTCAGCCCAGTTTCGTGCAGCATACAGGAGGCTCAGCAATTTGAAAAGAATTGGGAAGAAGAAGGAAATTCCAGCAGCAAAAGAGCACGGAAATTGAGAGGAAAAAGAGAGAAATTTTGCAATCAAATAGGAAGAAAAGAGAGAAAAAAAGAGAGAATTTAATTCTTTTGATTTTGATTGTATCAAATACACTCCTTATCCTATTCAAATACACAAGTTCATATCCATTTGAGATCAATTGCAAGGTAAAAATTTCTATTTGTTCTAGCAATTCATGTTATATTGATTGGGTAAATTAGATGTAACTTTCATGTATCTTGTTGAACAATCATGGATTAGGGATTATTGGTGAGGGTTCCATCGGAACAAAATTCTTCCTAATAACCCGAGGATATCCAATTGTTGAAATTTCTAGCTTGTTTATGGTGATTCATTGGGTGTAATTTATTTGGATTGTCATTTTCGGATATCATGGTGTATTAGATAAATCCGAGTTGGTTAATTATGTAGTATTCATTTTGTGGGCATGTCATAATCTCGTGTGAGCCTAGGAGCGCGACCCCGTGGTTTAAATCCGATGATGGACGTTTTGATGTATGTAATAGATTCAAGGTGCTCATTTTTGTAACATGTAACCGTCGGGCCTTAAAACGACGCCAAGGCGAGAATCGGGTTTAAGGCCCCGTAGTAGTGAAATATGTGATTGTTGGCATTTGGGGATATTTTGATGGCTGACATGCCCGTGAATACCCCCGACGCGTGTTTACGCTTGATTAGATTTCGTGACACCAAAATGATTCCAAAAGATTAAACGATAAAGATTTTTCTAAAACCAATCAAAGTAGGACATTAGCATCACAAGGCTAAAAATTTGGAAATGCTAACGAAAGTCGATTCCTATTCTACGAGAAAGCTAAAAAGAAGTTGTTTTCAAATGTCACGAAAAAATGGGTTTTATAAAAGAAATTAAATGTTTTATTAAACCTTGATGCATAGGGCGAAAGAGATCCTAGAAATTGCCTATCATTTATGAAAGCAACGTACAAATCTCAATTCCTATTTTGGTTAAAGGTTTAAAACTCTTGTTTTTGCCAAAAACGGCACCTAATAAAAACCTCATGGTTTTTGATAATAAAAAATCAAACCTTTTCTCATAAAGCTTTCTCGTGTATGCCGAAAAGACATTCCGAAGCATTCTCAAATTGAAGCACGGCTTTTCCTAAAAATCCAAATGATTCTTTCATACAAACTCACCACAACATTCACATAAGCACACACACACACACCTGCATATATACATATTTCATGAATTAAAGGATAGGACAGCGTCAAGATTGCGGTAACCGTGTTTCACGGAAGTCGAGGGGTACCTAACACCTTCCCCTCACTTAAGCAAGCCCCCGAACTCTATGAATCTCGATTCGCAGACCAATTAATTCGGAGTCACATATGAGCCAGCGATTTATAAAAAACGAAAACTCGGATGAGTTGGTACATCCATTTCAAATATACCAACTGGTGACTCTGGTTAATTGGCTCGTCATAAAAAACGATCTTTCAAAACCCCGTCGACCTCAATGCCGACCTTTTCCAAAAATCATCTAAACCAAAAGGCTAAAAATTGGAAAAGACAAAAAAGGACAAAGTCGGATAAAACCGGCGTCGACAGCACCGTTTGACATGATCATCGCAGTCGGCCTTCAGTGTTAACCAATAATGCCCCGTTCTCAAGATCTTTTTGGCCAGCATCGGCCCACTCATGTGTGGCCCACACACTCCACCATATATTTCGTTCATAATCCTCTGGGCCTGCGTTTCATCTACGCATTGCAACAGTCCCAAACCAGCATCCCTTTTGTAGAGTGAATCCCCACTCAGGTAAAATTTCATTGCCACCTTTTGAATTCTCATCCTCTCAGCTCGGCTTGCCTAGTCGGGAATGGATCTATCCCTCAGATATTCCCTTATGTCGTGATACCAAGGCTACTTTGGTAGAATCACCCCGTCTGATAATACTGCAACATGTTCCTCATATGCCGGGGCATTCTGTACTGCTATCTCAATCTGTGGAACATCTTTTCTTTTGATTATATGGATTAAAGAAGCCGGTTGCCAACGCATCCGCAAAATCATTTCGTCCCCGGGGAATATGGCGAAAAGCGATATCTTCGAACTCTTGCATCAACTGGGTAACACAACGATGGTATGGAAGTAACCGAAGCTCTTTAGTGTTGTACACCCCGATCGCTTGTCTGATTACCAGTTCTGAATCCCCGAACACTACTAGTATCTTCACTCCCCTGTCGCGGGCAAAGCGGAGTCCCAATATACATCCCTCGTATTCAGCTGTGTTGTTCGAATTGCTGAATTGCAGTTTAGTGGCCACAGAGTATTGTTCTCCGGTGATAGAGACCAGGACCGCTCCGGCTCCTGCCCCCTCGGCATTCATGGAACCATCAAAATACAGCTTCCAGAACTGCCCCCCGTCATCACATTTCGTGTGTGATACCCAAAATATATCTTCGCCCGGTAGGGGAGTTTCTAACGGCTCCATCCCCCCTGACGGGGTTTCTGCCAACTGATCTGCAATTCCCTGCCCTTTCATGGCTTTCTGAGTTACGTACACCATGTCGAACTGTTGTAAGATTAACTGCCATCTTGACAGTCGACAGTTCAGCATGGGCCTTTCAAAAATATATTTCAGGGGATCCATTTTTGATATCAGGTACGTCGTATGCCCATGGAGGTAGTGCTGTAATCTCCCTGCCGCCCAGGCCAGAGCACAACAGGTCTTCTCGATGGGAGTGTAATTCTGTTCACATTGGCTAAATCTCTTGCTGAGGTAATAGATGGCCTGCTCTTTACCTGCCTCATTTTTCTGTCCCAGCATACATCCCATCGCGATGGCATTGACCGATATATACATAAACAGAGGGATCCCGTCCTTCGGGGGTACCAACACTGGTGCCTCTGTCAGTTGCTTTTTAATGGTCTGAAAAGCCTTCTGACATTGCTCATTCGATTCTTGGGAAGCACCTTTCCTTAACAATTTGAAAATTGGCTCGCATGTAGTCGTCAAGTGGGATATAAAACGGCTGATGAAGTTTATTCTTCTGAGGAATCCTCTTATCTCCTTGTCTGTGTGAGGTGCCGGCATATCCACAATGGCCTTAATCTTTGTTGGATCCAACTCAATGCCTCGATCACTAACCAGGAATCCCAAGAGCTTACCCGACTGCACTCCGAAAGCACACTTTGCTGGATTGAGCTTCAAATTATACTTTCGGAGCCGATCAAATAGCTTTTTAAGATGGATTATATGGTCAGATTCTACCCTTGACTTCACGATAATGTCATCCACGTAGACCTCTATTTCCTTATGCATCATATTGTGGAACAGGGCCATCATGGCTCTCTGATAAGTAGCCCCCGCGTTTGTGAGACCAAAAGCCAATCGTCTATAGCAGAACGTGCCCCAAGGGGTGATGAACGCGGTCTTTTCCCGATATTCTTCCGCCACCATTATCTGATGATACCCGGCAAAGCAATCCACAAAAGAGTACATTTCGTACTGGGCCGTGTTATCCACCAGGATGTGTATGAAAGGCACCGGGAAGTTATCCTTGAGACTGGCCTTGTTTAGATCTCTATAGTCCACACATACCCTCACCTTCCCTCCAGGCTTAGCCACTGGGACTACATTGGACAACCATTCTGGGTAAGTGGACACCATAATGATTCCCGCCCTGAACTGCTTGATGATCTCTTCCTTCACTTTTAAGCTCCACTCCGGTTTCAACTTTCTTAACTTTTTCTTGACAGGCCTGAAACCCTCCTTGATGGGCAATCGGTGTACCACAATGTCGGTGGGCAATCCGATCATATCCTCATGAGACCAGGCAAAGACATCCTCATATTGGTTTAGCAACTCAGTCATTTCTGCTTTTTTGGCTGGGGGTAAGGTATGTCCCTATCTTGAGTTCTTTTGGCTTGTTAGGGGTTCCGATATCTATAGTGATGGTTTGGTCTAAGTTGGGTTTGGGTTTATCCTCGACCCATCCTTTGATCTCGTCAGGCGCGTCGTCATAATCTGTCTCATCTTGCTCAATGCCCATTAAATCGAAATCCAGCTCAATGTCAAAATCATAATCATCATTCAAATTTGAAAGACCGCTTGTTAGGCAAGGATTATTCAAATTGGTACACCTGACATGAAACAAAATACTTGTCATATATAAGTTATTTTCCACAACGATCACATTTTCAGATAACATGAAGAAACGACATAATTATGCAAAATACAAAACAACAACAAAAATAAACTTCTTCATCCTCCCATCCTCTGGGGTCTACCACCCTGATGTCGGGTTTTACCCTTGTTTGGATATCACTGGTTTTATGGTCCAGTTGTCGACGGTCAGGTCAGATGAAATGCGCTGGATAAAAGGGGGCTTCACATCGGAAACTTCCCCGATGATTACGGATACGTCGCCTGAGTCCTCCCTTCTACCTTCCTCAGGAATAATTAGCCCTGCCCAATCGATGACATGTACATTTTGTTGGGCTCCCTGTGGCGTGACAACATCTGTCCCCTCTCTACTGCTTGTTAATTGTCCGGGGATATAACACTTGGTTTCAAACTCTTGTGCGACCTCCTGTAGGAAACTTTCCCTCTTGGCCGATTCATTACTTGCGGGGGTTAATTCTTCATCCCCTGACTCAATCACAGGCTCGCTAATCCCCTGTTCATTGTTGACCTTGGTCACCAGACTGCCAGCCAGCCGAATCGGAGCCGCACCTTGACGGTGTCTCCGTGCTACGCCTTCACGATATCCCAACCCTGCTTTACCTATCTGATGGGGTAGCTGAATGGGCTCGGTGATTCCTTGGCTACTCTTTCCTAATCCTTGTCCAGGCTGGAATTTCATTTTCATCATTTCTTTTGCAACGAAGGTAAGTTCTGGAGAGACCTTAGGTTTCACGGCTGGGGCTCCCAGGCATCTGTAGTGGGGAGTGCTAATTTCCAGCGCCTGAAAACTGGTAGGTGCCGCCGACTCGTCCACATTAATCACTGGTAGGCCATTCTTGGGAGGAGAAGGATCATCACATTCTGCCGAGATCGTTACCATATTCCCATCGATGATTAGTTTGATCTGCTGGTGTAGCGTGGAAGGAACTGCCCCGGCCATGTGTATCCACGGTCTTCCCAATAACAAGTTATAACTGGCGGCAATGTCTAGGACTTGGAAAGAGATATCAAAAGTACAAGGTCCTATTTCCACTGGCAATTCTATCTCTCCAATTGTATCCCTCCGGGAACCATCGAAGGCTCGCACCACTACATGACTGGCCCGTAGGCGCTTAAGATTGATGTTCATCTTCTGCAATGTACTGAGGGGACAGATATTCAATGTCGATCTCCCATCAATCAGCACCCCATTCATGATATAACCCGAGGAGATTACCGCGATATGTAGCGGTTTTCGGTGCCCCCTTCCTTCCTTGGGGATGTCCTCATCTGCAAAGGATATTACATCACTCTCCAATAGATGGCCCACCAGATGGTCGAAACCTTCCTTGCTAATTTCTTTGGGAACGTATGCCTCCTCCAGGACCTTCGCCAGACTTTTGCAATGATCATTTGACGATAACACCAAGTCCATGATTGATGTCAGGGTCGACTCCTCACTTAATATCTGGACCCCTCTTGTTTCCGGGTGATCCATCCTTTTCAAGAATTCTATGGCTTTCTCCTCGGAGATCTCTTCATTTTTCTTCGCTTTGTTCTCAAGGACCCGTCCAGGAAGATACAAAGGATTCCCCCTTGTCGTCACAGAAGCACAACTGGCCGCTTCCTCTGACACCCCCCCATAATTCCATGGTACCGTCTTTAGATTGCTGACAGGGATTTGCGGCCTCGCTGCAAAGATGAGGGGTTTCGGCGCCGCCAACTTGACAGGTCCCTTAGTGGTATTTCTGCTTACACCCATCAACCTAATGGGCGCTCCCCGTGCACTCCCGTGATCATTTATCATGTTGATCATTTCATCAATTTTTTTCAAATAGTTCAGCCTTGACGGCCCCTCGGCTTCACTGGCCTCTGCCACATTAACTCCCCCTCCATCATGTCTAGGCAGGGGATTGACCTTAACATTTGGGGAGTCTGGCTGTTCCACCACAATTTCCCTACTATCAATCAAGTTCTGGATTCTGTGCTTCAACGTCCAACAGTCCTGCGTATCATGGCCAGGGGAACCTGAGTGGTATGCGTATCGCTTGCTTGGGTCAAACCTTCTTCCCTTCGGGTCACTTGGGGGTACCAAATCGACTATCTTCTTTTGGGCTATCAATACCGCCAAGACCCGTTCAAGAGGCTCCCCGAGCGGGGTGAATACTCGATTTTGCGAGGCCTCAAATCTCCTTCGCCCCTCCGCCCTCTGATCAGTGAAGTTAGGCTGTCGGGATGGCCCCACTCTCTGCACCTGTACTGGAAGATGGTTTTCTGTCTTTCTAGATGAGCCCTGAAGGATGAGGGAAACATCCTCCTCTTTTCTTCTTTTGCACCCTACGGGAAGTGTTGCCATAATTTCCACTCTGTATTTGTTCTGCAGTCGTTTCCAAAGCCGTGAAATCCCGAATCTTACCAGACTTCAGACCCATATCCACCATTTCTCCGTGTTTAATCATCTCGGCGAAAGGCCTACCAATCCCTGATATAACGCGCTCATAATAAGGGGCCTCTTGAATATCTACGAAGGTCATCACCATCTCCGACTCGCTCATCGGGGGATTCACCTGTGCAGCCATACCCCTCCATCGTTGTGCATAGTCCCTGAAGGATTCCCTGGGTTGCTTCTTAACTTTTGTCATTTGGTATCTATCAGGGGCCATTTGTGCTTGGAAGCTATACTGTGTTAAGAAGGTGTGGGCCAACTCCTCCCAATTGTGGATCCGGGCATTATCAAGACGGGCATACCAGATTCTCGCCTCTCCCGTCAAACTCTTTTGAAAAAGTTGCATTCTTAGACCCTCGTCTTCTGCATAAGATCCCAACTCCCCAACGTAGATTTTCAGATGTGTATAAGGATCCCCCTTTCCATTGTATTTCTCAAATTCAGGAATTTTAAATTTCTCCGGATATCTGGTTCCAGGGAAGACACAAAGATCTGAGTAATTCACCTTGCCTAGGGACCCTATGCCCTTCATAGATTGGATAGTTTCCTCCATTTGTTTCATTTTCTTTCGCAGGTCATCAGTATCTCCCTCTTCCGGGATAGTAATTACTGCCTTGTTAGGTACGGGAATGGCCTTTGGGACGACTGGCTCGCCCTTAGGTTGGGGTGGATCCTCTTTATGTGGATCCTGTCGAGGTATCAATTGTTCCCTCAGCATGATGACCATTTCTAACATCTGCTTCTTGAAATCATCAAATTCCTCCCTAGATATGGAGCCAGGATTAGTAGGTGGGAGCTCAGCCATTTCAGATGTAGAGTTTTGGGCCCTTTTAGACTGCGAACGGGTTTGAGGAGCAATCCTACAAAGACAATGGTTCGAAGTTTAGTCCTGGGAAAATAAAAAATGGATGCATGCTAAAGTTGTAACTTTTGTATTTTTGGGTTTTTTAATCTTTCCCTGTAAAACAGAAAGTTAGTAGTCCTTTAATGCAATAACAAATGCTAAACACGACTTTATTATGCTTCCCCAGCTGTTCCCTGCAAAACATAGAGTTTAGTAACTTCTTTTGACAGAAAGGGAAGCATATATGAATGGGATCATGACATTTATACGCGTGAACGTAAAAGGGCATGAAGAGACTTTTCCTGCGTGGGGTTAATCTGAGGCTGACCTATCCTAAGGTTACTCTCACGGGCTTTTCGGCATGAAGGTCCCCAAATCTTCGCAATCTACTCGTCTGAGTCCTTTCGATTGGAGCGGATTTGGGTGGTGCGTTTCCTGAGCCATCTCCGGGGAGCAGCCCCTTCGAGTCCAGTAATAAGCAACCGACAGGTTCGCCTCAGGAGGAGGTACTCTCTCAACATACATTCACATTCATCGTCCTCACCGTATGCAAATGATTATTTAAAAGTAAAGCAATTCCATTCAATCATTCATTTATTGGACAAAACACACATTCACACAACAAAAAGAAAAAAATCAAAATATCGCACATACACACATTTTATGAATTTTTAAAGGATATGATAGCATCAAGATTTGAACGCGGCTTAAGCCCTCTAATGTTCCCCAGCAGAGTCGCCAGCTGTCGACGCCGGTTTTTCGTCCTTTTCGATTTTTCAGCCTTTGGATTGAATGATTTTTTGGGAAAGGTCGGCATTGATGTCGACGGGGTTTTGAAAGATCGTTTTTTATGATGAGCCAATTAACCAAAGTCGCCAGTTGGTATATTTGAAATGGATGTACCAACTCATCCGAGTTTTCGTTTTTTTATAAATCGCTGGCTCATATGTGACTCCGAATTAATTGGTCTGCGAACCGAGATTCATAGAGTTCGGGGGCTTGCTTAAGCGAGGGGAAGGTGTTAGGCACCCCCCGATTTCCGTGAAACACGGTTACCGCAATATTGATGCTTTTTCTATCCTTTAATTCTTGAATGTGTATGTGTATGTGCGCGTGTGTGTGTGTGCCTATGTGAATGTCGTGGTGAGTTTGCATGAAGAAACCATTTGGGTTTTGATGAGAAGTCGTGGTTTCTTGTGAGAATGCTTTAGAATGTCACTTGGTTTATACGAGAAAGCTTTATGAGAAAGGTTTGATTTTAATTGTCAAAACTATGAGATTTTCATTAGGTGTCGATTTGGCAAAACATAAATTTGTCAAACCTTAGCCAAAATAGGAATCGAGATTTATACGTTGCTTTCATAAATGATGGCAATTTCTAGGATCTCTTTCGCCCTATGTATCAAGGTTTAGTAAAACGATTATTTCTTTTTATAAAACCATTTTTTCGTGACATTTGGAAACGACTTTTCTTTAGCTTTCTCGTAAAATAGGAATCGACTTTCATTAGCATTTCCAATTCTTAGCCTCGTGATGCTAATATCTTACTTTGATTGATTTTAGAAATATCTTTATTGTTTTGGCTTTGAAATCTTTTGTTTGGTGTCACAAATCAAATTAAATATCAAAACGCGTAGGGGCTATTCACGGGCATGTAAGCCATCAAAATATCCCCGAACGCCAACAATCACATATTTCACTACTACGAGGCCCTAAATCCGATTCTCGCCTTAGCGTCGTTTTAAGGCCCGACGATTACATGTTACAAAAACGAGCACCTTGAATCTATTACATATATCAAAACGTCCATCATCGGATTTGGACCACGGGGTCGCGTTCCTAGGCTCACACCCGAGATTACCACATACCCGTAAAATGAATACTACTAAACTAACCAACACGGATTTGCCTAATACACCATGATATCCGAAAATGATGATCTAAATAGATTACACCCAATAAATCACCATAAACAGGATGGAAATTTCACCAATTGGATATCCTCGGGTTATTAGGAAGAATTTTGTTCCGATGGAACCCTCACTAATAATCCCTAATCCATTATCCCACCACAAATTACATAAAAACTACATTTAATTTAACCAAACAATATGATATAAATTGCTATAACAAAGGGAATTTTTCACCTTGCAAATGATCTCAAATGGATGTAAACTTGTGTATTTGAATAGGGTGAGAAGTATATTTGATACAATCAAAATCAAAAGAGTATAAATCCTCTCTTTTTTTTCTCTCTTTTCTTCCTATTTGGTTGCAAAATTTGCTATTTTTCCTTCTATTTCCGTGCTTTGCTGCTGCTGAATTCTCCTCTTCTTTCAATCTCTCCACTCTCTGTATGCTGAAGCGGAAATGAGCTGAAATAGGCTGGCTGGCCGCCTGCCTTCCACTCACCTGGTTTCGAGTTCCGTGTTTCGAGTTCCGTGTTTTCAAAAGGCGCACTTATTGGCCGCAGATCAATCCGCGGCTGGCCGGTTTGACTTTCTCGATTTTCGTGTCACGCCTCGACTTTCGTGCCGTAACGTCGATTTTCGCTGACAGGCTTGTATTTTGCAGTCCGGGAATTTCCGGGAGACGTGCCACCTCATTCGAGAATGCCCGTTTCGGACGGCCTTATTGTCACGTCAGCCTTGGTCGCCAATCATCGCGGTGGTGTTGAGTGTTTGCACTTGTGCCCATTCCCTTGCTCCCGCAAGCCGGTTCAATTGACGATTTTGCCCTCCTGTCACGGTTAGTATAGGGAACGCAAAATTTGGGTGTCTACATGAGTTTTTGGTTAAATTCTAAATAAATTAATAGTAGATGTTTGTAAGCATGAATAAATGTGTTTTATACGAATTATATATGATTTAGAGTAATTAAATCCATGAGATTATGTGTTTGAATGAAGTTATGGAATTTACAGAGTAATTGTATACGAACATGAACTATATGTATGAAATTGATGTTGGTGTTGCAAGTTAATCGGTTAAATTGATAATTTATTTTGTTTATGCATATAAAAATGAAGGAAACAAGATTTAAACGGATTAATTTGGTGTTATAACGAACCTGTTATGTGTGATTTCATGGAATTTGAAGAAATTTTGATAAAATGACAGAAACCTCAAATTTTGATTCTTATATTCATGGTTTATGCGATTTAAATTGTTAGAATCATGCTAGAAGGCTTAGATAACGATTATATATAAATTATAGTATTTGGGTATGTTTAATTTGATGTAAGAATAAGAAGATTAGAAATTTTTGGCCTGTTTCTGTGTTCTTCGCGAACTACAGAATTTAGAATTCGTGTTTCTCGCCCCGGCGAGCTTAATGAACTGAGTTTCTGGCCCCGGCGAGCTCATTGAACTGAGTTTTCTCGCCCCGGTGAGAAAACTGTGAAGGAATTTCTCGCCCCGGCGAAGTCTCGCCTCGGCGAGAGATTTTGTTAAGGAATTCTTACCCCGGCGAGCTCACTGCAGAAAATGTTAAATTTTTTTTCTTTATAGTTATGGTACGTCACCCTATGCATGTTTAAAACTTAGATTAATGTGTTGAACGAATACCAAGATGTTGAGTTGGATGCATATACTTGCTGATTATAGAATATAAGATTGATTGACCTTAACTTAACGTTGAGTTTTAGGAATTCATAAGTATGATATCGCTATAATTAGGCTTACAATTTCTGAAGAGAGATTGATAACCAGAAAACAGTTTAGAGATTAAAATAAAAATTGGATGTGAATGAGTCCTGAAGTGTTTATAATACTGTAACTAATTTTGTTACTGTTTATAAACCGGATGTATAAGTTGATTAAAGAACGTGAAATTTTAATTTGTAATCTACGCACAAGGCAAGTTTTCTACCCTTAATCTTTTATTTTATCGAAAGAAAATTTACTACTCCGAATCTTTTTATTTTGTTGAAAGCAAGTATCTTATCCTTATTTAATTATTTCTATGCAAGTTCCTGAACTTCATTCCTCTATCATGCAAGCTTTATAGCGATATTATTTACTTGAGCAAGTTCTTAATTCTAGTTCATTCAATTGTATCTTTTGTGAGATTCAGTCTTTGATTCTCAAATATCAATTACATTTTTATTATACCTTGATTAACTAGCGAACCCTTATTGATTCGATTAGTCCATAGTTGATGAGCGTTCTAAATTCTAGAAACGTTATTGAAGTAAATCCAAACCAAACTTCCCTTGGTGCGGACTCTGATGTCAAACTGAGATGAACAACCCTTATATAGGGGATTTTATTTATGCGTTAGCGTTAAGATGTTGTGCACATACATGGTACAAAGGGTTGATCCCCCTAAGTATGAGAAGTAAGGTCCATATAGTCTTACGACTGTTAAAGATTTAAAGTAAAAATACTTGATAACTTGGGACATAGTTCGTGGTCTTAAGACCCTCAGATGTTCTTTTGAATCTTGTCTTATAATCTTGACTCAGAAGCTGAATCTTCGATTATTCAATATCCGTTGATTATTTCGCATGTTATTATTATTGTTGTTGTTGTACTTGCTGGGCAATCATTGCTTACCCTTGCATAATAACATTACAGCTAAAGTTGAAAGAGTTGACGAGCCGTCAACTAGTAAGGGCAAAGGCAAAGCAAACAAGTGATGAAGACTTGTTATATTTGTTTATATGATGTTTATGTAATAGACTTGATTATGTTTCCGCATTTGATGTTTTATTAAGGTTAGATGACCTGGGATTTATTTATTAAAGATGTTGTAACCCTTTAATAGGAGATTTCTATTTTAATTAATAGTTTTTCCTTTATATTTGAATGGGTAGTTAGATGTGATGTGAGGTATTTGGATAGTGAACACCAAATCCTGTGGAAACGAAGTACCCGGATTTGGGGGTGTCACAACCAATACCTCGAATCTGGTGCTCACGATAAAGTATATCCATACACCTTTGAACAACATAAATCAACTAATGCGGAATAAATAAACATATGTTGTTCATTACAAAAGGTTTACTACGGTCCCAAGGTCTATAACCTTAATGAAATACATCACGGAATACAATAATAATACAAAACGATCCCACAATTACATAATGGGATAGTACATATAACTATTTTTCTTAAGCTTTCCTTTGCCTTTGTCCGCTATGGAACTCTCCGGCTTAACTGCAATAGGTTCATGATATAACAAGGGCGAGCAACTACTTTGCTCAGCAAGTTTAAAATGAATAAAGAAGATATATCATGAATGAATGAGAATAATAATCGTATAGTTCAATAATTTAAGAACATTAAAGAAAGAGCTGACAATATAATCAAAGTTCAAATAAAACAATGAATATTGATTATTTACTGTTGAGTGGTCCAATAGACCCTGAATTTTTTGGCCAAAGGATCAATCATTCGATTGACCCTTTTAAACGCATGGCCCATCAGTAGTACTCGAGGGGATCAGCCTCTTATACCCTATGTATATGCATAACATTTAACTCTGACTGCATCGAATAACCGACACATAAAAATCCCCTAAATAAAGGTTGCTCTCTTAGTCCAAGAATCCATACTAACAACCGGTTTGGATAGCTTTTAAAATAATAACCTGTACATGTCTAGCCGAAACAAATAGCGTAGACTAATTCCTTAAACAGTTCATGAATGAATAACTTAAACGTTTCACAGTCCAACAACAGATAGTGAATTCAAATGCACAAACTGCGAATATCAATAATTATCTTTGAGGTGGAGTAATTTGTAATAATTAATCCACTAATATAATTTAAAAGTAATAACTCATTTTGAGTCATGAAATTTGCGACAATATACAACATTTGTATAAAATAGGGAACTTGCCCAAATGTAAAGGTTGAGTAAGTTTAAGAAACTTGCAATAATATAGAATACTTGCTCAATCAATAAATAACTCGCACAATAAATGAAAGTTGTACGATTGAGGAAACTGGCTCGATAAATAAATTGAGTTAAGGTAAGGAAACTTGCACAATATTCAACATTTGGATAGGATAGGAAACCTACTCAATATAATTCGAGTAAGGTTAGGAAAACTTGCAATTCAGAAGAATAAACTCGCACAATAATAAAAGTTGTACGGGTTAGGAAACTTGTAATTCATAAGAATAAACTCGCACAATAATAAAAGTTGTACGGGTTAGGAAACTTGCAATTCATAAGAATAAACTCGCACAATAATAAAAGTTGTACGAGTTAGGAAACTTGCAATTCATAAGAATAAACTCGCACAATAATAAAAGTTGTACGAGTTAGGAAACTTGCCTGAAGCGCCGCTACAATATTACAACACACGCTCCTTAATATCCTACACAATTAAGTACATATTCACATAACAATTAGTCACATACTGGATACCAAATAATGGTTTACACTACTCTATAATGTCCCATTCATATTAAAAACAAAATATTAAACATGGTTATACTCACTAGTTATGGCGTTATAACGCTCGTCTGTATGCCAAACTTGCCTATTCGAATGCCCAAGCCACACGCAATTACGTACACCTAGCACACCCATTCGATTTATCTAATACCCATTGATTAATGCTAAGTATCACTAAAATTCATAACATTCATGTTTTAGAACTTAGAACATCATAACTTAGCATCAAAAACATTACACATTGCACATGCGCATGTTTGACGCCCACCGATTGTCTCCAACTGCACAATAGTCCTAAAGATGGGCAATTTGGGAATTGATCCTGATCTCAAATGTTAAAACTTATTAAAAGAAAGTTGTAGGTCTACTCGTTTACTTTCCGAATCATCTTGAATCACCTCAATCCGAGTTCGTATGAGAAAGTTATGCCTATTTTAGTAAAGGATGTCAAAGCTGATTCTGGCCTAAACTTGACCCGGCGTAGCTACGCACAAAACTTGCCTTTGGACGACGTCATTACGCCCAAGTGCAGCATGTCGACGTAAGGCTAGCATCGCTACGCCCAAACTCAGTTTTGTTCTTTCTTGGATGCTCTGTTTTGACACACTGACTACAAACCTTCATAACTTCTTCTATACACGTTCAAATTGGTCCGTTCCGGACTCTATGGACTCCTTAGAAATAGAGCTACAACATATCAAAAATTTAGAGCTACCTATTAACATTAGCATGGCCAAATCTTAGGCCAAATTACTAAGTTCATACTCTGTTTTGAATGTTGTAAGTGTTCTTCACTAAAACCATCACCAAATCTTTGTTTTAATCCCTTTTTACTCCATTCCAACTGGGTTAAACTCATAACCCATGGAGGTACAACATCATAATAACAAATGAATTAAACAAACACGAAATCAAATCTACAAAGTCCTCTAAATCGTCTAACAGTCCATGTTTGTCCAAAAATGTCCATTGTTCTTCATGTTCTTCATCCTTTAAGCATAGGTACGGATTATTCTTGTGTTTTTGGTTCTACTTTAATGCTATTAATGACTTATAAGGTCTCTTAACAACATTTACAAATATCCAACACAAACAAAAACAACAAGAATCGCCATAAATCTGACCCACAAGCTTAAGAGCTCAAAACTAAGAAAACTTGAAAAACTTAACAAGAAATCGAATGGAATGGATTTGATTGATTGTTTACCTCTGTAAATCCTTCCTAGATGATTAAAAAGATTGGCTAGGGCTTGCTTGATTTCTTGTTCTTTGCTTTGGCTTCCTTCTCTTCTTCACCCGTGCACCACATCTCTCTCCCTCTCTAGAACTTCTTCTTCTTTCTTCTTTGTGTTCTGCAGATTGCTTCCTTCCTCTCTTAGCAAATGGACTGAGCTTGATTCAAGAGAAGGAAACAGATTGAATGGCTTGGAAAGATGAAGTGTACATAAGTCTTTCTCTTCCTTCTTCTCTTCTCCCTTATAGTTCTTCTTCTCCACCCGCTCCTTGAATCTTCAGCACTCTCTCTCTCACTCAATTTTTCATTCGGGGTGTATGATTTTGCAAACTTGGGCATGAGTTTAGGAAATGAGTATATGTAGAAGATTGTTAGATGACCTTTGATCTTCCCCCAACTCTTCATATTCTTCATCAGATGATTTGATAAGAAGAAGATGAAAGGATTTGGAAGTTAAGGAGTTTTTGAGTTTATTTTTCCTTTTCTCTTCATTCCATCCATTGGTTTTCTTCTTCCTTTGCTTGTTTGCTGATTTGTTCCACCAATCAAAATTATATCAGCTGTCTCATGGGGCCTACCTTGGCTGATTATTCCCATTTAATACCCATTTATCCATTTAATGGCCCATTTTACTATTTTTACATTTGAAATTCAACTTTTTCGTGAAGACAGTCGATTCCTACTAAAATTGACGTTCTCATTGTCATGGGAATATTTGTTTCATTAAATTCATCTCTGAAATTCGTGTTTGACTTTTTACCAAAAAAGTCAACCGGTTGACTTTTGACCAAAAAGTCAACCCCGACACAAAATGTATTTAGGGTTTATTCTGACTAATTTGGATGTTCCGGATTTAAATCCGCAGTCCGTTTCTCCAAATTCTAATCCGAACTCAAATTCGAGTTTTAACCACTTAATTTGAAGCGTTAGCTTCTTTAGTAAGTTCAAACAATTAAACTAGTTTAAACCAACTATAAATATACATCTCATCATATGAAAATAAATATATGTATACATATAACACATATATATATATATTTAACCACATAAAAATATTACTCATAAAATTCATTTAAATAATATATATCAATATTCACAGTCGTTACATCCTCCCCCTTATAAGAATTCTGTCCCCAGAATTACAACCTAGGTACGGAAAACTTAACACGGGTTCACTCAAAAAGATGTGAATAATTCTTCCTCATCTTCTCTTCCAGTTTCCACGTAGCTTCTTCAGCCGTGTGGTTCCTCCTAAGGACTTTAACCAAATGGATGACCTTATTTCTTAACGTCTACTCCTTTCTATCCAATATTTAGATAGGAATCTCTTCATATGACAAGTCTCGCTCAACTTGAATCGGTTCATAGGATATCACATACTTGTAGTCGGGTTTATATGGCCGCAACATAGAAACGTGAAACACATTGTGAATGTGCTTAAGTTCAGGAGGTAGAGCTACCTCATACGCCACTTCACATACCCTTTTTAAAACTTCAAATGGTCCTACGAACCTGGGACTCAATTTCCCCTTCTTTCCAAATCTGATCTTCCCTTTCCAGGGAGATACCTTCAAAAATACAAAGCTACCAACTTCAAAGTCTCGTTTCTGACGATGTAAATCGACGTATTTCTTCTGTCTATCCTGAGCTGCTACTAATCGAGCTCTTATCACTTTGATAACATCCACAGTCTGCTGCACCAATTCAGGTCCCAACAATCTTCGTTCACCGACTTCGTCCCAACACAAAGGTGTTCGGCACTTCCTTCCATATAATGCTTCGTATGGCGGCATGTCAATACTTGCATGATAACTGTTATTATAGGAAAACTCAACCAATGATAGGTGATCATCCCAGCTGCCTTTTAAATCCATCACACATGCTCTAAGCATGTCTTCAAGCGTCTGAATCGTTCGTTCGCTTTGCCCATCCGTTTGAGGGTGATACGCCATACTCAACCTCAACTGAGTTCCCAACCTTTCTTGCAAGCTCTTCCAAAAATTTGACGTGAAGCGCGGATCTCTGTCAGACATAATAGATACCGGCACTCCATGTCGCGACATAATTTCTTTCACATATAACTTTGCTAGTTGCTCCAGATTGTACCTTATCTTGATCGGTAGAAATGTGCAGATTTAGTTAAACGATCCACAATCACCTAGATCACGTTGTAGCCCTTCTGAGTTGGTGGAAGCCCCGTCACGAAATCCATCGTGATATGCTCCCACTTCCACTCCGAAATCTCCAGCGGTTGTAGCAACCCACCTGGTTTCTGATGTTCTGCTTTTACCCTTTGACATGTCAAACACCGTCCAACATACTCCGCGACCTCCCTCTTCATGTTCGACCACCAGAAGTGCTGACGTAAATCCTGATACATTTTGGTACTACCAGGGTGTATCGAATACTTTGTAGAATGAGCTTCTTGCAGAATCTCTTCTCTCAGCTCCGGAACTATTGGTACCCAGATCCTCCCTTCAAACCTTAGTAATCTCGTGCTATCAGTTTTGTACTTCAATACCTCTCCATCTGAGATTCGCTTCCTTATGGCAACACATTCATCATCCTTTCCTTGAGCCTCCTTTATCCTGTCTAATAAAGTCAGACTTGCCTCCACTGCGAACAGTTTCTCGTCTGTATTTGTCGGATACTTGACTTCCAACTCTAGTCTTTCCATGTCCTTTATCAGTTCTCCTTGAGCTGTCAGCATCATCAACTTATCTCTGCCCTTCCTACTTAGAGTATCAGCTACTACATTGGCCTTACCGAGATGGTACAGAATTTCACAATCATAGTCCTTGATCAACTCCAACCATCGCCTCTGTCTTATGTTTAGCTCCTTCTGAGTGAAGATGTACTTCAGACTTTTTGTGGTCTGTGTATATCTCACACTTCTTCCCATACAGATAGTGCCTCCAAATCTTCAGAACAAACATCACTGTCGCTAGTTCCAGGTCATGAGTCGGATATCTCTTTTTATAGTCTTTCAGCTGCTGTGATGCATATGCAATGACCTTCCCATGTTGCATTAATACGCACCCAAGGCCTTTGTGTGACGCATCACTGTACACCACAAATCTCCCTGTATTATCTGGTAGTGCTAACACAGGTGCTTCAATAAGTTTCTTCTTCAACTCCAAGAAACTCTCTTCGCACTTATCTGTCCATACAAACTTCACAGTCTTCCTTATCAAATTTGTCAACGGTGTCGCTATCTTTGAAAAGTTTTGAATAAACCTCCGATAGTAACCTGATAATCCCAAGAAACTTTGGACTTCTATTGGCGTCTTCGGCTGTTTTCATTTTATTACAGCTTCTATCTTCCCAGGATCCACCGATACACCATCCTTGTCAATCACGTGTCCCAAAAACTGCACCCTTTGTAGTCAAAATTTACACTTGGAAAACTTTGCATATAGCTTCTCCCCTCTTAGTGTTTCCAGGGCAATCCTCAAATGCTTGACGTGTTCCTCCCCCGTCTTTGAGTAGACTAGAATGTCATCTATGAAAAAGATAATAAATTTATCTAGATATTACTTGAACACTCTGTTCATCATGTCCATAAATGTTGTTGGCGCGTTCGTCAGCCCAAACGACATTACCAAAAACTCAAAGTATCCATATCGAGTTCTGAATACTATCTTTGGAATATCCTCCTGCCTCACCTTCAGTTGGTGATACCCCGTCCTCAAGTCAATCTTCGAAAAGTATTTCGCTCCCTTCAATTGATCAAACAAATCATCGATTCTGGGCAGCGGATACTTGTTCTTAATCGTGACTTTGTTTAACTCTCGATAGTCGATACATAGCCTCAGCGATCCGTCTTTCTTCTTTACAAATAGCACTGGAGCTCCCCACGGAGATACACTCGGACGAATATACCCCTTGTCTAGCAACTCCTGCAGTTGAACCATCAGTTCTTTCATCTCCACCGGTGCCATCCTGTATGGTGCCTTCGATATCGGTGTTGTCCCCGGTACTAAATTGATTACGAACTCGGCCTCTCTGTTTGGTGGTAAACCCGGTAACTCATCTGGGAAAACATCTGGGAATTCCCTTACTACAGGTATCTGACCCAGCTCACCCTCAACTCTTTGAGTATCAACCATGTAAGCCATATAACCTATGTAGCCCTTTCTAAGCAGTCTCCTTGCTTGTATCATCGTCAGACAACGAGATTGTTTAGGCGATTTACTTCCATAGAATACAACCCTCGACTTATTTCGAGTCTTCAGGTGTATACATTTCTTCTGGCAGTCAATCACAGCTCCATGACTAGACAACCAATCCATCCTAAGGATTACATCAAATTCTCCTAGTGTATCAGAATTAAATCTACGCTTAGTTTATACCCGTTTATCTCAGCACAACAATTTCTATGGATGTATTCCATAGGAATAACTTCTTTATTAGCTACTTCCACATTCATGGGGTTCTCTAGTTTTTCACGAGGTAAATTTAACCGTTTAGCAAAATCTTCCGAAACAAAGGAACAAGTAGCACCTGAATCAAATAGTACATATGCACTGATATTGTTGATAAAAATAATACCTGACACCACGTCCTTTGACTCCACCGCATCCTGCACTGTCATGTTGAAAGTGCGTGCCATTGGTCTGTTGGTTTGGCTAGCTGGCCCTCCAATGCTCAGCCTGTTATTGTTGTTCTTGTTGTTGCTATTGTTGTTGTTCCTATTGCCACTTGTTGCATCTCCCTTCCTTTTCGGGCAATCCTTAATTTGATGATCTGATGCTCCACATGAGAACCATCCTCCTTTCTTTCCCTTTGGGCACTAATTAGCAAGGTGTCCCTGTTGCCCACAGTTGTAGCAAATCCCTTTGCCCTTTAGACATTCCCCCGAGTGATTCCTTCTACAATTATTGCACTTATTACCCTTCTTAACCTCTCCTCCACACTTGTTGCCTCCGGAAGATTGGCTATCGCTCCATTTCTTTTTATTCGGGTTACTTCCCCCGCTGCTTCCTCTTTTGCTTCCTTCGTGACTCTTCTTTTTGTCTTGATTGAACTTTTCTAGAGCCTCATTGCCTCCTTCGGCGATGATGGCCCTTTCCAACAGCGTAGAAAATGTGTCAATCCTTAAAACTACCACTGTAATGTCTGTGAATTTTAAATGTCATTAGTGATTAAATATATAATTTAATTTTAATGAGTTAGCTTTGTGTTCCTATTTAAACCTTTGAGTGTATTGGTGGATTTCGTGACTATGTGATTTATTGATCTAGTTTGTGTTAAGGGAGTCACTAGTAGTATCTTTAAACTAGTGAACAAACCCTAAGGCTTTATACCCATAGAAGCGGCAAAGCATTTACTAAATTAAATATTCAAGTATATTGAATATATTTAGTAAATAAAGTGCGTGAGTTAATTAATGAAAGTAGTGGTTAATGAGATATGGCCAAATTGAATAATAATATTTAATAGTCAATTTAGTAATTTATTTACTAATTGACTAAGTTACTTAATTAATGAACCTAACCCAATTATTTATATTAATCATGGATTTGGGTATTAATTATGTGGCATATTAAATGAGCTATCATTGGATTAAATTAAAAGGCCCTATATTGCATTTAAATAGGTTTGGTTTCATTAGCCCAATTATTTAATTCTAAGCCCAAAGTGTATTTGAGGTATTGCCCAAAACCTAGCCCACTTGGTAATTTAAAGATGTAGCACTAATTGATTTAATGGTGGTATATTTGGGACATCATTTTGGGACAAAAATCCCTCATCTGTCGTGGACCATAGAGAGAGAAAGAACAAGTTGGTTTTTCAAATTTTAATTAAAGTATTATCTAGCTTGTGTTGGAAGTTGAATTTTAGACTTGATGGTATAGCTACCTAAGATGTCACATAGCTACCTAAGATGTCAAGTAGCTACCTAAGATGTCACATAACTACCTAAGATGTCAAGTAGCTACCTAAGATGTCACATAGCTACCTAAGATGTCAAGTAGCCTCCTAAGTTGTCAAGTAGCCTCCTAAGATGTCAACTAGCCACCCTAGTGACACAAAGCTCTCACTAGCCCCATGATGACAAAAGGTAGAGGTATCTTGCTATTATTCAATTAGTAAGCCTTTTATCCAATGGACAACAAAGATATGGGGGATATTAGTTATACTCCTAGTTGTATCTAACTATATTGCAAGATACATTCTTGAATCACCACACTTCATTTTCTCTTCATTTTTTCTCCTATTCTTCTTCTATTTTTCTCCCAAGCTAGCAAAATACAAAGAGAGAAAAGAGAGAGAGGGGTTCGGTTCTTGAGGGGAAGGAAAGGGGTGCTAGCTTGATTAGTGCACCCTAAGTTCATATCTTACTTTGATAGATCAAGGAAGGTTGCTACTAGAACAAGGTATAACCTAAATCTTCATTTCCTTCTTCTATTTGGTATTATAACAAGATAGCAAGTTTTGATGGGGTTATGAACTAATACCCAAGATACCCTAGTTCTACATATCATCATGTATGGAACTAAGTATCTTGAGTGTTAGATCAAAGACTTAGAGGAAGAAAGTGAGCATATGTTCTCCTAGGGGTGAAACCCTAGTTTTTCCTTCCACTAAATCTTGTGTAACTCAAGTTTTACAACTTGGATTTGTGATCCGTCGAAGGGGGGTCCTAGATACATGAGTTAGCTAGTAAACCCAAGTGGTAGAACAAAAATCCAATAATTTCTAAAGCCTCACGGGCTATTTTCCCAAAACAGTCCAGCTATAAAACTTAAAGCTTTAAAACCCTAAAAGCTTGTTGTCCTCATTTTTCCAAAGGTTGTTTTGGCCAGTTATGCATCTTTTAAAAATCTGGGAAAAATCACAGAGGTACCTTAAGAAGTTATCTACAAATAGGAAAAAGAATGAATACGTTTCGGTGTGTGGTTTTTGTGTAATGGCTTTTACCGTGAAGGACTCCTAAATATTCTTACCCAGATTACTCACTCTGTATACCTTGAAAAGCTATGAAATTTTTACAGTATGTTTATATATGTTAGGAGAGTGTACTGTAAACATTTCAGAATTTTCTGAGCAAAACTCGATTTATGAAAAATGTAACAAGATTCGGAGGTTTTGAGTACTTTAAAAATAGTAAATCACTTTCTAAAATTCCAAGAAATTTTTTAAATTATTGTGGGTCATATACTGTCCAGATCCAGAAGATAATAATTTTCAGAACTTGTTTGCTATTTTTCATAATAATATTATAGTTATGGTTAAAAGGAAATAAATGGTTAAATAATGTCATAAATGAGGAAAATAGGATGTTAAAGCTTAGGTACTCCTATTATAGTGTAATCTAACCTAGTGAGGTATTTTGGTAATCTATTATGGTAAATAATATTTATGACCTTTTATGAGTATTAAATAAATTGTTTAATAAAGGGTAAAACAATTAAAATAAATTGTTTAGTCGCCTAATAACTTATTAAAATATTAATATGATATTTGTAATATAAGAATTTGATATTTTTTAAGTAAATAAAGAAATATTAAGATTAAAACTTTATAAAAATATTATTGAATGGGTAATAATCAAACCTAATTTGTTACTCGATAGCTAATAACTAAAGATAATTAATTGATTCCCATTTAATTAATATTGAATGGTAATCAAATGATAAATGAGCTATTTGAATACAAAGTGTTTAATAATTCCTTAATTGAACAAGTAAACTCAATTGTTTAAAGGCTTAAAAAGGTGTTTAACCCTTAGGAAAAATATTCCCAAGTTAATCTATCATTAACCTAAGTTTGATTAGGGTTAATGATAACAAGATTGTCCTAGGTGCATTATGTGTTTACCTTATGTGGTAGATAAGTTCCTTAGTGAATGTATAGACGTACAACTACGCAATACTAATTGATAGATCGACTTTATCAATGTTAGGTCCTTTAAGGCCAATTAGTTAAAGCTAGAATTATTTGTAGCTGAGCAAACATGCAAGTTCCCTAACTCAAACTCGAGTTATTATTTCCGAAGCATGTTAGTGAATAATTATTGTTGATTATTCACATCTGTACTTATTATTGAGATTCGTACCTTGTGCAATTGAATTCCTATTCTATTATTATTGAACTGTGAATTAAATTAAAGTTCTTTCAAGTATGAATTGTTTATGAGATAGATCTATGCTATTTGTATCAGCTAGATCAAGCATGTCTAAATTTGTTAAATGAAATGTATTTTAAAAGCTGTTCTTATTAAATTGCTATGGTAAGAACTCTTGGCTGAGAAAAGAATAAATTTGATTAAGGCATGATATCAATGCTGGTTTATTAAGTGTTTATGCATAAATCACGGAGTATGAAAGGCTGATCCCCTTGATTACCAAAACATATTAAAACGTCCAGTCTAAATGCTGAGAACCTTGGCAAATGTTCATGGTTATTTCAAACCACTCAGTAATTGTCATTCAAGTATTCGAATATTCAAATGTTGACTACTAACTCATGTTTCTTCATAATTCTATACTGTTGTTGAACATTAAAAGCGAAACTTCTTTCTAATCGTGATATATCTCCCTTGTATATAAACTTGCTAAGCAAATTAGTTGCTTACCCTTGCTATATCATGATCTTTATTTCAGTTAAGGCAGGAACGTCTAAAAGGGATAAAGGAAAAGGAAAGGTGCAAGAGTAGTCGCCTGATAAGGCTTATGTACTAGTTTATCTTGAATTGTTATTTGGTTATGTGAACTCCTTAATGTATTAAGGGTACGTTTTAAGTTAAGGTTAAAGAACCTTGGGACCATGATTGTAAGACTTTATTACTATTTCGATAAACAATTTATGTTTATTATTCTGCATTAGTTAGAAAGTATGTTGTTGTTGTTGGGTATCGTGAGCACCGAATTCGAGGTTAGGAAACCCGAATTTTGGGGTGTCACAACCACCCTACTGTACACCCACGGCTTCAGGCCTAATTCAAATCTCCTTGCCTTTCTGGCTTAAGTGTCTACTTGGTGAGGTGCAAATCTGGCTAACTCATTAAATTTAGCCGCATACTCCGCGACTAACATGTTCCCCTACTTGAGCTCCAGAAACTTCACCTCCATGTTCGGCTGCATACTCTTTGGGAAATAGTTCTCGAAGAATAGCTCCTTGAAACGTTCCCATGATATCACACCATCTCTAGCACGTCCTTTGTTGGCCTTCCACCAATAGTTAGCTTCACCTTTCATCATAAAGGTGGCAAATTTTGCCTTCTGTTCTTCGGCCACCCTTGCAACTTCTGGGTCAACTCCGCCTTTTCCCCCAAAGTTTGATACGCTAATGACCTGTACTGCTCCTCTTGGTCCTGGTGATCCTGGTTCTGCTCCTCTAAATGGGCTACTCGATTCTCGAGCTCCCCATTCCTATTTGTTAGCTCTTCGATGATGTCACTAGCAATGGTGCCCATGCCATCTGCATATTCAGGTGGCTCATCATCCTCCGTCACTGGATCCTCCTCGGGATCCTCATCCTCCCCCTCATCACTTAACTTCCTCAGCACTCCTCCGATAACTGGCTCCTCTTCAGAACTATACTTGGCCTCAGATTCATCCCTAGTGTCCATCATTTCTGGCTCACTCGGCTACATCTCCACTAAATGCCCTGCGTCCACATGAATGTCTGTGAACTCCACCTCTCCAGCATAACTGGGCTCTCCTATCTCAGACATCCTACAGACACATACAAAAACAAATAGACAACAAGATGTCAGTGCCACAATAAAATATATTCATTGATAAAATGAAATGATATTTTATCGTGCACAACTCGGCTCGATGGATTTCCACAATCCACCTCCAGACATGACCATCAAATGAACCTCCTCGATCCATCTCCTAGCGTACTCAATACGAGTTTAATACTAAGGTTGTAACCTAGGTTTCGCAATCCTAAAGTATATAACTTACAGCTTTGATACTAACCTGAGACACCCCCAAATTCAGGTACCAATACCTCAAATCTGGTGCTCATGATAAAGTACATCCATACACCTCTAAATAACATAAATCAACTAATGCGGAATAAATAAACATATGTTGTTCATTACAAAAGGTTTAATACGGTCCCAAGGTCTATAACCTTAATGAAATACATCACGGAATACAATAATAATACAAAATGATCCCACGATTACATAACAGGATAGTACATATAACTATTCCTTAAGCTTTCCTTTGTCTTTGTCCGCTTTGGAACTCTCCGGCTTAACTGCAATAGGTTCATGATATAGCAGGGTAAGTAACTACTTTGCTTAGCAAGTTTAAAATGAATAAAGAAGATATATCATGAATGAATGAGAATAATAATCGCATAGTTCAATAATTTAAGAACATTGAAGAAGTAGCTGACAATATAATCAAAGTTCAAATGAAACAATGAATATTGATTATTTACTGTTGAGTGGTCCAATAGACCCTGAATTTTTTGGCCAAAGGATCAATCATTCGACTGACCCTTTTAAACGCCTGGCCCGTCAGTAGTACTCGAGGGGATCAGCCTCCCGTACCCTATGTATATGCATAACATTTAACTCTGACTGCATCGAATAACCGACACATTAAAATCCCCTAACTAAAGGTTGCTCTCTCAGTCCAAGAATCCATACCAACAACCGGTTTGGATAGCTTTTAAAATAGTAACCTGTACATGTCTAGCTAAAACAAATAGCATAGACTATTTCCTTAAACAGTTCATGAATGAAGAACTTAAACGTTTCACAGTCCAACAACAGATAATGAATTCAAATGCACAAGCTGCGAATATCAATAATTATCTTTGAGGTGAAGTAATTTGTAATAATTAATCCACTAATATAATTTAAAAGTAATAACTCGTTTTGAGTCATGAAACTTACAACAATATACAACATTTGTATAAAATATGAAACTTGCCCAAATGTAAAGGTTGAGTAAGTTTTAAAAACTTACAATAATATAAAATACTTGCTCAATCAATAAATAACTCGCACAATAAATGAAAGTTGTACGATTGAGGAAACTGACTCAATAAATAAATTGAGTTAAGGTAAGGAAACTTGCACAATATTCAACATTTGTATAGGATAGGAAACCTGCTCAATATAATTCGAGTAAGGTTAGGGAAACTTGTAATTCATAAGAATAAACTCGCACAATAACAAAAGTTGTACGGGTTAGGAAACTTGTAATTCATAAGAATAAACTCGCACAATAATAAAAGTTGTACGGGTTGGAAACTTGCAATTCATAAGAATAAACTCGCACAATAATAAAAGTTGTACGGGTTAGGAAACTTGCAATTCATAAGAATGAACTCGCACAATAATAAAAGTTGTACGAGTTAGGAAACTTGCCTGAAGCGCTGCTACAATATTACAACACACGCTTCTTAATATCCTACACAATTAAGTACATATTCACATAACAATTAGTCATATACTGGATACCAAATAATGGTTTACACTACTCTATAATGTCCCATTTATATTAAAAACAAAATATTAAACATAGTTATACAAACTAGTTATAGCGTTATAACGCTTGCACGTCTGTATGCCAAACTTGCCTATTCGAATGTCCAAGTGACACGCAATTACGTACGCCTAGCACGCCCATTCGATTTATCTAATACCCATTGGTTAATGCTAAGTATCATTAAAATTCATAAAATTCATGTTTTAGAACTTAGAACATCATAACTTAGCATCAAAAACATTGCACGTTGCACACGCGCATGTCCGACGCCCTCCAATTGTCCTAACCGCACAATAGTCCTAAAGATGGCCAATTTGGAAATAGATCCCAACTTCAAATGTTAAAACTTATTAAAATAAAGTTGTAGGTCTACTTGTTCTCTTTCTGAATTATCTTGAATCACCTCAATCCGAGTTCGTATGAGAAAGTTATGCCTATTTTAGTAAATGACGTCAAAGCTGATTCTGGCCTAAACTTGACCCGGCATAGCTACGCACAAAACTTGCCTTTGGGCGGCGTCATTACGCCCAAGTGCAGCATGTCGGCGTAAAGCCAGCATCGCTACGCCCAAACTCAGTTTTGTTCTTTCTTGGATGCTCTGTTTTGACACACTTACTACAAACCTTCATAACTTCTTCTATACGCGTTCAAATTGGTCCGTTCTGGACTCTATGGACTCCTTAGACATAGAGCTACAACATATCAAAAATTAAGAGCTACCCATTAACAATAACATGGTCAAATCTTAGGCCAAAGTACTAAGTTCATACTCTGTTTTGAATGTTCTAAGTGTTCTTCACTAAAACCATCACCAAATCTTTGTTTTAATCCCTTTTTACTTCATTCCAACTGGGTTAAACTCATAACCCATGGAGCTAGAACATCATAATAACAAATGAATTAAACAAACACGAAATCATAGCTACAAAGTCTTCTAAATCGTCCAACAGTCCATGTTTGTTCAAAAATGTCCATTGTTCTTCATGTTATTCATCATTTATGCATAGGTACAGATTATTCTTGTGTTTTTGGTTCCAATTTAATGTTATTAATGGCTTATAAGGTCTCTTAACAACATTTATAAATATCCAACACAAACAAAAACAACAAGAATCGCCATAAATCTGACATACAAGCTTAAGAGCTCAAAACTAAGAAAACTTGAAAAACTTAACAAGAAATCGAATGGAATGGATTTGATTGATTGTTTACCTCTGTAAATCCTTCCTAGATGATTAAAAAGATTGGCTAGGGCTTGATTGAGCTCTTGTTCTTTGCTTTGACTTCCTTCTCTTCTTTACCCGTGCACCACCTCTCTCTCCCTCTCTAGAACTTCTTCTTCTTTCTTCTTTGTGTTCTGCAGATTGCTTCCTTCCTCTCCTAGCAAATGGACTGAGCTTGATTCAAGAGAAGGAAATGGATTGAATGGCTTGGAAAGATGAAGTGTACATAAGTCTTTCTCTTCCTACCTTAGCTGATTATTCCCATTTAATACCCATTTATCCATTTAATGGCCCATTTTACCATTTTTACGTTCGAAATTCAACTTTTTCGTAAAGACATTCGAATCCTACTAAAATCGATGTTCTCATTGTCATGGGAATATCCATTTCATCAAATTCATCTCTGAAATTCGTGTTTGACTTTTTCCCGAAAAAGTCAACCGGTTGACTTTTGACCAAAAAGTTATCCCCGACACAAAATGTGTTTAGGGTCTATTCTGACTAATTTGGACGTTCCTGATTTAAATCTGCAGTCCGTTTCTCCAAATTCTAATCCGAACTCCAATTCGAGTTTTAACCACTTATTTTGAAGCGTTAGCTTCTTTAGTAAGTTCAAACAATTAAACTAGTTTAAACCAACTATAAATATACATCTCATCATATGAAAATAAATATATGTATACATATAACACACACACACAGATATATATATATATATATATATATATATATATATATTTAACCGCATAAAAATATTACTTATAAAATTTATTTAAATAATATACATCAATATTCATAAGCTCGAATTACAAGGCTATCCAGAATTCACGGTCGTTACAGGGGAAACTCCTTACTCCTTAGTGTATGGCACGGAGGCCGTATTGCCAATCAAGGTCGAAATAACATCTCTCAGAACATTGCTAGATGCCCAAATTGAAAAAAACACCAATGGATACAGTGTTAGGTTTGTATATAACGCAAGCATGCAATCAAATTACATAAATAAAGCGGAAGCGTGATAAAATGGATTTAAAAATTTTTCATACAAACCATCACCATGATCTTTCCTTGTGTTCAATTATCAATTAACGAAAGAGATAGAGATTAAAAATTATACCCTCGTAGAACCGTGCTTCCTCGGGTACAAGTTCACCTCCAATTCCTTCGCGTTCCCCTTGAATTCCACCGATAAGATTCCTTCCTTTGATCAACGTTAGCCACCTAAGTGTTTGGCCTCCAGAGGTAATCCACCAAGAAAGAATAGGTATTCAAGAAGTTGGTTATTGACAAAATCCTAGTTTCTATTTCTATAGAAATTACAAGTACTCTCCACAATTCTTATGCAAGAGTGTGTAACTCCAATCTATGATAAGACTCCTCTTATTTATAGATGTAGGAAAACCCTTCCCTAAACTATTTAGGATTAGGATTTCTATTATAATTAAACTCCTTTAATTAATTATGCTCCTAATCCAATTAGGAATTCATGAGAGAGTACTTCTATTAATTAATTCCCAATCTCTATTAGGAATTAAATAATAGTAATAGTAATAATAATAATAAGACTCCTCTTATTAATTTATATTTAATATTTCTAAAATATTAAATAATAAATATTAAGCTATTTAATTTATTCTATTTCCATAGATTAAATTAAATACACTTAACTTATTATTATAATTATGTCATTTACTTCTTAAATAAATATTTTTCCTTTTGTAGTGTGACCCTTTAGGTTCTTCATATTAAACCGGTTGTGAATAAATCAATTAGAACAATTCTAATCTTATTTAAATAAATAAATTAAACTATTTAATTCATTTAAATAAATAATATTTATTCTACAATAAGGGTAAGCCCCCTTAGCGATCAACGACTTTTCAGATAATATAGATTTCAACATTAATCACAAAAGAACCTTTCAGTGAATAGTTACCGTACAATTCAATCCTTCTACCATACAATGTCCCAATTAAATATAAGACATGAAATTACTGTCAAATCTTATTTTATTTAATTATATGTATTTCGATTCTCAAATGCACAACTCTGATAATGCAAATTAGAAACTCCTTTCTAATTTCATTCTGCTTTGGCCAAAGACTTCTTAGTCGTCATTTATCGAATCACATAGGATATTCTCTCCTTTTACTAGAAGTGGTAGATTCTTTGTTGATTATTCACCTATCTCCATGCATAACTTATTATACCCAATAAACCCTTTGATATACCCTAAAGGTCTTAAGAGACATGTCAAAGTATAACTCATCATAAACAAGATACTATGATGATCTTAAGTCCAAGGATCACTTGTACTACTATCACTAGAGGAATTCCTATTGACAGGCGAGTAAAACTCCATTAGGTATTCCTTAGCGAGCCACGTTCAGTGAACTTATTCTCCAATAAGCACCTACATACTTGCTTTAGTGTCTCCACACAAATGATTATGAGATCAATCATCCTCTTCCTAAGAGCAAGCAACGTATGTACTAATCTATTCAGATTCACTAATCCCCTTTTTAGTAATCCAATGATTAGGAACGATTTTAGTTTGTGAGCTATCTAGAATTTAGATCTCATTAGCATGATCATCATCATGATTCTAAAAGCATTGCTCAAAACTATGGGTTTATCACATTTAATATAACAGCACTATGTAGATAATGTAAAAATGCCTTTTAAGAAAATTAATTCTTTTATTAATAAATGAATAAGATTACAAAGTATATGCTACATCATATCAAATATGATTGGCTTGTGTATACTACTTTCAATCTTCCACTTGCACTAAAGCCAATCGCCATAGTATCTAATACCCATCTTCTCTAAGTGACGATCAAACTGCTGTTGTGTTAAAGCTTTAGTAAATGGATCTGCAATGTTGTCTTGAGAGTCCACATGCTCCAGGGTGACATCTCCTCTTTCAATGATCTCTCTAATCAAATGAAACCGCCGCAACACGTGTTTGGATTTCTGATGAGACCTGGGTTCCTTAGCTTGCGCAACAGCTCCGGTGTTATCGCAGAATAAAGGTACATCTCCTCTAATGCTAGGAACCACTCCTAGTTCAGTTATGAACTTCTTAATCCAAACAACTTCCTTTGTAGCTTCACTTGCAGCTATGTACTCTGCCTCTGTCACTGAATCAGCAACTGTTTGCTGCTTAGAACTTTTCCAACTCAGTGCGCCACCGTTTAAGGTAAACACGTACCCTGAAAAGGATTTACTGTCATCTTGGTCCGTTTGAAAACTTGAGTCTGTATAGCCCTCTAGTTTTAATTCAGACCCACCGTAGACAAGAAATACATCCTTAGTTCTTCTCAAGTACTTTAGGATATTTTTCACTGCCTTCCAGTGCTCTTCTCCTAGATTCGACTGATATCTGCTTGTTACACTAAGTGCATGAGCGATATCTGGTCTAGTACATATTATACCGTACATGATAGATCCTATTGCTGAAGCATAAGGAATCTTACTCATTCGGTCTCTCTCTTCAGGTGTCTTTGGGGCCTGTTTCTTGGAGAGATGTATTCCATGGCTCATCGGCATGAGACCTCTCTTGGAATCTTCCATGCTAAACCTATTTAGCATCGATTCAATGTAATTTCCTTGGGTCAAGCCAAGCATCCTTTTAGATCTATCTCTATAGATCTTTATCCCCAAAATATAGGATGCCTCACCCAAGTCCTTCATGGAGAAGTGTTTAGATAACCAAATTTTGATCGACTGTAGCATAGGAACATCATTCCCTATCAGTAATATGTCATCAACATATAATATAAGGAATGAAACAGCGCTCCCACTAACCTTCTTGTACACACATGGTTCATCCTTATTTTTGATAAAATCAAACCTTTTGATTATCTCATCAAAACGGATGTTCCATCTTCGAGAAGCTTGCTTCAATCCATAAATGGATCATTGTAGCTTATAGACTTGGTTTGTTCCAACCGTTGAAACAAAACCCTCTGGCTGTATCATATATACATTCTCCTCAAGCTCTCCATTGAGGAAGGCCGTTTTCACGTCCATTTGCCAGATCTCGTAGTCTTAATAAGCTGCAATTGCAAGCAAAATTCGAATGGACTTGAGCATAGCTACTGGTGAGAAGGTTTCATCATAGTCAATTCCTTGTCTTTGTTTGAAACCTTTTGCAACCAGTCGGGCCTTATAGGTCTCTACCTTGCCATCTGCTCCAGTCTTTCTCTTAAAGACCCATTTACACCCAATGGGCTTAATGCCCTCAGGTGGTGAAACCAAAGTCCATACTTGGTTTTTATACATGGAGTCCATCTCGAATTTCATGGCTTCTAGCCATTTCTCTGAGTCTTTACTACTCATAGCCTCTTCGTAAGTCAATGGATCATCATCATCTATGATGCGTACCTCATCATCATCCTCTATGATGAATCCATACATTTCTGGCATCTTTGGTACTCTTCCAGATTTATGAATAGGTTGTGGTACAGTAGGTTCTTCTACTTGGTCAGATACCCGACTTTGATCTGGAGTATTTTGTGGTTCTTGAACTTCTTCAAGATATATCTTACTCCCACTGACCCCTTCAAGGATAAACTCCTTTTCCAAGAAGGTAGCGTGTTTTGCTACAAACACCTTTTGATCAGTAGGATAATAGAAATAATACCCTACAGTTTCTTTAGGGTAACCCACAAATCTACACTTGTCGGATCTAGTCTTTAGCTTATCTTGCTCAAACCTGTTAACATAAGCTGGACAACCCCAAGTCTTAACATACTTAAGATTTAGTTTCCTCCCTGTCCATAACTCATATAGAGTCTTTGGGACGGATTTGGTAGGTACCTTGTTAAGTAGATATGCAGTCGTTTCTAGGGCATAACCCCAGAAGGATACTAGAAGGTCGGTAAAACTCATCATGGAACGAACCATGTCCAACAATGTTCGATTTCTCCTTTCAGATACACCATTCAACTGTGGCGTCCCTGGTGGAGTCCATTGTGAGATTATACCATTTTCTTTGAGACAATTGAGAAACTCATTGGTCAAGTATTCCCCTCCTCGATCCGATCGAAGAATCTTAATACTCTTACTAGTTTGTTTCTCTACTTCACTTCTAAATTCTTTGAACTTTTCAAACGATTCAGATTTGTATTTCATTAAATACACATATCCAAATCTAGAATGATCATCAGTGAAAGTAATAAAATAAGAATACCCTCATCGCGCATTCGTTGTCATAGGTCCACATACGTCTGTGTGTACCAACGCTAATAACTCTGTAACTCTTTCTCCTTTTCCACTAAAAGGAGATTTAGTCATCATACCCATGAGACAAGATTCACAAGTTGGATATAATTCGTAATCAGATAGCTCTAAAAGCCCATCTTTATGCAACTTGGTTAATCTTGTTTCATTGATATGACCGAGTCTACAGTGCCACATAAAGGTATAATTAACATCATCTCTTTTTCTTTTCTTAGTTTGTTCAATTTGAAGTATATTTTCATGCAAGTCAAGTATGTAAAGTCCATTCAGTAGATTACCAACACCATATAAAACATTTTTATTATAAATAGAACAAATGTTGTTCTTTATTATAATATCAAAACCATCCATATCTAATATAAAAATTGAAATAATGTTTCTAATGAGTGTCGGAACATAATAACAATTATTTAAACTAATGAACTTGCCCGAAGGCAGTGCTAAACAATAAGTCCCTACAGCTAATGCAACAACCTTTGCTCCATTTCCCACTCGTAGGACGACTTCATCCTTGTTCAGCTTTCTACTTCTGCTTAGTCCCTGCACATTATTACATATGTGAGAACTACAGCCGGTATCTAATACCCAAGTAGAATTTTGACTTTCAGAAAAATTAATTTCAATCATGAACAAACCTAGATCGGAAGTCGAATCTTCTCCAAGCTTCTTCGGGTCCGTAAGATACTCCTTGCAGTTCCTCTTCTAGTGTCCCGGCTTATTGCAATGGTAGCAAATTCCTTTGCTATCTGGATCAAGTTTCTTTTTATCCTTTCTCTTCGCCTTGCCCTTAGCCTTCTTGTTTTTCTTCTTTTCAGAAGATACCTTGGGCCTCTTCCTTTTCTTGGAAGAATCATCCACTAGTAAGACTTGGTTTTTATTGGATGAGAAGTGACCTTCAGCAGTTTTCAGCATGCTAAGTAACTCAGGAAAGCTGACGTCCAACTTATTCATGTGAAAATTCACAACAAATTGTGAGAAGGTGTTCGAGAGTGACTGCAAGATCAAATTTTGGCTTAACCCAAGCTGTCCAAGTTATTCAATCAGATTGATCATCTTAAGGACATGAGTCTCAACAGTAGTGCCCTCGATCATACGAGATCGGAAGAGCTCCTTAGATATCTGATATCTAGTAGTCCTACTTTGCTCACCATACAACTCTTTGAGGTACATCAATATAGTAGGAGCATCCATAGTTTCATGCTGACGCTGAAGCTCGTTACTCATGGATGCGAGCATGATGCATTGAGCCAGGATTGCATCATCTTGCCACTTTCTGAAAGTAGCAATCTCTTCCTCAAAGGCTATTTCTGCAACACTTGCAGGGACTGGCGAATTTAGTACATAAGAAATCTTTTCAGCAATGAGAACAATTCTCAGATTCCTTAACCAGTCCGTGTAATTCGGTCCGGTTAGTTTGTTAGCATCAAGTATGCTACGCAGTGATAGTGAGTTCGACATTTTTAAATTCTGCATGTGAAAATAGACAACATTTTAGCATACATTCATTTAATTAATTACCAAAATAAATTAGGTCTTTATTTTAAATTGGTATCTCTCACTTTTTCATCAAACTATATTACCCTCAATATATAGTTCGGCAAATCTAATTAAAGATTTGCTAGTGAGAATAAGGATCCCATTTCAAATGTATATAGTCTTGTGTGACACAACAAACTATATATAAATAAATAGGTAGACAACTATGGTCAATTACATCACTATGTAACTCCTTGTATTTTGCCTCTTAGATTATTTTGATCAAGTGTGACACATCCGAATCAAAATTATCCAAGTTAAGTCCAACCTAGCACTTCCATATATTCGAAAGAAAAACATTGTCCTTGTATGACACAACAAAACAATATCGTTCAGTCTATTTATAAGCATCAAATGTGATAAATCAACATCTTAAATATTTAATACTTGCCTTGTGTGACACAACAAACTCATATTAAATATTTAATACTCTATCGCTTTACCATGCTAGAAGGTGACGTTCGATATTCCAAATATCTTTGAACGCTTAGGACTTAATATAATTTCTTTGAGGGGTTTGTAATTATTAGTCTCATCTTGTTTATCGCGCATGCACATATATATATAAAATACGCGTCATATTATTTAACATACGAAGCATGTTGTATAATATATATAATATATATATATATATAGTAAACATGCACATATAGAATACTATATTCTACCCGGATTGATTATGAACTTTTATTCTAGTTTGGTTCACTAGAGCCACCAAGTGAACCAAAAGGTCAAACCTAGGGTTGTATAATATATAATATATATATATATAGTAAACATGCACATATAGTATACTATATTCTACCCGGATTGATTATGAACTTTTATTCTAGTTTGGTTCACTAGAGCCACCAAGTGAACCAAAAGGTCAAACCTAGGGTGCAAGAATTAAATTTGAATATAACTATTACATTTAAACCCGGTCTCTAATACAAACGGGTCTTCAATCGCTCCTTGCTCCTTTGTCTCCAATTCTTCAAAATTAATTCTAACTAGTCCTATTACAAAAACTATTTACAATAAATAGAAACCTTGATCAGCAGTCAAGGGGAAGTACATAGGAGGGAGATAGAATTTACATTAAGAAAAATTAGAGAAGACGAGGTACTATGGCGCCCCCAAATCCGGGTACTTGAAACCCGTACTTGGTGCATCACGATACCATTTCTTTGACCTGTTTAATAAATTACAAACTTAATATTTTATATCAGAGTTGTTTATTCCCCAGGTATGGCAACCTTTAATTACATTCCTTACATGTTACATAATATATATAATCACAATATAAAATACTAATTATTACAGATAACACCATACAACTTATTTTTTCAGTTTTCCCTTTCCCATGTCCTTGCCAGAGCCTTCTGGTCGATCACACTTAGCTGAAAACATTTAAGTCAAAGCAAGAATGAACATTCAATTGCTCAGTAAGTAATTACAATTATAATAATACACTGAAGAAGTAAATGTTTTCTTTGAGGACTACTTCTACCACGAATCAATAGTGGTGAAGTCATTTGAAACTATTCTTAACAACATATCAAATCATTTTAAGATTTCTTTGAAATGACAGAACAATAAGTCATTTCAAGTAACAAGAATTTTCTTGGATTTCATGCTGAGTAATACATCAAGACGGAAAGAGTTAAAATTCTTTCGAAGATTCAATAATATTCAATTGATTATGAAGGATTAGCAATTTTGCGATAATATTCAATACATATGGTTATTCCCAGATTTCATGCTGAGTGATCACAAATGGATCAAGAACTGCTAGAGGAATCATCAGTTATTTTATTACTGACTACCTCAAGAGTAAAAGTTAGCTATAAAAACTAAACTTTACTCTTCTGCAAGTACGTAAGGGGATCAACCTCATTGTACCCGAGATTATGCATAATTCTCAAACATAGCGCGCGGTCGGGTTACCGACAATAAAGTTTCCCCTGATTTATTTTTCAGGGTTGTTCATCTCAGTCTTACATCATGAGTCTGTACCACATCAATATGGTTTGGATTGCTTTCAAAGAAATATTTTGAGTTCAACATATTATAACAATTTGATCTAGCCGAATCAAATGACATATATCTTTAATAACGAATTAGTTCCAATAATAGAACGTTTCATGCGATATCAATTTAATATTAGTCTAGCTAAAAACAATTAGCTGAGACATGGCTAATAGACAGTTCATAAATAGAGAACTCTAATTACTGTTCAACAATGCTTTTCGAATTAGGTCTAGCTGGTCAAATAGCGTAGACAATCTTTAGACTAGGTATACATACCGAAATTTAATAGTATATATCAGAACTTGTTAACGAATTTTGAATTCAAGGGTAATTGATAATGTATAATAGTTCATACAAGTAGGGACACTTGTATAACCAAACTTAGAATACAAATTTTCAATATGAGTCATAGCAATTCAGTAATGAGATACTTTTAACAATGAACGAATCGAAGGAATTTCGAATTTATAATAATCATAACAATTTGTACAAGTGGGGACACTTGCACAAAGAATAGAATAATTTTGATTATAAATGCATCACATGAGACAATATCGAGATATTTGAAATCAATAGATAGCTTGAATAAAGTTTAAGAATACTTGCATAACATATGGATCCATTGCATAATGTAAATGCAAAGGGTTACGATAATTGCATAAACGAATAACAAAGATCATTATGGATATGAATAATTAACAATAATTATTCACAAGCATGCTTTGAAATTGATAACTCATGTTGAGTTAGGAACTAGCATAACATATACCTGTTTGCACAAAATAAAAGTAGTGCATAAGGTTTAGATACTTGCACAATAAAAGAAGTTGTGTAAGTTAGAAACTTGCCTTGGTCGTTGACTACTCCTACGCAATTTAATTTAACTTCTTTTGAAAGACCTATCAGTCATAAGATTGATCTCTCAATTAGCGAATCATATTATATCTTAAAATATCACTTCTTTACAAGTAAATTATCTAACATTCAACCACATAATCAAATATTAGATAACACATTAACACCATACGCATTCAATTCTAAAGTTAGTACACATCGAGTCTTTAACAGTGTTCAATATAGTATGCTGAGTGGTTTCCCATAAACAACCAACAAACTAGTTTTCGTCTCGTCTACACTGTTTTCACAGTGAGTTAGATCGGTTGCCAGTTCGTATATACCTCCGCTCCCTGAAGGAATTATTTAGCCCAGATACTATACATCGACCATTAAAGAGTACGACTGTACCACTACTTTAAGAATTAATACTAAGTCTTTTATTATATAAAACTTTCTTTATGGTCCCGTAGGTTAAATATCCAATCCAACAAACTGGATTCCAAATTCAGCAAACTAGATGGCAATCCAGCAAACTGGATTCCAATCTAGCAAACTAGATTCCATCCTGGATTACAATCCAGTAACCTGGATTCAAACTATCTTATAATCCAGCAACCTGGATTCACTAACTTTCAATACAGTAAACTAGATTCACTAATTCAGCAAACTATTTTCCAATCCAGTAACCTGGATTCGAACTATTCTATAATATAGCAAACTAGATTCACTTTATTCAATTCAGCAAACTGAATTACACTATTCAGCAAACTGGATTCACTAATTCAGCTAATTGGATTCACTAATTCAGCTAGCTGGATTCAAACTGTTTTCTATTTTATTAAATAATTCATTTAATCGATCTAAAATGCCATAAACATTATACCACCTTACCAATGACCAAAATATTAGGTTTGTATATAGCGCGAACATGCAATCAAATTACATAAATAGTGCGGAAGCGCGATAAAACGGATTTTAAAAATTTTCATACAAACCATCACCATGATCATCCATGTGCTCAATTATCAATTAAACGAAAGAGATAAAGTATGAGAATCATACCCTTGTAGAACCATGCTTCCACAGGTACGAGTTCACCTTCAAATCCTTCGCGTTCTCCTTGAATTCCACCGATTAAATTCCTTCCTTTGATCAACGTTAGCCACCCAAGTGTTTGGCCTCTAAAGGTGATCCACCAAGGAATAATAGTTGTTCAAGAAGATGGGTGTTGGCAAAACCCTAATTTCTATCTCTATAGAAATTGCAAGTACTCTCTCTCTCCAATTCTCATGGAAGAGTGTGTAAATTGTCTAACCCTAAATCATAATAAGACTCCTCTTATTTATAGATATAGGAACCCTCCTAAACTATTTAGGATTAGGGTTTTTATTATAATTAAACTCCTTTAATTAATTAAACTCCTAATCCAATTAGAAATTTATGAGAGAGTACTTCTATTAATTAATTCTCAATCCCTATTAGGAATTAAATAATAGTAATTGTAATAATAATAATAAGACTCCTCTTATTAATTTATATTTAATATTTCCAAAATATTAAATAATAAATATTAAGCTATTTAATTTATTCTATCTCCATAGATTAAATTAAATACACTTAACTTATTATTACAATTATGCCATTTACTTCTTAAACAAATATTTTTCTTTTGCGGTGTGACCCTTTAGGTTCTCCATACTAAACCGGTTGTGAATAAATCAATTAGAACAATTCTAATCTTATTTAAATAAATAAATTAAACTATTTAATTCATTTAAATAAATAATATTTATTCTACAATAAGGGTAAGCCCCCTTAGCGATCAATGACTTTCCAGATAATATAGATTTCAACATTAATCACAAAAGAACCTTTCAGTGAATAGTTACCGTACAATTCAATCCTTTTACCATACAATGTCCCAATTAAATATAAGACATGGAATTACTGTCAAGTCTTATTTTATTTAATTATATGTATTTCGATTCTCAAATGCACAACTCTGATAATGCAAATTAGAAACTCCTTTCTAATTTCATTCTGCTTTGGCCAAAGACTTCTGAGTCGTCATTTATCGAATCACATAGGACATTCTCTCCTTTTACTAGAAGTGGTAGATTCTTTGTTGATCATTCACCTATCTCCATGTATAACTTATTATACCCAATCATACCCTTTGATATACCCTAAAGGTCTTAAGGGACATGTCAAAGTATAACTCATCATACACAAGATACTATGATGATCTCAAGTCCAAGGATCACTTGTACTACTATCACTAGAGGAATTACTATTGACAGGCGAGTAAAACTCCATTAGGTATTTCTTAGCGAGCCACGTTCAGTGAACTTATTCTCTAATAAGCACCTACATACTTGCTTTAGTGTCTCAACACAAATGATTATAAGATCAATCATCCTCTTCATAAGAGCAAGCAACGTATGTACTAATCTATCCGGATTCACTAATCCCCTTTTTAGTAATCCATCGATTAGGAACGATTTTAGTTTGTGAGCTATCTAGAATTTAGATCTCATTAGCATGATCACCATCATGATTCTAAAAGCATTGCTCAAAACTATGGGTTTATCACATTCAATATAACAGCATCATGTAGATAAAGTAAAATGCCTTTAACAAACAAATAAGATTACAAAGTATATGCTACATCATATCAAATATGATTGGCTTGTGTGCATACTATTTTCAATCTCCCACTTGCACTAAAGCCAATCGTCATGGTATCTAATACCCTTCTTCTCTAAGTGACGATCATCCTGTTGTTTGGATAAAGTTTCAGTAAATGGATATGCAATGTTGTTCTTGAGAGTCCACTATCTCTATAGTGACTTATCCTCTTTCAATGATTCTACTAATCAAATGAAAGTGCCGCAACACATGTTTGAATCCAAGATGAGACTTAGGAACTATTCCTAGTTCTGTAATGAACTTTTCATCCAAATAATCAAACTTACAGCTTCATTTACAGCTATATACTTTGTCTTTTTCACTAAACCAACAACTCTTTGTTGTTTGGAACTTTTCCAATTCACTGCACCACCTTTCAAGGTAACGATTTACCTTAAAGTGGATTTGTTATCGTCTTGGTCAGTCTGAAAAACATGAGTCTATTTAGTCCTCTAGTTTTAATTCAAACCTACCATGAATTATGATTACATCTTCAATACCGGTTAAGTACTTAAAGATGTTTATCACTGTCTTACAGTGATCTTCTCCAGAATATGATTGATCAACATCAAGCCTAGTATATTCACTGCATACATGATAGTAACTCATGCGATCTCTCTTTTAATTGGAGACAATTTTAGAGAGATACACTCCATGGCTCATCATCATGATGTTAGGTTTGTATATAACGTGAACATGCAATCAAATTACCTAAATAGAGCGGAAGCGCGATAAAACGGATTTTAAAATTTTATACAAACCATCACCATGATCGATCAATGTGCTCAATTAACGATATAAACGAAAGAGAAAGAGAATAAGAAATTATACCCTCGTAGAACAAAGCTTCCTCGGGTACAAGTTCAACTCCTAGTCCTTCGTGTTCTCCTCGAATATTACGGTGTGATTCCTTCCTTTGATCAACGTTAGCCACCCAAGTGTTTGGCCTCTAGAGGTGATCCACCAAGGAAGAACAAGTATTCAAGAAGTTGGGTATTTGGCAAAAACCCTAGTTTCTATCTCTATAGAAATTGTAAGTACGCTCCACAATCTAATGCAAGAGTGTGTAACCCCAATCTATGATAAGACTCTTCTTATTTATAGATGTAGGAATAGCCCCTCCCTAAACTATTTAGGATTAGGGTTTATATTCTAATTAAACTCCTTTAATTAATTATGCTCCTAATCCAATTATGAATTTGTGAGAGAGTACTTCTATTAATTAATTCCCAATCCCTATTAGGAAATAAATAATAGTTCTATTAATTAATTCCCAATCCCTATTAGGAATTAAATAATAGTAATAGTAATAATAATAATAAGACTCCTCTTATTAATTTATATTTAATATTTCCAAAATATTAAATAATAAATATTAAGCTATTTAATTTATTCTATCTCCATAGATTAAATTAAATACACTTAACTTATTATTACAATTATGTCATTTACTTCTTAAATAAATATTTTCCTTTTGCGGTGTGACCCTCCAGGTTCTCCATATTAAACCGGTTGTGAATAAATCAATTAGAACAATTCTAATCTTATCTAAATAAATAAATTAAACTATTTAATTTATTTAAATAAATAATATTTATTCTACAATAAGGGTAAGCCCCCTTAGCGATAAACGACTTTGTTTTTATTTTTGTAATTTCTTGTGAATTTTCGTAACTAATAAAAATGAGACTATCATACAAGAATTTTAAGTAATAAAGTCTCGAAAAATGTTACTATAAATAATATTTAAGCATTATTTTGTTTTGTAATTTATTTTATTATATTTTTATTTTTTTTGCGGAAATTTATTTATTTCAAATTTGACCCCACTGACCTAAGAGGCTGAATTCGCCCCTGAGACCAATATAGACCATAAGAACACCCGAGTGACACAATAGAAACTAAACAACATCCCTTGTAAACACCCAAAGACAAGCATACCTTACAAAAATCATCTACATGACAACTTACGAACATCAATAAAATAAAAAACAATACTCTAAATCAACAGGGGCACAAAAATACTCTGAAATCAATCTCAGCCTTGTAGAATTACTGACAAAACAATGAAAAGTAACTCGGGTGAGACTCCACGTTTCACTATCCCAATTTTTTTTTAATTGGGTGATGCTTCGCGCACCACAACCTCTAGAGTTTCTTAATCGCATAAGAGAAAAAAAATAGTTCACAGCTTGATATCAATGATCAATAATCTGTAACCTAATTAACTGGTAGTGTATTACATTGACGTCAGAAAATATAGGAGAAACAGGAGTTAACACAACTGAACACTCAAAGGATTACAACTCGCCACTCTATGGAATCCACCAAAGAGATAAGAGTAGGAAAACAAGAAGAAAACTCTCTTGTTAAGCCAAAGGATATGTTAAACTTTAATTCAATCAATCTCCCTGCCCCTCAAACAATATGAAAACTGTAGGAAACGATTTCTAAAAAAATTAATAATTTTTATTTTCAAAAATTATTATCCCAATATTTTTCTCATAATTTTACATAATCAAAATTAATATCACATTCCTAGTGCTTGGTTGTAGCACAATTGAGAGTTTGGTGAATTCTGATGAAGCTTTCTTCTTCTCCTGATCTTTCTCTCTATGATCCATATTTTTGATACGAAGTATGTTTCTTGAGTGTGGGCTCAAAATACTATAGGAAGTTAATATATAAAATCCTCAACTTCCTGATTTTATCAGGGTACCTGATATATTTTATCATGCTATTTGTTATATGGTGATAAGGATTAGAGTGGATATCAAGTAGGATTTTATAAATCTAGCTCCAATATAAATCTAATTTCTAATTAACTCTTTAATTCATTAGAATTATATTAATTATAACTAATTCCACTAAATAGTTATAATTGCACTCTAGAATTAGTAGAATTAAAATTAATTAATTAAATCCTTCCACTATTAATATCATGCAAATAAACTCCTTTACATTAATATTCATAAACATGTGTAAGAAATAAAAACTGTTAACCCACTGTGTTTACTGTTTATATCCTTGAGTACATAATGTATAAACTTTTGATCACTAATCAATTTAACAAATTAAATTAATACTTTAGTAATCTAAATTACTAAAATACTTGGCTAAGATTCTAGTGATCAACTAATAAATCATCTCAAAGGAACAACAATTGTAGAATTCTATCTCGAAAATATATGTTCCTAATTTCATAACATATACAACCCAACATATCGAGATATTGATTATATTGAAAATCTCAATCCTTGATATATTAAAGTGACATATATTATAAAATCAAGTTCATTATTTCCTCAAGATTAAGAGTAATTGTAACAATTGTAAATATTTCGGATCCTTGTAATTAGGGTTTTCGATTATTATGGAATAAAATGAGATTTTACAAATGATATTGTGTTATATGTAATTAAAGGTCGATTATTGACCTAATAAATGTGATATGTGATTATGTATATGTGTTGCAGTTTCACAGACGAAATAAAAATTTTCTAAGAAAAACGCTAAAACACTATTCATAAAACACCAAAAACATCTTTTTTGTTTTTTCGTTTTTACGAATCACGGGATGACGTTTATTTGGGGACGGGAGACATAATATCCAATAAAACTGACGAAAGAAATTTCGCGATTTTCGCCTGTGGAACGAGTTAGGAAACCTAACTAGAAGGAAATCGGGTAACTGAACGACTTCAGAAATGAAAAACCTAATCGATTATATGAAAGGGTAAAATGGACTTTTGCTAACTAAAATAGTTACAAAAGCTAACTGGAAAGAAACTAGAAATCGAAACTAAGTTTCGAAGTAACCCAGCCAAGTTGAGCCTAGGGTTCGAAGATGGCTTCGCTAGAGTTGAGCCAAGGATTGAACCTAGGTTTTAATGTAATACCCTGAATATTTATGAGGATTATAAATACGATCGTATATGGTTAGAGGTTAATTTAGTGACCTAAAACTAGGTATTGAGAATTTTAAAACCTTCAACCCTAATGAAGTTTGAATTTTGTAACATATGTGCTTAATAAAGATTGAAATGATATTTCGAAGTATGTGTTTTGTGATTTTATAGTGTAAACGATGAATTAGGTCAAATAAATTTTTTTTGTCAAGCTTCTTAGTCGTGCTTACATTGACAAAATGATTTGTCGTGCTTTCCACGATTTTACCAATAGCATCCCAACAAATTATTTTTAGCAAGTTGTTGTGCCGTGCTTGCGAATGACAAAGTGATTTGTCGTGCTTACGGTGACAAGCTGCATTGTCGATCTTGGAAGATATTTTCATTGAGGAGCTTAGAAGATAGGTTTAATTGCAAGCTGCATTGTTGAGCTTGGAAGATATTTTCATTGAGGAGCTTAGATTGCAAGCTGCATTGTCGAGCTTGGAAGATATTTTCATTGAGAAGCTTAGATTGCAAGCTGCATTGTCGAGCTTGGAAGATATTTTCATTGAGGAGCTTAGATTGCAAGCTGCATTGTCGAGCTTGGAAGATATTTTCATTGAGGAGCTTAGAAGATAAGTTCAATTGCAAGCTGCATTGTCGAGCTTGGAAGATATTTTCAATGAGGAGCTTAGAAGAATATTTTAAGAATATGCTAGGGTACAAAGTGTAATAAGCCGAGCCCCTAACGTGCAATTAGTGAAACTTAATTTTTCTATAAATAGCAAGCTTAGTTCTTCATTATTTCCTACCATTTCAAGAGTAGTTCAAGAGCTAAACACTCTATATTTATATTCTGAGAGATATTGTGAGATAAAAAATATTACTTTCGAAGCATCGAAGCGCTACGCGATTGGAAGTAAAGCTAGCAACTACAAGAGGTATACTCTAGTGGTTATAATTTTCATTTTTATGTATGTATTAGTAAAAATATACTTTTACAAGCAGTTATAATGCCTAAATTATTTTATGTATATAGTACAAAAATCCTATTTACAACAGTTATAATGTTCGATTTATTTTTCTTATAAATTTAAAAATATACTTTTATAAGTAGTTACTATGTCCGATTTTCTTCAAGTATTTAGTAAGAATATTCATTTTATAAGCAGTTATAATGCTGAAATTATCTCAAATATAATAGCCGAATATTCATTTTATAAGCAGTTATAATGCCCGATTTATTTTAAACATAGTAAACGAATATTCATTTTGCAAGCAGTTATAATACTCAATTTATTTTAAATATAGTTGAAAAATATTCATTCTATAAACAGTTATAATGCTGAAATTATTTCATGTATAGTAGAAGAAATCTTATTTATAAGCGGTTATAATACCCAAAATAAAACTTAAAAGATTTAATCGTTAAAATGCTTAAAGAGCCTAGCATAATCCAAGGAAAGGAAAACCTTGGAGGATAAAAGTTCTAAGGCTTACACTTCAGGAGATTGAGCGAGGAATGAAAAATTAGCGTTAACATATTATCCATATTCAGGCAAGTCTACTTATTTGCTGAAATGCACTCCGTGCAATAACGTGTCTTATTTATGAGGTTTATTGTTATGCAAGTATTGTTTCTTTTGCACCCCGTGCATTAACATGCTTGCTATCTATTATGTGCAACGTGATAGTGATTGTTGAATTTCAATTGAAAACCATGTTAGTATCTGAGTTGAATAACTCTCTTGTATGGGCATGAGTTTAAGATGTGTTAGGAAACCGATCTAACTCACTGAGGTAACAGTTGTTGCAGTGTAGAGGTATCGTAGAAGCGATATACACTGTTGATATAATTGTAGCAGTGTTGATGAGACGGGGAACTATTTTATTAGTTCGTGGGTGGGGAACCACTCAGTTCACTATATTGATAATCGTTTAAATCTTGTATCAGCTTATTCTGTATATATCTTGAAAAGGTGATTCTCTTCTCATATATATATATCTGTTAAATTTGTTAGGCATTCTTTTGTCTTTAAACAAATTATAACTAAGGAAGAATTACTAGACGATTCTGGCGGTACAAAGAAAGTTGAAGATGTATAAGTCATTTAAACTATGCTAGATTAACATTATTGGCAATGTCTAGAAAATTCTGACGAGGAAAGGGGTTAAGTCATTTAATTGCGCGCTGTTTTAACGGAAAGCCCCCTCTTTCCTGGGAACTGCCTGGTTGCTAATACTGCAAGTCTCAAATAGATAAATGGAGATTTGTTTTCAAGTCTTTTAAGACTTATGTATAATAAGAACAAGTAATCTGGGAATGATGTAACAATGAACAAATGATATTATAAATATTATCACTTTTTCGCATTATACTCTGATTAGTAGAAGTCAAGATTTCTATAGTAGTATGTAAAGGTTGTATAAGTCAACACGAAGTCCGACCAAACAAGTAGGTGGATTTTGGGGCGTGACATTATGGTATCAGAGCTTTGGATTATAGTTCTGAGGTAACGAGTACCTTGGAATATAATCTGAAGGGTTAAGATTATAATGGACTTGTGAAGAGTCCGTAGATACTTCAAAGATATGAATAAATCTTAATACATAAACATTTTATATAAAAGAAATATACTGAATAAAGATAAACTCTTCACGAGAATGTCGGGAAATGAATAGACTCATAAAGAGGTCTCAAGCAAGTCTACTATATTGATAATAGATTAAAACTTGTGTTATGATTAGAGAATAATGGTAAAGATAGAGGATGAAAGGTATTCCAAAATCTTCTAGGAATGTTAGATCTTCATACGTATATTTGCCCTTTGGTGCCTTTGAAAAGAAGTGTTCAATCATTGAACTGGAAAAGTTTTGAGCCATGTTATTCATATGTCTATGCTAATTATTTTGGCTAGACAGAATTAATTTGAAGCAAAAAAATGAATCATCAATGCACCATGGAACCTGGTGTGGATATGATAACAATGACGAGTCATCAACGTACTCTTGCAAGGTGCGGTATAAAGTCATAAAAATTGATTTAGCTATGTTATTCATAGGTCTATGTTAATTATTTTGGCTAGACAAATTTAATGTGAAAAATAAAAATGAATTTTCATTAACACCCCATTTTACCTGGTATGGTATGAAAGATGATGGAATCATCAACGCAATCATGATGCGGTATGATAAAGTCATAAAGTTAATTTTCAAAAGTTTTGAATAAATTAAATATGAGTCAATGCCAATTGTTTCGGCTAGACAACCATGTTATGAAGTTCAACCTTGTTATAAATTGAGTAGAAACCAATAATGTTTGGTATGACATATATACTGAAACTATTTGCCTCTTTATATAAGATTGATGACCAAGTAAATATATATACTGACCATGGTTTATAGGTAGTACTAAACTGACCTTTGTGTGTCTGGGACACTGTTATTAGGATGATATGCATACTACTAGGATATAAATAGGTTGATCCCCTATTAAATATCTGAACTAATGATTCTTAAGTCTATATGACCTCTGCGAATGATTACCATATCTGGTTGAACAAAACAACCTATGAATTCTAAGTCTTTATGACAGACATAATCTAGAAAATATGGGGTTTTATAGACAAACCTCAGTATATATATGTGAAAAAATAATCTCTGACAATTAAAACACAGTGTGAGTATAACTTGTTAAATGTTTAAACTTGCCGAGCCTTTTAGAGTTCATCCTTGCAAATATAATTTCCTTTACAGAAAGAAAATATGTATAGATATGTGAACATTGTTGACCTAATTTAAATATTAGGAATTTGATGCGAGAAAGGATGAATTCATAAAATTAATATTGAAGACTAAGTTAAAGGTAATTTCGAGGACGAAATTCTTATAAGGAGGGGAAAATGTAATATCCCGAATATTTATAGATATGATATTGAATGACAAAAGTTATTTGTAAAGTTAATTTCGAGGACGAAATTCTTTGAAGGAGGGGTGAATGTAATACCCTAAATATTTATGAGGATTATAAATACGATCGTATATGGTTAGAGGTTAATTTAGTGACCTAAAACTAGGTATTGAGAAGTTTAAAACCTTAAACCCTAATAAAGTTTGAATTTTATAACATATGTGCTTAATAAAGATTGAAATGATATTTCGAAGTAGGTGTTTTGTGATTTTATAGTGTAAACGATGAATTAGATCAAATAAATTTTTTTTTGTCTAGCTGCTTAGTCGTGCTTACATTGAGAAAATGATTTGTTGTGCTTTCCACCATTTCACCAAGAAGCATCACGACAAATTATTTTTAACAAGTTGTTGTGTTGTGCTTGGGAATGACAAAGTGATTTGTCGTGCTTACGGCGACAAGCTGCATTGTCGAGCTTGGAAGATATTTTCATTGAGGAGCTTAGAAGATAGGTTCAAATGCAAGCTGCATTGTTGAGCTTGGAAGATATTTTCATTGAGGAGCTTAGATTGCAAGCTGCATTGTCGAGCTTAGAAGATATTTTCATTGAGGAGCTTAGAAGATAGGTTCAATTGCAAGCTGCATTGTCGAGCTTGGAAGATATTTTCATTGAGGAGCTTAGAAGATAAGTTCAATTGCAAGCTGAATTATCGAGTTTGAAAGATATTTTCATTGAGAAGCTTAGAAGAATATTCTAAGAATATACTAGGGTACAAAGTGTAATAAGCCGAGCCCCTAACGTGCAATTAGTGAAACTTGATTTTTCTATAAATAGCAAGCTTAGTTCTTCATTATTTCCTACCATTTCAAGAGTAGTTCAAGAGCTAAACACTCTATATTTATATTCTGAGAGATATTGTGAGATAAAAAACATTACTTTCGAAGCATCGAAGCGCTACGCGATTGGAAGTAAAGCTAGCAACTACAAGAGGTATACTCTAGTGGTTATAATTTTCATTTTTATGTATGTATTAGTAAAAATATACTTTTACAAGCAATTATAATACCCAAATTATTTTATGTATATAGTACAAAAATCCTATTTACAACAGTTATAATGTCCGATTTATTTCTCTTCTAAAATTAAAAATATACTTTTATAAGTAGTTACTATGTCCGATTTATTTCAAACATAGTAAACGAATATTCATTTTGCAAGCAGTTATAATGCTCAATTTATTTTAAATATAGTTGAATAATATTCATTCTATAAACAGTTATAATGCTGAAATTATTTTATGTATAGTAGAAGAAGTCTTATTTATAAGCGGTTATAATACCCGAAATAAAACTTAAAAGATTTAATCGTTAAAATGCTTAAAGAGCCTAGCATAATCCAAGGAAAGGAAAAGCTTGGAGGATAAAAGTTCTAGAGCTTACACTTCAGGAGATTGAGCGAGGAATGAAAAATTAGCGTTAACATATTATCCATATTCAGGCAAGTCTACTTATTTGCTGAAATGCACTCCGTACAATAACGTGTCTTATTTATGAGGTTTATTGTTATGCAAGTATTGTTTCTTTTAGCACCCCGTGCATTAATATGCTTGTTATCTGTTATGTGCAACGTGATAGTGATTGTTGAATTTCAATTGAAAACCATGTTAGTATTTGAGTTGAACAACTCTCTTGTATGGGCATGAGTTTAAGATGTGTTAGGAAACCGATCTAACTCACTGAGGTAACAATTGTTGCAGTGTAGAGGTATTGTAGAAGTGATATACACTGTTGATACAATTGTAGCAGTGTTGATGAGACGGGGAACTAATTCATTAGTTCGTGGGTGGGGAACCACTCAGTTCACTATATTGATAATCGTTGAAATCTTGTATCAGCTTATTCTGTATATATATCTTGAAAAGGTGATTCTCTTCTCATATATATATCTGTTAGATTTGTTGGGCATTCTTATGCTCATTCTTGCAATTATCTTAAAACAAATTACAGCTAAGGAAGAATTACCAGACGATTCTGGTGGTACAAAGAAAGTTGAAGATGTAGAAGTCATTTAAACTATGCTAGATTAATATTATTGGCAATGTCTAGAAAGTTCTGATAAGGAAAGGGGTTAGGTCATTTAATTGCGCGCCGTTTTAACGAAAAGCCCCCTCTTTCCTGGGAACTGCCTGGTTGCTAATATTGCAAGTCTCGGATATATAACTGGAGATTTGTTTTTAAGTCTTTTAAAACTTATGTGTAATAAGAAGAAGTAATCTGGGAATGATGTAACAATGAACAAATGATATTGTAAATATTATAACTTTTTCGCATTATACTCTGATTAGTAGAAGTCAAGATTTCTATAGTAGTATGTAAAGGTTGTATAAGTCAGCACGAAGTCCGACCAAGCAAGTAGGTGGATTTCGGGGCGTGACATTTGGTGTGGCTTGGATAGGGTTGGAGCCAAGTGGAAGAGGTTAGGGTTAAACCCTAATTATTTAGTAGCGAAGAAAGGGACATGTGTCACTTGTTTACTAATTTGCACATGGGATAATTGATTGCTAAAATATCATGTAGGATAAGAAAGGAAAAAGCAAAGCAAGATAAGGGGTAAGAAGGGCCATAGTGGTCGGACATGGAACAAGTAGGGGGGGACCAATGGTGAGTCATAGCCATGACTCACCTTATCTAGACAAGTGGTGAAGCTTGGTCCCCTTGCATCTTATAAATGTGCCAAACAAGGCCTTAGTAATCATTTGGTTCCCTAAACCCTACATGCGTTAATCTAACTCTAGGGGGAGGTTAGGTTAATTGGTGGGACATTCATCTAATCCCACACTTAGCCATTATCTTCATTTTATTCCAAAACGTTGGAGAGAAAAGAGGAAAAAGAAGGAGCAAGAGAAAGAAAGAAAGAGAGAAATCAAGAGAGGTTAATAAAGATCATCTCAAGAAGGGAAAGAAAAGGAGTTTAGCAAGCTTGGATCATTCATCTAAGCTAAGATCAAGAAGAAGAGATAGCAAAAAGAGGTAAAAACAACAAACCCTAGTTCTTCATCTTTTTCTTTTGTAGTTTTATAGCTTTAAAAGCTTTGTAGTACGATAGGAAGTGTTGTGTTGGTTTGTTGTTGTTGTTTGAAATAGATCATTGAAGGATCTTGGAGAGATAAGGTAGTTATGATGGTTATAACATTGTAAACTTACCGGTAAATGCCATGAAAGTGAAATCAAAGACTAAAATCGTAAGCCTTTGCATACGGATGGACTTAAACTTGTTTAGAGGACTTAAAAAGGACATTAAATGATGTTTTTGTGTCTTTCGTTATAAGTCTTGAAAGATGGATGAAAAGTTCCCAAGTGGAACGGAGGAAAAATACGCCATAAAAATTTTCAGTAAAAGACGTTAAACGTCAAAAACCTTAGCTTAATACGACTTTTGTGCTAAGTTAACGACTAGCAAATGTGTTCGAAAAAGTCCAATTTGTTAGGGCTTTAGTAGCCTATGAAAAACATGAGCCGTAGGCTCAGGAACGAACTCAATCCGACTTCAGATGAGCGAGTTCCGGTAAATTGAACTCTTGACGTCAAAAAACGTTATTTAATGAAAAATTACGGTCACAAAGGACATTTGAGCCAATATTTAGGCTTGTTAGAAAAGTAGAAAATTTATTCTATTTCAATGAAGTTGTAGATAATGTTGTGAGCTAGAAGTAGGTTTGAGAACGGACTCATTCCGATAACGGATGAGGAAGTTATGGCATTGCGAAGTGGGTGTGACAAACTTGAGAAAATTGAGTTTGGGCATCAAAGGTTAGGTGTAGGTACGCTGGCTATATGCCAGGTCCCTGACTTCGGGCGTAGTTACACCATCCAAAGGCAAATTATGGGCGTAATTATGCCGGTCAAGTATTAAGCCAAAATCAACTTTGATGTCCTAAATTGGGCATAACTTTTTCATACGGACTCCGATTTAGATGATTTAAGATGATCCGAAAAGCTAAGGAGTAGACCTATAACTTTCATTTAAAAGAATTGAGAGATAAGGTCGGGATCAAGGTTGAAATTAAGCTTCTTTAGGGCTGTTATGTAATCGGGGGCGAGGCGTGATGGTTTCTTCAGGACGTAGTGACTCCAAGTCATGTTTAGTTAATATTTTTGAGTTCTAAACATTGGACTTTGGAAATATGGTCTAGAGATAATGTAAACCATGAGTGATAATTATACGTGGCTAATTAGTATGTCTATGTGCACTGAATGTGTAGGACTTTCAAAGGGCGATTAACACTAAAGTTTTTAAAGACCGCTAAGGCAATATTCTAACTCCATTCAATCTGCATTTGAATGTTAGTAAGTATGTGGATGTATATTCTTATAAATAATCCTTATGTATGCTTCGGTTTATACAATGTTTATCGATTGTGTAAACTTCCGACTTATACAAACTATTTGTTGGTTGTATAAATGTTCAGCTTTGTTATAATGCATAAATTGTTCAAGTTTCCAAGTTCTAGTATGCGTGAACTGTTTAAGAAGTATGTCAATGCCAATTGTATTGGCTAGACACATGTTAAAATATTTTATTGATTTCATTATAATCCTCTGAAATGTTATTAGTTTAAGTAGAGCTTTCCAACCAATTGTACTTGGTTTGGATTCAAGTCTGAGAATGAACAACCCTAATATGGGAAAAATTTTAGTTGGATATTTCCGGCAAAGCTTGAAGTGCCTAAAATAAAAACGCAAATGTCGTTTCAATATGTAGTGTTGATCAACGCATGGCATAAAGGGCTGATCACCCACCGTGCCTGATGAGTGGGATTTACACCTGCGAATCAGACTCCTTATTACTTGAGAAATTGCTTGATTGGCATACCTTCTAGTGCTTTAATATGATGTTTTTGTTATCTTCTACTTAAATGCTTTTCAGGTGGGAGATTTGGTCATTTTTGGCTAAGAAAGGCAAAAGGACCCCTACTTGGCCAAGGGCAAGGAGCCCACGCCGCAGCGCCAAGGCAAGGTGCAACGCCCACGCCGCAGCGCCAGCTCACCAGCCACCCACGCTGCAGCGTAACCATTCCTTCATGGACTGGCGCTGCAGCGACCCCTATTTGGCCAAGGCACGGAGCCCACGCCACAGTGCCAAGGCAAGGTGCAATGCCCACGCCGCAGCGCGAGCTCCGGTGCCCAGGCACCGACCTTGCCATAAATGACCTAGCTGTTGCACAGATCTTTATCGTCATCTTTATTACATCTTTAACTTGAGGAGAAGAAGAGTTGAACCAAGAACACTTCCGAAAAGGAGTTTTCTTACTTCAAATCTTTCATTCATTTGTGTAATTTTGATCATGTTGAACACTATGACTATGTTAATTAGTTCTATAGTTATGAATCATGTTCTGAATGGATTGTTGTATTTCATGCTTATTTATCAATTGCTTGAGATAGGAATTGATTTAGGTAGTAATTGATATTGAAAAATTGATGTTATACCTTTCCTTAAGTACAACAACACTTGTTATGACCATTGCCTAAGGGAATGAGTGCATAAATTGCATAATAGAATAGGAATATGTCTATTTGCTTGTGTAATCATTGAGATTAATATTAATGACCCTTAGTCTAGTTATTTTCACCATAGGAATATTGTGATTTATCTAACTAAGGGATATGCATTTGACCATCGGAAGAGGCTTATGTGTACCTTGTGTTCTTGGTTGACCATTCTTGTGATTTGTTAATTAAATGGAGAGTTAAGAATTTAGGCGAGGCATTAGTGGAGTTGTAGTCCTAGCTTGTCATCTTTGATTCAACTCGTTTTCCTATTTCACTACATTTACCATATAGTTTAAAGCACACCACTTTTATTCAATTGTTTAGATAAGATCGTAGAGATAAATTTTAATACTTGAGCGAATATTTAGTACTTTGTCCTCGTGGGTTCGACACTCTACTTTATCTATATTACTTGTTAGACAGCGTATACTTGCGCGTGTTTTTATTGATCGTGAAATCGACCAACAAGTTTTTGGCGCCGTTGTCGGGGACTTAGTATTATTTGTCTTTCAATATTAACACTAATTCAAAACGATCTTAATTTAAACTGATTTATCTGTTTAATCATCCTCTCAGGTACTCTAGACTGTGTATGCCACCTCGCAGGAATTAGAATCTATTACCGCTCGATCCTGAGGTGGACAGAACTTTCAGACGACTGAGAAGAGAAAGAGCTAGGGAAATACCTGCTCCAACTATAATGGCCGAGGAAATTCAAAAATCTCTGCGGGAGTATGCAATGCCGCATGTCACAGATTTACATGCTAGTATACAAAGGCCAGCTATTCAGGCAAATAGCTTTGAAATTAAGCCAGGCACGATTCAAATGATCCAAAATAATGTACAGTTTGGGGGATGCCGAACGACGACCCTAATGATCATATAGTTAACTTTGTGGAGATCTGTGACACCTTCAGCTACAATGGAGTGACTGAAGATGCAATCAGGCTCAGACTGTTTCCTTTTACCCTACGGGATAAGGCTAAGAGTTAGTTGCACTCGCTCCCCTCGGGCTCAATTACCACATGGGCTGATTTGGCCCAGAAATTCGTCGCAAAGTTCTTCCTACCAGCGAAAACTGCCAAGCTCAGAAATAACATTATGTCTTTCTCACAATTAGATTCTGAGACTCTTTATGAAGCATGGGAGAGATACAAGGATCTGTTAAGGAAGTGTCCTCACCACAGCCTGCCGAATTGGCTATTAGTGGAGACTTTTTACAACGGGGTATCAGGGCATACCAGATCAAGTATTGATGCTGCGTCTGGAGGAGCATTTATGGGAAAGACGTATGACGAAGCTTATGAGCTATTGGAAACTATGACAGCAAACAATTATCAATGGCCGACAGAGAGGAAAATACTGAGTAAGGTGACCGGTATTTATGAGGTAGACACAGTAACTGCATTATCTGCATATGTTAATAGCCTTGTAAAGCAAATTTATGCCATGGGGAAGCAGACGGTGCAGAGTGTCATTGTGCCATGTGAATTGTGTGCGGGAAACCACCCGACTGAACAGTGTCCCATTAGCTCGGAATCAGTTCAGTATGTCTCTAACTACGGGCGGCAACAAAATTCCAATCTCCCCACACACTACTAACCTGGACTGAGAAATCACCCAAATCTCTCATGGAGCAACAATAACAACAACCATGCCCAACCCTCTACCGCCAGGCCACCATATTCACATCCTCCCAGGTTTCAATCTCAGAATCAACAGCATCCTCACGAATCTTACACACCGCCACCTCCACAGGATAGGAAACCTAGTGTGGAAGATCTCCTCTCGAGATATATTACTTAGAATGAAACAAGGAGCATCAATCAAGAGGCAGCTATCCAAAATTTGGAATTCCAATTGGGATAGTTAGCAACTGCTTTAAATAGCTATCCTTTGGGCACCTTGCCAAGTGACACGGATGTCAACCCAAAACAGGAGGGCAAGGAACAATGCAAGGCAGTCACCCTTCGGAGTGGCACGATATTGAAGGAAACTGGAGGAGAGACCTCAACAGTGAATCAAGAAGTTGTTGAGAAGGAAAGCAATGTGGAGCTAATAAGTCTGGGGGAGAAGACAATGTACAGGAGAAATCCACAATACCAACCCCAACTGTTAGCAAGCCAAGTCTTGTAGTTCAACAACTACCATTTCCCCAATGCCTTCAGAAACAAAAGCTTGAGAAATAATTCTCCAAGTTCTTAGAAATTTTCAAGAGACTTCACATCAATATCCCGTTTGCGGAGGCGCTGGAGCAAATGCCCAGCTATGTGAAATTTATGAAGGACATATTGTCCAAGAAGAGGAAAATGGGGGACTATGAGACAGTGGCACTTACTGAGGAGTGTAGTGCAATCCTTCAGAGCAAGCTTCCAGCCAAGTTGAAAGACCCTGGGAGTTTCACTATACCATGCACTATTGGGGATCAGTTTATCGGAAAAGCCCTATGCAACTTAGGAGCTAGCATTAATCTGATGCCCCTGTTTATCTACAGGAAGTTGGGGCTGAATGAGGTAAAGTTTACCAGTATGACTCTACAGCTGATCGATAGATCCATTACTTATTCGAAGGGAATAGTGGAAGACGTGCTCGTCAAAGTGGACAAGTTCATCTTCCCCGCTGATTTTATTATTCTGGATTGCGAGGAGGATAGGGAGGTCCCTATCATCTTGGGCAGACCATTCCTAGCAACAGACAAGACATTGGTAGATGTACAGAAGGGGGAACTCACAATGAGAGTACAAGACCAGGAAGTAGTGTTCAATATCTTTAAGTCTATGAAGTACCCCAATGCCTCTGAATATTGCTTTCGAGTCGATGTGATTGACGAAGCTGTGCGAGAAGTATTCTATAAAAATTACTTTCCTGACTCGCTTGAGGCCACTTTGATTGGTGCATGTAATATAGAGGATCCCTCTCATCTCAAACATGTTCAGTGGTTGGATGCATCCTCGAGATCAAATCTGTTCAAGCGATAATTTGAATCTTTAAATGAGCAAGAAGTATCCATATCCCAGTCACAACCCTCAGTTATAGAACCACATGTGCTTGATCTTAAGCCATTGCCAAGCCATTTGTAGTATGCCTATCTAGGTGATTCATCCACCTTGCCAGTTATAGTTTCTGCATCACTAGATGAGGCATAGGAAGAGAAGCTCCTTGTAGTCCTCAAGGCATATAAAACAGCTTTGGGGTGGTCTATCTCAGATATAAAGGGCATCAGTCCCTCTTTATGCATGCACAAAATCCTCCTTGAGGAGGGGGCTAAACTTTCTATTGAGCATCAGAGGCGGTTGAACCCCATCATGAAGGAGGTTGTCAGAACGGAAATTATTAAGTTACTAGATGCGGGTATTATCCCGATATCTGACAGTCCATGGGTTAGTCCAAACAATGTGCGCTAAAAAAGGGCGGCATGACAGTAGTGTCTAACGAGAATAATAAGCTTATTCCAACACGAACGGTGACTGAATGGAAGGTATGTATGGACTATAAGAAATTGAACAAATTCACTTGCAAGGATCACTTCCCTCTACCCTTCATTAACCAAATGCTCGATAGACTTGTTGGGCACGAATTCTATTGTCTTCTGGATGGATACTCGGGGTACAATCAAATTGCTATAGCACCCGATGATCATGAGAAAACAACGTTTATATGTCCATATAGGACCTCTGCCTTTCAGAAAATGTCCTTCGGGTTATGTAATGCGCCTGCAACATTTCAGCGTTGTATGATGTCTATTTTTTCTGATATGGTAGAACAGACGCTAGAGGTGTTTATGGATGATTTCTCTGTTTTCGGGAGTTCTTTTGAGGCGTATCTACAAAATTTGACTACAGTTCTGAAAAGATGTGTTGAGACGAACCTGGTCCTAAATTGGGAGAAATGCCACTTCATGGTAAGAGAGGGGATTATTCTGGGGCATAGAGTGTCTGCTAGTGGGATTGAAGTAGACAGAGCAAAAGTTAATATTATTGATAATATTCCTCCGCCTTCATCAGTGAAAGGAGTTAGGAGTTTTCTGGGGCACGCAGGATTTTACAGGGGATTCATCAAGGACTTCTCTAAAATTACCAAGCCGTTGTGTAGCCTATTGGAAAAGGACATGCCTTTCAAGATTGATGAGGCCTACCTAGAAGCTTTTAATTTGTTGAAAAAGAGATTCGTCTTAGCTCCTATTGTAGTGGTCCCTGACTGGTCATTGCCTTTTGAACTCATGTGCGACACCAGTGATTATGCTATTGGGGCAGTGTTGGGACAATGGAGAGATAAGGTGTTTCACACTATATACTACGCCAGTAAAACCTTGACAGATGCTTAGCTTAACTACACAACTACTGAAAAAGAGCTTCTGGCAGTAGTATACGCCTTTGATAAGTTCCGGCTATATCTCATCGGAACCAAAGTCATTGTGTATATTGACCATTCGACAATCAAATATCTAATCTCTAAGAAAGATGCAAAGCCAAGGTTGATTAGATGGGTCCTTCTCCTCCAAGAATTCGATTTGGAGATTCGTGATAAAAAGGGAACTGAAAACCAAGTTACGGATCACCTATCGAGATTGGAGAATCCAATAAACTCTAAAGAAAATGAGCCAGATATCGATGATTTCTTCCCGGATGAACAGTTGTATGAGGTCAATAGTGTAGCACCATGGTATGCAGACTTTGCTAATTATATTGCTTGTAATGTGCTACCACCTGACATGAACTATCAACAGAGGAAGAAATTTTGGCATGATGTTAAGCAATATCTCTGGGACGAGCCATTCCTGTTCAAACTATGTGCAGACCAGATTTTGAGACGATGTCTGCCTGAATGAAAGATTGAGGGTGTGCTCCACCATTGTCATTCATCTAACTATGGAGGGCACTTTGGGGGGCAACGAACTACAGCGAAAGTGCTTCAATCTGGTTTTTACTGGCCAACCCTGTTTAAGGACGCTCATTCCTATGTATCGCGGTGCGATAATTGCCAAAGGGTAGGAACCATCTCAAGGAGGCATGAAATGCCTTTGCAGAACATCCTTGAGGTTGAGTTATTTGATGTCTGGGGAATAGACTTCATGGGCCCATTTTTGTCCTCCTATAATAACCTGTACATTCTAGTCGCTGTGGACTATGTCTCCAAGTGGGTGGAAGCTGTTGTTCTGCTTTCTAATGATGCTAAGGTTGTGCTAAACTTTCTGAGAAAGAACATTTTTACTCGGTTTGGCACACTTCGGGCCATCATTAGTGATAAGGGCACACACTTCTGCAACAAGTACTTCGAAGCCCTTCTTGCAAAATATGGGGTTTCCCATAAGATTGCCACTGCTTACCACCCGCAAACTAGTGGTCAAGCAGAGGTGTCTAATAGGGAGGTCAAGCGGATCTTGGAGAAGGTAGTAAACCCTAACCGCAAGGACTGGTCCAAAAAGCTAGATGATGCATTATGGGCGTACCACACTGCCTAAAAAATGCCTATCGAAATGTCTCCGTATAGGCTTGTATATGGAAAGGCATGTCACCTCCCCGTCGAGTTGGAGCACAGTATTGGGTAATTCAAAAGCTAAACTTCGATATGGATGCAGCGGGTGAGAAAAGGCTGCTACAACTGAATGAGTCGGACGAGTTCCGTCTCCAAGCGTATGAAAACGCTAAGTTGTACAAGGAAAAGCCAAAGCGGTGGCATGACAAGAAGATTGTAGTGAGAGAATTTGAACCGGGGCAGAAAGTACTCCTTTTTAACTCCCGTCTGAAGTTGTTTCCTGAAAAATTGAAGTCCTGATGGTCAGAGCCTTTCACAATAGCTAGGGTATATCCTCATGGTGCAATTGAGGTGGAGGATCCTAACTCTGACAGGACGTTCAAGGTGAACGGTCAACGTCTGAAGCATTATTGGGGCGGCGACGTCGACCACCAAATGACTTCAATTACGCTAGGTGACCCGGTATGAACCGGGTGGATAGTCAAGCCGACGAGTCTAAAATAAGCGCTTGGTGGGGAGGCAACCCCACCACAGTATCGAATTCTACCCTTTCTAGCTTTCTGCTTCATATTAATAGTATATTTTTACCTATGTTGTTAATGTTAGTGTAGTAGGCTATTCGATTTTATTTGGTTTTGTTGATATTTCTGGCACTAGTGGTCTTGGTGTTAGATTGAGTCTGTTTTAAATTTTGATAAAAATTAGAGTGATTTCTGTAGTCTCGCATGTGTTTAAATTTGCGGTTATATAGTCGGCAAGTTTTTAACCGATTTTGCATGTTTACGAGTGTAAATAGTACTATAGTACAGTTTGAAGATTAGGAAAATTTTGGGTCCATTTATATCTTGCATATGTAGTAAGTGTGAAATCATGGTTGTTTTGTGTTCGAATCCTTAGGGTCCATGAGCTCTTTGATTTGGCATGCTAGTTTAGTTTAGTAAAAATTTTGGTGGGAATTGCTAACATGTATCCTTTGTGTTGATGCAGGAAAACTGCATTATTTTTGCCAAGCTGGTACTCACGCCACAGCGTGAGGCTAAAGCTCTAAACTTCATGCCACAACGCGAGCACCGAGCCATCCCATACCAGGACTTCACGCTGCAGCGGCACCAATTCGCGCTGCAACGGCACCAAAGGAGCAGACACTGGAGAGTTACGCTGCAGCGTCGCTCTTTTTGCCTTCAGTTGATGCCGCAGTGAGCCGTTGTTTTGAATATTGAAGCATCACGCCGTAGCGTGAATTTGCAAAGCATTCCTCACGCCGCAGCGCCAATGCCAAATTTTAGTTTTTAAAAACCCCTGAATGCTCGGCAGCCCACCGCATCAAACCAGTAACAAAGTTCATAACTGTGCCCTAATCAAACAACATAGTTCCTAATCATGCAACCCTCCCCAAAATCCTACCTTTGCAGCAACAAGATTCCTACGCCCTCATCCACTAAGTTCGTGACTTTGGTGTGACTTTGGGGATTCATCACCACAAATCTAGGGATTTCTCCAATTTTCACAAGTAAGATTTCAATTTTTGTTTTGAATTGTGGAGTTTGATTGCATTCTCTGTGGTTGTGAGAACTTGGGCGAATATCGCCGTTGATTTGTATTTGGTTACCACTTTGGGCTATTTAAAACTACTGTGACCACAAGTTGGTGGGGTAGAAAGTTCTTGCACTGGCATCTTGAGTTAGTGTTAGGCGACGCACACCACCTGTTTGATAATTTTCCTGAGAAACATCTTGGTTCAGTTTGGGCTCAGTTTGGACTTAATGTTTGTTTGAATAGCTTGGCCATTGAATTAGCTTTACATTGGCACTCAGTTTGGCTGACATTGGGGCTGAATTCTACATTAACCACAGTGTGAGTTTGTGGCTTGTGATTACCTTGCATCGGGGTACTTTTGGCACTGTTATTGGACATTTGATTTCACCTGGGCTAAGTAATTGCTTGAAATCTCGTCATGGCACTAAAACGTCAACGCCTTAGCATAGGAGGTTCCTCCTCAACGGCCCCCCCACAATGGGACCAAACCAAGTTCATTAGTCTTGAGGCTTGGAATCGATACAATAAATCCTTTGCTAAAAGAAACCTTATACCTGAGCGTGGGTTTAGTCCTGATCAGAATTTGGATGGGAAATTAACAGAGATGATTTTGAAGAAAAAGTGGGTCCACTTCACCAAGCCGCCCGAGTCTGCGGTAATTTCAGTCGTGCGGGAGTTTTATGCTAATGCCAGTGTAGAGGGGCCAGCAGAGGTTATTGTCCGGGGCAAGTTAGTAAAGTATGATAATAAGACCATCAATTCTCTGTTCGACATGCCTAACTACAATGGCAAGGACTTCCAAGAGCGAGGCTACCGCAGTTACATCCAAGATGAGATCATTGCGTGGCTCTGCCAGCCCGACACAACTTAGAAGGTCAATGAGTTTCAGGGGGAAAAGACAAGTTTTCCACAGCCAGCCCTCAGTCACTATGGGAAAGCATGGTATGCTTTTATTTGCTCCAACATCATGCCTACGCGTCACCTCAGCGACGTCACCCGAGAGCGGGCTGTCCTTCTGTTTGCCATCATCAATGGGCTGGACGTTGATATTGGGGTGATCATACAGGAGTCCATAAGAAAGGCAATTAAGAGTAACATTGGTTCAGGTCTCCCGCACCCGTCTCTCATCACCCGTCTTTGCAAGCAGGCCAAAGTTCAGTGGGGCCAAATGACCCAACACAGGCACCCGTGTCAGTTATTGATCACAATGTCATTGAGAGATTTAGTGTATGGGCTGGGGGCATATCTTATGAGTATGGAGAGGGGTACCTGCCGGGTCCTGACCCGACCCCTGCGATTGAAGGTGAGACTTCCACCCCGACTCCAGAGCTTGGTTACACTTCTGTCGGTCCACTGGCAGCGCTGATGGCTTCAATGGACCTTATGCATCAGAAAATAGACACGATCAACAGTAGGATGGGCTCTTTCAGCCGAAGGATGGATACTATTGGTCGGAGGCAGAATATTTTTACACAGTATCATGCCGAGTTCGCCAACACGGTGGCCAACATCTATGCAGCCTCGGGTGGAGACGAAGTGGACTCCATGCCGTATTAGTTTCTAGAGCCTCCTGTCTTTCCACCGTACCCGCCTCCATCTCCAGCATAGGACGATCAGGCTGAGGATGATGAGGGGGAAGATGATGACGGAGAGGGCGATAATGTCGAGGATGTGGGTGCAACCTGAGCTTCTGCAACACAGTCCAGCCAATGAGGGCATTGGCCGATTCTAGTCTGGGGGAGTTTTTAGCAAATTCCTTATTATTATTATATATGAGTTGTTTTATGTCTGAACTGCAATATTTTGGTTTATTTTGGGCTGTGGTAGCCGTTGACTTATTGTCTTACGGTTTATTATCTATGGATGCCTACTTTTGGTTTAAGCTGCATGAATTTATGGATGCATGAGCAGTTTTATTTTTCTTTCAGTTTTAGTTTATACCCATCTTTTGGGGCTTTCACAGGTTTTTATTACCCTATTTTGAGCTGTAATTATCTAGGGGTAAAAGAAAAGAAATTTTTTGATTATGGCCAGTGATATGATTGAATTATTGCTTTGTTAATGATGTTAAACATTTAGAGATAGAGTCTTAGATCATTTTGTTTAGTTAGCACTGTTGTTGATCCTTTCTATCCTATCGAGCACATACCAACTGTTAAAACTGTTTTTATTTCATCTAAGCCTATGTGGTTAATTGCTTTGGAAATGGTTGTGATTAACTCGTTCTAACGTAAGTGAATCAATGTTTGTAAGATACAGATTCTTAGGCAGGTTCGACTCTTATTAAAAAAAAGAAAAAGAAAAAGAAAAAAGAGACATTAATTAACAATAATCCCAGTTGACCACACCTATTTACGTGGCCTTTGTTACTTGAGTTAGTAGATCCTCAGGGGTGTTTTCACGCCTATTGCCCTAAAGTCATCTGACTTGGGAGTCCTTGATCAAACACTCGTTACACGGGTAACTTTGAAGAGCCAAAGGTATTCAAGAACTACATGGTCATTCTTGAGATTAGGTTAATGCGTTGATAATGAATAAAGCTCTAGTTTGACTTAAGTTTAATTATGTGGCCTTTGTTACTCGAGTTAGTAAATTCTTGGGGGTGTTCTACACCTAATGCCCTAAAGCCTTCAAGCTTGGGAGTCATTGTTCTAAAGCTCGTTACAGGAGTAATCTACATAGCCTAAGGTAGTTAAATTTCTGCACAAGTCTCACACTGAGTTTTGTTGTTTACATATTAATGCCTGGTGGTCTGTTCTTACGTTTGATGTCTTATTCTGAATGTTTGATGTAGCATGAGTTATAGAGTCAACATTTTCCCTTTTGCAATTGTGTTTGTGATTGAGATATAATTGGTTATAACAGTTGGTAATCACACACACAGATTTGGGTCAGTAGCAGTCTACGCTAGAGTTTTGAGCTAGATTTTATTAATGAGTTTGTTTCTACTTTGAAATTATAATTCAGACCCTTGAGGCCACAATGCAGGTATATAGTAGTTTAGATCACTTCTAGTCTAAGCTAGAGGTTGGAGTTTTAATTTTCTTTTGATATTTTTGCTTAGGGACAAGCAAAAGCTTAAATTTGGGGGTATTTGATGAGTGAAATTTATACATGCGAATTGGACTCCTTATTACTTGAGAAATTGCTTGATTGGCATACCTTCTGGTTCTTTAATATGATGTTTTTGTTATCTTCTACTTAAATGCTTTTCAGGTGGGAGATTTGGTCATTTCCGGCTAAGAAGGGCAAAAGGACCCCTACTTGGCCAAGGGCACGGAGCCCACGCTGCAGCGCCAGCTCACCAGCCACCCACGCTGCAACGTGACCATTCCTTCATAGACTCACTGTAACGACCACAAATTCTAGATAGCCTTGTAATTTAAATTTATGTGTATTAATGAATATATTATATTTTTTTAATATTATTTTTGTGTTGCATGTTTAAAGGTTGTGTGGCAACCTGGATTAAGTGAATGCATGAAATTTTACGTGTTATAGTTTTATTTAAGTGAATAATTGATTTCACGTAGCATCGCTAAATCACTATTCACGGGACACGTTTATTGAGGCACTATTCACATCATAATATTTTATGTCTTTTTCAATTTGGAATAATTTCATTAATGTATGTATGCGAATGAATAATTTTTCCAAGCGTCGGAAATTTTATTTGAGCTGATACGTGATTTTATCCGTATCCAAAATGTATATATGGGTGTTCCGAATAAATGGACAAATCCCATAATAATTAGTTTTACCCATCCCAATATCTATGGTAATACCCATTTTAATTATGAGTAGAGTTATTGAGAAAATTGGGTACAAAAGTGGGAGTTTTCGGATGTATTTTTGGTGTATTTGTGTATTTATTTTGGCATGTTACTCTAAGAGGGAACCAACCTAAGCCTTTGGACCAATGCCTCAAGTTTGCTAGGCTCTTTGCTAGGCTCAATGCCTCAAGTTTCCAAATGTTGAACACTTATTCTCTATAGCATTTCCAAGGAGGTTTGTGTTACTCCCTTCATTCTCCCGAAGCCATGCTCAGTCCCCATTCCATTTCTCTCTTCCAATCCCATCAGTTCCTCATTCAACTCCCAAACCATTCCAAGTTGCTACAGAAATAGAGAGGAGATAGAGTGATATAGGGAGAAAGAAAGAGCGGAAGTTACTGAAAATAGAAAGTAGAGGAAAAAGAACACGGGAGGAGAAGAAGAAGAGGAGTAAGGAAGTCGAACTCAAGCTAACCAAGGCTCCTTCTTGCACTCCCATTCAAACCATCAGCTCAATTAGAGAGAGAGAGAAAGAGAAAGAAAACTGCAGAAATTTGAAGGAAGAAGAAGAAGAAGACACACGGGAAGAAAAAGAGAAGAAGAAGAAGGAGGAGGAGGAGATCGGGAAGGGAAGTGGGAGGTCGGGTGAGGAAGAAGTAAGAGCCAAGGCCAAGAAGGAGCACTCAAGCCAAGCCCTAGCTAATCTTCTTATCATCTAGGAGGGGAGGATTTACAGAGATAAAACATTAACTCAATCCATTCCATTTGATTTGGTTGAAGTTTTCAAAGTTTTTATGGTTTGTAAGCTTTTGTGTTTGTGGGTTGAGTTATTGCTGCGATTCTTGTTGTCATTGGTTGTTCATGAATGATTAATAATGTTTTTAAGAGACTCTATAAGCTATTAATATCATTAAAGTGGAACAAAAATGCAAGGAATCCGTACCTATGCATAAGGAGGAAGAAAATGGACAAGAGTTGGACTATGGACTATTTTGGACGAATTTAGAGGACCGTTGTAGATATTTTTCATGTTTGATAATTTTGGTTAATGTTATAAGTGTATGAATCTATAGGAATCTTATAGTTCATGTTGTAAGCTTTCCACAGCCTCTGAAATGGCCTAATTCCGACTTATAACGAAGAAGTTATGAAGGTTTGAAGTTTGTGTGTCAAAACAGAGCTTGTTGGCGAGCTCGACAGAGAGGAGCCCATCGGGGGCGAGCTCGTTTGGCCTAGGGGCGTGCTCAATAGAGAGGAGCCCATCGGGGCAAGCTCGTATTGGCTTAGGAAGTTCCCGAGGCGAGCTCGATAGGGAGGAGCCCATCGGGGCGAGCTCGTTTGGCCTAGGGGCGAGCTCGACAGGGAGGAGCCCATCGGGGCGAGCTCGTATTAGCCTAGGAAGTTCCCGGGGCGAGCTCGACAGAGAGGAGCCCATCGGGGGCGAGCTCATTTAGTTTAGGGGTCAAGCTCGACAGAGAGGAGCCCATCGAGGCGAGCTCGTTTGGTCTAGGGGGCGAGCTCGACAGAGAGGAGCCCGCCGGGGCGAGCTCCTTGTGCTCCAGTTTTGCGATTCTGACCTCCTTTAGTAAAACAGACCTAACTTTCTCATATAAACTCCAAATTAGATGATTAAAGATGATCCGAAAAGCTTAAAGATAGACCTAAAACTTTCATCAATTAGAATTGAAATTTACTACATGGAGAAATTTTAAAATTGACCGTTTTTAGGGCTGTTGTGCAAACGAAAGGCGTCGGTCATGCGCGTGTGCAACATGTAATGCTTCCGATAATAAAAGACATTGTTCTAGGTCCTAAAATATGAATGTTATGAATTATAATGATACTTAGAATTAACCAATGAGTATTAGATAAATCGAATGGGTGTGCTAGACGTACGCAATTGCGTGTCGCGTGGGCATTCGAATAAGCAAGGTTGGCATGCAGACGTGCAAGCGTCGTAACACTATAACTAGTGTGTATAATCTTGTTTAATATTTTGTTTCTTATATGAATGAAACATTATAAAATAGTATAGACCATTATTTGGTATCCAATATGTGACTAATTATTATGTGAATATGTACTTAATTGTGTAGGATATTAAGGAGCGTGCGTTGTAATATTGTAGCAGGCGCACCAGGCAAGTTTCCTAATGCTTGTCTAACACTTGTGTTGGACAAGTTTCCCTAACCTTACTCAAATTATAATTGAGTAGGTTTCATATCTTATACAAATGTTGTATATTGTGGCAAGTTCCCTAACTTCATTCTTTCTATATATTGAATGCAAGTTTTCTATCTCACTCAAGTCATATTTGAGCAAGTATTCTATCTTATTGTCAGTTTCATGACTCAAGTCGAGCTATTATTTTCAAATTATATTAGTGGATTAATTATTGTCAATTACTCTACATCAAGGATAATTATTGATATTCGCACCTTGTGCATTTGAATTCATGATCTGTTGTTGGACTTTAAACATTTAAGTTCCTCATTCATGAACTGTTTAAGGAAATAGTCTACGCTATTTCTTTCGGCTAGACATGTACAAGTTATTATTTTAAAAGCTATCCAAACCAGTTGTTGGTATGGATTCTTGGACTAAGAGAGCAACCCTTATTTAGGGGACTTGAATGTGTCGGATATTCGACGCAGTCAGAGTTAAATGTTGTGCATATACATAGGGTACGAGAGGCTGATCCCGTCGAGTACTACTGACGGGCCAGGAATTTAAAAGGGTTAGTTGAATGACTGATCATTTGGCCAAAAAGTTCATGGTCTATTAGACCACTCAGCAGTAAATAATCAATATTCATTATTTCATTTGAACTTTGATTATATTGTCAGCTATTTCTTCAATGTTCTTAAATTGTCGAATTATGCGATTATTATTCTCATTCATTCATGATATATCTTTTCATTCATTTTAAACTTGCTGAGCAAAGTAGTTGCTCACCCTTGCTATATCATGAACCTATTTCAGTTAAGCCGAAGAGTTCCAAAGCGGACAAAGGCAAGGGAAAGCTCAAGGGATAGTTATATGTACTATCCCATTATGTAATCGTGGAATCGTTTTGTATTATCAATGTATTCCGTGATGTATTTATTTAAGGTTATAGACCTTGGGACCGTAGTAAACCTTTTGTAATGAACAACATATGTTTATTTATTCCGCATTAGTTGATTTTTGTTGTTTAGAGATGTATGAATGTACTTTATCGTGGACACCAGATTCGAGGTATTGGTACCTGAATTTGGGGGTGTCACAGGTTGGTATCAGAGCTATAGGTTATAACCCTTAGGAGAAAGAGTCCTTAGGCTATAACCTGAGAGATTGTAGAGGAATAGAAGGGGATAAAACTCATATAGAGTTATTTTTGGGTAAAAATTTATTATGATCTTAGAATTGAGGATTTGGATTATACGTTGGTGTTATTAAGCTTGTGGATAATTTGAGGAATGTGTATTGATGAGATAATATGGTAAAGTGAAGACCATTAAGTATGGGCGATCCATTGTAAACTGGAGTTATAGATATTCGAGGTAATTAGATTAATCATTTGATGTTATTGATTAATTTTGTGGCTATTTATTAGATAAGATATTGGAGTGTTGTTATATGGAGTTCCTTATGATGAAAAAGGGATATCTTAGAATCTGTTGGGTTAAGGTTTGCAAGAAGGAAATGATTGATTCGATAAATAATGAATATATCAATATTTTGAGGTGTTAGTTTAGTTATTAAGCTTTATTGTGGAATGCCAGGTGAGACAAAGGTAATGGACTCATAAAGAGTTGTTAAGCAAAAGTTGAGAGTATTGAGATGATAGATGTTATATGCAAATTTTTGAAGAGATGACTGAGGCAATTTAGATTGTTTTGATGATTAGAAAAGAGAGACAACGAAGAAATTATAAGAAATAAACTGAGGGTAGATCTAGTGTCTGATCTGGAAAAAGTATCTAGAGATGAACTGGATGATGAGATAATGGAAATCCCTAAGGAGGATTAATTAGAGCCCGATATAAGGAATAGATGGAGGAAATGAAAGAAAGAAAGGTTAAGTTTGAGAGTTATAAGACCTTTGTGAGTCGTAAGGAATGAAGAATAGTAGTCAATCTCTTTCTCAACTCGAGTCTTAAGCTCAGCGGCTTTCATCGTTGACGAACACCTGCGCTAATAAGCAATGTATATGTATAGGTATATCTATGCGTGTAAGAAAATGTGAATCTCAGTTTTTGTACAGCTAGCAATATATCTGTTGTTAGTCCCAACTTTGTGTAAGTTGTGGAGTAGTTATGTGAATCCCATCTTGTTGTTAGTAACCGAGGGATAAGTGGATGACAGGAATGCTATATGATGTAAGTAGTACGAGGTACTAAGATGAGCTTACTAGTGTTTATTAAAGGTGCCTTGAGCTGATATGATGATGATACATCCCCACTTTTCAGATCTGGGGGAATGTAGTTCTTATTAATCCCATCTTTTGTGTCTTAATGGGATAGTTAACATTTATACGAATATGCCGGAATTATAAGTGTTTGCCACACTAAGGGGTGTATGAATATAAATGTTGTATTATTATTACATGTTTGATTGTGATCAATTTGTGCTTTGACTCTTAAATGATAACATCAGTAGAATGTTGTAGGGTGTGTAACACGCGAGGGATTTATGTAAGGTTTTGTTTAGAACAACCAATGTCGTCAAGGAGACAACCCGATACACGAGGGTGGAAGAGTCGGTGAATAACGAGGAGGGTCAGACTGACCCCAAGAGGACTTTTGCGAACTTGTTAGAGGAAGCGATGCAAGGTAGACCAGCCGTTGCGGTTGTTCAGCCAGGAAGTCACATGGCAAACTTTACGGATTTCAAATTAATAGGACCATCGGAGTTTCGTGGGAATACAGATCCGAGTGGAGCCCAGACATGGGTAGAAGAAATGGAGAAAGTTTTCAAGGTCGCAAGAGTGACCGAGGAACATAAGACTTCGTTTGCCACTTTAGTGAGGAAGGGTGAGGCAAATTACTGGTGGAAGATGAATAGAAGCCATGCTGGAGATGGTGCGATACCATGGGAACGTTTTAAGGAGCTATTCTTCGAGAACTATTTCCTGGAGAGTATGCAGCAACACATGGAGGTGAAGTTTCTGGAGCTCAAGCAGGGGAGCATGTCAGTCGCAGAGTATACGACTAAATTCAATGACTTAGCCCAATTTGCACCTCACCAGGTAGACACTGAAGCCAGAAAGGCAAAGAGATTTGAATTAGGCCTGAAACCATGGGTGTACAGTAGGGTGGCTGTTTTAAGGATTGACACATTTTCTACGCTGTTGGAAAGGGCCATCATCACCGAAGGAGGCAACGAGGCTCTAGCAAAGTTCAATCAAGGCAAAAAGAAGGGTCACAAAGGAAACAAGGGAGGAAGCAGCCGGAGAAGTAACCTAAATAAAAGGAAATGGAGTGATAACCAATCTTCCCAGGGCAACAAGTCTGGAGGAGAGGTTAAGAAGGGTAATAAGTGCAATAATTGTGGAAAGAATCACTCGGGGGAGTGTCTGAAGGGCAAAGGGATTTGCTATAACTGTGGGCAACAGGGACACCTTGCTAATCAGTGCCCAAAAGGAAAGAAAGCAGGATGTTTCTCATGTGGAGCATTAGATCATCAAATTAAGGATTGCCCAAAAAAGAAGGGGGATGCAACAAGTGGCAATATGAACAACAACAATAGCAACAACAATAACAGGCTGAACATTGGAGGGCCAGCTAGACAAACCAACAGATCGACGGCACGCACTTTCAACATGACAGTGCAGGATGCGGTGGAGTCGAAGGATGTGGTGTCAGGTATTATTTTGATCAACAATATCAGTGTATATGTATTATTTGATTCGGGTGCTACCTGTTCCTTTGTCTCGGATGATTTTGCTAAACGGTTAACTTTACCTCGTGAGAAATTAGAGAATCCTATGAATGTGGAAGTAGCTAATCAAGAAGTTATCCCTGTGGAATTCATTCATAAAAATTGTTGTGCTGAGATAAATGGGCATAAACTGAGCGTAGATATAATTCCGATAAGACTAGGAGAATTTGACATAATTCTTAGAATGGATTGGTTATCAAATCATGAAGTTGTAATTGATTATAAGAAGAAGTGCGTACACTTGAAGATTCCAAATTAGTCGAAGGTTGTATTCTATGGTAGTAAATCGCCTAGACAATCTTGTTCTCTGACGATGATGCAAGCAAGGAGATTGCTTAGAAAGGGTTGCATAGGTTATCTGGCTCACGTGGTTGATACTCAAAGAGTAGGGAGTGAAAAGGGACAGATACCTGTAGTGAGGGAATTCCCAGATGTTTTCCCAGATGAGTTACCGGGTTTACCACCGGACAGAGAGGTCGAGTTCGTAATCAATTTAGTACCAGGGATAACACCGATATCGAAGGCACCGTACAGGATGGCACCAGTGGAGATGAAAGAATTAATGGTTCAACTGTAGGAGTTGCTAGATAAGGGGTATATTCGTCCGAGTGTATCTCCATGGGGAGCGCCAGTACTATTTGTAAAGAAGAAAGACGGATCGCTTAGGCTTTGTATTAACTATCGGGAGTTGAACAAAGTCACGATTAAGAACAAGTACCCGTTGCCCAGAATTGATGATTTGTTTGATCAATTGAAGGGAGCAAAATACTTTTCGAAGATTGACTTGAGGACGGGGTATCACCAGCTGAAGGTGAGAAAATAGGATATTCCAAAGACAGCATTCAGAACTCGATATGGACACTTTGAGTTTTTGGTGATGTCGTTTGGGCTGACAAACGCGCCAGCAGCATTTATGGACATGATGAACAGAGTGTTCAAGTAATACCTAGATAAATTTGTTGTTGTTTTCATAGATGACATCCTAGTCTACTCGAAGACAGAGGAGGAACACGTCGAACATTTGAGGATAGCCGTGGAAACGCTGAGAAGAGAGAAGCTATATGAAAAGTTTTCCAAGTGTGAATTTTGGCTACAAAGGGTGCAGTTCTTGGGGCACATAATTGACAAGGATGGTGTATCAGTGGATCCTGCCAAGGTAGAAGCAGTAATAAACTAGGAGTAGCTAAGGACGCCGACAAAAGTATGAAGTTTCTTGGGATTAGAAGGTTACTATTGGAGGTCTATTCAGAACTTTTCAAAGATAGCGACACCGTTGACAAATTTGACAAGGAAGACTGTGAAGTTTTAGTGGACGGATAAGTGCGAAGAGAGTTTCTTGGAGTTATAGAAGAAACTTAGTGAAGCACATATGTTATCACTACCAGATAATACATGGGGATTTGTGGTGTACAGTGATGCGTCACACAAAGGCCTTAGGTGCATATTGATGCAGCATGGGAAGGTCATTGCGTACGCGTCACGACAACTGAAGAACTAGCGGCAGTAGTCTTTGATCTGAAGATTTGGAGGCACTATCTGTATGGGGAGAAGTATGAGATATACACAGACCACAAGAGTCTGAAGTATATCTTCACTCAGAAGGAGATAAATATGAGGCAGCGACGATGGTTGGAGTTGATCAAGGACTACGATTGTGAGATTCTATACCATCCTGGTAAAGTCAATGTAGTAGCTGATGCTCTAAGTAGGAAGGGCAGAGATAAAGTGATGATGCTGACAGCTCAAGAAGAACTGATAAAGGACATGGAAAGACTGGAGTTAGAAGTCAAGTATCCGAAAGATGCAAACGAGAAACTGTTTGCAGTGGAGGCGAGTGATGAGTGGGTTTTATACCTATGAATTGGTTACCTTTTAGGCTCAATTATTTGTTATCTTTTAGTATTTTTAGTTGTATTTTACTTGTATTACATTGTTTTGTAGGATACGACTATAGATGAGCAATTGTGGAATTTTTGGACTTCAGGGGCAAAAGTGTAATTCTTGTAGAATGGTCCACTGCCGGGGCGGCAGGCCCAAGCTTATTTTGCCGCCGGGGCAGTCTCCCTATGCATTTTTCATCGCTGGGGCGACGCCACCGCCGGGGCGAGCTCCCTAGGCCATTTCCACCGCCGGGGCGAGCTCGTCGGGATTGTTTAGCGGCTGGCTTTGTCTTGTCTGCTAATAGTGGGTATTCGTTGGAGGAAATTCGGGAGCACGATGGTGACTAGTGGAGAGAGATTAATCAGGATATTAGGCATCCAGGGAGTTGTATTCGAATTGTCCAAGCTTTGCAGCACACATTGGGAACTAGGGTTTGAGCTAAGAACAAGAAGAACAAAAAAGAAAACAAAGAACACCATAGCATCACCAAGAAGCTAAAGATTACATTACTGAGAAGGAAAGCTAGAGAGAAGGATACTAACAAGCATTAATTCGTGAATCAATCCAAAGAGGGCTTTTATCAATCTAACTTCTAGTATTTCATTTCTATTTTGTAATTCCAAAGCTATGTATTGTAATCTGAATATGATGTTACTTAAGGATATTTATGAGCTAATTCTTCAATTTTAAGATTCAATGGAACCCAACTCGTAGTTTGTTTTGAATGCTCTCTCTTTTGAATATTAGTTAGACTCTTGTGAATTTGAGTTCATAGCCTATGTTTATGGATTAATTGCTTGGCCCGTAATTACCTTGGTAATCTATATGAAATTAAGAAATGAAATATAGGTTGAGACCTAGTTATGAATTCATGTGAAAGTTGGATATTCTTTATGGATAATGTATGAGATTATGTGACGTGAGTCTTATGTATTATTCTCGAGGGTTGATAATTTGATTGTATTTGGGATAGACATATACCTAAATAAGACATGTATCCAATTGAGAATCCCTGCTTAATGATTTCTATTGTGAAAGTTGGTAATTGATAAATGGTTAATGAGATTTTACGTGACATGTATCTTATTGATTGTTCTTGATATGAGATTCTTGCTAGTGTGTAGAATAGAGATATATCTATACACTACAATAGGAAATACGTATTCGACCATTGAGAGAGGCTTATATATACTTGTGATTTCTCGGGTAACAATTCTTATATTCTAACTAGTTGATAAAGGGAGAGTTGCGATTTACAAATGAAGAATTGGGGGAAATTGTAATCTTAAATCTTTTTATCTTGAATTCTATCCGTGTTTAGTTAAACCTTGTTTTCTAAATTGTCTTTATTTAGTTGTAATCAACAACAAAATTAAATCATATTGTCATTATTTAAATAAGATTAATTTTTTATGCGATTGATTATTGGTAATTATTTAACATAATTTCTCATGGGTTCGACACTCTACTTATCTTATATTACTTGTGGACCGCGTATACTTGCGCGTGTTTTATTGATTGCGAAATCTAGCAACAAGTTTTTGGCGCCGTTGCTGGGGACTTATTTTACAATAATTTTACCAATATTGATTATAGTCGAATTGATCTTAATTTAGACTTATGTTTAATATTTCACGTTATTGTGTAGGTACTCTTGATTTGTATGCGCCGATCACAAAGTCTTGAGTTATTTCCTTACGATCCTGAGATCGAGAGAAATACTCGAAGGCTAAGAAGAGAAAGAATCAGGGGTTCTAACAATCAAGAAACTATGGCGGCAGAGGAACAAAAGGCATTGAGAGACTATGTAATGACGCAGATAAGTGATTTACAGTCTAGTATCACAAGGCCGGCAATAACTGCAAATGCCTTTGAAATTAGACCGGGAACAATACAAATGGTGCAAAACTCGGTATAGTTTGGGAGTTTGGCTAATGACAACCCTAATGAGCATTTGTTGAGCTTCATTGAGATATGTGATACTTTCAAATTTAATGGATTGACGAATGATGCTTTGAGACATAGACGTTTTTCGTTCACTTTGAGAGACAAAGCTAAGAGTTGGCTTCATGACTAAGAATTATGGAGAAGCACTTGATTTATTAGAGGTCATGGCTGCAAATAACTACCAATGGCCAACTTCTAGAATGAATCAACCAAAGGTAGCTGGGGTATTAGGGGTGGATGCCATCACGTCCTTAGTAGCTCAGATGACAGCAATGTCAAAGAAAATTGATTCCTTGGCTGATTCAAAAGTGCAGCAGGTAGCTCTTGTTTGTGAGTTATGTGCAGGGACACATGCCACCGACCAATGCCCCATTAATCCAGAGGCAGTTCAGTTTGTGAGTAGCTACCAGAGACCACCAAATCATTACCAAAATACTTACAATGCTGGAAATAGGAACCACCCTAACTTTTCATAGAGCAACAATCAAAATTATCAATAAGCTCCAAAACCACACCATCCACCAAGGTTCCAAAATCAACAACAACATCATGTAGCGCAAACTTCACAACCAGAGAGAAAGTCAGATTTTGAAGAGTTGATGTTGAAACATATGGCCAACCATAATGCGTTAATAAAGAGCCAAGCAGCAGCAATCAAAGCTTTGGAAAATCAAATTGGAATGGCTAGCTTTTTGTCAAATAGACCCCAGGGATCTCTTCCTAGTAACATAGAAACTAATCCAAGGAGAGATGGGAAAGAGGAATGTCAAGCAGTAACACTCAGAAGTGGAAAACAAACCCTACAGGAGCCTGAGGTGCAAAAGGAGGCAGCCATTTATGTCCTTCTCAAAATTTGATTTCAGCAGATTTTTCTAAGGAAATGGATAGCAGTGTGCCACTTGAGCCAGAACAGAGAGATACCACAGATAAACCTAGTGTTGTTCCTACACCGAAAGTGTTTCTACCAGTGCCTTTCCCTCAAAGACTGCAAAAATAAAAGTTAGATAAACAATTTGCCAAATTCCTGGAGGACTTCAAAAAGCTACAAATTAACTGAGGAATGTAGTGCAGTGTTGCAAAGAAAGTTACCTCCCAAATTGAAGGATCCCGATAATTTCACTATACCATGCACTATTGGTAGCCTATCATTTAACAAATGTTTATGTGACTTGGGTGCTAGTATTAATCTCATGCCATTATCAGTGTATACTCAGTTGGGACTTCCTGCACCAAAGCCTACAAACATTTCTCTTCAGCTTGTCGATAGGTCGGTTACTTATCCAAGGGGAATTGTGGAAGACATTCTTGTAAAGGTGCATAAGTTCATCTTCCCGACTGATTTTATCATCCTAGATTTTGAGGAAGATAAAAACATTCCTATTATTCTTGGGAGACCATTTCTAGCCACTGGGAGAACTCTAATCGATGTGCAAAAGGGAGAGCTCACTATGAGGGTTCAGGATCAAGAGGTAACATTCAATGTGTTTAAGGCCATGAAATTTCCTTCGGATGAGGAAGAATGCTTTCAGGTGGATATGATTGAGCAAGTTGTAAATGATGAGCTTTTGAATGTGTTGAACAATGATCCATTGGAGACTACACTTTTGGGAGAGTTCGACATGGATGATCCAGATTTGGTTGAGTATTTACAGATTTTGGATACAGTTCCACGGGGAAGCAAGTTTCAAATCCCGTTTGAATCTCTAGAGTATGCTGAGAATGCTACAGATCGGTTGAGGCCATCTCTTGAGATACCTCCTTCACTTGAGCTAAAATCATTGCCTAATCATCTTAGGTATGCATATTTGGGTGAATCATCTACTTTACCTGTTATTATTACCTCTGTTCTTAACGAGTTTTAGGAAAGTAAGCTGTTGCGAGTTCTTAGAGAGTACAAAACTGCTATTAGATGGACTATCGCCGACATCAAGGGAATAAGCCCATCATTCTGTATGCACAAAATCTTGATGGAGGATGATAGTAAACCCACTGTGGAACATCAAAGGAGACTCAACCTAATCATGAAATAGGTGGTAAAGAAAGAGATTTTGAAGTGGTTAGATGCTGGAATTATATACCCCATTTCTGACAGTGATTGGGTGAGCCCAGTTCAATGTGTACCAAAGAAAGGAGGTATGACTGTTGTGGCCAATGAGAATAATGAGTTGATTCCGACAAGGACAGTGACTGGTTAGAGGGTTTGCATGGACTACCGAAGACATAACAAAGCAACCCGAAAAGATCATTTCCCACCACCTTTCATTGATCAGATGTTAGATAGACTGGCAGGACATGGGTACTATTGCTTGTTGGATGGTTATTCAGGCTACAATCAGATTGCCATTGCTCCTGAGGATCAGGAAAAGACCACATTCACATGCCCATATGGTACTTTTGCCTTTAGAAGGGTCTCGTTTGGATTGTGTAACGCACCGGCAACTTTTCAGAGATGCATGATGGCAATTTTCTCGGATTTGGTAGAACACAATGTAGAGGTTTTCATGGATGACTTTTCAGTGTTTGGTGACTCATTTGACAATTGCTTGGAAAACTTAGTCATGATATTGTATAGGTGCGTGGAGACTAATTTGGTGCTCAACTGGGAAAAGTGCCATTTCATGGTGCAAGAAGGAATTATCCTAGGGCATAAGGTGTTGTCATAAGGGTTAGAAGTGGATAGAGCCAAACTTGAAACAATTGAGAATATACCACCACCAACTTCAGTGAAGGGAATTCGCAGTTTTCTGGGACATGCCTGGTTTTACCGAAGATTCATAAAGGACTTTTCCAAAATCTCAAAGCCTTTATGCAGTTTACTAGAGAAAGATGTCCCGTTCAAGTTTGACGAAAGGTGTTTGATAGCATTTGAGCTATTAAAGAAGAAATTAACCACGACACCAGTGATAGTTGCACCGGATTGGTCAAAACAATTCGAATTGATGTGTGATGCCAATGATTATGCAGTTGGGGCTGTTTTCAGACAGCGCAAGGAGAAGGTTTTTCATGCTATTTACTACGCCAGCAAAACTTTAACCGATGCACAGCTCAACTACACCACTACCGAGAAGGAGTTGCTTGCGGTAGTTTATGCTTTTGACGAGTTTCGATCATACTTGATTGGGACAAAGGTGGTGGTATTCACGGACCACTCGGCAATTCGGTATCTAATTGCAAAGAAAGATGCTAAGTCGAGACTAATTAGATGGATCCTATTGTTGTAGGAGTTTGATTTATAAATTCGGGACAGAAAAGGAACTGAAAACCAAGTAGGTGACCATTTGTCTAGATTGGAGAATCCGGGTCATGATAAGGAAGACAAAGTTCTAATCAATGAGTCTTTCCCGGATGAGCAGCTGTTTGTGGTTCAAGGCGAAATCCCATGGTATGCTGATTTTGCTAACTACTTGGTTAGTAACACACTCCCCTCGAACTTGTCGTGGCAGCAAAAGAAAAAGTTTTTACATGACGTGAAGAGGTACATGTGGGACGAGCCATATCTGTTCAAACACTGCGTAGATCAAATGATACGGAAATATATTCCACAAAGTGAGGTTGATAGCATTCTACATCACTGTCATGATTCACTATATGGAGGACACTACGGGGGTGAAAAGACAGCCATTAAGGTGTTGCAAACAGTGTTTTTCTGGCCAACATTGTTTAAAAATGCTCACCATTTTGTTCAAAGATATGATAGATGTCAAAGAATGGGGAACATCTCCAAAAGACATGAAATGCCACTGAACACAATCCTAGAAGTTGAAATCTTTGATGTTTGGGGAATAGACTTCATGGGGCCATTTCCTTCCTCTTTCAACAATCTGTATATTCTCTTGGCAGTGGACTATGTATCTAAATAGGTGGAGGCAGCTGCTTTACCTACTAATGATGCCAAAGTAGTGCTAAAATTTCTACAAAAGAATATCTTCGCAAGGTTCGGTACCCCAAGGGCAATGATCAGTGACGAAGGAAGCCATTTCTGCAATAAGTACTTTGCAGCTCTCTTGGCAAAATATGGGGTTAGCCACAGAATTGCCACTGCCTATCATCCCCAGACCAATGGTCAGGCAGAAGTCTCTAACAGGTAAGTGAAGAGAATTCTAGAAAAGATCGTCAATCCTACAAGAAAGGATTGGTCAATGAAGCTGGATGATGCACTTTGGGCGTACAAAACGGCATATAAGACACCCATTGGCATGTCACCATACCAGCTAGTCTATGGCAAGGCATGCCATCTCCCAGTTGAACTTGAGCATAAGGCGTACTGAGCCATAAGAAAGATGAATTTTGATCTCACAACTGCAGGTGAGAAAAGGCTTCTTCAGCTCAATAAACTTGATGAGTTCCGACTGCAAGCTTATGAGAACTCAAAATTGTATAAGGAGAAAGTTAAAAAAATGGCATGACAAGAAAATTGTTGACAGAAAATTCGAGCCAGGCTAAGCAGTACTACTATACAACTCTAGATTGAGGCTTTTTCCAAGAAAGCTCAAGTCACATTGGTCGGGGCCTTTCATTGTCAAGCACGCATTTCTTCATGACACTGTGGAAGTTTATGGTAATAATCCAGAGGAATCATTCAAAGTTAATGGACAGCGTCTTAAGCATTATTGGGGTGGCAGCTTCGCTCGCTAGAAAACCTCGATCACTCTAGCCGATCATGCTTGAATCAATGAGAAGTCGGGCCGAGGACTTTAAACCACGCGCTGGATGGGAGGCAACCCATTATCTATATCCGTATCCTTTATGTTTTGTTGCTATATTTCAATTTCACAAGTTTCGCATTTTTAAGTTTCTAAGTTTTCAATATTTACGTTTTGGATAGATTAATTATGCTCTCAATTTACTCTAAATGATGATTTTTTGTGCAATATGGTTAAAATATGTGTGGTATGTTGTTTATGACAGGTTGGGAGAGTTGAAATTAGCCTTGGATTTGAATTGCAAAAATGTAGTTTTTGGGGATACAGGGAGTTGTCGCCCCGGCGGTAAGATTTAAGTCATTTTCACCGCCCCGACGACGAGCTCGCCCTGGCGGCCTAATGCAAACTTATTCTACCGCCCCGACGGTAGACGCGGATTTCAGTTTTTAAAATTTCCTTCCAAGCAGTTGTCTTCTCCAATTTCTTTCATCTCCCCCGCTCCCAAGCTCTGCAAATCTTCTCCCACACCATCTGAAACCCTATCAAATCCACACTCAAGCCCAATTCCAACCCCCATTTCGCATTGCAAACCTTCCACCCGATCAGATGTTTAAGTTCAAACCTTCAATTTTGGGGATTTGCTAGGGTTCCACTGTCACTTTGGGAATTGGGGATAAAGCTTTATTCGGTTCATCCAGGTATTCTAGCAGGCTTAAGTTGTTGTTCAATTTTTGGAATAGGTTGTTTCATTGAGTATTGCCTATGGGTTTTAGTACTGTGATTGTGAATTGTTATACACTGCTAGTTGGAAATTGTTTTCTCTGCATTGGTTATGCTATTGATCTTCTAGGCATTGTGAACTGGGATTTATATGCCATTATGGTGCTTGGTTATTATTGCTTCTGCGTATTGATCATGGTCGTTGCAACTTGGGGATTCAGTGAGTTTTAAGAATATAATTGCTGGGAATTGTCAAGTTAGAATGTTCTTTGTCTACATTGGGTATACTATGAATTGCTATATACTGTGAATTTGAGATTATACTGCATTGTTGATTTGTTGGGCCAATTGAGTTTGTGTTGGCTCAATTGGATATTTGGATTATAGTGCTGCTTGAAGTGAGAGTATTGCAGGTTAATTGGGATATTCGGTATAAATCAAGTTTGGGGGAATCTGTGAGGGTACTTGTGCACTGTTGGTTGCCATCTTTGGGCGCTGTTTGTGCTTTTGCTGAATTTGATAAATCATGCCACCCAAAAGATTTAAGGGTGAAGGTTCTTCCTCAACACCGGAGAGGGCCTATGATCATAGCAAGTTTGTGATTGCTGAGGCTGCTACTAGATTTGACACATTCATATTGGGTAAAGCTCTAACTCCCGAGCGTAGCCTTAAGCCGGATTTGAGGGTTGATGGAGAGATGAGAGATCAAATTACAGAGAGGGAATGGGACACTTTTATTGATCAACCCGAGGCGGCCGTTGTGGCTATTGTCCAGGAATTCTACGCCAATGCAAAGGACATGCCACATTACACCGTTACTGTTCGGGACAGGACTGTTCCATTCAGCGCCTAGGCTATTAGTGAGTACTACTTATTGGACGCTCCTGCAGTTTGCCAGTATTCTGAGTTCCTGCGCTCCAACCCCGACTATGACAGGATTGTGACTGATCTGTGCAGGCCTGGCACCACTTGGGTGACTAAGGGCAACAGGGATCCTCAGTTTTCCACAGCAAGAAGTTAAGTTTATATGGTAAGATTTGGTGTGCTTTCCTTTGCGCCAAGCTGATGCCCACCCTGCATGTCAGTGATGTAACGAAGGACAGGGCTACACTGTTATATGCTATGGTCATGGACTACGTGATTGATATGGGTCACATCATTGAGGCTAACATCCCCAGGGTTTTAAGGAGCAATATGCATGGAGGGTTACCACATCCATCGCTTATTTCTGGACTGTGTCATGCTGCTGGCATTCAGTAGGCTGAGGATGAGGTAGTTCAGCAGCCGTTACTGATCTTGGACTATAGGCTCATTGCTAGATACACAGTTTGGGACCAGGCACAGTCACACCCGCGGGGGCGAGGCTTCATTATCCAGCCTCAGGCAGATTCAGAGGGGGATCCTGATTCACCTACTGCCTCCAGCTCACAGCCAAGAGTTCATTTCAGCAGTCAGTTCAGAAATCTGTAAATACTCACTGAAGAATGAGCTAGGAGGCTAGAGCGACAGAACCAGCGGCTGGCAGAGCGGCATGAGCACATATTCAGCTACACCATGAGCTTCAACGCAGTTTTGGCTGAGCAGTTTGCTAGGCTAAATCCAAGAGGACCTCCTATCCCATTTTCAGTGCCCCAGCCACTACCTCCCTATCCACCGTCTGATGCTGAGGTTGAGGATATTAACCAATCATGACACCACACTTATCAGGGAAGTCCTCAGTTTTAAATTATGTATTCTTTAGACAATGAGGACATTGTCCCTCTTAAGTTTGGGGGTATTTTGGATTTACTCTTCTAGTAGTCGTATCTAGTAAGTTAAGTATGATTTAATGTTTTAGCATGGTAGTTACAGTTAGTAAGCATGTTTTTAAGTTGTTAAAGATTGGTTTATGTTTTTGAAGGATTGTTATTATTGGTTGCAGATATGTTTATGTTTTTAAAGGATTGTTATTATTAGAAATATTCATGTGAAATATCATCATAATTTCACGTGAAATATCAGCATAATGACTTTTCTTGTGGTAATGTTCTGATCTGAGTTGTTCATAGCATTTTGATGATTGTAAAAAAAAATTGCATTTAGGAGCATTGCAGCAGTCTATTTTAGGCAAGCCAATGATATGCTTTTATTCTAATTATTAATGCATTTAGTATTATGGATAAGGATTGTAATGTTAGGAATGCTAACTGTTTCTAGTTTTATTAAATTTGTAACCCTTTGATCTCATAATTGCACGAGTCAATGCTTTGAACTGGTTAGATTTTAATCCAATCTTATGATTAAGTGCCTATTAAAGATATGAAAACTTCTATCACTTGTTGGAATTCAAAAATTACTAATAATGCTTCAATGTTTGTCTATATTGCAAGAAATAGTAAAAGATTGACTGAGTGAGAGTCATAGACAGATATGAGCAATTCTTAGCTAGTTTATCTTTGTGGCCTTTGTCATTCGAACGAGTAAGCCCTTTGGAGTGTTTCTACACTCGGTGCCCTAAAACCATTAAATAGCCTAATAAAGATAGACATTGCACAGTCGAGATTTAGATTAAACAATCAATGAGATGGAGCGTAAAACGCACTCAATTGATATAAAAAAAAATTGTGTTAACAAGTGAACAGGCGAGGTGCTTGAGTTGTCTATTTATCGCCTTATCTTTAGTCGCACTGTGATTAATGGATTGGAATGAAATCTTGATTGATTTGAGCTACTGACTACACACACACGTAAGGGTTATATTTTTGATGAGATTGGCGTAGAGTTACAAGTCTGACGGGCATGAATTTGATGTTTTGCTGTAATGCTACTTCTTTTCTCTTGAGGCCTGATTTCCATTTCCTATTTTGATCTGCTGCTATTGATTTTTAAATAATGCATGTGCATTCATATAGTAGATCGCTTTGGGTACTTTTATCTATCTTGTTTTTGCTTGAGGACAAGCAAAGTCTTAAGTTTCGGGGTATTTGATGAGTGGGTTTTATACCTACGAATTGGTTACCTTTTAGGCTTAATTCTTTGTTATCTTTTAATATTTTTAGTTATATTTTACTTGTATTGCATTGTTTTGTAGGATACGACTATAGATGAGCAATTGTGGAATTTTTGGACTTCAGGGGCAAAAGTGTAATTCTTGCAGAATGGTCCACCGCTGGGGCGGCAGGCCCAAGCTTATTTTGCAACTAGGTCGAGTCCACCGCTGGGGTAGTCTCCCCAGGCATTTTTCACCGTCGTGGCGACCCCACCGCCGGGGTGAGCTCCCTAGGCCATTTCTACCGCCGGGGCGAGCTCGTCGGGATTGTTCAGCGGCTGGCTTTGTCTTGTCTGCTGATAGTGGGTATTCGTTGGAGGAAATTCAGGAGCATGATGGTGACTAGTGGAGAGAGATTAATCAGTGTATTAGGCATCTAGGGAGTTGTATTCGAATTATCCAAGCTTTGCTACACACATTGGGAGCTAGGGTTTGAGCTAAGAACAAGAAGAACAAAAGAAACCAAAGAACATCATGGCATCACCAAGAAGCTGAAGATTACATTACTGAGAAGGAAAGCTAGAGAGAAGGATACTAACAAGCATCAATTCGTGAATCAATCCAAAGAGGGTTTTTATCATTCTAACTTCTAGTATTTCATTTCTATTTTGTAATTCCAAAGCTATGTATTGTAATCTGAATATGATGTTACTTAAGGCTATTATGAGCTAATTCTTCAATTCTAAGATTCAATGGAACCCAACTCATAGTTTGTTTTGAATGCTCTCTCTTTTGAATATTAGTTAGACTCTTGTGAATTAGAGTTCATAGCCTATGTTTATGGATTAATTACTTGGCCCGTAATTACCTCGATAATCTATATGAAATTAAGAAATGGAATATAGGTTGAGACCTAGTTATGAATTCATGTGAAAGTTGGATATTCTTTATGGATAATGTATGAGATTATGTGACGTGAGTCTTATGTATTATTCTCGAGGGTTGATAATTTGATTGTATTTGGGATAGACATATACCTAAATAACACATGTATCCAATTGAGAATCCTTGCTTAATGATTTCTATTGTGAAAGTTGGTAATTGATAGAATGGTTAATAAGATTTTACGTGACATGTATCTTATTGATTGTTCTTGATATGAGATTCTTGCTAGTGTGTAGAATAGAGATATATCTATACACTACATAGGAAATACGTATTCGACCATCGAGAGAGGCTTATATATACTTGTGATTTCTCGGGTAACAATTCTTATATTCTAACTAGTTGATAAAGGGAGAGTTATGATTTACAAATGAAGAGTTGGGGGAAATTGTAATCTTAGATATTTTTATCTTGAATTTTATCCGTGTTTAGTTAAACCTTGTTTTCTAAATTATCTTTATTTAGTTTTAATCAACAACAAAATCAAATCATATTGTCATTGTTTAAATAAGATTAATTTTTCATGCGATTGATAATTAGTAATTATTTAACATAATTCCTCGTGGGTTCGACAATCTACTTATCTTATATTAGTTGTGGACCGCGTATACTTGCCCGTGTTTTATTGATTGCGACATCTAGCAACAGCGAGTACAACTTTATTAGACAAGATAAAGGAGGCTCAGGGAAAGGATGATGAATGCGTTACCATGACGGAGCGAATCTCAGATGGAGAGGAATTGAAGTACAAAATTGATAGTAGGGGACTGCTAAGGTTTGAAGGGAGGATCTGGATACCGATGGTTCCGAAGTTAAGAGACAAGATTTTGCAAGAAACTCATTCTACAAGGTATTCGATACACCCTGGTAGTACCAAGATGTATCAGGATTTGCGCCAACACTTCTGGTGGCCGAACATGAAGAGGGAGGTCGCAGAATGTGTTGGGCGATGTTTGACATGCCAGAGGGTAAAAGCAAAGCATCAGAAACCGGGTGGGCTGCTACAACCGCTGGAGATTCCGGAGTGGAAATGGGAGCATATCACGATGGATTTTGTGACGAGGTTTCCACCAACTCAGAAGGGTTACTACGCGATCTGGGTGATCGTGGATCATTTAACTAAATTTGCACATTTTCTACCGATCAAGTTAAGGTACAATCTAGAGCAGCTAGCAAAATTATATATGAAAGAGATTGTGTCACGACATGGAGTGTCGGTATCTATTGTATCTAACAGAGATCTGCGTTTCACGTCGAATTTCTGGAAGAGCTTACAAGAAAGATTGGGAACTTAGTTGAGGTTGAGTACGACGTATCATCCTCAAACGGACGAGTAAAGCGAACAAACGATTCAGACGCTTGAAGACATGCTTAGAGCATGTGTGATGGATTTTAAAGGCAGCTGGGATGATCATATACCATTGGTGGAATTTGCCTATAATAACAGTTATCATGCAAGTATTGGCATGCCACCATATGAAGCATTATATGGAAGGAAGTGTCGAACATCTCTGTGTTAGGACGAAGTTGGTGAACAGAGACTATTGGGACCTGAATTGGTACAGCAGACTGTGGATGTCGTCAAGGTGATAAGAGCTCGATTGGTAGCGGCTGATGAGAATAAAATATGTTATATTTTTATTCCTTAATACTTAATCTTTTGTACTTATTTTGTGCCTAAATATACTCATTGTTCTTATATTTTTATTTTAGGTACAATTGAAGGGTTTTGTGATTTTGAAAATAATTTGGAGACAAATTGAGCATTATTGGATTAAGGGAGCGCAATTCAAGCATTATTGGGATGACCCAATTGTTAGGTTTGTATAACGCGAACATGCAATCAAATTACATTAATAAAGCGGAAGCGCGATAAAATCAGATTTTAAAATTTTATACAAACCATCACCATGATCTTTCTTTATGCACAATTATTAATTAAACGAAAGAGATGGAGAATAAGAATTATACCCTTGTAGAATTCTAGCTTCCTCAGGTACAAGTTCACCTCCAATTCCTTCGCGTTCTCCTTGAATTCCACCGATTAAATTGCTTCATTTGATCAACGTTAGCCACCCAAGTGTTTGGCCTCTAGAGGTGATCCACCAAGGAATAATACTTGTTCAAGAAGATGGGTGTTGGCAAAACCCTAGTTTCTATCTCTATAGAAATTGTAAGTACTCTCTACAATTCTTATGCAAGAGTGTGTAAATTGTCTAACCCTAAATCATAATAAGACTCCTCTTATTTATAGATATAGGGAACCCTCCTAAACTATTTAGGATTAGGGTTTTTATTTTAATTAAACTCCTTTAATTAATTGAACTCCTAATCCAATTAGGAATTCATGAGAGAGTACTTCTATTAATTAATTCTCAATCCCTATTAGAAATTAAATAATAGTAATTGTAATAATAATAATAAGACTCCTCTTATTAATTTATATTTAATATTTCCAAAACATTAAATAATAAATATTAAGCTATTTAATTTATTCTATCTCCATAGATTAAATTAAATACACTTAACTTATTATTACAATTATGCCATTTACTTCTTAAATAAACATTTTCCTTTTGCGGTGTGACCCTTTAGGTTCTCCATATTAAACCGGTTGTGAATAAATCAATTAGAACAATTCTAATTTTATTTAAATAAATAAATTAAACTATTTAATTCATTTAAATAAATAATATTTATTCTACAATAAGGGTAAGCCCCTTTAGCGATCAACGACTTTCCAGATAATATAGATTTCAACATTAATCATAAAAGAACCTTTCAGTGCATAGTTACCGTACAATTCAATCCTTCTACCATACAATGTCCCAATTAAATATAAGACATGGAATTACTGTCAAGTCTTATTTTATTTAATTATATGTATTTCGATTCTGAAATGCACAACTCTGATTAATGCAAATTAGAAACTCTTTTCTAATTTCATTCTGCTTTGGCCAAAGACTTCTGAGTCGTCATTTATCGAATCAGATAGGACATTCTCTCCTTTTACTAGAAGTGGTAGATTCTTTGTTGATCATTCACCTATTTCCATGTACAACTTATTATACCCAATCATACCCTTTGATATACCCTAAAGGTCTTAAGGGACATGTCAAAGTATAACTCATCATACACAAGATACTATGATGATCTCAAGTCCAAGGATCACTTGTACTACTATCACTAGAGGAATTCCTATTGACAGGCGAGTAAAACTCCATTAGGTATTCCTTAGCGAGACACGTTCAGTGAACTTATTCTCTAATAAGCACCTACATACTTGCTTTAGTGTCTCCACACAAATGATTATGAGATCAATCATTCTCTTCATAAGAGCAAGCAACGTATGTACTAATCTATCCGGATTCACTAATCCCCTTTTTAGTAATCCATCGATTAGGAACAATTTAAGTTTGTGAGCTATCTAGAATTTAGATCTCATTAGCATGATCACCATCATGATTCTAAAAGCATTGCTCAAAACTATGGGTTTATCACATTTAATATAACAGCACTATGTAGATAATGTAAAATGCCTTTTAACAACCGAATAAGATTACAAAGTATATGCTACATCATATCAAATATGATTGGCTTGTGTGCATACTACTTTCAATCTCCCACTTCCACTAAAGCCAATCGTCATGGTATCTAATACCCTTCTTCTCTAAGTGACGATCATCCTGCTGTTTGGATAAAGCTTCAGTAAATGGATATGCAATGTTGTTCTTGAGAGTCCACTATCTCTATAGTTACTTCTCCTCTTTCAATGATTCCACTAATCAAATGAAAGTGCCGCAATACATGTTTGAATCCAAGATGAGACTTAGGAACTATTCCTAGTTCTGTAATGAACTTTTCATCCAAACAATCAACTTGCAGCTTCATTTACAGCTATATACTTTGTCTTTATCACTAAACAAGCAACTCTTTACTGTTTGGAACCTTTCCAATTTACTGCACCACCTTTCAAGGTAACGATTTACTTTAAAGTGGATTTGTTATCGTCTTGGTCAGTCTAAAAAACTTGAATCTGTTAAGCCATCTAGTTTTTATTCAGACCTACCATGAATCATGATCACATCTTCAGTACCGGTTAAGTACTTAAAGATGTTTATCACTGTCTTACAGTGATCTTCTCCAGAATATGACTGATCAACATCAAGCCTAGTATATTCATTGCATACATGATAGTAACTCATGCGATCTCTCTTTCAATTTGGGACAATTTTAGAGAGATTCACTCCATGGCTCATCATTATGAGACCTCTCTTGGAGTTTGCCATGCTAAACGCCTTTAGCATTGAATGAATATACGTTCATTGGGTCAAGCCGAACATCCTTTTAAATCTATCTGTATAGATTTATATCCCCAATTTATAGGATGCTCCTCCCAAGTCATTCATGGAGGAATGTTTAGACAATTTTATCTTTATTGATTGTAGCATTGGTGTGTCATTCCTTATCAGTAATATATCAACATATAATACTAGGAATGTCACAGTGCTCCCACTAACCTTTTGTACACACTAGGTTCATTCTTGTTTTTGATAAAATCAAGCTCTTTTGATTGTCTCATCAAAATGAATGTTCCATCTTTGAGAAGCTTGCTTCAATCCATCAATGGATCATTGTAGCTTAAAACACGATTTGCTTCAACCTTTGAAACAAATTCCTCTAGTTGTATCATACATACATTCTCCTCAAGTCTTCATTGAGGAAGGGTGTCTCCACATCCATTTTTGCCAGATTTCGTAATAAGCTGCAATCACAAGCAAAATCCAAATGGACTTGAGCATTACCCAGTAATAAGGTTTTATCACAGTCAACTCCTTGACTTTATTTGAAACCTTTTAAACAGGTCTGGTCTTATAGGTCTCCACCTTGCCATTTGCCCCAGTCTTTCTCTTAAAGACCCATATTCACACTCTTGGCACTATGCCCTTTTGTGGAGTAACCAGAGTCTATACTTGGTTCTCATACATGGAGTCCATTTTGGATTTCATGGCCATTTGCCATTTCTCTGAGTGTCTTCTACTCATAGCCTTATTGTATATAACTGGATCATCATCCTCTATGATGCGTACCTCATCATCATCCTCTATGATGAATCCATACCTCCCAGGTATCTTCAGTACTCTTCCAGATTTACGATTCGGTTGTGGTACAATAGGTCTATCTACATGTTCCTCGATTCGACTTAAAGTGCTTTGTGGTTCTTGAACTCCTTCAAGATCTTTTACCCTCCCACTAGCTCCTTCAATGATAAACACCTTTATCTAAGAAAGCAGCGTGTAGGATTATAGTAATAATACCCTAAACTTACTTTAAGATATCCCACAAGTCTGCACTTGTCAGATTTTGTCCCAAACTTATCTTTGAAACATTTTCACATAAGCTGGACAACCCTTATCTTAACATACTTAAGATTAGGAATCCTCCCTATCCATAACTTTTATGGAGTCTTGGGGCCGGATTTTGAGGTTACCTTATTATGTAGATATGCAGCCGTTTCTAGGGCATAACCCTAGATGGATACTAGAATATCGGTAAAAATCATTATGGACTGCACCATGTCCAACATGGTACAATTTCTCCTTTTAGATACACCAATCAATTATTGCGTATCAGGAGGTGTCCATTATGAGAAAATTCCATTTTGAAATGATCTAGAAACTCATTGCACAAGTATTCTTTCTTCGATCTGATCAAAGAATCTTAATACTTTGTCAAATATGTTTCACTTCTGAATTCTTTGAACCTTTCAAATGATTCAGACTTGTATTTCATTAAATACACATTTTCAACTCTTTGAATGATTATCTCCTTTTTCTTTTACTAGTTTGTTCAATTTGCAAAATGTTTTTCATGTAAGTCAAGTATACAAAGTCTATCAAGTATTCTTCCAGTTTCAAACAAAATATTATCATTATAAATAAAACAACAATTGTTCTTAAATATAATACCAGAACCTTCCTTGTCCAACAACGAAAGTTCTAATATTTCTAATGAGAACTGGAACATAATAACAACTTATTAACTTGATAGACTTGCCCGTAGGCAATGCTAAACTATAAGTTCCTGTGGTTAATGCAGCAACCTTTGCTCCATTCCCACACATAAGATTACTTACTCTTTGTTTAGCTTTCTACTTCTGCTTAGTCTCTGCATAGAATTGCATATGTGAGAACTACAGCCGGTATCCAATACCCAAGTAGAACCTTGACTTACAGAAAAAATTTATTTCAATCATGAACAAACTTATATTTGTAACCGAAACTTCACTAAGCTTCTTCTGGTTAGCCTCTGTAAGATACTCCTTACAGTTTCCTTTCCAGTGTCCAGGCTTATTGCATTGGAAGCAAACTCCTTTGCTATTTGCATCAGTTTTGTTCTTAGTGTCCTTAGTTATTGCCTTTTCATATACCTTCTTTGAATTGTTCTTCTTTTCAGAAGATCATTTGGCCCTCTTCCGCTACCTGGAAGAATCATCTACTAGTAAGACTTGGTCTTTCTTGGTTGGAAAGTGACTCTTTATAGTTTTCAACATGTTTAAGCAACTCAGGCAGGCTGACATATAGCTTGTTCATGTGGAAATTCACAACAATTTGTGAGAAAGAGTCCAGAAGTGATTGCAAGATCAAATCTTGGATCAACTCTCCATCCATTAAAACTCAGTTGTCCCAATTGTTCAATCATATTGATCATTTTAGGACATTTGTCTATACTGTAGTGCCATCGGTCATTCTAGATCGGAAGAGCTCCTTAGATATTTGATATCTAATAGTCCTACTTTCCTCACCCTTCAACTCCTCGAAGGTGCAGGAGTATAGTAGGAGCATCCATAGTTTCATGCTGACGCTGAAGATCGTTACTCATGGATACGAGCATGATGCATTTGAGCCAACTGTGCATCATCTTACTACTTTCTAAAAGTAGCAATCTCTTCCTCAGAGGCATTGTCTACAACCATTGCAGGGATAAGCGTATTAAGGACATAAGATAGCTTTTCAGCCTTGAGAACTATTCTCAAATTCTTTAACCAGTCTTTTAATTTGGTCCGGTTAATTAGCATCTAATATGCTATGCAGTGATAGTGAATTAGACATCGTAAAATTCTGTAAATGAATTTATAATTTAACTACATTTTAGCATACATTCATTTCTTAATTATTTACCAAAATAAATTAGGTCTTTATTTTAAATTGGTATCTCTCACTTTTCATCAAACTATATTACCCCCATTATATAGTTCGGCAAATCTAATTAAAGATTTGCTAGCGAGAATTAGGATCCCATTTTAGATGTATATAGCCTTGTGGTGACACAACAAACGATATATAAATAAATAGGTAAACAACTATTGTCAATTACATCTCTATGTAACTCCTTGTATTTTGCCTCTTAGATTATTTTGATCAAGTGGTGACACATCCGAATCAAAATTATCCAAGTTAAGTCCATCCTAGCACTTCCATATATTCGAAAGAAAAACACTGTCCTTGTGGTGACACAACAAAACAGCATCGTTCAGTCTATGTATAAGCATCAAATGTGATAAAGCAACATCTTAAATATTTTAATACTTGCCTTGTGGTGACACAACAAACTCATATTAAATATTTAATACTCTATTGCTTTACCATGCTAGAAGGCGACGTTCGATATTCCAAATATCTTTGAACGCTTAGGACTTAATATGATTTCTTTGAGGGGTTTGTTATTATTTGTCTCATCTTGTTTAGCGCGCATGCACATATATATATAAAATACGCGTCATATTATTTAACATGCGAAGCATGTTGTATAATATATAATATATACATAGCAAGCATGCACATATAGAATACTATATTCTACCTGGATTGATTATGGACTTTTATTCTAGTTTGGTTCACTAGAGCCACCAAGTGAACCAAAAGGTCAAACCTAGGGTGCAAGAATTAAATTTAAATATAACTATTACATTTAAACCCGGGCTCCATTACAAACGGGTCTTTAAGCGCTCCTTGCTCCTTTGTCTCCAATTCTTCAAGTAATTCTAACTAAACCTATTACATAAACTATTTACAATAAATAGAAACCTTGATCAGCAGTCAAGGGGAGGTACATAGGAGGAAGATAGAATTTACATCAAGGAAAAACTAGAGAAGACGAGGTACGCAGACCCCATTTATAAAACCCATTCATTCAAGCATCCACTAAAATAAATCCAATCACACATTGGTCAATAGTTCATAATCAATCCCTATTTATCATCATACATATCTCTATATGTATCAATAAATAACATTCATCCCATGAATAATAAAATCATTCCATATATGCATTGATATCATTTAATGGGCAATATTAGTTAGTATAAAATTCAATTTCAACTCCAATTAGTTATCATGGAATCCAATTCCAACTCTAATTAGTTATCATGAAATCCAATTTTAATTAAAATAAACTTCTTTATTTTAATCATATTCCAAATCAAAATAAACTCTTTTATTTTAATTTATCCTATTTTTTTGAATAAAAATAAACTCTTTTATTTTTAATCAAAATAAACTCCTTTATTTTAATTAATATGGAAACCAATTTCAAGTTTAAAATAAACACCTTTATTTTTAACTTAAAATTGTTGGAAAATAAAATATGTTGAATCATATTCCTTATCAAAATAAACATATTTATTTTTTAAGGAAACATGGAATCCTATTCCATATGTGAATAAACTCCTTTATTCTAGGAAACATGGAATCCTATTCCATATGTGAATAAACTCCTTTATTCTAGGAAACATGGAATCCTATTCCATATGTGAATAAACTCCTTTATTCTAGTTAACGTAGAATCCAATTCCAAGTTCAAATAAAACTTTTAATTTTAATTATATTCCAATTCAAAATAAACCTTTTATCTTAATTGAAAATAAATAAAATCCAAATAAATAAAAAATCAATAAAATAATTTTACACAAACAATTATGCCCAATTAAATTGTTCTTAACACATATCAATGTATATACAGAATCAAAACAATTAATAATTCGCATAAAGTTTGGCTCTGATACCACTGTTAGGTTTGTATAACGCGAACATGCAATCAAATTACATTAATAAAGCGGAAGCGCGATAAAATCATATTTTAAAATTTTATACAAACCATCACCATGATCTTTCTTTATGCACAATTATTAATTAAACGAAAGAGATGGAGAATAAGAATTATACCCTTGTAGAATTCTAGCTTCCTCAGGTACAAGTTCACCTCCAATTCCTTCGCGTTCTCCTTGAATTCCACCGACTAAATTCCTTCATTTGATCAACGTTAGCCACCCAAGTGTTTGGCCTCTAGAGGTGATCCACCAAGGAATAATACTTGTTCAAGAAGATGGGTGTTGGCAAAACCCTAGTTTCAATCTCTATAGAAATTGTAAGTACTCTCTACAATTCTTATGCAAGAGTGTGTAAATTGTCTAACCCTAAATCATAATAAGACTCCTCTTATTTATAGATATAGGGAACCCTCCTAAACTATTTAGGATTAGGGTTTTTATTTTAATTAAACTCCTTTAATTAATTGAACTCCTAATCCAATTAGGAATTCATGAGAGAGTACTTCTATTAATTAATTCTCAATCCCTATTAGGAATTAAATAATAGTAATTGTAATAATAATAATAAGACTCCTCTTATTAATTTATATTTAATATTTCCAAAACATTAAATAATAAATATTAAGCTAATTAATTTATTCTATCTCCATAGATTAAATTAAATACACTTAACTTATTATTACAATTATGTCATTTACTTCTTAAATAAACATTTTCCTTTTGCAGTGTGACCCTTTAGGTTCTCCATATTAAACCGGTTGTGAATAAATCAATTAGAACAATTCTAATTTTATTTAAATAAATAAATTAAACTATTTAATTCATTTAAATAAATAATATTTATTCTACAATAAGGGTAAGCCCCCTTAGCGATCAACGACTTTCCAGATAATATAGATTTCAACATTAATCATAAAAGAACCTTTTAGTGCATAGTTACCGTACAATTTAATCCTTCTTCCATACAATGTCCCAATTAAATATAAGACATGGAATTACTGTCAAGTCTTATTTTATTTAATTATATGTATTTCGATTCTGAAATGCACAACTCTGATTAATGCAAATTAGGAACTCTTTTCTAATTTCATTCTGCTTTGGCCAAAGACTTCTGAGTCGTCATTTATCGAATCACATAGGACATTCTCTCCTTTTACTAGAAGTGGTAGATTCTTTGTTGATCATTCACCTATTTCCATGTACAACTTATTATAACCAATCATACCCTTTGATATACCCTAAAGGTCTTAAGGGACATGTCAAAGTATAACTCATCATACACAAGATACTATGATGATCTCAAGTCCAAGGATCACTTGTACTACTATCACTAGAGAAATTCCTATTGACAGGCGAGTAAAACTCCATTAGGTATTCCTTAGCGAGCCACGTTCAGTGAACTTATTCTCTAATAAGCACCTACATACTTGCTTTAGTGTCTCCACACAAATGATTATGAGATCAATCATTCTCTTCATAAGAGCAAGCAACGTATGTACTAATCTATCCGGATTCACTAATCCCCTTTTTAGTAATCCATCGATTAGGAACAATTTAAGTTTGTGAGCTATCTAGAATTTAGATCTCATTAGCATGATCACCATCATGATTCTAAAAGCATTGCTCAAAACTATGGGTTTATCACATTTAATATAACAGCACTATGTAGATAATGTAAAATGCCTTTTAACAACCGAATAAGATTACAAAGTATATGCTACATCATATCAAATATGATTGGCTTGTGTGCATACTACTTTCACCAATTGGCCAATTTAATTCAGCACCAAATTTTGGCGCCGTTGCCGGGGAGTGATTTTAGTTTGTTTTTATATTTTTGTTATCCTTATTTTATTTTTAATAAGTAATTTGAATTTTCTTGATTGTTTATGCCCGGAACTTGATCTACTAATCAAGGTGATTTAAAGTGTGATCCAGAGATAGAGAGAACTATTCGCAGATTAAGGAAGGAAGCTCGGAGAAATTTCGAAAAGAAGGAGGTTATGGCAGCGAATCAAACTTTGAAGGAGCTTGCAGCTCCGAACTTGGATCAACAACCATTATGCATAACTTTTCCTAATCTTGATAATAATACTCAATTTGAATTCAAATCTGGACTAATACATTTTCTCTCTACTTTTCATGGTTTGGCAGGTGAAGATCCACATAAGCACTTGAAGGAATTTCATGTGGTATGCACGAGTATGAAACCGACCGGAGTGACCGAGGAGCAAATCAAATTGAGAGCCTTTCCATTTTCTCTAAAGGATTTGGCAAAGGATTGGCTCTACTATCTACCCTCCGGGAGTATCACAACATGGGAAGGGATGAAAAGATTGTTCCTAGAGAAATATTTTCCCACTTCACGAGCAACCAACATTCGGAAGTCAATTTTTGGCGTGAGGCAGAATAATGGAGAATCTTTGCATGAATATTGGGAACGCTTCAAGAAATTGTGTGCAAGTTGCCCCCATCATCAAATAAGTGAACAGCTTCTCATTCAATACTTTTATGAAGGACTTACTTCTACGGATAGAAGCATGATCGATGCAGTGAGTGGAGGAGCCTTGGTGGATAAAACTCCTGAGGCTGCAAGGAATCTCATTGCGAATATGGCGGCTAACTCTCAGCAATTTGGCACTAGACTGGATTTTGCACCCAGGAATGTTAGTGAGGTACAAATTTCTTCAATTGAACAACAAATTGCGAGTCTAACATCTCTTGTTCGTCAAATGGCTGTAGGTAATCCACAACAGGTGAAAGCTTACGGAATTTGTGCGGTAGTAGGACATCCAACATATATGTGCCCAACACTTCAAGAGGAGTCCTTTGAACAAATAAATGCAGTAGGAGGATTTCCTGGACAACCCCAAAGAAAATATGATCCTTATTCAAACACGTATAATCCTGGATGGAGGGATCATCCTAATTTCAGCTATGGGAATCCTCAAGCAAATCAGCCTGCAAATCAAAATGCCCCAAATTTTCAGCAATACAAGCAACCTTATCCTAGACAACAACAACAACAGGGCCAATCTTCTAACTCTAGTATGTCTTTAGAAGATATTGTTAAATCTCTTACCACTAACACTTTGCAATTTCAACAGGAAACAAGGGCAAGTATTCATAATTTGGATACACAGGTGGGACAAATGGCAATTGCAATTAGTCGTTTGGAGGCGCAATGTTCAGGAAAATTACCCTCTCAAACAGTGGTAAATCCAAAAGAGAATGCAAGCGCCATCACTTTGAGAAATGGTAGAGAGTTAGAAATTCCAGAATAGTCAGTACCTACACCAAAGGAGCAAAGCAATGTAAATGAGGGTAAAGAAGAAGCAAATAGCCGTAAACCAGACAGTGGAGATGAAAGTGATGAAGGTGCACCGAAGTGTAAATTTCCCCCTCTCTCTGAATATAAACCTGTACCCCCTTTTCCTTATGCTTTAACTGAAAACAGGAAAATTGATAAGTATTCAGATTTGTATGAGACTTTCCGTAGATGCGAGGTAAATATTCCATTGTTAGACGCTATCAAACAAGTACCTCGTTATGCAAAATTTTTGAAAGAATTGTGTACCCATAAGAGGAAGCAGGAACTTAAAAGATATGAGAAAGTAAAAGTAGGAAAAAATGTCTCAGCTGTTATTCAAAGAAAACTCCCTACTAAATGTCAAGATCCAGGTATGTTCACTATTCCTTGCACAATAGGTAGCACTAGATTTGAAAAAGCCATGTTAGATTTAGGAGCATCTATTAATGTCATGCCATATTCTATATATGCTTCTTTGTCACTTGAACCTTTGAGTAAAACTGGTACAGTAATTCAATTGGCTGATAGATCTAATGCTTATCCTAGAGGTGTAATTGAGGATGTTCTTGTGCAAGTCAATGAATTGATTTTTCCTACAGATTTTTATGTGCTTGATATGGAAAACGGTGATCAACATGCACCTATTTTGTTAGGAAGACCATTTTTAAAGACATCCAAGACAAAAATTGATGTTCATAGTGGTACATTGTCAATGGAATTTGATGGCGAAGTTGTCAAGTTTAATATTTATGATGCCATGCGATATCTTAGTGACGATAACTCTATCTATTCTATTGATGTGATTGACTCTTTAGCACAGGATGCCTTTGAACTTAATGGAGAAGATGCCTTGGAGGTTGCACTTAGTAAGAACATTGACGAGGAGAGTGCGAAATCAACTTTGAACACAGAATTGCAAGAGATTGTGGCAACTCTGAATGAAAATCCGAAGATAGGTAATATTTTTTATATGGATTTGCCAATCTCTGACAAAAAGACTCTACCATCTGTGTTGCAGGTACCTACTCTAGATTTGAAGCCTCTTCCCAGTCATCTCAAATATGTGTTCCTTGGAGAAAGAAAAACGTTATCAGTGATTATCTCTAATTCACTTAGTGAATCACAGGAAGAGAAACTTGTGCAGATTTTGAAAGAGCATAAAAAGGCTATTGGTGGACGATTGCTGACATTTAAGGCATTAGCCCTTCAACATGCATGCACCGGATCTTACTTGAAGAGGAGGCAAAACCTGCACACCAACCACAAAGAAGATTGAACCCACCTATGATGGATGTGGTGAAACAAGAAATTCTTAAACTTCTTGAAGTTGGTGTGATTTACCCCATTTCGGATAGTAGTTGGGTTAGCCCAGTTCAAGTAGTGCCTAAAAAGACTGGAATAACTATTGTGAAAAACCAGAATGACTAGTTAATTTCTACACGTGTTCAAAATGGGTGGAGGTTTTGTATAGACTATAGAAAATTGAATGATGTGACCCGCAAGGACCATTTTCCTTTACCTTTTATTGATCAAATGCTTGAACGATTAGCTGGTCATTCTTACTATTGCTTTCTTGATGGTTATTCAGGTTATTTCCAGATTGCAATTGCTCCAGAGGATCAAGAGAAAACCACATTTACATGCCCATTTGGTACTTTTGCGTATCGCCGCATGGCCTTCGGGTTGTGCAATGCCCCAGCTACTTTCCAAAGGTGTATGGTTAGCATATTTTCAGATTACATTGAGCATATCATGGAAGTTTTTATGGATGATTTTTCGGTTTATGGAGACTCATTTGATACTTGTTTGCATAATCTTACACTTATTCTTCAAAGATGCATAGAAACTAACCTTGTTTTAAATTCTGAAAAGTGTCATTTTATGGTTAAACAAGGTATAGTTTTGGGTCATGTTATTTCCTCCAAAGGCATTAAAGTAGATAAAGCAAAAATTGATGTTATTCAATCTCTCCCTTATCCTACTAGCATACAGGAAATTCGTTCTTTTCTTGGACATGCAGGTTTTTATCGAAGATTCATCAAAGATTTTTCCAAAATTGCAGCACCCCTGTGCAAGCTACTACAAAAAGATATGGTTTTTGATTTCGATGAGAAGTGCCAAACAACGTTTGATAAATTGAAGGGATTGTTGACATCTACGCCAGTAATTCAACTGCCTAATTGGACCCTGCCTTTTGAGATAATGTGCGATGCAAGTGATTACGCAGTAGGAGCTGTGTTGGGACAAAGAATTGGAAAAACATCTCATGCCATTTACTATGCGTCAAAGACCTTGAATGATGCCCAGCGAAATTATTCTACTACTGAAAAAGAACTTTTAGCTGTTGTATTTGCTTTAGAAAAATTTTGATCTTATTTGCTTGGTACTAAAGTTATTATTTATTCTGATCATGCAGCTCTTCGTTATTTGATGACGAAGAAAGAGGCAAAACCAAGATTGATAAGATGGATACTTCTCTTGAGCGAATTTGACTTGGAGATTAAGGATAATAGAGGAACAGAGAATAGAGTTGCGGATCATTTGAGTCGTTTAGTCAATATAAATGATGAACTTCAGCTGAAAGAAGAGTTTCCCGATGAACAACTATTTTCTGCAAACACATCCATGCCTTGGTATGCGAATATTGTGAATTATTTGGTTACTAACGAATTGACTTCTGGTTTGTCTAAAGCTGTAAAGGATAGAACCAAAAGTGAGGCCAAATACTATGTATGTGATGATCCATATTTGTGGAAACATTGTGCCGATCAAGTGATAAGAAGGTGTGTTCCTGAGAGTGAAATCACTTCTATTCTCACTTTTTGTCATTCTCATACTTGTGGAGGTCACTTTGGATCGAAGCGGACAGCAAGAAAGGTGTTAGAAAGTGGTTTCTTTTGGCCATCCTTATTTAAAGATTCATATTTATTTTGCAAGTCATGTCATAATTGTCAAAAGACAGGTAATATTTCCCAATGGAATGAGATGTTGCAAACCCCCATACTATATTGTGAAATTTTTGATGTTTGGGGCATTGATTTCATGGGACCGTTTCCTGTATCTTTTGGGTATCTTTATATTTTACTTGTTGTTGACTATATCTCAAAGTGGGTGGAAGCTAAGGCCACCAGGACTGACGATTCTAAAGTGGTTGCAGATTTTTTTCAGTCTAACATATTTTCTAGGTTTGGTATTCCAAAGGCTTTAATCAGTGACCGATGGACTCACTTTTGTAATCGAATTGTGGGAGCACTGCTAAGAAAGTATCATGTGACTCATAAGGTGTCAACTGCTTATCACCCGCAGACCAATGGACAAGCTGAAGTGTCAAATAGAGAAATCAAGGCCATCATTGAAAAAACGGTTAACCCGAGTAGGAAGGATTGGAGCTTGCGTTTGGATGATGCGTTATGGGCCTATCGAACTGCGTTCAAGACACCCATTGGTATGTCGCCTTACAGATTAGTGTTCGGGAAGCCATGTCATCTACTTGTAGAATTGGAGCACAAAGCTTATTGGGCTATCAAAAGCTTCAATATGAGGATGCGTGAAAGTGGAGAACATCGGAAGTTACAATTACAAGAGTTGGAAGAAATTCGTAATGACGCATACGAGAATGCGAGGATTTACAAGGAAAAGACAAAAGCTTTTCATGATAAGAAGATTTTGAGGAAGGAATTTCAAATTGGTCAAAAAGTGCTTCTTTATCAATCCAAACTTCGTTTGTTTCCAGGTAAATTACGTTCTCGTTGGAATGGACCTTTTGTTGTTACTAATGTTTTTCCTCATGGTGCAGTTGAAATAAAAAGTTTAGCAACTTCTAAAGTATTCAAGGTGAATGGACATAGACTTAAACCTTTCTATGAAGGTTTCCGAGAAGAAAGTGTGGAGGCTGTGGACCTTGAGGATCCAGTTTATACTGATTAACACCGACAAACATTGAGTCGAGCCAAAGACAGTAAACAAAGGCGCTGCATGGGAGGCAACCCATAGGGGAGTATCTTTCTACCTTTTCTATGCATTTTACTTTACATTGGGGACAATGTAAGTTTTAAGTGTGGGGGAGGATTTAAGGGTACTTGTTATTTTATTTTATTTTTTTTATATTTCGTTTAATTATTTGTTATTTTATTTTATTTTATTTATTTATTTTAGGTTGATTATTTTTATTTTTAGATGACTTTGAATTTTGTGGGTATATTCACTACAAACCCTCACGAGACAAAACTCGTCCACTTGGGGTAACCTTAGGGTTTAAAGGCTTGTTGCACATGCTAAGTGCAATCATGTTTCCTACGAAAATGGGATAGTTTTTAATTTTTAGGATGTGTCACTTGAGTAATAAATTAATTTGGATTTTGATTTTTGACCGATGATAAAATTTTGATTTCTTTTTGATAACTTCTTGGACGATTGATAGACATTGGGTAGTCTAAATTTGGTTTTCTTTGTTGATTATTACTTTATTTGAGACCCTTCATTTTTAAGCACATGTACATTTGGTTAACCTAGTTTTAACTTGGAAGGAATTTATTTGATTGAATGAATTGAAGGAGAAATTTTGGACCTCTATTACTTATTTGATCATAATTTGAAGTTAATATGAGATATTATTTGAGAAAGGGGAAACAATTTAGGCAAATTTTGCAAGTTTGAATGAAAAAAAATGAAAGAAAAACAAAGTGAGAAAAACGGGAAAAAAAAAATTGTTCATGTGGTGGGTTGAGATGGAGCGTAAAACGCACTCACTCATAAACACGTGACATGGCGAGATGGAGCGTAAAACGCACTCGCTGGTAAGATGGAGCATAAAATGCACTTACCGAAACAAAAAAAAAAGAAAAAAAAAAGCCTTTTGATCCTCTAGTGTTGATTACTTGTGTTAACTGAGATTTGTGTGAAAATAAGTGCTCGAGTTTCTCTTTTTCCTTCAAGGTTTTGATCTCATAAATTTTTCTGAGTTTTGATTGGTTTAATACACGTGGATTCACATACACACGAAGGGTAAAAAGTAAAGTAAGATTGATAAAAGAGCTTAAGTTTTAGATGATACATTGTTTTGACGTTTTTAAAGAGTTATTGTGTTGAATCTTTGAGGTCAATATTGAAGTTCATATTAATTTGTGGCTCAAGTTTGTCAAGATTGTTAATTGAATTTTTGTTTTGCCCGAGGACGAGCAAAAGATAAGTGTGGGGGAATTTGATGAGAATAAAATATGTTAAATTTTTATTCCTTAATACTTAATCTTTTGTACTTATTTTGTGCCTAAATACACTCATTATTCTTATATTTTTATTTTAGGTACAATTGAAGGGTTTTGTGATTTTGAAAATAATTTGGAGACAAATTGAGCATTATTGGATTAAGGGAGCGCAATTCAAGCATTATTGGGATGACCCAATTGGCCAATTTAATTCAGCACCAGCGGCTCAGGACCGACAGAAGAAATATCTCCTTAGAAAGGAAAGATCAGATTTGGGAAGAAAGGAAAATTGAGTCCCAGGTTCGTAGGAGCTTTTGAAGTTTTGAAGAGGGTAGGTGAAGTGGCGTGCGAGGTAGCTCTACCTCCTGAACTTGAGCATATTCACAATGTGTTTCACGTTTCGGTGTTGCGACCATATAAACCCGACTACAAGCATGTGATATCCTATGAACCGATTCAAGTTGAGAAGGACTTATCATATGAAGAGATTCCTATCCAGATATTGGATAGGAAAAAGCAGACATTGAGGAATAAGGTCATCCATTTGGTCAAGTGCTTTGGAGGAACCACACGGCTGAAGAAGCTACGTGGGAAATAGAAAAAAAGATGATGCAGAATTATCCGCATCTTTTTGAGTGAACCTCTATCAAGATTTTCCGCCCCTAGGTTGAAATTCTAAGGACATAATTCTTATAAGAGGGGAGGATGTAACGACCACGAATTCTAGATAGACTTGTAATTTAAATTTATGTGTATTAATGAATATATTATATTTTTTTAATATTATTTTTGTGTTGCATGTTTAAAGGTTGTGTGACAACCTGGATTAAGTGAATGCATGAAATTTTACGTGTTATAATTTTGTTTAAGTGAACAATTGATTTCGCGTAGCGTCGCTAAATCATTATTCACGGGACACGTTTACCGAGGCACTATTCACGTCATAATATTTTACGTCTTTTTCAATTTGGAATAATTTCATTAATGCATGTATGCGAATGAATAATTTTTTCAAGCGTCAGAAATTTTATTTAAGCTGATATGTGATTTTATCCGTATCCGAAATATATATATGGGTGTTCCGAATAAATGGACAAATCCCATAATAATTAGTTTTACCCATCCCAATATTTATGGTAATACCCATTTTAATTATGGGTAGAGTTATTGAGCAAATCGGGTACAAAAGTGGGAGTTTTCGGATGTATTTTTGGTGTATTTGTGTATTTATTTTGGCATGTTACTCCAAGAGAGAACGAACCTAAGCCTTTGGACCAATCAGAGGAGGGAGAGGAGAGCATGGTCGGCAGCGTGCTGCTCTTTGCTAGGCTCAATGCCTCAAATTTCCAAATGCTGAACACTTATTCTCTATAGCATTTCCAAGGAGGTTTGTGTTACTCCCTTCATTCTCCCGAAGCCATGCTCAGTCCCCATTCCATTTCTCTCTTCTAATCCCATCAGTACCTCATTCAACTCCCAAACCATTTCAAGTTGCTGCAGAAATATAGAGGAGATAGAGTGATACAGGGAGAGAGAAAGAGTGGAAGTTGCTGAAAATAGAAAGTAGAGGAAAAAGAACACGGGAGGAGAAGAAGAAGAGGAGCAATGAAGAAGAACTCAAGCTAACCAAGCCTCCTTCTTGCACTCCCATTCAAACCATCAGCTCAATTAGAGAGAGAGAAAGAGAAAGAAAACTACAGAAATTTAAAGGAAGAAGAAGAAGAAGACACACGGGAAGAAAAAGAGAAGAAGAAGAAGAAGGAGGAGGAGGAGGAGGAGCTCGGGAAGGGAAGTGGGTGCTCGGGTGAGGAAGAAGTAAGAGCCAAGGCCAAGAAGGAGCACTCAAGCCAAGCTCTAGCTAATCTTCTTATCATCTAGGAGGGGAGGATTTACAGAGGTAAAACATTAACTCAATCCATTCCATTTGATTTGGTTGAAGTTTTCAAAGTTTTTATGGTTTGTAAGCTTTTGTTCTTGTGGGTTGAGTTATTGCTGCGATTCTTGTTGTCATTGGTTGTTTATGAATGGTTAATAATGTTGTTAAGAGACTCTATAAGCTATTAATATCATTAAAGTGGAACAAAAACGCAAGGAATCCGTACCTATGCATAAGGAGGAAGAAAATGGACAAAAGTTGGACTATGGACTATTTTGGACGAATTTAGAGGACCGTTGTAGATTTTTTCATGTTTGATAATTTTGGATAATGTTATAAGTGTATGAATCTATAGCAGTCTTATAGTTCATGTTGTAAGCTTTCCATAGCCTCGGAAATGGCCTAATTCCAACTTATAACGAAGAAGTTATGAAGGTTTGAAGTTTGTGTGTCAAAATAGAGCTTGCTGGCGAGCTCGACAGAGAGGAGCCCGTCGGGGACGTGCTCGTTTGGCCTAGGAGCGAGCTCGACAGAGAGGAGCCCATCGGGGCGAGCTCGTATTGGCCTAGGAAGTTCTCGAGGCGAGCTCGACAGAGAGGAGCCCATCGGGGCGAGCTCGTATTGGCCTAGGAAGTTCCTCGGGCGAGCTCTGTAATATTCCGAACCCTAATAATATTTGTATATGTAAATTATGTGTTTAATAAATGAATTTTCATGATCTAACTTTATATTATGTGGTTGTGTATTTTATTAAATAATTAAGTAAAAAAAAAAAATTCGCCAAGCAGCTGTGTCGTGCTTAATCGGACAAAATGATTTGTCGTGCTTCCGGCGATTTCACTGAGAAACGTCTCGGCAAATTATTTTTGTAAGCTGCTGTGTCGTGCTTAGAAATGACGAAGTGATTTGTCGTGCTTTGGAGTTAATATAATATTATATTAACTGATAAAATTTTAAAATAAGTTAATTAGGGTTTAAAATGTCAAACTAAATTAGAAACCCTAATTTGAAAACCCTAATTAATAAAATTTGTCCGAATTGTTAAAACAAAACCCTAATTATTACCCAAGAATCCTAATTGAGATAATTAGATTCTAAGTAATAAATTATAATATTAATTATAATCATTTAACTTAAATTAAAACCCTAAACGAAAGATTAAAATCCTAATTGTAGAATTGAAAACCCTAAACTCTAATTTGAAATCTTAAAACCCTAATTTGATTCAATAACACTAAATTATGAAATGATAAACCTTAATTATGATATATTATCTTAATTAAAGTATTACTAAACATGATTAAACACTCTAATCATGATTAACAAGAATCTAAGTTTAATTAGTAAGTAAATAAATCAAAAATCAAAATTTAAACCAATCAAAATAGGATAAGAACACAAGATCAGATATTTGATCAAGTCTCCAGCTCAAGTAGGTTATTAATATCAGATGATAGCCGCACAAGTCCCTAGACTAGGATATTTTTGGAGGCAAAGTTTGGAAAATGACCTAAGAAACCCTAATTTGTCAATTCTATAAATAGGAGAGCAATCTGATCATTTGGCCACGAAAATTTTGAAGCTTAAACACTTAATAATCATACCATAGTAAGCCTTTGCAGTAGCAACATCAGATCAGAAAGAAAGAAATCAAAAATTCAACTAGAAAGGTATGAAATTCATTTTTGATGCTAGATCTTTAAGTTGTTAGTAATTTTATGTTTTAGGTGTTTAGATATGTGTTATAATATGCTAATAAGTGATCTGGGTTGATAAAACAAGAATCCATAACATTTAAATGATCGAAAATGATGAAAAATCAAAACTGTCTAGAGCAGCCAAAACTGTCTGACAGACAACTTTGTCAGGCGGTTTGATCGGCTTAAATTATGTGTTTGATCTGTTTTAATGTATGTATGTGTAGCCTGATATGGGGTCTATAATATCCAACTTGAATTGTAGTAAAAGAATGTATAGAACTGAAGTTATGATTGGTCAAAAGTCCTTTGACCGTTCGGATTTGCAAATTTCTGGGCAACCCAGAAATCTTTGAAGAACTCTGACAAGCTTTGTCAGAAGTTCATGCTGCCGAGATTTGGTCTAAATGAGATGTTTTGTGTAGTTTCTTTGCTTAGACTTGTTGTATGCTACATAGATAACAATCTCATAACATTAAAACACATGAACAATAATTAAGTCAGCCAGAAATCATGGTCAAAGTGCCTTGACCGAACCTGACTTATGAATTTCTGGGTTACCCAGAAATTCTCAAGAACAGTTGGTCCCTGCTAGTTTGACCAAATTTAAATGGCATCAAATGATGTTGCTTGATCTCAAACAAAACATGTCGTTACTCTCTACCATGTAGACTGTAACGAGCAACAAAAATCAAACACAAATCATAACCCAATTGAAATTCATTTGAGCTCAAAGTAGGCTATCCAGCGTTGACCAGGTGTTCTTCATGAAGAACACCTTTAGCGACAAAATTCATAGCCAAACCCAGATAACTATGCACACATGCAGACCGTTGCTAAAGCCCTTTAGCGACGGATTTTTAATAAAAATAAAACAAAAATTAATTAAATAAATTATAAAATAAGAAATAAATATTAAATAATTATTAATAATTAATAATTATATTCGAAAATTCATTTTTAATTATAAAAATTTATTTTTAATATTTTTATATAATTCTGAATTATTATTTAATTTAATTAAATAATAATAATAATTATAATAAATCATTTAATAATTACATTAATTATTTAAAAATGATATTAAAACATTTAATAATTATATTAATTATTTAAAAATGATATTAAAGTAAATAAAATTATTATATATAATAATTAAATAAAATATTAAATATGTAAATATTATTAATGATAAATAAATCATTTAAATAATATATTAAGTATTTAAAAATATTATAAATAATAATTAAATCATTTAAATATTAAATAAATTTTTTTTTAAAATTATTATAAGTAATAATTAAATTATTATAATAATAAAATAAATTCTAAAAATATTATTAATGATAAAATAAATTATTTAAATAATATTTTAAGTATTGAAACATATTCTAAATGATAAATAAATCATTTAAATAATATATTAAACGTTTTAAAAAATATTCTAAATGATAATTAAATCATTTAAAAATATTCCTAAGCTTGTAAAATTATTTAAAAATATTTCCAAACTTATAAAAATTATTCTAAATGCTAAAATAAATCATTTAAACAACATAGTAAATGTTTTAAGAAGATTCTAAATGATAACTAAATCATTTAAAAATATTCTCAAGCTTGTAAAATTATTTAAAAATATTTCTAAACTTATAAAAATTATTTAAAAATAATATTAAGCTTCTAAAAATATTATAAATGATAATTAAATTATCTAAGCTAATATTTAAGCTTCCAAATGAAGTTTTATCGAATACCCTATGTGTTTAGCTGTCTAATGACGCTACCGAGACACCGAATCAACGTCGAACCTTCATGTAACTTGTCTAGTTTAATTAGATAAGTATAATTATAGATTCTAATATTTATTATTGATATGAATAGACATAAATAGACTACCCAATGTTGATAAACAGCGTAAACTTAACGTGCTACGCACAGGCAAGTCTCCGAACCTTGTTACATTTAAGCAATTCATTTATGTCTTGCTATCAATTATTGTGAAGTTATTGCTACTTGTTCAGCATAACTTAAGAAATGAAATCATTTATTGACTGTTTGAGCTTAGAATTGTTGTGTCAAACCAAATTGTTTTGGTACGATATCCATATTGAGTTAAAGGGACACCGTGGATGGAAGGTGGTCCGACAAACCTTCGAATAAGGTTTAAATTGACAATCAAATGAATTGACCAATATTGGCAATTAACTTAAATTGACCAAAAATGTGGTAGGATGATATGCATACTCCTAGGATATTGGTGAGGTTGATCACCTACCAGATATCCGAACTCAAAGAGGTTCTAAGTCATTGAAGACTGACAGGACAATTTGAAATATATGGTTCCGGTACAGAACCCTCAGTATCAATTATACATCACCTGACATCTTTCAAATCAAACACATTGTGTTTAGATTTTCAAATGAACTTGCTAAGCATTTGTAGCTCATTCTTGCGCATATCTTCTTTTGCAGCTTTAAATGATATCCCTAGCACTTCTGGGACAGAAAAAGGGAAAGGACACGTTTACTAGTTTTATTAACTACTTTTGAATAATCTAAGTCTTTTAAAGGCTTTTGTTGTAATAACTTAGTACTGAGAACAATGTAATCGAACCAAATGATATGTAATATATTATGATCCTTTATTTCATATATTGCGTTATACTCTGATCTTTATTTTATTTAGCATAGTTGTACTAAGTTAGATACAGTATCTATACGAACTATACATCTGAATGAGGGTATTTAAATGATGTTGAAAGTCCTATAAGCTCTGGGGTTACACTTAATGAGCGCCGGTAAGGTGCCATCTTTGCCGGAATGCGCCCCTCAGTTCTAGGGACAATCTTATCATTGATACTGTGAATGTTAGATAGATAGGAACTATTGATATGAAAGAGATATCTACAAGATATGAATCTATACATCCAAGTGAGGGTATCCAAACACGAATAACGTTCTGACGAGAACTATTATCTATTATGGGATACTATGAACCTTAGATAGATAGAAGTAATATTTTATTGAATATTTATAGTTGTATAGTTTCACGTGAGCACCAGATCTGCTATAGGGAGTGTAGAGATTTGGGGGCATCACAAGCTCGATAGAGCGGAGCCTATCGGGGGCGAGCTCGTTTGGTCTATGGGGCAAGCTCGATAAAGAAGAGCCCATCGAGGCGAGCGCATTTGGTCTAGGGGGCGAGCTCGACAGAGAGGAGCCCGTCGGGACGAGCTCCTTGTGCTCCAGTTTTGCGATTTTGACTTCCTTTAGTAAAACAGACCTAACTTTCTCATATAAACTCCAAATTGGATGATTCAAGATGATCCGAAAAGCTTAGATATAGACCTACAACTTCCATCAATTAGAATTGAAATTTACTACCTAGAGAAATTTTAAAATTGACCTTTTTAGGGCTATTGTGCATACAGAAGGCGTCGGTCATGTGCGTGTGCAACATGTAATGCTTCCGACAATAAAAGACATTGTTCTAAGTCCTAAAACATGAATGTTATGAATTATAATGATACTTAGAATTAACCAATGAGTATTAGATAAATCGAATGGGCGTACTAGACGTACGTAATTGCGTGTCGCGTGGGCATTCGAATAGGCAAGGTTGGCGTGCAGACACGCAAGCATCGTAACGCTGTAACTAGTGTGTATAATCTTGTTTAATATTTTGTTTCTTATATGAATGAAACATTATAGCGTAATATACACCATTATTTGGTATCCAGTATGTGACTAATTGTGTAGGATATTAAGGAGTGTGTGTTGTAATATTGTAGCAGGCGCACCAGGCAAGTTTTCTAACGCTTGTCTAACCCTTGTGTTGGGCAAGTTTCCCTAACTTTACTCAAATTATAATTGAGCAGGTTTCATAGCTTATACAAATGTTGTATATTGTGGCAGGTTCCCTAAGTTCATTCTTTCTATATATTGAATGCAGGTTTTCTATCTTACTCAAGTCATATTTGAGCAAGTATTCTATCTTATTGCCAGTTTCATGACTCAAGTCGAGTTATTATTTTCAAATTATATTAGTGGATTAATTATTGTCAATTACTCTACATCAAGGATAATTATTGATATTCGCACCTTGTGCATTTGAATTTATGATCTGTTATTGGACTGTGAAACGTTTAAGTTCTTCATTCATGAACTGTTTAAGGAAATAGTCTACACTATTTGTTTCGGCTAGACATGTACAGGTTATTATTTTAAAAGTTATCCAAACCGGTTGTTGGTATGGATTCTTAGACTGAGAGAGCAACCCTAATTTAGGGGATTTTAATTTGTCGGATATTCGACGCAGTCAGAGTTAAATGTTATGCATATACATAGGGTACGAGAGGCTGATCCCCTCGAGTACTACTGACGGGCTAAGCGTTTAAAAGGGTTAGTTGAATGACTGATCCTTTGGCCAAAAAGTTCATGGTCTATTGGACCACTCAGCAGTAAATAATCAATATTCATTATTTCATTTGAACTTTGATTATATTGTCAGCTATTTCTTCAATGTTCTTAAATTGTTGAATTATGCGATTATTATTCTCATTCATTCATGATATATCTTTTCATTCATTTTAAACTTGCTGAGCAAAGTAGTTGCTCACCCTTGCTATATCATGAACCTATTGCAGTTAAGCCGAAGAGTTCCAAAGCGGACAAAGGCAAGGGAAAGCTCAAGGGATAATTATATGTACTATCCCATTATGTAATCGTGAAATCATTTTGTATTATCAATGTATTCCGTGATGTATTTATTTAAGGTTATAGACCTTGGGACCGTAGTAAACCTTTTGTAATGAATAACATATGTTTATTTATTCTGCATTAGTTGATTTTTGTTGTTTAGAGGTGTATGAATGTACTTTATCGTGGAACCAAATTCGAGGTATTGGTACCTGAATTTGGGGGTGTCACACTGGCGCTGCAGCGACCCATATTTGGCCAAGGCACAGAGCCCACGCCACAACGCCAAGGCAAGGTGTAATGCCCACGCCGCAGCGCGAGCTCTGGTGCCCAGACACCAACTATGCCATAAATGACCTAGTTGCTGCATAGATCTTTATCATCATCTTTATTATATCTTTAACTTGAAAAAAAGAAGGAGGCAGCCACACAAGGAGAAGAGTTGAACCAAGAACACTTTTGAAAAGGAGTTTTCTTACTTCAAATCTTTCATTCATTTGTGTAATTTTGATCATGTTGAACATTATGACTATGTTAATTAGTTCTATAGTTATGAACTAATTACATTTCTAGGATTGCAATGTAACCTAATGATTAGCTTAATATGAATTTCTCTCATATTTATATAATGAATTATGTTCTGAATGGATTGTTGTATTTCATGCTTAGTTATCAATTGCTTGAGATAGGAATTGATTTAGGTATTAATTGATATTAAAAAATTGATGTTATACTTTTCCTTAAGTACAACACTTGTTATGACCATTGCCTAAGGGAATGAGTGCATAAATTGCATAATAGAATAGAAATATATATATTTGCCTGGTGTAATCATTGAGATTAATATTAATGACCCTTAGTCTAGTTATTTTCACCATAGGAATATTATGATTTATCTAGCTAAGGGATATGCATTTGACCATCGGAAGAGGCTTATCTGTACCTTGTGTTCTCGGTTGACCATTCTTGTAATTTGTTAGTTAAATGGAGAGTTAGGAATTTAGTACAGGCATTAGGGGAGTTGTAGTCCTAGCTTGTCATCTTTGATTCAACTCGTTTTCCTATTTCACTGCATTTAACATATAGTTTAAAGCACGCCACTTTTATTCAATTGTTTAGATAAGATCGTAGATATAAATTTTAAAACTTGAGCGAATATTTAGTACTTTGTCCTCATGGGTTCGACACTTTACTTTATCTATATTACTCGTTAGACCGCGTATACTTGCGCGTGTTTTTATTGATCGTGAAATCGACCACCAAGTTTTTAGCGTCGTTGTCGGGGCTTAGTATTATTTGTCTTTCAATATTAATACTAATTCAAAACAATCTTAATTTAAACTGATTTATCTGTTTAATCGTCCTCTCAGGTACTCTAGACTGTGTATGCCACCTCACAGGAATCAGAATCTATTACCTCTCGATCCTGAGGTGGACAGAACTTTCAGACGACTAAGAAGAGAAAGAGCTAGGGAAATACCTGCTCCAACTATAATGGCCGAGGAAATTCAAAAATCTCTGCGGGAGTATGCAATGTCGCATGTCACAGATTTATATGCTAGTATTGATCAACGCAGGGTATAAAGGGATGATCAATCACCGTGTCCGTAAATCCAAACGGTTTTACAATTGAATTACTGTTAGACCTTTTCAAAAGTAAAACGAAAGTTCTTGGTCTTTCGACCGCTCAACATATGTATAGTCAGTATGTTATTTCAGAAATGTAATCGGATAATCTTGTTATCCAAAATGATTCAAAATGCCTTCATACCTATTGTTCAGTTGTTGAAGTACTCTTTAGAGAAAATGTTTAATTCCTACTTGTGTTGTGATTATTAACTATTATTACTTGTTGAGCAATTAAATGCTCATTCTTGCTTTGAATTAAATGTTTTCAGCTAAGCCGGATCGTGCAGAGGGTTCGGGTAAGGATAAAGGGAAGGGAAAGGTGGAAGGATCGTAGAACAATCAGTTCTATAATAGATAGGACATTTGTAATGATATTTTATATATTAATATGTAAGAATACTTTAAAGGTCTTAGAACCTGGGAATTGTAAGACTATGTCTGTAATAAGTAGTAATTACTGTGACGCCCCCAAATTCTCTACACCTCCTGTAGCAGATTTGGTGCTCACGTGATACTATTTAACTATAAATATTCCATAATATATAACTTCTATCTATCCAAGGTTCACAGTATCCCATAACAGATAATAGTTCTCGTCAGAATGTTATCTGTGTTTGGATACCCTCACTTGGATGTATAGATTCATATCTTGTGGATGTCTCTTTTATATCAATAGTTCCTATCTATCTGACATTCACATTATTAATGATAAGATTGTCCCTATAACTGAGGGGCGCATTCCAGTAAAGATGACACCTTACCGGCGCTCATTAAGTGTAACCTCAGAGCTTATAGGACTTTCAATATCATTTAAATACCCTCATTCAGATGTATAGTTCGTATAGATACTGTATTTAACTTAGTACAACTATGCTAAATAAAGTAAAGATCAGAGTATAACGCATTCGATGAAATAAAGGATCATAATATACTACATATAATTTGGTTCGATTACATTGTTCTCAGTACTAAGTTATTACAACAAAGCCTTATAAAAGACTTAAATTATTCAGAACAGAAATTAAACTAATAAACATGTCCTTTTCTTTTATCTGTACCAGAGGTACTGGGATTATCATTTAAAGTTGCAAAGAAGATATGTGCAAGAATGAGCTACAAATGCTCAGCAAGTTTATTTGAATATGTAAACACCATGTGTTTGATTTGAAAGATGTCAATGATGTATACTGAGGGTTTTGTACATGAACCATATATTTTATTTTGTTCTATTAGTCTTTAATGACTTAGAACCATTTGAGTTTTGGATATCTGGTAGGTGATCAGCCTCACCAATATCCTAGGAGTATGCATATCATCCTACCATTTGTGGTCAATATATAATTGACATTTATTGGCCTTCCTATGAAGGCATTTTCATTTACTCAGTATAAGATGTCTTACCAAACAATTTGGTTTGACACAACAATTTACGCTCGAATAAACAATATGTGAATAATGATTCATTTCTTAAGTTATGCTGAACAATAAGCAATAACTTCACAATAATTGATAGCAAGATGTATAATACTTGCATAATATAAGTTGAGTAAGGTTAGGACACTTGCTTGTACGTAGCACGTTAAGTTTACGCTGTTTATCAACGTTGGGTAGTCTATTTATGTCTATTCATATTAATAATGAACATTAGAATCTATAATAATACTTATCTAATTAAACTAGACAAGTTTCATGAAGGTTCGACGTCGATTCGGTATCTCGGTCGCGACTTTAGACAGCTAAACACATAGGTTGTTCAATAAAACTTCATTTGGAAGCTTAAATATTAGCTTAGATAATTTATTTATCATTTATAACATTTTTAGAAGCTTAATATAATTTTTATAGGCTTAGAAATATTTTTAAATAATTTAACTATCACTTAGAATAATTTTTAAAACATTAATATGTTATTTAAATAATTTATTTGTCATTTAGAATATTTTTAGACGCCTAAAATATTATTTAAATGATTTATTTATCATTTATAGTATTTTTAAAAAGATAGAATATTATTTAAATGATTTATTTTATCATTAATAATATTTTTATAATTTATTTTGTCATTATAATAATTTAATTATTACTTATAATAATTTCTAAAGCTTAATTTAATATTTAAATGATTTAATTATCATTTAGAATATTTTTAAAATATTTAATATGATATTCAAATAATTTATTTATCATTTAGAATAATTTTAGATACTTAAAATATTATTTAAATGATTTATTTATCATTTATAATATTTTTAGATAGATAGAATATTATTTAAATGATTTATTTTATCATTAGTAATATTTTTAAAATTTATTTTATCATTTAAATGAGGTAATTATTATTTATAAGAATTCTAAAAACTTAGTTTAATATTTAAATGATTTAATTATCATTTATAATATTATTAAATATTTAATATTTTATTTTAAATAATTTATTTATTATTTAAAATAATTTTGGAAAGTTGTAAATATTTTTAAATGAATTAATTATCATTTAAAATATTTTAAATAGATTAATATCATTTTTAAATCATTTATTTAAAATAATTTAATATTTAATTAAATTAAATAATTATATAAAAATATTTGTCAGAATATGTAAAAATATTAAATATAATTAAAAATGAATTTTTTAATATTTATTATTAATTAATATGAATTTTTAATATTTATTTATAATTTTGTATAATTTATTTAATTATTTTTATTAATTTTTATTAAAAACCGTCGCAAAAGGCCTTTAGGGACGGTCTGCATATAAACTTAGTGTTCTGGGTTTGGGAAGGAGAGTGTCGCTAAAGGTGTTCTTCATTGAAGAACAGCCGGTCATGGTCCAATTGAGACTTTTGACCTCAAATTAATTCCAGTTGTTTAATGTTTTGGGTTGGATCTTTGTTTCTTGTTGTAGCCTACATGGCAGAGTATAACGACATGTATTAACTTAGCTCATACAACATCATATGATGGTAGATAAATCATGGTTAAACTAGCATGTTCATGCTGTTCTTGAGTTTCTGGGTAACCCAGAAACTCTTTGGTCATGGTCGGTCAACCATGTTTGACCGTTAATAACTTTCATGGTCATTATTTGTTATGTGGTTTAATGATTCAAGGTTGTAGTATACATGGCATAGAACACGTTTAAGCCAAGAAATAACATTTACAAACATCATATAAGCAAGATTAAAGCCGGTCAAATCTTGTCACACGGCTGTCAGATTTACTTAGAATTTTCTGGGTTGCCCAGAATCAGCCATCCGTGAGCGGTCAATGGGTTTTGACCATTAATATCTTGCATCCTAGACATTTTTTTTACTATTCTACCAATTGGATATTATAGTTAACATGACATACTACATATACAAACTTTAAAACAGATCAAACGACCAATTTAAGTCGATCAAAAGATCTGACAAAGTAGCCTGTCAGACCATTCTGGGCTGCCAAAGTGAGTTCATGTTTTTCTTCAATTTTGACCATTTAAATGTTATGGATCCTTGTTTAACCAACCCAGATCATCAAATAACATGTTTACACATAATCCTAAACATCTAAAACATAAAATTATTACAGGCTTGAAGATCTAGCATAAAAATTAGGATTTTGTACCTTTTTCTTAGATTTTTGATCTCTGGCTTTTGATTATGATCTTATGCTTGCAGAGGCTTGTTATGGTATGATTGTAAGTGTTTAGGCTTTGTAAAATTCATGGCTTAACTGACCAGCATGATGTTCTATTTATAGGATTTGCAAATTAGGGCTTTTAGGGTTTCTTTTCCAAATTTGGCCTCCACAAATATCTAGCCTTGATACTTGTGCTACTCTAATCTGATCCTAACCACCTACTTGTGTTGGAGTGTGTTGAGCACAAGCTTGCACACTCCTAGCTCAATTTCTATTGGTTTAAATTTTATTTTTGATTTATTTACTTACTAATTAAACCTAGATTTTTGTTAATCATGTTTAGGATGTTTAATTATGTTTAGTAATACCTTAATTAAGGTTATATATCATAATTAAGGTTTTACATTTCATAAATTAGCATTTAGATAACATAATTAGAATTATGGTTTCATAATTAGAGTTTAGGGTTTCCTAATTAGGGTTTCTTAATTCATGAATTAGGGTTTAAATCTTTCAATTAGGGTTTTAATCTAAGTTAAATGATTCCTAATTTATATTATAATTTATTACTTAGAATCTAATTATCTCAATTAGGATTCTTGTGTAATAATTAGGGTTTTGATTTAACAATTCGGACAAATTTTATTAATTAGGGTTTTCAAATTAGGGTTTCTAATTTAGTTTGACATTTTAAACCCTAGTTAACTTATTTTAGATTTTTATCATTTAATATAATATTATATTAACTCCAAAGTACGACAAATCACTTCGTCATTTCTAAGCACGACACAGTAGCTTACAAAAAAAATTTGCCGAGACGCTTCTCGGTGAATTTGTCGGAAGCACGACAAATCATTTTGTCCGTGTAAGCACGACACAGCTACTTGGCGAAAATTTTTTTATTTGACCTAATTCTTAAATAAAATATAAAATCACATAACACAAAGTCAGAACATGAAATTTCATTTAATAAACACATAATTTACATATACAAATCTTATTAGGGTTCGGAATATTACATTCACACCCACTAATAAGAATTTTGTCCTCGAAATTATGGTACGGGTTATAAAAACAAGTGTGGGTAATTATCTCGCATTTTTCTATCGAGCTCCCACGTAGTTTTCTCTATGTTTTGATTTCCCTAAATAACCTTGACTGAAGGTATCACTTTATTCCGTAGATTTTGTTCGTTTCTATCTATGATACCAACCTGTGACTCATATCCATAAAAGGATAACATCTCACAAGCGTACCTATCAATTTGTCAGTGACTTCTTCGGCGTCCTACATTTCCTTCCGTACAGAGCTTCAAATGGTGGCATTCCTATGCTTGCATGGTAACTATTGTTGTAGGCAAATTCTACTAAAGGTAACTGATCTTCCCAATTTTCCTTGAAGTCCATGTTGTAAGTTCGCAACATGTCCTCTAGTGTTTGAATCGTCCTCTCACTCTGACCGTCTGTTTGTGGTGATAACTTGTGCTTAATCTCAACTGGGTTCCTAAGTGTTTCTAGAGACTTGTCCAAAAGTTTGAAATGAATCGGGGATCTCTCTCTGATACTATAGAAACAGGGACTCTATGTCTAAAAATAATTTCATTGATTTAAAGTTTGGCTAATTGGTCAAGACTGAAGTTAACTTTTATCGGTAGAAAATGAGCTGACTTGGTAAGACGATCTACAATTACCCAAATGGCATTGTGACCTTTCGGTGTATTTGGAAGACCTACTATGAAGTCCATGGTAATATGTTCCCATTTCCACTCAGGAATTTCTAAGGGCTATAGTAATCCACTCGGCTTCTGGTGTTCAGCTTTAACCCTTTGACAAGTTAAACATTTACTTACCCATTCCGCTATTTCTCTTTTCATGTTAGACCACCAAAAGTGTCGGCTTAAATCTTTGTACATTTTTCTACTACCTGGATGTACAGCGAACTTAGAACTATGAACTTCATTCAGTATTTCATCAGTCAGTTCTTGAGGGTACCCAAATTCTATCCCCGTACCTCAGTACTCCATCCTTGTCTATTCTGAATTTGATGTTCTTTTTATGAGTTATTTCGGTCTTATACTTCCGACACTCTTCATCTGTCTCCTATAGTTCTCTGTCTATCAAATAAAGTCGAACTACTCTCTATAACGAATAACTTCTGGATAGAGTTAACTGGAACTCTCATCTCGATCTCAAGTTTGTCAAACTCTTTTATCAGTACCTCGTTATTGGTTATTACATGTAACTTCCCTTGATTATTCCTACTTAACGCGTCTGCTACGACGTTGGTTTTCCCGAGGTGATATCAAATTTCACAGTCGAAATTTTTTATCAACTCTAGCCATCTTCTCTACCTCATATTTAATTCTTTCTGCATGATCACCATCATGATTCTAAAAGCATTGCTCAAAACTATGGGTTTATCACATTTAATATAACAACACCATGTAGATAATATAAAATGCCTTTTAAGAAAATCAATTCTTTTATTAATAAATGAATAAGATTACAAAATATATGCTACATCATATCAAATATGATTGGCTTGTGTGCATACTACTTTCAATCTCTCACTTGCACAAAAGCCAATTGCCATGGTATCTAATACCCATCTTCTCTAAGTGACGATCAAACTGCTGTTGAGTTAAAGCTTTAGTAAATGGATCTGCAATGTTGTCTTGAGAGTCCACACGTTCCAAAGTGACATCTCCTCTTCCAATGATTTCTCTAATCAAATGAAACCGCCGCAACACGTGTTTAGATTTCTGATGAGACCTGGGTTCCTTAGCCTGCGCAACAGCTCTGGTGTTGTCACAAAATAAAGGTACGGCTCCTCTAATGCTAGGAACCACTCCAAGTTCAGTTATGAACTTCTTCATCCAAACAGCTTCCTTTGCAGCTTCACTTACAGCTATGTACTCTGCCTCTGTCACTGAATCAGCAACTGTTTGCTGCTTGGAACTCTTCCAACTCACTGTGCCACCGTTTAAGGTAAACAGATACCCTGAAACGAATTTATAGTCATCTTGGTCCGTTTGAAAACTTGAGTCTGTATAGCCCTCTAGTTTTAATTCAGACCCACCGTAGACAAGAAATACATCCTTAGTTCTTCTCAAGTACTTTAGGATGTTTTTCACAGCCTTCCAGTGCTCTTCTCCTGGATTCGACTGATATCTGCTTGTTACACTAAGTGCATGAGCGACATCTGGTCTAGTACATATCATACCGTACATGATAGATCCTGTTGCTGAAGTATAAGGAATCTTACTCATTCGGTTTCTCTCCTCAGGTGTCTTTGGGGCCTGTTTCTTGGAGAGATGTATTCCATGGCTCATCGGCATGAGACCTCTCTTGGAATCTTCCATGCTAAACCTTTTTAGCATCGATTCAATGTACTTCCTTGGGTCAAGCCAAGCATCCTTTTAGATCTATCTCTATAGATCTTTATCCCCAAAATATAGGATGCCTCACCCAAGTCCTTCATGGAGAAGTGTTTAGATAACCAAATTTTGATCGACTGTAGCATAGGAACATCATTCCCTATCAGTAATATGTCATCAACATATAATACAAGGAATGAAACAGCGCTCCCACTAACCTTCTTGTACACACATGGTTCATCCTCATTTTTAATAAAATCAAACCTTTTGATTATCTCATCAAAACGGATGTTCCATCTTCGAGAAGCTTGCTTCAATCCATAAATGGATCGTTGTAGCTTACAGACTTGGTTTGTTCCAACCGTTGAAACAAAACCCTCTGGCTGTATCATATATACATTCTCCTCAAGCTCTCCATTGAGGAAGGCCGTTTTCACGTCCATTTGCCAGATCTCGTAGTCATAATAAGCTGCAATTGCAAGCAAAATCCGAATGGACTTGAGCATAGCTACTGGTGAGAAGGTTTCATCATAGTCAATTCCTTATCTTTGTTTGAAACCTTTTGCAACAAGTCGGGCCTTATAGGTCTCTACCTTGCCATTTGCTCCATTCTTTCTCTTAAAGACCCATTTACACCTAATAGGCTTAATGCCCTCAGGTGGTAAACCAAAGTCCATACTTGGTTTTCATACATGGAGTCTATCTCGGATTTCATGGCTTCTTGCCATTTCTCTGAGTCTTCACTACTCATAGCCTCTTCGTAAGTCAATGGATCATCATCATCTATGATGCGTACCTCATCATCATCCTCTATGATGAATCCATACCTATCAGGTATCTTCGGTACTCTTCCAGATTTACGAATAGGTAGTGGTACAGTAGGTTCTTCTACTTGGTCAGGTACCTGACTTTGATCCGTAGTATTTTGTGGTTCTTGAACTTCTTCAAGATATATCTTACTCCCATTGACCCCTTCAAGGATAAACTCCTTTTCCAAGAAGGCAGCGTGTTTCGCAACAAACACCTTTTGATCAGTCGGGTGATAGAAATAATTCCCTGATGTTTCTTTAGGGTATCCCACAAATCTACACTTGTCGGATCTAATCTTCAACTTATCTTGCTCAAACCTTTTGACATAAGCTGGACAACCCCAAGTCTTAACATACTTAAGATTTGGTTTCCTCCCTGTCCATATCTCATATGGGGTCTTTGGGACGGATTTGGTAGGTACCTTGTTAAGTAGGTATATAGCCGATTCTAGGGCATAACCCTAGAAGGATACTGGAAGGTCGGTAAAACTCATCATGGAACGAACCATGTCCAACAATGTTTGATTTCTCCTTTCAGATACACCATTCAACTGTGGCGTCCCTAGTGGAGTCCATTATGAGATTATACGATTTTCTTTGAGACAATTGAGAAACTCATTGGTTAAGTATTTCCTTCCTCGATCCGATCGAAGAATCTTAATACTCTTACCAGTTTGCTTCTCTACTTCACTTCTGAATTCTTTGAACTTTTCAAACGATTCAGATTTGTATTTCATTAAATACACATATCCAAATCTAGAATGATCATCAGTGAAAGTAATAAAATAAGAATACCCTCCTTGTGCATTCGTTGTCATAGGTCCACATACGTTTGTGTGTACCAATGCTAACAACTCTATAATTCTTTCTCCTTTTCCAGTAAAAAGAGATTTAGTCATTTTACCCATAAGACAAGATTCACAAGTTGGATATGATTCGTAATCAGATAGCTCTAAAAGCCCATATTTATGCAACTTGGATAATCTTGTTTCATTGATATGACCAAGTCTACAGTGCCACATAAAGGTATAATTAACATCATCTCTTTTTCTTTTCTTAGTTTGTTCAATTTGAAGTATATTTTCATGCAAGTTAAGTATGTATAGTCCATTCAGTAAGTTCCCAACACCATATAAAACATTTTTATTATAAATAGAACAACTGTTGTTCTTTATTATAATATCAAAACCATCCATATCCAATACAGAAATTGAAATAATGTTTCTAATGAGTGTCGGAACATAATAACAATTATTTAAACTAATGAACTTGCCCGAAGGCAGTGCTAAACGATAAGTCCCTACAGCTAATGCAGCAACCTTTGCTCTATTTCCCACTCGTAGGACGACTTCATCCTTGTCCAGCTTTCTACTTCTGCTTAGTCCCTGCATATTATTACATATGTGAGAACTACAGCTGGTATCCAATACCCAAGTAGAATTTTGACTTTCAGAAAAATTAATTTCAATCATGAACAAACCTAGATCGGAAGTTGAAGCTTCTCCAAGCCTCTTTTGGTCCGCAAGATACTCCTTGCAGTTCCTCTTCCAGTGTCCCGGCTTATTGCAATAATAGCAAATTCCTTTGCTATCTGGATCAGGTTTCTTTTTATCCTTCCTCTTCGCCTTGCCCTTAGCCTTCTTGTTTTTCTTCTTTTCAGAAGATACCTTAGGCCTCTTCCTTTTCTTGGAAGAATCATCCACTAGTAAGACTTGGTTCTTGTTGGATGAGAAGTGACCTTCAGCAGTTTTCAACATGTTAAGTAGCTCAGGAAGTTGACGTCCAACTTATTCATGTGAAAATTCACAACAAATTGTGAGAAGGTGTCCGGGAGTGACTACAAGATCAAATCTTGGCTTAACTCTCCATCCATCACGAACCCTAGCTGTCCAAGTTGTTCAATCAAATTGATCATCTTAAGGACATGAGTCTCAACAGAAGTGCCCTCGGTCATACGAGATCGGAAGAGCTCCTTAGATATCTGATATCTAGCAGTCCTACTTTGCTCACCATACAACTCTTTGAGATGCAGCAATATAGTAGGAGCATCCATAGTTTCATACTGACGCTGAAGCTCGTTAGTCATGGATGCGAGCATGATGCATTGAGCCAAGATTGCATCATCTTGCCACTTTCTGAAAGTAGCAATCTCTTCCTCAGAGGCTGTTTCTGCAACACTTGTAGAGACAGGCGAATTTAGGACATAAGAAATCTTTTCAGCAGTGAGAACAATTCTCAGATTCCTTAACCAGTCCGTGTAATTCGGTCCGGTCAGTTTGTTAGCATCAAGTATGCTACGCAGTGATAGTGAGTTTGACATTTTTAAATTCTACATGTGAAATAGACAACATTTTAGCATACATTCAATTTATTAATTACCAAAATAAATTAGGTCTTTATTTTAAATTGGTGTCTCCCACTATTTTTCATTAAACTATATTACCCTCATTATATAGTTCGGCAATTCTAATTAAAGATCTGCTAGTGAGATTAAGGATCCCATTTCAAATGTATATTGTTGGGTTTGTATATAACCCGAGCATGCAATCAAATTACATAAATAGAGCGGAAGCGTGATAAAACGAATTTTAAAATTTTATACAAACCATCACCATGATCGATCAATGTGCTCAATTAACGATATAAACGAAAGAGAAAGAGAATAAGAAATTATACCCTCGTTGAACAAAGCTTCCTCGGGTACAAGTTCAACTCTTAGTCCTTAGTGTTCTCCTCGAATGCTACGGTGTGATTCCTTCCTTTGATCAACGTTAGCCACCCAAGTGTTTGGCCTCTAGAGGTGATCCACCAAGGAAGAACAAGTATTCAATAAGTTGGGTATTTGGCAAAACCCTAGTTTCTATCTCTATAGAAATTGTAAGTACTCTCCACAATCTAATGCAAGAGTGTGTAACCCTAATCTATGATAAGACCCCTCTTATTTATAGATATAGGAATAACCATTCCCTAAACTATTTAGGATTAGGGTTTGTATTATAATTAAACTCCTTTAATTAATAATGCTCCTAATCCAATTAGGAATCCATGGGAGAGTACTTCTATTAATTAATTCCCAATCCCTATTAGGAATTAAATAATAGTAAAAGTAATAATAATAATAAGACTCCTCTTATTAATTTATATTTAATATTTTCAAAATATTAAATAATAAATATTAAGCTATTTAATTTATTCTATCTCAATAGAGTAAATTAAATACACTTAACTTATTATTACAATTATGCCATTTACTTCTTAAATAAATATTTTCCTTTTGCGGTGTGACCCTTTAGGTTCTCCATATTAAACCGGTTGTGAATAAATCAATTAGAACAATTCAAATCTTATTTAAATAAATAAATTAAACTATTTAATTCATTTAAATAAATAATATTTATTCTACAGTAAAGGTAAGCCCCCTTAGCGATCAACGACTTTCCAGATAATATAGATTTCAACATTAATCACAAAAGAACCTTTTAGTAAATAGTTACCGGACAATTCAATCCTACCATACAATGTCCCAATTAAATATAAGACATGGATTTACTGTCAAGTCTTATTTTACTTAATTATATGTATTTCGATTCCCAAATACACAACTCTAATTAATGCAAATTAGAAACTCCTTTCCAATTTCATTTTGCCTTGGCCAAGGACTACTGAGTTATCATTTATTGAATCACATAGGACATTCACATCTTTTACTAGACGAGGTAGATTCTTTGTTGATCATTCACCTATCTCCATGTACAACTAATTATACCCAATCATACCCTTTGATATACCGACAAGGTCTTAAGGGACATGTCAAAGTATAACTCATCATACACAAGATACTATGATGATCTCAAGTCCAAGGATCACTTGTACAACTATCACTATAGGAATTCCTATTGACAAGCGAGTAAAACTCCATTAGGTATTCCTTAGCGAGCCACGTTCAGTGAACTTATTCTCCAATAAGCACCTACATACTTGCTTTAGTGTCTCTACACAAATGATTATGAGATCAATCATCCTCTTCCTAAGAGCAAGCAACGTATGTACTAATCTATCCGGATTCACTAATCCCCAATTTAGTAATCCAACGATTAGGAACAATTTTAGTTTGTGAGCTATCTTGAATTTAGATCTCATTAGCATGATCACCATCATGATTCTAAAAGCATTGCTCAAAACTATGGGTTTATCACATTTAATATAACAGCACCATGTAGATAATATAAAATGCCTTTTGAGAAAATCAATTCCTTTATTAATAAATGAATAAGATTACAAAGTATATGCTACATCATATTAAATATGATTGGCTTGTGTGCATACTACTTTCAATCTCTCACTTGCACTAAAGCCAATCGTCATGGTATCAAATACCTATCTTCTCTAAGTGACGATCATACTGCTGTTGAGTTAAAGCTTTAGTAAATGGATCTGCAATGTTGTCTTGAGAGTCCACACGCTCCAGGGTGACATCTCCTCTTTCAATGATCTCTCTAATCAAATGAAACCGCCGCAACACGTGTTTGGATTTCTGATGAGACATGGGTTCCTTAGCCTGCACAACGGCTCTATTGTTGTCACAGAATAAAGGTACTGCTCCTCTAATGCTAGGAACCACTCCAAGTTCAGTTATGAACTTCCTCATCCAAACAGCTTCCTTTGCAGCTTCACTTGCAGCTATGTACTCTGCCTCTGTCACTGAATCAGCAACTGTTTGCTGCTTGGAACTTTTCCAACTCACTGCGCCACCGTTTAAGGTAAACACGTACCCTGAAATGAATTTATAGTCATCTTGGTCCGTTTGAAAACTTGAGTCTATATAGCCCTCTAGTTTCAATTTAGACCCACCGTAGACAAGAAATACACCCTTAGTTCTTCTCAAGTACTTTAGGATGTTTTTCACTGCCTTCCAGTGCTCTTCTCCTGGATTTGACTGATATCTGCTTGTTACACTAAGTGCATGAGCGACATCTGGTCTAGTACATATCATACCGTACTTGATAGATCCTATTGCGGAAGCATAAGGAATCTTACTCATCCGGTCTCTCTCCTCAGGTGTCTTTGGGGCCTATTTCTTAGAGAGATGTATTCCATGGCTCATCAGCATGAGACCTCTTTCGGAATCTTCCATGCTAAACTTCTTTAGCATCGAGTCAATGTACTTTCCTTGGGTCAAGCCCAGCATCCTTTTAGATCTATCTCTATAGATCTTTATCCCCAAAATATAGGATGCCTCACCCAAGTCCTTCATGGAGAAGTGTTTAGATAACCAAATTTTTATCTACTGTAGCATAGGAACATCATTCCCTATCAGTAATATATCATCAACATATAATACAAGGAATGAAACAGCGCTCCCACTAACCTTCTTGTACACACATGGTTCATCCTTATTTTTGATAAAATCAAACCTTTTGATTATCTCATCAAAACGGATGTTCCATCTTCGAGAAGCTTGCTTCAACCCATAAATGGATCATTGTAGCTTACAGACTTCGTTTGTTCCAACCGTTGAAACAAAACCCTCTGGCTGTATCATATATACATTCTCCTCAAGCTCTCCATTGAGGAAGGCCGTTTTCACGTCCATTTGCCAGATCTCGTAGTTATAATAAGCTGCAATTGCAAGCAAAATCCGAATGGACTTGAGCATAGCTACTGGTGAGAAGGTTTCATCATAGTCAACTCCTTGTCTTTGTTTGAAACCTTTTGCAACCAGTCGGGCCTTATAGGTCTCTACCTTGCCATCTGCTCCAGTCTTTCTCTTAAAGACCCATTTACACCCAATAGGCTTAATGCCCTCAGGTGGTGAAACCAAAGTCCATACTTGGTTTTCATACATGGAGTCCATCTCGGATTTCATGGCTTCTAGCCATTTTTCTGAGTCTTCACTACTCATAGCCTCTTCGTAAGTCAATGGATCATCATCATCTATGATACGTACCTCATCATCATCTTCTATGATGAATCCATTTCTCTCAGGTATCTTCGGTACTCTTCCAGATTTACGAATAGGTAGTGGTACAGTAGGTTCTTCTACTTGGTTAGGTACCTGACTTTGATCCGGAGTATTTTGTGGTTCTTGAACTTCTTCAAGATATATCTTACTCCCACTGACTCCTTCGAGGATAAACTCCTTTTCCAAGAAGGCAACGTGTTTCGCAACAAACACCTTTTGATCAGTCGGGTGGTAGAAATAATACCCTGATGTTTCTTTAGGGTATCCCACAAATCTACACTTGTCGGATCTAGTCTTCAACTTATCTTGCTCAAACCTTTTGACATAAGCTGGACAACCCCAAGTCTTAACATGCTTAAGATTTGGTTTCCTCCCTGTCCATATCTCATATGGGGTCTTTGGGACGGATTTGGTAGGTACCTTGTTAAGTAGGTATGCAGCCGATTCTAGGGCATAACCCCAGAAGAATACTGGAAGGTCGGTAAAACTCATCATGGATCGAACCATGTCCAACAATGTTCGATTTCTCCTTTCAGATACACCATTCAACTGTGGCGTCCCTGGTGGAGTCCATTGTGAGATTATACCATTTTCTTTAAGACAATTGAGAAACTCATTGGTTAAGTGTTCCGCTCCTCGATCCGATCGAAGAATCTTAATACTCTTACCAGTTTGTTTCTCTACTTCACTTCTGAATTCTTTGAACTTTTCAAACGATTCAGATTTGTATTTCATTAAATACACATATCCAAATCTAGAATGATCATCAGTGAAAGTAATAAAATAAGAATACCCTCCTCGTGCATTCATTGTTATAGGTCCACATACGTCTGTGTATACCAACGCTAATAACTCTGTAACTCTTTCTCCTTTTCCACTAAAAGGAGATTTAGTCATCTTACCCATGAGACAAGATTCACTAGTTGGATATGATTCGTAATCAGATAGCTCTAAAAGCCCATCATTATGCAACTTGGATAATCTTGTTTCATTGATATGACCGAGTCTACAGTGCCACATAAAGGTATAATTAACATCATCTCTTTTTCTTTTCTTAGTTTGTTCAATTTGAAGTATATTTTCATGCAAGTCAAGTATGTAAAGTCCATTCAGTAAATTGCCAACACCATATAAAACATTTTTCTTATAAATAGAACAACTGTTGTTCTTTATTATAATATCAAAACCATCCATATCCAATACAGAAATTGAAATAATGTTTCTAATGAGTGTTGCAACATAATAACAGTTATTTAAACTAATGAACTTGTCCGAAGGCAGTGCTAAACAATAAGTCCCTACAGCCAATGCAACAACCTTTGCTCCATTTCCCACTCGTAGGACGACTTCATCCTTGTTCAGCTTCCTACTTCTGCTTAGTCCCTGCATATTATTACATATGTGAGAACTACAGCCGGTATCCAATACCCAAGTAGAATTTTGACTTTCAGAAAAATTAATTTCAATCATGAACAAACCAAGATCGGAAGTCGAAGCTTCTACAAGCTTCTTTTGGTCCGCAAGATACTCCTTGCAATTCCTCTTCCAGTGTCCCGACTTATTGCAATGGTAGCAAATTCCTTTGTTATCTGGATCAGGTTTCTTTTTATCCTTCCTCTTCGCCTTGCCCTTAGCCTTCTTGTTTTTCTTCTTTTCAGAAGATACCTTGGGCCTCTTCCTTTTCTTGGAAGAATCATCCACTAGTAAGACTTGGTTCTTGTTGGATGAGAAGTGACCTTCAGCAGTTTTCAGCATGTTAAGTAACTCAGGCAAGCTGGCGTCCAACTTATTCATGTGAAAATTCACAACAAATTGTGAGAAGGTGTCCGGGAGTGACTGCAAGATCAAATCTTAACTTAACTCTCCATCCATCACGAACCCAAGCTGTCCAAGCTGTTCAATCAGATTGATCATCTTAAGGACATGAGTCTCAACAGCAGTGCCCTCGGTCATACGAGATCGGAAGAGCTCCTTAAATATCTGATATCTAGCAGTCCTACTTTGCTCACCGTACAACTCTTTGAGATGCAGTAATATAGTAGGAGCATCCATAGTTTCATGCTGACGCTGAAGCTCGTTACTCATAGATGCGAGCATGATGCATTGAGCCAGGATTGCATCATCTTGCCACTTTCTGAAAATAGCAATCTCTTCCTCAGAGGCTGTTTCTGCAACACTTGCAGGGACTGGCGAATTTAGGACATAAGAAATCTTTTCAGCAGTGAGAACAATTCTCAGATTCCTTAACCAGTCCGTGTAATTCGGTCCGGTCAGTTTGTTAGCATCAAGTATGCTACGCAGTGATAGTGAGTTTGGCATTTTTAAATTCTGCATGTGAAATATACAACATTTTAGCATACATTCAATTTATTAATTACCAAAATAAATTAGGTCTTTATTTTAAATTGGTATCTCCTACTATTTTCATCAAACTATATTACCCTCATTATATAGTTCGGCAATTCTAATTAAAGATTTGCTAGTGAGATTAAGGATCCCATTTCAAATGTATATAGCCTTGGGGTGACACAACAAGCGATATATAAATAAATAGGTAGACAACTATTGTCAATTACATCACCATGTAACTCCTTGTATTTTGCCTCTTAGATTATTTTGATCAAGTGGTGACACATCCGAATCAAAATTATGCAAGTTAAGTCCAACCTAGCACTTCCATATATTCGAAAGAAAAACACTGTCCTTGTGGTGACACAACAAAACAGCATCGTTCAGTCTATTTATAAGCATCAAATGTGATAAAGCAACATCTTAAATATTTAATACTTGCCTTGTGGTGACACAACAAACTCATATTAAATATTTAATACTCTATTGTTTTACCATGCTAGAAGGTGACGTTCGATATTCCAAATATCTTTGAACGCTTAGGACTTAATATATTACTTTGAGGGGTTTGTTATTATTAGTCTCATCTTATTTAGCGCGCATGCACATATATATATAAAATACGCGTCATATTATTTAACATGCGAAGCATGTTGTATAATATATAATATATATATAGTAAACATGCACATATAGAATACTATATTCTACCCGGATTGATTATGGACTTTTATTCTAGTTTAGTTCACTAGAGCCACCAAGTGAACCAAAAGGTCAAACTTAGGGTGCAAGAATTAAATTTAAATATAACTATTACATTTAAACCCGGGCTCCATTACAAACGGGTCTTCAAGCGCTCCTTGCTCCTTTGTCTCCAATTCTTCAAAATTAATTCTAATTAGTCCTATTACAGAAACTATTTACAATAAATATAAACCTTGATCAGCAGTCAAGGGGAAGTATATAGGAGGGAGATAGAATTTACATTAAAAAAAAATTAGAGAAGACGAGGTACGCAGACTCCATTTATAAAACCCATACATTCAAGCATCCACTAAAATAAATCCAATCACACATTGGTCAATAGTCTATAATCAATCCCTATTTATTATCATACATATCTCTATATCTATCAATAAATAACATTCATCCCATGAATAATAAAACCATTTCATATATGCATTGATATCAATTAATGGGCAAAAGTTTTGCTAATATTTAGTTTTGAAACAAAATAAACTCTTTTATTTTAATCAAAAACCAAATCCAAATTACACTCCTTTAATTTTAGCAATCTGAAATCCTATTCCAGATAAAATAAACTCTTTTATTTTAAACTTTTATCAATTAAATAAACCATTTATTTTAATTGAGAAAAACAAAAATTTTCAAAATCTGGACACCGGGGCGGCCGCGCTCCATTTTGAAATAGGAGCGGCGCGGCCGCGCTGCACCCCCAGAAAAGTTTTTCTAGGTTAGGGCACGGCCGCGCTCCAGAATAAACTAGAAGCGGCGCGGCCGCGCCGCGACGCAGATTCAGAAAAATTTTCTTCAGCCCAAAAACCGATCGTATCGCGTATCAATTCATACATGGAATCATAAGATCGATAATTAGCACATGATTAGGCTCTGATACCACTGTTGGGTTTGTATAGAACGCGAGCATGCAATCAAATTAAATAAATAGAGCGGAAGCGTGATAAAACGGATTTTAAAATTTTATACAAACCATCACCATGATCGATCAATGTGCTCAATTAACGATATAAACGAAAGAGAAAGAGAATAAGAAATTATACCCTCGTTGAACAAAGCTTCCTCGGGTACAAGTTCAACTCCTAGTCCTTCGTGTTCTCCTCGAATGCTACGGTGTGATTCCTTCCTTTGATCAACGTTAACCACCCAAGTGTTTGGCCTCTAGAGGTGATCCACCAAGGAAGAACAAGTATTCAAGAAGTTAGGTATTTGGCAAAACCCTAGTTTCTATCTCTATAGAAATTGTAAGTACTCTCCACAATCTAATGCAAGAGTGTCTAACTCTAATCTATGATAAGACCCCTCTTATTTATAGATATAGGAATAACCATTCCCTAAACTATTTAGGATTAGGGTTTGTATTATAATTAAACTCCTTTAATTAATAATGCTACTAATCCAATTAGGAATACATGGGAGAGTACTTCTATTAATTAATTCCCAATCCCTATTAGGAATTAAATAATAGTAAAAGTAATAATAATAATAAGACTGCTCTTATTAATTTATATTTAATATTTCCAAAATATTAAATAATAAATATTAAGCTATTTAATTTATTCTATCTCCATAGAGTAAATTAAATACACTTAACTTATTATTACAATTATGCCATTTACTTCTTAAATAAATATTTTCCTTTTGCGGTGTGACCCTTTAGGTTCTCCATATTAAACCGGTTGTGAATAGATCAATTAGAACAATTCTAATCTTATTTAAATAAATAAATTAAACTATTTAATTCATTTAAATAAATAATATTTATTCTACAATAAGGGTAAGCCCCCTTAGCGATCAACGACTTTCCAGATAATATAGATTTCAACATTAATCACAAAAGAACCTTTTAGTAAATAGTTACCGTACAATTCAATCCTTCTACCATACAATGTCCCAATTAAATATAAGACATGTATTTACTGTCAAGTCTTATTTTACTTAATTATATGTATTTCGATTCCCAAATGCACAACTCTAATTAATGCAAATTAGAAACTCCTTTTTAATTTCATTCTGCCTTGGCCAAGGACTACTGAGTTATCATTTATCGAATCACATAAGACATTCACATCTTTTAGTAGACGAGGTAGATTCTTTGTTGATCATTCACCTATTTCCATGTACAACTAATTATACCCAATCATACCCTTTGATATACCCACAAGGTCTTAAGGGACATGTCAAAGTATAACTCATCATATACAAGATACTATGATGATCTCAAGTCCAAGGATCACTTGTACAACTATCACTATAGGAATTCCTATTGACAGGCGAGTAAAACTCCATTAGGTATTCCATAGCGAGCCACGTTCAGTGAACTCCAATAAGCACCTACATACTTGCTTTAATGTCTCTACACAAATGATTATGAGATCAATCATCCTCTTCCTAAGAGCAAGCAACGTATGTACTAATCTATCCGGATTCACTAATCCCCAATTTAGTAATCCAATGATTAGGAACAATTTTAGTTTGTGAGCTATCTTGAATTTAGATCTCATTAGCATGATCACCATCATGATTCTAAAAGCATTGCTCAAAACTATGGGTTTATCACATTTAATATAACAGCACCATGTAGATAATATAAAATGCCTTTTGAGAAAATCAATTCCTTTATTAATAAATGAATAAGATTACAAAGTATATGCTGCATCATATCAAATATGATTGGCTTGTGTGCATACTACTTTCATATATAGCCTTGTGGTGACACAACAAACGATATATAAATAAATAGGTAGACAACTATTGTCAATTACATCATTATGTAACTCCTTCTATTTTGCCTCTTAGATTATTTTGATCAAGTGGTGACACATCCGAATCAAAATTATCTAAGTTAAGTCCAACCTAGCACTTCCATATATTCGAAAGAAAAACACTATCCTTGTGGTGACACAACAAAACAACATCGTTCAGTCTATTTATAAGCATCAAATGTGATAAAGCAACATCTTAAATATTTAATACTTGCCTTGTGGTGACACAACAAACTCATATTAAATATTTAATATTCTATTGTTTTACCATGCTAGAAGGCGACGTTCGATATTCCAAATATCTTTGAACGCTTAGGACTTAATATATTACTTTGAGGGGTTTGTTGTTATTAGTCTCATCTTATTTAGCGCGCATGCACATATATATATAAAATACGCGTCATATTATTTAACATGCGAACCATGTTGTATAATATATAATATATATATATAGTAAACATGCACATATAGAATACTATATTCTACACGGATTGATTATGGACTTTTATTCTAGTTTAGTTCACTAGAGCCACCAAGTGAACCAAAAGGTCAAACCTAGGGTGCAAGAATTAAATTTAAATATAACTATTACATTTAAACCCGGGCTCCATTACAAACGGGTCTTCAAGCGCTCCTTGCTCCTTTGTCTCCAATTTTTCAAAATTAATTCTAATTAGTCCTATTACAGAAACTATTTACAATAAATAGAAACCTTGATCAGCAGTCAAGGGGAAGTATATAGGAGGGAGATAGAATTTACATTAAAAAAAAATTAGAGAAGACGAGGTACGTAGACTCCATTTATAAAACCCATACATTCAAGCATCCACTAAAATAAATCCAATCACACATTGGTCAATAGTCCATAATCAATCCCTATTTATTATCATACATATCTCTATATGTATCAATAAATAACATTTATCCCATGAATAATAAAACCATTCCATATATGCATTGATATCAATTAATGGGCAAAAGTTTTGCTAATATTTAGTTTTGAAACAAAATAAACTCTTTTATTTTAATCAAAAACCAAATCCAAATTAAACTCCTTTAATTTTAGCAATTTGAAATCCTATTCTAGATAAAATAAACTCTTTTATTTTAAACTTTTATCAATTAAATAAACAATTTATTTTAATTGAGAAAAAACAAAATTTTTCAAAGTCTGGACACCGGCGCGGCCGCGCTCCATTTTGAACTAGGAGCAGCGCGGCCGCGCTGCACCCCCATAAACGTTTTCTGGGTTAGGGCGCGGCCGCGCTGCACCCCCAGAAACGTTTTCTAGGTTAGGGCACGGCCGCGCTCCAGAATGAACTGGAAGCGGCGCGGCCGCGCCGCGACGCAGATTCCAAAATAAAAAATTTCTTCAGCCCAAAATCCGATCGTATTGCATATCAATTCATATATGGAATCATCAAGATCGATAATTAGCGCATGATTAGGCTCTGATACCACTGTTAGGTTTGTATATAACGCGAGCATGGAATCAAATTACATAAATAGAGTGGAAGCGCGATAAAACGGATTTTAAAATTTTATACAAACTATCACCATGATCGATCAATGTGCTCAATTAACGATATAAACGTAAGAGAAAGAGAATAAGAAATTATACCCTCGTAGAACAAAGCTTCCTCGGGTACAAGTTCAACTCCTAGTCCTTCGTGTTCTCCTCGAATGCTACGGTATGATTCCTTTCTTTGATCAACGTTAGCCACCCAAGTGTTTGGCCTCTAGAGGTGATCCACCAAGGAAGAACAAGTATTCAAGAAGTTGGGTATTTGGCAAAAACCCTAGTTTCTATCTCTATAGAAATTGTAAGTACTCTCCACAATCTAATGCAAGAGTGTGTAACCCTAATCTATGATAAGACTCTTCTTATTTATAGATGTAGGAATAGCCCTTCCCTAAACTATTTAGGATTAGGGTTTATATTCTAATTAAACTCCTTTAATTAATTATGCTCCTAATCCAATTAGGAATTTGTGAGAGAGTACTTCTATTAATTAATTCCCAATCCCTATTAGGAAATAAATAATAGTTCTATTAATTAATTCTCAATCCCTATTAGGAATTAAATAATAGTAATAGTAATAATAATAATAAGACTCCTCTTATTAATTTATATTTAATATTTCCAAAATATTAAATAATAAATATTAAGCTATTTAATTTATTCTATCTCCATAGATTAAATTAAATATACTTAACTTATTATTACAATTATGCCATTTAATTCTTAAATAAATATTTTTCTTTTGCGGTGTGACCCTCTAGGTTCTCCATATTAAACCGGTTGTGAATAAATCAATTAGAACAATTCTAATCTTATTTAAATAAATAAATTAAACTATTTAATTCATTTAAATAAATAATATTTATTCTACAATAAGGGTAAGCCCTCTTAGCGATCAACGACTTTCCAGATAATATAGATTTCAACATCAATCACAAAAGAACCTTTGAGTAAATATTTACCGTACAATTCAATCGTTCTACCATACAATGTCCTAATTAAATATAAGACATGGATTTACTGTCAAGTCTTATTTTATTTAATTATATGCATTTCGATTCCCAAATGCACAACTCTAAATAATGCAAATTAGAAACTCCTTTCTAATTTCATTCTGCCTTGGCCAAGGACTACTGAGTTGTCATTTATCGAATCACATAGGACATTCACATATTTTACTAGACGTGGTAGATTCTTTGTTGATCATTCACCTATCTCCATGTACAACTAATTATACCCAGTCATACCCTTTGATATACCCCAAAGGTCTTAAGGGACATGTCAAAGTATAATTCATCATACACAAGATACTATGATGATCTCAAGTCCAAGGATCACTTGTACTACTATCACTATAGGAATTCCTATTGACAGGCGAGTAAAACTCCATTAGGTATTATTTAGCTAGTCACGTTCAGTGAACTTATTCTCTAATAAGCACCTACATACTTGCTTTAGTGTCTCCACACAAATGATTATGAGATCAATCATTCTCTTCTTAAGAGCAAGCAACGTATGTACTAATCTATCCGGATTCACTAATCCCCAATTTAGTAATCCAACGATTAGGAACAATTTTAGTTTGTGAGCTATCTAGAATTTAGATCTTATTAGCATGATCACCACCATGATTCTAAAAGTATTGCTCAAAACTATGGGTTTATCACATTTAATATAACAGCACCATGTAGATAATATAAAATGCCTTTTAAGAAAATCAATTCTTTTATTAATAAATGAATAAGATTACAAAGTATATGCTACATCATATCAAATATGATTGGCTTGTGTGCATACTACTTTCACATGATCGTCACGACTTTTAGAATATATGAGAATGTCATCAATGAAGACAACCACGAAATGATCCAAATATTCCTTGAATATCTGGTTCATCATATCCATGAAAGCAGCAGGAGCATTAGTCAATCCAAAAGACATGACTAGGAATTCATAATGCTCGTACCGAGTTCTGAAGACAGTCTTTGGAATGTCATCAGCTTTAACTTTCAACTGATGATATCCAGAACAAAGATCGATCTTTGAAAAGAATTGAGCACCTTGTAACTAGTCGAACAGGTCATCAATGCGAGGTAACGGGTACCTATTTTTGATGGTGACATGGTTTAACTCCTGATAGTCAATGCAAAGTCTCATACTCCCGTCTTTCTTCTTTACGAATAAAACAGGAGCACCCCAGGGCGATGTACTCGGACGTATGAAACCGCTGTCTAACAACTCCTGTAGTTGGACTTTTAACTCTTGAAGTTCAATAGGAGCCATTCGATATGGGGTTTTAGAAATAGGTTTCGTACCGGGTTTAAGGTCGATACAAAATTCAATTTCACGGTCTGGGGGTAGGCCAGGAAGTTCTTCGGGAAATACGTCAGGGAACTCATTAACAACAGAAATATTATTCAAATCTGACGTACTTTTATTTAAATCCGTTACATGGGCTAAGAAGGCTTGACATCCATTTTTCAATAAACGAATGGCTTTGTGACTAGAAATGATGGTTATTAATTTCAATGGTTTGGTTGCTTGAATTCGCATAATAGGTTGATTAAGAATATGAAAACTAATGACCTTACGAAAGCAATCAATTTTAGCATGATGAGCAGTTAACCAATCAATTCCTAAAATCACATCAAATTCATGCATGTTCAAGGAGATAAGATCAACAGGTAATGTGAGGGTGCCGATTTGAACAAAGCAAGATTTATAGACTGTAGATGTAACGAATGTTTGTGCTAATGGTGTTTCGACAGATAAGTCAAAATCTAATTTTTCAGGAGTCAAATTCAGGCGTTGAGCACATGTTGGTGAAATAAAAGAGTGGGTAGAACCAGTATCTAATAAGGCATAGACTTTAGAAGAGTTAATAAGTAGTTTACCCATAATAACCTCGTTCGGATTCTGCGCTTTTTGTGACGTCACGACAAAAGCTCTCCCTTGAACCACAGACTTTGACTTGTCCGTGACCGCCTTCGGTGTCATCATTGCAGTTGGACTTGACTTCACTGCATGACAAAAGTGAGCTATATGGCCTTCCTATCCATAATTGTAACATACTTGGGATGGCGATTGTGTACAATTTGGACTGATGTGTCCTTCCTTCCCACACCTGAAACATCTAACAGGTCGTCGTTCTTCTTCCTTCGAAACTGGTACTGGTGCTGGTACTGACGTTGGTGCCTTTCCATGGTTGTTGTTGAATCTCCTCTTCTTGGAATTGTTGCCACTTGACTCACTCCTTCTGTTATCCGGGCCAGGATTACCACCGAAGTGGTTACCATTTCTGGTGTTGTGATTCCCTCCTCGCTGATTATCATTATTTCGATAATTGTTGCCACCATTACGATTATTACCGTGATTTTGCTCTCATGGTTGGGTGTTGCTTCCTGGTTGTAGTAGTCCTCTTTCCTGCTCCACTACTTGAGCCCTATCCACAGCATCTGCGTATATACAAATCTTATGAGAAACGAGATATTGGCGAATCTCTGGTTTCAAACCTCGTAGGAACATTCGTGTCATCCGTTTCTCAGTGTCCACCAAATGGGATGCAAAACGCGACAGCTCGGCGAACTTGGCTTCGTATTGTGACACCGTCATGTTGTTCTGTTCCAGTTTGATGAATTCTACCTCTTTATATGACGAATACTTTCCGAAAAATACTTCTCGTTAAATAATTCCTGGAACTCGACCCAAGACATCTCGAGTGCCGAATGATGGGTACGTTTCACAGATTCCCACCAATGATCGGCTTCTCCTCGTAACATAAAGGTGGAAAAAGGAACCTTTTGGTCGTCCGTGCAACGCAGTACATCAAATATCTTTGTTAATTGTTTAAGCCATGCCTCTGCCTTGAGTGGATCTGGCTTGCCGAAAAATTCAGGTGGTCCCAATTCTTTGAACTGCTTGGCAGTGACCATCCGTACATTATCAGCATTTCTGTCATATTGTAGACAGGAGTTCTTCTCGCCTGGTTCTGCAGGTATTGCATGAAGTTCCTAAAAAATTCATCATTCATCCGGTTGTTAGCATCATAATTAACATCATGATGTTCTGAGTTTGCACCCGTATTATTTGTGGCTTCAGCCACAATGGTCTCATAGTGAATCTCTTGGTTTTCAGATGCCATTCTGAAATGTGATCACAAAACAAAGATTAGTTAAAGAAATAGACATGCAACATCTTGTCCCTATAACCAAACCAATTACTTAAATAACCAAAAATAGCTTAGGTAGGACACACTAGCAAAGGATTTTACTTGTCTCTCCCCTCCTAGTTCTAATCCCAGATCTCTACCAGAGATCATATCCCTAAGCTCTGATACCAACTGTGACACCCCCAAAATAGGTCCATACAACCCATTTTGAGTCGCCAATAACATTCCACAAAATACAAATACAAATATAAATTTTTCCATTTACAACTAATAAGTGTTGACAACACAATACAAATACATCTTAAATTCTCAATACACGTATTGTCACACTAATAGTAAGGTATTGAGACACTCCTATTATCTCGGACCATCACTCCATTCCCCGGCTAGTCCCCGCTACACTCTCTTTTCCTTAGGAGAACAATGGAAAAAAAGGAAAAGGGTGAGCACAAATAGCCCAGTAAGAAATATCATGACTAAGATAATAAAGAATAAAAATTATCTTTAGTCTTCAACAGAATTAAATCAGAGATTTAAAGATATTTTAATTGTTTAACAACAACAATTGCAGCGGAACAAACAATCCATTAGAAGAGTCAAATAGATTATAATATCTACCATCTTCTATAAATTAAAGGATCACCACCAATATTTTATCCCTGTAACACCAATCAACAATTCCTGTTTATGAACATCCAAATCAACAGTTTATATTCAACAACCTCTCTTTGCACTACGTGCCAAAGATATTTATTTGTAACATCAACGGTCATGATCATGCCAAACGCCAGTTCATCTTTGCACTACGGGCCAAAGATGACTTTCACCATACGCCTTTGTTTGTAACACCAAAAGTCATGATTATACCAATACACAATTTGATCAAAATCATGTCACGCCAGTTCATCTTTGCACTACGGGCCAAAGAGAACTATCACCACAATTTAAGTATGAGGATGAGGATGATGACAATGATACAGTGAGATTAAGGATAAGAAAAGCTTTATAAATTAATCAGTATCAAAGATTGACCAAATTACCAACACGATGACCAAATTGTGGAGTCAAATTCAAGAATGATATTCAAGAAATTATTTCATGCTTCAACTATAACGTATAAAATTAAATAGAAAGATTCAAGTGAAAAGATATTAGATGAAGCACAAACTATTAAGGATATTCTACTAATTTTCAGGGATTTTCTCCATTTAAAAATAAGGTTTTGGAAACAAACAAAGATTTCTTATCATAAATGGAGAAATGTGAAAGAAAAAGATATCCCTTAAAGAGTACAAAAGAAATGATACGTTATACGAGTATAACAGAATATATGAAACTGCAAATGGATTTTCACCCGTCATGCGATAATTCGCATAGACAGATTATTTCCACAACAGATTAATAAGTAATGAATACAAAGGGTTATTCACCAGGCATGCGTCAATCCGCATGGACAGGTTATACCCACAGATTAATAAGGAATGTGTAGACACCTAAAGTTTGCACTTCGTATACTAACCCTGACAGGAGGGAAAAATCGTTAAATGAACCGGCCTGCGAGAGCAAAGGATGGACAAGTACGAACACTCGACGCCACCACGACGATTTACAACCGAAACCGACGTGACAACAAGGCCGTCTGAAATGAGCATTCCCGAATGATGTGGCACGTCTCCCAGTAATTCCCGGACTGTAAAATACGAGCCTGTCGGCGAAAACCGACGTCACGACACGAGAATCGAGGCATATCACGAAAATCAAGGAAGTCAAGCCAGCCAGCAGCGGATTGATCTGCGGCCAATGAGTGCGCCTTTTGAAAACACGGAACTCGAAACACGGAAACCAAAAATCAGCTAACACCCTGAGAAGGGCTGAGATCCAAACAACCAAACCCTTGGGAAGGGCTGAGATCCAAACGATAAACCGGAGACGAGACCCGGTGATTACGGCCGAGCGACCGGATACGAGACCCGGCACTCACAAGACAATCGACCGGATACGAGACCCGGCGAGTACGAGACGAGCGACCGAATACGAGACCCGGCACTCACAGGACAATCGACCGGATACGAGACCCGGCGATTACGAGATGGGTGACCGGTACGAGACCCGGCCCCGACAAAACAATTGACCGGATACGAGACCCGGCGATTACGAGATGGGTGACCGGATACGAGACCCGGCCCTGACAAGACAATCGACCGGATATGAGACTCGGCAATTACGAGATGGATGACCGGATACGAGACCCGGCCCCGACAAGACAATCAACCGGATACGAGACCAGGCGATTACGAGATGGGTGACCAGATACGAGACCCGGCCCCGACAAGACAATCGACCGGATACGAGACCCGGCGATTACGAGATGGGTGACCGGATACGAGACCCGGCCCCGACAAGACAATTGACCGGATACGAGACCCGGCGATTACGAGATGGGTGATTGGATACGAGACCCGGCCCCGACAAGACAATCGACCAGATACGAGACCCGGCCCCGACAAGACAATCGACTGGATACGAGACCTGGCGATTACGAGATGGGTGACCGGATATGAGACCCGGCGATTACGAGATGGGTGACCGGATACGAGACCCGGCCCCGACGAGCGATCGACCGGATACGAGACCCGGTGATTACGAGATGGGTGACCGGATACGAGACCCGGCCCCGACGAGACAATCGACCGGATACGAGACCAGGTGATCTCACGAGACTAGCGACCGGATACGAGACCCGGCGCTGACGAGACGATCGATTAGAGGACAAAACCCGACGACTAACAAGCGCGGTCATGGGTTGATGCATTGACACCGTTACGAATGTTTTACATGCCTTACATCTTGTGTTGCATCTTAAGCTATATGTGTTGCATCATGTATGTACTGTCATTCTTATGCACTGTCATTCATGCATCGGGTGTCTATTTCTTTATCCTGTTCATTTCATTTAACATTTCATAAACATGATAAAGAGGGGCAGCTGTAGACACCCAAATTTTTCACTTCGTATACTAACCCTGACAAGAGGGCAAATTCGTCAAATGAACCGGCATGCGACAGCAAAGGATGGACAAGTACGAACACTCGACGCCACCGCGACGATTTACAACCGAAACCGACGTGACAACAAGGCCGTCCGAAATGAGCATTCTCGAATGATGTGGCACGTCTCCCAGTAATTCCTGGACTGCAAAATACGAGCCTGTCGGCGAAAACCGACGTCACGACACGAGAATCGAGGCGTAGCACGAAAATCAAGAAAGTCAAGCCAGCCAGCCGCGGATTGATCTGCGGCCAATGAGTGCGCCTTTTGAAAACACGGAACTCGAAACACGGAAACCAAAAATCAGCTGAGTGGATGGTTGGCGGCCAACCGCAGATCAATCTGCGGCCAGCCGCAGATCCATCTACGGCTGGCTTTGGCCAGCCTATTTCAGGTCATCCTTCATTCAGCATACAAAAGGTTGGCAGATCGGGAGAGAAGAAGAAAATAGCAGCAGCAGCTCGGGAAAAGAGAGAGAAATAGCAAAATTTTGCAACAAAAAGGAGAGAAAGAAAACAAAAAGGAGAGGATTTATACTCTTTTGATTTGATTGTATCATACCCACTTCTCATTCTATTCCAATACACAAGTTTACATCCACTTTGATATCATTTGCAAGGTGAAAATCTCCTTATTATCGCAATCTCTATCATATCGTTTGGTTAAATTAAATGTAGTTTTCATGTATTTTATGGTGGAACAATGAATTAGCGATTATTAGTGAGGGTTCCATCGGAACAAAATTCTTCCTAATAACCTGATGATATTCATTTATTGATTTTTTGTTTGTTTTACGGTGATATATTGGGCGTGGTTCCTTTAGGTTGCCATCTTAGGATGTTTTGGCATTATTAGATTATCCGTGTTGATTATTTCGTGTAATATCCGTGTTGTGGGTGTGTGGAAATTTCGGGTGTGAGCCTAGGAACGCGACCCCGTGGTCCAAATCCGATGATGGACATCTTTTGATGTGGATAGTAGGAACGATGTAGTCTTCGTTGTAAATATGTAATCGTCAGGCCTTAAAACGACGCCAAGGCGAGAATCGGGTTTAAGGCCCCGTAATAGTGAAATATGTGATTGTGGGCGTTTGGGGTTATTTTGATGGCTTACATGCCCATGAATAGCCCCTACGCATTTTAATGCTTTATTTGATTTACAATATTAAAATTGATTTCGAAGCTAAACAATGAAGACTTTCATAAAATCAATCAAATTAGGTTATTAGCATCACGAGGATAATAAATGGGAATTGCTAATGAATGTCGATTTCTATTTAACGAGAAGGCTAAAGAACAAATCGTTTTCAAACATCACAAAATTGATTTTATGGAAATAAGTAACGTTTTATTAAATCTTTGTGCATAGGGTTAAAGAGATCCTAGAAGTTGCCCATCATGCTATTTACGAAAGCAACGTATAGATCTCGATTCCTATTTTGACGAAGGTTTAGAAAACTCTTGTTTTTGCCAAAACGACACCTAATGAAAATCTCATAAGTTTTTGACAATTAAAATCAAACCTTTCTCATAAAGCTTTCTCATATAAGCCGAATGACATTTTAAAGCATTCTCAAAAGAAAGCACGACTTTTCATCAAAACCCAAATGGTTTCTTCATGCAAACTCACCACGACATTCACATAGGCACACACACACACACATGCGCAGGCACACACACATTCAAGAATTAAAGGATAGGAAAAGCATCAAGATTGCGGTAACCGTGTTTCACGGAAGTCAGGGGGTGCCTAACAGCTTCCCCTCGCTTAAGCAAGCCCCCGAACTCTATGAATCTCGGTTCGCAGACCAATTAATTCGGAGTCACATATGAGCCAGCGATTTACGAAAACAAAAATCGGATGAGTTGGTACATCCATTTCAAATATACCAACTGGCGACTCTAGTTAATTGGCTCATCATAAAAAACGATCTTTCAAAACCCTGTCGACATTTATGCCGACCTTTTCCAAAAAACTCATCTAATAAAAAGGTTAAAATTGAAAAGGGTAACAATCACAAAGAAGCGATTCCTCCCGGCGTCGACAGAATGAATACAAAGGGTTATTCACCAGGTACGACACTCGTACATACAGGTTATTCCCACAGAGTAATAAGGAATGAATACAGAATGGTATTCACCAGGTACGACACGCGTACATACAGGTTATTCCCACAGAATAATAAGAAATGAATACAAAAGGATATTCACCAGGCATGCGTCATACCGCACAGACAGGTTATCCCCACAAATTAATATAGAATGAATAACAACCTTTATGAGTATAATATCACTTACGAACATGAAAGCAAATGATATTATATATGAGTATGAAAGAAATGATATTCCCTACCTTCGTTAACTCGATGTTACTTTCTATGAAGTTTACTAATTTTGGACAATACTAGTATTCTCACAAATACTCACAATAGCCTAGCACACTAAGAGAACTTAAGAAATTTAGAGAGAGAGGAAGTATAGACAATGAAGGTGTGAAAATTTCTTAAGCAAACTCTCCCTATTTATAGGAAAATCAAGGTGAGGGCATTTTAGTCTTTTCCCTAAATTTTCTTGGTTTATTACTCTTATACCCTTGGCATATTCTTTTAATATCATCCATCCATTTTTTCTTCCATTTATATCATCCATCCATTTTTTCTTCCATTTATATCATCCATCCATTTTTTCTTCCATTTATCAAAAGATAATCCATTATCAAAAAGATAAAACCATTATAAAAATAACTCCATTATCATAATAAATCCCTTTTTCTGTATTATTGTATTAAATGTATTAATATCACAGATAGCATATACTCGCAATACTGACAACCAGATTATTTCCAGGAAAAAGGGGACCTTCCATAAAAATGGCGCGCAATTAAATAACCCCTTTCCTTGACAGAATTTATAGACATTGTCAATAATGTTAAAATATCCTATCAAATGATATGAGTTACAGTGTCGTGATAAATAGTAAAATATATTATGCAGATGCTATTTAACAATTATTGAATCAAGATACTGTGCAATTGCTACTTTATCAATTATTTAATCAATAATATAAAACAATGTGCAACATCGTGAGCTACTGTGGCATACCGTGTGCTACTGTGGAATAACATGTGCTACTGTGGAATAACGCGTTTTACTGTTGTTTTTATCACCGGGTATTTTAACAGTTATCGGTTAAAGTTTGTCGCCAATTTCTATCACTTTCTATATCCGACAGTTAACCCGTTATGGGGCCCACTATCGTTGACAATATTGCCATTTCGGCGCCGTCGTACGGTAGCGAATATAATATTCCCCGACAGAAAGAATATTCCCCGATAAAAGGAATATTCCCCGACATACTTTTTATCAGATAATTTGCATATAACACCCTTAACTATCATTTATAACAATTAAGCACTTCACTATTTAGAAAAATAATCATAAAGAAAATAATAAACTTTTATTTCATAAATTCGGGGTCTTACAAATTCACATAACAAATAGGAACTGAAAGACTTGTTTGGTTTGTAGATTACCAATTACCATAACCAGCTTATATTTATCTGCACTTCATGTATTCTACACGACATATATAATCATGTACATCATTTATTAGCCATGTAGCAACACTTAGTATTAATTCTACTTAACATTCATAACCCTTCATTTTAATACGTTCCACTTAAATCGACACTTAACTCTTAGTTAGGTCTTAAACTTCGCTTTACATTAAATGTATAATGTTTATAAGTAACCTCGTATACGGTAACATAGCATAATCAAAAAGAAAAGAATTAAAAACAAGAAAAATTTCTATTTCTGCAATTCTCGCCGGGGCGAGCTTCATGAATTCCAGATTCTGCAGTTCGCGAATTGCAGAATTTCCAACCCAAAAACACGAAATTTCTTCATCCAAATCACTAAATTAAGCAATCACATATGATATATACATAGAATAACCAAATCCTAACACATTTACAACAATTCTAACAATACCCAAAGCTTCAACAACCAATTTAGAGGCCTAAAATCAAAGTTCTTGTTAAATTCTATAAATTAACACACTCAGCGAAATCAAGCACCACAAATCCGATTATAAACCATTTTGATTCATTCTTTTTGCAAAGTTTTCATTTCTCAGGATATAACAACAACTAACCATCAATTTATAGATTACTACTCAAATTGAACATAAATTTTGACTCCAAAACAAGCCAAAATATATATATATATTCCTCAAGAACACAATTTCCCAATTAAAAACTTCTTTTCATTAATTAAATCACTCAAAACCATACTTAAACATTATCGAACAAATTATTCTTACAAACTAACAATTTTAACAACTCCTTTAACAAATTAGCCAACCAAAATTTTAATTACATAAAACTAACTTGAATACTTTGAATAAAACTCAAAAATAAATTACACATTCAATTTCTTCTTTGCACTTGATTTAGATGATTGGAATCACTCTAAAAACCTCTTAATTCACAAAATTTCCCTCTTTCAATTTCCACAAAGAATTTCTCCTCTTCTCTCAACACACTGTAATACCAACCTTGGCCAGACAAAACACGTACAAACTGATATGGGTTATCAGTTAAACAAAACCAAAAGGTTTTGTCAGTTTAGCAAACCAAAAGCCACAAGGCCATGTTTGGCTTGACACAATAAAACCTCCTACTAAATTATTTTTATATTCCCTTACTATAAAGTCACATGTCACACTTTAATTTAATTAAACTTATTATATCAATAAATCTAATTAAATCTTACTAACAAAATTTATAATCTCAAATTAGACAATTATAATTATAATTTCAAATTTAATAAATCATTATTCCTCTAATTTAATTATTAAATTAAATTAGAATATTACTCGCGTAATAAAATACGCACTAAAACGCTTAATTAAATTATTCTACAATAATTTCCATCAAATGTTTATTCGATAAATATTTTAATCTATGAAATTCACAATCATACTACATTAACATGTTACATTTATATGCAACACATTACTCTCTCATTTTATTAAAATAATTATATTCTCATTAATTCCTTATTTTAATTAAATAAATCACTCACATTATTATGAAATTTAATTAACAATGATTTCCATTGTTCACAAAACATAACAATTATATTATTTCATAATATAATTTTCAACATTCTTATATTCAGTAAATATCTTTTCCGTAGCAATTTCCTTCACTTCATTCAATAGTTTAATTAACTATTAAACCTCTTTTCACAAATACACAAACATATAATTCTCTTCACATCAAATCATATATTTCACACTACATATATCACATATATACACATACTCAAAACTCAAAACGTCACATAATAAGAATTCTATTCGCCAAATTCTTATTTAATAATTTCTGAAAATCTGGGTTGTCACATCCTTCCCTCCTTATAAGGATTCCGTCCTCGGAATCAACGAAACCTCCCCTTACTCAGTTTCCACTAATTCTCTTTCACAATTATCGTTGAATAACTTCAACGCATTACCTTAGTGTAGTTTTATTTCATCACCTTCACTTAAACTTAAAACACTTCGAGTATTATATATTCTTTAATCATTTAACGCATTCACTTCCTTTCTCCAAGGATCATTGCATAACATACTCATTGTAATCATAAGATATCTTGATTTAGCATCGCATAAATATTCGGGATATCACATTCACCCCTTCTTCTAAGAATTTCGTCCTCAAAATTTTGATTTACTAATATTCGTTCCTTCCATTTAACGAAATGGACTTTACGTTAATCTCTACGTAGTCATTGGGTTCTACACCAATTTCTTTCTATAAGGATCTTTCTAGGATCGTTGCATTCTTCTCATCTTCCTCTTCTAAATATTTCTCATCATTAGTCATCATCAACTAAATTTATCTCTTCTCTTTCTGGAATTTCATTCCTTTCTTGGATTTATTATAATTTGTTTAACTCACTCATCACCACATGTTGCATTCTACGACTTACCCCTTCTTAAGGAATATTTTCCTTTCCACTTCCACCTTTCAAAAGAATAAGAATCTTCCACAATTGTTTAATAATTGGGAAGCAGTATGAAAAATTCAGGAATTTAAAGATACATTCAAAATCTTTCAATATTCTGCTGAGGAGTCGTAAAGACTTGAACTTTGTCCTAGGTCATCAGATATTTCTACTATAACCTTTAACAGTCAAAAGACTATGGACCATCTCTTCTCGTACTCCAGGTGATCAGCCTTTCGTACTATGTATTGTGCACATACATATTAACGCTATTGCGTATCCCCCATTACAGGGTTGGTTCACCTCAGACTTAGTACAAATTCCACACCAAAATAAACTGGTTTGGCATAAAATCTCAAAGAATTCTTGAACTTCATAAACACCTTTCAATAGTTGTCTAGCCGAATATATTAGCATAGACCTTGAACAACAATTCGGACATTAGTCAAAACATTTTTAGCCAAGTCAATTGGCATATCTTTTCATAACTTAATAGAAAAAATAAAATGCTTTTATGACGTCATGATACCATACCGTCTTAAGAGTACGTTGAGGATGCCGTCATTTTAGGACATTGTCATACTACATCATACCATAGTGGGCTGACGATCCTTCGATCACATCCAACACTAGGTTCAGTTGCATTGATGACTCCATCGTTCAAAATACATTTTGATAATTTCAAATCATTTTAATCTAGCTGAAATAATTAGCATAGACATACAAATAATAGCACATTTTAAAACTTATTGGTTCAAACATTGACCCAATATATTTTTGAGAACACAAAATTGCGAATATCAGCGCGATGTCAATAAATTTCGAAAATCTAGCATAGCTAAAAGAATTAGAATCTCCATTTTCTCTCCATCAACTTCAATCTTTTACTTCATTGCCTCATTACTCAATCATTCTATCATTCTTCAATATCATTAATGCTATCTATAGCATAACTTTTCTATACCCAATACTGTTCATCAAACTTACCACACTTTGGAAATTCAGGAACCTACCACAATCATACGGTTTTAGGAACTTATCATAGTCAGACTAAAATCGTCCATTCGCTGAGGGGTTCCACCATACAATTATGAGTCATGAACCTACCATAAGTATGAGTTTTAAGAACCGTACCTAGTCTTAATATTCTCTAACTATCAAATATAAATATGAGAAAAGAATCACCTTCTCGTCGTATGTATATCGATAGTGCGACACCAATATTTCAATGATTATCAATATATGATGCTAAGTGGTTGTCGAACTAACTCGACCACTAATCAATATAGGAAGCTGAGCGGTTGTTAAACCATGGACAAATCCCGTCCCATACCAGGATTTGTTCAACTCAACCACTATATTCATATAGGAAGCTAAGTAGTTTTTAAACCAAGCAAAAATTCTCGTCCCATACCAGGAATTATACAACTCAGCCACTAACATGAGTCCTCCATTGAAATCCCACCTAATTTCATCTTGCTCTTAACTTACTCTTTGCTTGATAGGAATTGCTCGTATTTCATCATCCATAACTCCTCGTGAGTTTACCTCATACTATTTCATAGTACCATCTCTTTATAGCATCATGCTACAACTACTCAATCATTTAAGATCCTCTGACATTTTACAACTTTAGCAAATCACGTCGTGATCTCGTTCTATCATCAACTCTTCTTACGATTCTTTCTTGTCTTATAATCGTCTCATCCTATGATCTTCTTTATTCTTTTATTTAATCACGTTATCTTATGATTAATCAACTCAGGTGTTCCCTGTTCTTTAGCTCTTCAGGTTCTTCTTTGAACCTAATCATTTTATCATAATCTTGTCTCACGTGAATTCTCTAAACTCTATTTGAGTTCATCCTTATCATTATACCATTCTCATCTTATAGATATCGTCTATTTATTAACACCATCTTTATTACTAGAGTCAGGTAACTCCTAGTTCTCATCTTTTATAACTCTTCAATATTCTTCTTTGAATCTTCTTGTTTATATATAACAATTCTTCCTTTAAGAATCTCTAACTTCATTCATATTATTCAATATTTTATTCGATTTTACTACGCGTCATTCGCGTCTTCTTCTTGTAACGTTTATAGGTCTTAAGTCATCTCATGCATCTACCTATATAAAAAGAATCACTTATTAATCATGCGCATCCATAATTCTATACTTGATACACATCGAGTCCCTAACAGTGTTCAGTACAGCACCTGAGTGGTTTTTCACAAACAACCAACAAACCAGTTCCCGTCTCGTCTACACTGTCTCTCACAGCGAGTTAGATCGATTGCTAGTTCGTATTAACCTCCGCTCTCTGAAGGAATTGTTTAGCCCAGATACCACACATCAACCATTAAAGAGTACGATTGTACCATAATCATACTTAACTTACTATTCTTTAAACTCTAACATCTTCACCTCTCTTCTCTAAGGTTATAGCCTAAGGTACTCGTACCTAAGGTTTCTAACCTATCAGCTCTGATACCAACTGTAACGACCCCAAATTCTAAACAATCCAACTCTCCACATCGGTCGTTAACAATACATCCATTTTCTGACTTTACAACATTATTCAATGTTAAACTTAATAAAATGCGGAATAATTTTTAAACTTTTCAGTTTTCTTTCTTTGCTTTCCCTGAATCATAACCTTTAATCATTACATATTCTAGAATCATATTTGATTCACTTCATCAGAGTTATAATAAATAAAACATACTTTTAGATTCAATACTCTTTATACATGAGACAAAATTAAATTATAAATCAATACAGATTTTTTACAACTCAACAACTGTTACATTCAATACATTCTCAAATACATCATTCATAACCTTAATCATGGTTCATAAACATAAGTTAAGCTAAAACAATTAATCTTCATGCATAACATCTGAGTCATGCCATTCAAGGTGCACATAATGTTACCTTGTATCTTTAACCTGCAAAAGTGGTTATTTGCAAGAATGAGCTCGACAGCTCAGCAAAATCTAGCAGTTTGCATGCATCACATAGCACATAAATAACATGCTCATTATTTAAATCATAAACATTTGGCTAAACATGTCATGCATAACGATCAACACGTAACAATTAGAGATTAAGTTCCATAACTCAATCAGCATTCTTTACTTAACGAACGTAGTCATATTTTGACTTTGTCGTTTCATACTTGTAACATAAATAAAATACATCATGCTTTATACATCATATGATTAAATCAATTAATCAATTAATTCACATAACAAATAGGAACTGAAAGACTTGCCTAGTTTGTAGATTACCAATTACCATAACCAACTTATATTTATCTGCACTTCATGTATTCTACACGACATATATAATCATGTACATCATTTATTAGTCACGTAGCAACACTTAGTATTAATTCTACTTAACATTCATAACCCTTCATTTTAATACGTTCCACTTAAATCGACACTTAACGCTTAGTTAGGTCTTAAACATCGCTTTACATTAAATGTATAATGTTTATAAGTAACCTCGTATAGGGTAACATAGCATAATCAAAAAGAAAAGAAATTCCTTCACAAAACTCTCGTAGGGGCGAGCTCTTGCTGGGGCAAGAAATTCCTTCACAAAATTCTCGTCGGGGCGAGAAAATTGGCTTATTGAGCTCGCCGGGGCGAGCTTCATGAATTTCAGATTCTGCAGTACGCGAACTGCAGAATTTTTAACCCAAAAACACGAAATATCTTCATCCAAATCACTAAATTAAGCAATCACATATGATATATACATAGAATAACCAAATCCCAACACGTTTACAACAATTCTAACAATACCCAAAGCTTCAACAACCAATTTAGAGGCCTAAAATCAAAGTTCTTGTTAAATTCTATAAATTAACACACTTAGAGAAATCAAGCACCATAAATCCGATTCTAAACTATTTTGATTCATTCTTTTTGCAAAGTTTTCATTTCTCAGGATATAACAACAACTAACCATCAATTTATAGATTACTACTCAAATTGAACATAAATTTTGACTCCAAAACAAGCCAAAACATATATATATTCCTTAAGAACACAATTTCGCAATTAAAAACTTCTTTTCATTAATTAAATCACTCAAAACCATACTTAAACATTATCGAACAGATTATTCTTACAAACTAACAATTTTAACAACTCCTTTAACAAATTAGCCAACCAAAATTTTAATTACAGAAAACTAACTTGAATACTTTGAATAAAACTCAAAAATAAATTACACCTTCAATTTCTTCTTTGCACTTGATATAGATGATTGGAATCACTCTAAAAACCTCTTAATTAAAATTTCCATCTTTCAATTTCCACAAAGAATTTCTCCTCTTCTCTCAACACACTGTAATACCAACCTTGGCCAGACAAAACACGTACAAACTGATATGGGTTATCAGTTAAACAAAACCAAAAGGTTTTGTCAGTTTAGCAAACCAAAAGCCACAAGGCCATGTTTGGCTTGACACAATAAAACCTCCTACTAAATTATTTTTATATTCCCTTACTATAAAGTCACATGTCACACTTTAATTTAATTAAACTTATTATATCAATAACTCTAATTAAATCTTACTAACAAAATTTATAATCTCAAATTAGACAATTATAATTATAATTTCAAATTTAATAAATCATTATTCCTCTAATTTAATTATTAAATTAAATTAGAATATTACTCGCGTAATAAAATACGCACTAAAACGCTTAATTAAATTATTCTACAATAATTTCCATCAAATGTTTATTCGATAAATATTTTAATCTATGAAATTCACAATCATACTACATTAACATGTTACATTTATATGCAACACATTACTCTCTCATTTTATTAAAATAATTATATTCTCATTAATTCCTTATTTTAATTAAATAAATCACTCACATTATTATGAAATTTAATTCACAATGATTTCCATTGTTCACAAAACATAACAATTATATTATTTCATAATATAATTTTTAACTTCCTTATATTCAGTAAATATCTTTTTCGTAGCAATTTCCTTCACTTTATTCAATACTTTAATTAACTATTAAATCTCTTTTCCCAAATACACAAACATATAATTCTCTTCACATCAAATCACATATTTCACACTACATATATCACATATATACACATACTCAAAACTCAAAATGTCACATAATAAGAATTCTATTCACCAAATTCTTGTTTAATAATTTCTGAAAATCTGGGTTGTCACAGTAACGAGCCGAAGATTAACTTAAGCAATGTTAATAAACATTATACATCTAATGTGATGTAAAGACAAAGTTTAAGACTTAACTAAATGTTAAGTGTCGATTAAAGTGGAACGTAATAAACTGAAAGTGTTATGAGGAGAACTTAATTTCTAAGTTAAGAATTGAATAGAGAATAAAATGAAGGATTATGAAATGTAAAGTAGAGTTAATACTAAGTATTGCTATGTGACTAATAAATGTTGTGCATGATTATATATCGTGTAGGATACATGAAGTGCAGATAAGTATAAGTTGATTATGGTAATTGGTAATCTACGAACCAGGCAAGTCTTTCAGTTCCTATTTGTTATGTGAACTAAATGATTAACTGTTTTAAATCTATGATGTAAAAGCATGATGTATTTTATATATGTTGCAAATATGAAACGACAAAGTCAAATTATGACTACGTTCGTTGAGTAAAGAATGCTGATTGAGTTATGGAACTCAATCTTTACTTGATATGTGTTGATCATTATGTATGATATGTTTAGCCAAATGTTTATGATTTAGATGATGAGCATGTTATCTATGTGCTATGTGATGCATGCAAACTGTTAGATTTTTTCTGAGCTGTCGAGCTCATTCTTACAAATAACCACTTTTGCAGGTTAAAGATTTAACGTAACGTTATATGCTGCTTGAATGACATGATTCAAATGTAATACATGCAGATTAAATGTTGTAGCTTAAATTAATATTTTTAAACCATGATTAAGGTTCTAGATGATGTATTTGATGATATATTAAATGTAACAGATGTTGAGTTATAAAATTCATATTGGCTTGTAATTTAATTTTATCTGAGGTATAAAAGGTTATTGAATCTAGAAGTAGTTTTATTTTATTATAACTCTGATGAAGTGAATTATAAAGTAAATATGATTCCAGAATATGTAAATGATTTAAGGTTATGATTCAGGGAAAGCAAAGGAAGAAAACCAAAAAGTTTAAAATTATTCTGCATTTTATTAAGTATAATATTGGTTAATGATGTAAAGTCAGAATGAAGATGTATTGATAACGACCGAAATTGAGGGTTGGATTGTATGAATTTTGGGATCGTTACAGTTGGCATCAGAGCTGATAGGTTAAAAACCTTAGGTAAGAGTGCCTTAGGCTATAACCTTAGAAAAGAGAGCTGAAGATGATAATGAATAAATTCAGATAGAGTTTGAACAATAAGAAGTTAATTTAAGAAATTTATAAAGAAGGGATTAAAACATGTATGAGAAGATTCAGAGAAGTATCCCGTAGAGTTATAAGAATAAGAAGTTAAAAATAAGTTATGGTATAATCGTACTCTTTAATGGTTGATGTGTGGTATCTAGGCTAAACAATTCCTTCAAAGAGCGGAGGTTAATACAAACTAGCAACCGATCTAACTCGCTGTGAAAGACAGTGTAGACGAGACGAAAACTAGTTTATTGGTTGTTTGTGGGAAACCACTCAGGTATTGTACTGAACACTGTTAGAGACTCGATGTGTACCGAGTATAGAAATATGGATGCGTTTGATAAAAAAAAGTGATTCTCATCACATATGTAGATGTATAGGATGAGTTAAGTCCTAGAAACGTTATAAGAAGAAGATGAGAATGACAAGAAGAAAACTCAAATAAAATATTGAACAATATAAATGAAGTTAGAGATTCTTAAAGGAAGAATTGGTATATAAGCAAGAAGATTCAAAGAATAATCTTGAAGAGTTATGAAAGATAAGAACCAGGAGTTATCCGACTCTAGTAATAAAGATGATGTTAATGGATAGACGATGTCTATAAGATGAGAATGATATAAATAATAAGAATAAACTCAAATAGAGCTTAGATGATGATAACTTTAGAGAATTCATATGAAACAAGTTTTGATAAAATGATTAGGTTCGAAGGAAAACCTGGTGAGCTAAAAGCTCAGGGAATACCTGAGTTGAGTAATCATAAGACAACGCAATTACAGAATCGTAAGAAGAGTTGATGGTAGAATAAGATCACGATGTGATCCATTTAAATTGTAAATGACAGATGATCTGTAATGATTGAATAGTTATAGCATGATGTTATATGGAGATTGTACTACGAAGTAGTACGAGGTAAACTCACGAGGAGTTATAGATGATGTAATACGAGAAATTCGTATCAAGCAAAAAGCAAGTTAAGAGCAAGTTAGAATTATGTGGGATTTCAATTGAGGACTCATGTTAGTGGCTGAGTTCTACAATTCCTTGTATCTGCGGGGAATTTATGCTTGGTTTGACAACCACTTAGCTTTCTATATTGACAAATCATTGCAATATTAGTATTGCGCTATCACTATATATATGATGAGAAAGTGATTCTTTTCTCATATTTATATTTGATAGTTAGAGAATATTAAGATTAGGTGCGAGTTCTTTAAACTTATACGTATGGTAAGTTCGTGACTCATAATCGTATGGTGGAACCCCTCAGCGAATGGACGATTTTGGTCTGACTAGGATAAGTTCCTAAACCCATATGATTGTGGTAAGTTCCTGAACTCATAACGTGTGGTATGTTTAAGGAAGTATATTGGAGTATAGAAAGGTTATGGATGAAGAATTGAGGATTTTTAATATAGTAAGCTTTAAGGATGATAGAAATAGATAGAATTATTAAGCAATAGATCATTAGAAAAATTAAAGTTGATGGTGGAAGCATAGGTATTCCAAATCTTCTAGCTATGCTAGATTTTTGAAATTTATTGACATCGTGCTGATATTCGCAATTTTGTGTTCTCGAAAAATATATTGGTCAATTTTTTTTGAACCAATAAGTTTTAAAAAGGTGTTATTATTCTTATGTCTATGCTAATTGATTCAGCTAGACAAAAAATATTTGAAAATTTTCAAAATGTATTTTGATCGTATACATCATTTAATATGGTGTAGAAATAATACTTGAGGGAGTCATCAATGCAATTGGACCTAGTATTGGATGTGATCTTAGGATCGTCAGCCCACTATGGTATGATGTAGCATGACAAGGTCATATAATGACCGAATCCTCAACGTATCATTAAAACGATACGGTATCATGATATCATAAAGGAAAGATATTTGATTTTCTTAAACTAAGAAGGTGTGCCAATTGAGTTCAAAATCAAGATATATATATATATATCTCGTTTGATGTTTAAATTACTGCTAAAAGTCTATGATAGTTGATTCAGCTGGACGATTAATGGAAATTTTTCCTTGAAATTCGAGCGTTCTTTGAGAAGTTTTGCCAAACCAAATTATTTTGGTGTGGATTCAGATGTTAAGAAGCTAAGGTGAACAACCCTATAAAAAGGGGACATGTTATCGGAGACAATGGTTCCAAAAGTGACGCATATAGTCGTTATAAAGAAAAACGTTGTGCACGACGTAGTACGATAGGTTGATCACCTGGAGTACTTGCAGTGTTTTCAGTCTTTGTGATTGACAAACATCTTGTAAAAAGGGTTTATAGTGTGAAGTACTTGAAATACTATAAAACCTAGAGATGAGTTCAAGGTCTTATGACTCCTCAGCATGATTTGGAATCTTTAAAATTCCTGAGTTATTCATACTGCTTCCCAATTATTGAAATAATTGTGGAAGATTCCTATTATTCTGAAAGGTGAATATGAAAAGGAGGGTGTTCCTTAGAAAGAAGTAAGTCGTGTAATCCGATAATTTTAGATGAATCATTGGAGAGAGAAATGGAGTTATCAAAGGAAAATGTATAAGGTCCGTAATGGAGAAATTTGGTCAAGGAACCTAATAAATGAATAAAGATTAAATGAACGAATATTAGTAAGTCAAAATTTCGAGGACGAAATTTTTAGAAGAATGGGTGAATGTAATATCCCGAGTGTTTATCAGTAGACTATATGATAATAATTCTTCGGAAGGTAATGAACGAGTTAAAGAATATGTAATACTTAACTATGATTAAGTCTAAGTAAAGGTTATGAAATAAAAACCTTCAAGAATTATTGAGAGGAACAAGTGGAATAGAAACAAATATAGAACTTATATTAAAGTAATGCATTGAAGTTATTCTACAATAAATCTTTTGAAGGAGATACAATACAAACCGAGTAAGGGAGGTTTCGTTCATTCCGATGACGGAATCCTTATAAGGGGGGAGAATGTGATAACCCGGATCTTTATAAATTATTAAATAAGAATTTAATAAATAAAATTCTTATTATGAGACGTTTTGAGTTTGAGTATGTGTATATATGTGTTTCATATTGTGAAATATGTGGTTCGGTGTGAAGGAAATTATATATTCATGTATTTGGGGAGAAATGGTTTAATAGTTAATTAAACCATTGAAAAGATTAAATGAAATTGTCATGAAAAGGAAATTAATTGAATAATATTATTTAATTTAATTAAGTTAAAATTATATTAGGAAATAATATAATTTGATTGTTATGTCTTGTGGACAACGGAAATTATTGTGACTTAAGTTTCATAAATAATGTGAGTGATTCACTTAATTAAAATAGTGAATTGATGTAAATATATTTGTGTGTGAAGTGTTGGTGCGTATTTTAGTACGCTAATGTGATGAGAATATTATAATTTAATTAAATAATTAAATTAGAGAATTAATGTTTTATTGAATAAAATGATTTATTTAATAAAATTATAGTTTGGCTAAATTGAATTACAATTTGGTTAGTAAGGTTTTAATTGAAATTATTAATAAGTTTAATTAAATTAAAGTGTGACAAAATATTATATAATAAGAAGGAATATTAAAATAAAGAGGAAAAGGGATTTTTGAGTTGATACCAAACAATGCCCTGTGGCCTCTGGCTTTCTTAACTGATGAAACTCCCAACAAATTCACGTAACTTATTTTTCATAAGGAGTTAGTAAGCCAAATAATAGAGGAGATGAAGAGAGAAAATTGAAAGAGTTCTTGAGAAATTGAGAAAGATTTGAGAAAAATCAAAGAAGAATGAGAGCAAGCAAGCAATCCGTATCATCGTCTAGATAATCTAAGCAAGAATCAAAGGTAAAAACCTAGTTTTAAGTTATTAATTTTCTATTCCTTGAATTTTGTTTAAGATGGATTTTGGTTGATGATTTGATGAGATGTTGTTTGTATATGTTTATGAACATGTTTAATTGGTTATATAGTGTTTATATATAATTTTGGAGGTATCAATCCATGGAAAATATGTTTAAAATAAAGAATTTACTTTTTGGTTGAATATGTATATTTTGGCTTACTTTGGAGTCAAAAATGATTGTCAATGCGTACATGAAACTGTAAATTGATAATGGATTATTGTTATGCGTTAAAAAATGAAAACAACGGAAGTTGAACAGACCAATTTGGTTGAATAACGAATCCGCAGTGATTGATTGCGCTAAATTTGTAAAAGTTTGTAAAACTAGCATGAATATTGATTTTTGAGGCTTGAAATTGGTTGTTAAAGTTATTTAAGATGTTAGAATCGTGCTAGAAGGTTTGGGTAATGATCATATATGAATTATAGTGATTGGATAATTTTAATTTGTTGATTAAATGAAGAAATTGGGTGATTTTGGCTTTGGAACTGCCCAGTTCACGAAGTCAGAATCTGGAACAGATGAGTGGCGCCGCAGCACCGCTTGGCAGTTCAAATCTAGCGCCGCAACACCGGCCTTAACCGAAAACTGAAAACCCGACCCAGCGCCGCAGCGCCGAGTCCCAGTACAAAACTGGCGTCGCAGCGCTGGTATCCTATTTTTCCCAGAAATGAGATTTTAATTGTTCAATCCTAGGAATGTCTATGTAACCTTAATAAATGATTATAATGAAATGAAAAACATGTTATTAGACTTAATAACACATTGTAATCACACAGTTGGTGATTAAACATTGGGATTTAGTGAGTTATAAGACTCGAGCATAAAATGTAACGAGCCGAAGATTAACTTAAGAAATGTTAATAAATATTATACATCTAATGTGAAGTAAAGACAAAGTTTAAGACTTAACTAAATGTTAAGTGTCGATTAAAGTGGAATGTAATAAACTGAAAGGACTATGAGGAGGACTTAATTTCTAAGTTAAGAATTGAATAGAGAATAAAATGAAGGATTATGAAATGTAAAGTAGAGTTAATACTAAGTGTTGCTATGTGACTAATAAATGTTGTGCATGATTATATATCGTGTAGGATACGTGAAGTGCAGATAAGTATAAGCTGATTATGGTAATTGGTAATCTACGAACTAGGAAAGTCTTTCAGTTCCTATTTGTTATGTGAACTAAATGATTAACTATTTTAAATCTATGATGTAAAAGCATGATGTATTTTATATATGTTGCAAGTATGAAACGACAAAGTTAAATTATGACTACGTTCATTGAGTAAAGAATGTTGATTGAGTTATGGAACTCAATCTTTACTTGATATGTGTTGATCATTATGTATGATATGTTTAGCCAAATGTTTATGATTTTAGATGATGAGCATGTGTATCTATGTACTATGTGATGCATGTAAACTGTTAGATTTTGTTGAGCTGTCGAGCTCATTCTTGTAAATAATCACTTTTGCAAGTTAAAGATTTAAGGTAACGTTATATGCTACTTGAATGCATGATTCAGATGTAATACATGCAAATTAAATGTTGTAGCTTACATTAATATTTTTGAATCATGATTAAGGTTCTGGATGATGTATTTGATGATGTATTAAATGTAACAGATGTTGAGTTATAAAAAGTGTATTGGCTTGTAATTTAATTTTATCCGAGGTATAAAAGGTTATTGAATCTAGAAGTAGTTTTATTTTATTATAACTCTGATGAAGTGAATTAAAAAGAAAATATGATTCCAGAGTATGTAAATGATTAAAGGTTATGATTCAGGGAAAGCAAAGGAAGAAAACCGAAAAGTTTAAAATTATTCTGCATTTTATTAAGTATAATATTGATTAATGATGTAAAGTCAGAATGAAGATGTATTGATAACGACCAAAGTCAAGGATTGGATTGTATGAATTTTGGGGTCGTTACACTAACTGATCCTTTAGGATCTCATTATCTATTTGGAAATTGACCCCCCGATGCTCTGACTGCTCCAGCTTTCCCACCAATTTTGCATTCCTTGCCAAGAGGTGATGTATCATGACTGCCAATTGTGTGGAGGCCCCTTTCTGCCCTAGCACATCCATCTCTAATTCCTTGATCCAGTTCTTACCCTCATGGACCTTGCCTTCTAGCTCCTGAATCCTGTTCTTACCCTCATAGACCTCGGCTTCTAACCCCTAGATTCTATCGCCTTGGTGAATAATGCGGTCGGCATATTCATCAAGCAGATCAAACTCGAAGGTGTTGTCATCGGATGGTAACTCCTCTGGTTCGTCTAGGGGTTCACTTTCTATGGGCTCTTCCTCTAGGTCCTCCTGCGGATCCTCTTCCGGGTCAGACTCTAACTCGGGCTCATCCTCAGCTGGAACAATAGCTGGAGTAGGCTCAACCACCAGGAGTGCCTCGGACACCACATGGATGTCACGTGGCTCCTCCTCCCCAACTCTGCTAGGTTCTCCTGTGTTTGACATCCTACAAGCACAACCACAACAAACAACTTGTATTAGTATCCCTCAACAAAATATAAGTTCATTGTATGGAATGAATGTAACACCCCCAAACCCGGGTCCCTTGAACTTCGGACCTGGTGCGTCACGATACATCATATTTACAACTACTGCGGAAGATATAAACATAAATTATTTATACATTAAATTCTGCTACATATCCCAAGGTCTATAACCTTAACTTAATACATACCTTCAGTAACTTAAAAAGGTTTACAATATCATTTACATCAGATAACTAATTTGGTTATCGTGCATAACCATCTAATCTTGTCATTTGCTTTTGTAACTATCTTTCCTCGAACATTTGCCTTAAATCTGAAACTTGTTATCATGATATAGCAAGGATGAGCAACTACTTTGCTAAGCAAGTTTAAATACAATAAAGATATATCATGATTGAAAAAATGAATAAGCTTTAGAATTTTTCAACAATATATTAATTGTGAAAGAGCATGAATCAAAATTTCAATGATTGAATGACTGAATTCAATAATATAGGGTGTCAATAATGACCATGAACAAATTTAACTGAACCTTATGGTAATGAAGGTGATCAGCCTTTCATACCTGATGGACATATGCAACATGCACTATGTGCGAATCAATAATTTAAGGAGGTGTATTAATTATAAAAATTTAAACCACTAGCATACTTGAAACATAACAACTCAAGTTTGAGTTAAGAGGAATTTGCTCAATATTAACTTGAGTAAGGTTAAGGAAACTTGCATGTACCGTCGATTACTGCTACGCAATCTAACTTAATCTCTTATAAAAGACCTATCAGTTATAAGATTGATCTTTCAATTAGTATCACATATATCACCTTATAATATCAATTCTTTATAAGTAAATTATCTAACATTTAACCATATAATCAAATATTAGATAGCACCTTAGTACCATACACATTCATAATTCTAAAACTAGCACACATCGAGTCTTTAACAGTGGTCAATATAGTATGCTGAGTGGTTTTCCACAAACAACCAACAAACTAGTTTCCGTCTCGTCTACACTATTTTCACAGTGAGTTAGATCGGTTGCTAGTTCGTATATACCTCTGTTCCTTAAAGGAATCATTTAGCCCAACCACTATACATCAACTATTAAAGAACACGACTGTACTACTACTTTCTCATAAACCTTATTACTTAACTCTAAGTCGTTGATTTATAAGTTCTTCTTTATAATCCATTAAGCCTGAATACCTAATCTAGCAAGTTGGATTGTCCAAACATACCAATCCAGCAACCTGGATTCAAACTATCCTACAATCCAGCAACCTGGATTCACTAATTCAGCAAACGGGATTCATTAATTTAGCAAACCGGATTCATTAATTCAGCAAACCATAACTACCAATTTAACAAGCCGGATTCAATAATTCAGGAAGCTGAATACCACAATCCAGCAAGCTGGGTTTAAACTACAATCCCATTTTAATATATCGAATTTCCAATTCATTAAACCAAATAATACTATAGCAAATCGAATGCTAATACAGTAAACTGAATGCTAAAACATTAAACCAAATATGAATACAACAAACCAGATTGGAAGCCGCATTCTTAAAATGACTTAACCTCATTTAATAATCGATTTTTATTTTCTTCAAGTCTTGCCACACATATGTACATATATTCCATACTCAAAAATACTTTCCTTATGAAAATTTTCAATTTCCTTTAACATTTTTCAAACGTCCGTTTTAACTTTCAAAACTAAAAAAAATGATCACTATTTTGCACAACTCTGATGACTCCAATTTTTTGATAGAATCTTATAAATATTAACAAGTACTCCTAGTTAAACTTCTGTGGTCATCGGATTTATAGAACTCCAATTTTAGCCGTTTTCGTCGAAAAACTCTACGTTTTTATTTTAGTCGTAGATTCTTCATTACAAGTCGGAATGCGGCCATTTTTGGATAGGAGGTACATAACTTCCTATAGTTATAGTGGTAAAAAGTCATAAATTTATTTCACTTGCTAAGGGGTCAAAACAGTGCACGTAAGCTAGAGGTCAACGGGTTTTGTCCCATTTTCCGATTTGATGTCCTTTACCATAACAGCCATAACTTTCATTCTACTTGACCAAAATTATCAAATTTTTATAGGACTCACATAACTTCTCATATTATCACTCCAAAGTTTTCCAAAATTTTTAGAGTATAGAAAAATGACGAAACTACACCTGGAAGGGACCAACCTGTAGCAGCCCCTTTTTCTTTTTTGAACAACCTGGACTGTTTTTACCAAAACAGTCCATACGAATTTTATATTCATTATTCTTTAGTTCTACCACTTGGGTTTAATACTTAACTTATATATCTAACTCTTCTCTTTGACGGATCACAAAAAGAGTGAATAGATTTCAAATGGTAACTATATAAAGTGAAAGGAAATTAGGGTTTTCTAACTCTTTTTAAAACGAACTAGTTTTCTTTTCTTTTCTTTTCAACAAATCAACACCCAACATGTAAGATCTACGCATAATATACTGATTAACATGTAGATCAAGAGTTTTTAAGTGCCAAAATCATAAACTTTATATCAACAAAATCAAAACAAAACAAAAGGAAATAAACTAGATTAAAGTTAAAAAAATTTATACCTTTGCATTATTTTCTTTCTCCTTCTTCCCAAAATAGCTATGAAGATTTACCAAAACTCTTTCTCTTCCTCTCCTATACTCACGGATTACCTCTCTCTCTCTCCTTTCTATTTCTCTTTCTAACCTTTTTAGGAAACTTGGAAGCAAATGGAAATGTGAAGTAAGTTTATTATTATTTTGTTTTAGTGAATATGTATAGATATACCATTTGTATATCTATACATATCTCCCACAATCTTCCATCTTCTCTCTCACACATCTCTTGCATTAATTGTTTATCTTGTCACAGGATATGTGGCCAAATAACAAGGTGACACCTAGCTAGAGTGGTCATTAACTAAAGTGAAGTAATCATTACATTCACTCCCCCTTTTCTCTTCCTTTCCCATTCGGATGCTTACCTCCTTTAATGTCCAATTTTTGCTTTATTTTTAATGCCAAATTTTCTTATTAAAATGACTAGAAAGTCCCTCCCAAGTTTGGCTAAAGTTTGGGCTCCTATTTAATTCATTTGGGTTTTTCAATTTATTTGCTTGGACCATGGAATTAAATTAGGTCCAATACTTTTAATATTATTCTATCCTAATTATTTAATTAGGGTTTCCATTCCCCTCTTTTGTAATTTAAATCCTTACTCATGTACATTTAATTTCTTAACCTAATTAGACTTACTTTAATTAGGTTATAAAATTAATTAGTTGAGATATATTAAATAAATCTCTTAGAGTTAGTATTTATTTTAAATACTATTATTCTCACATACCATAACCCTTAAGTTATTAAATTTTCATACCTAATATATAATGATTAGGTTACTCTAGTTTTCTTTTATTTGTTTATTATATAATAAACAAATATAAACAATCACATAATATTCGTATTCATTTACTTACATATTCATACAAAATAATTTAATACATTGAGATAATAAAATAAATCTCTTAGATTGGGTCACTAGTATATAATTAAAATACTAAGACCACTAAATAACAATAATCCTTTTGTTCACATCAAATTTATAGGTATTATAATACATTATCCTTAATATTCGTTCAAGTACATATAAATCCATTCCTAGGGTTTTGAAATTTTGTAACCCGTATTTGCTCTATTCTCTTTCAAAGAGTAAACCATATAGGTTTTTCTTAGAAATTTTAAATAAATCCATAAATTCTCATCTAAGTTTTATTCTTTAACCATTATTTTAATCATTTAAGATTTCTGAATTTTTAGTTTGTCACATTCTCCCACCTTATAAGGATTCCGTCCCCGGAATCACTATTGTACATCAAAAGTAAATATAAATTTTCATTACTACCTTCGCGAAAAGTATAATCTTACATATTTACATATTTGGCAAGTGTCGATTTGCCATTGCTTTTGACCCTCTCCGGAGTCTAATTTCTTTACTATTTGTATCTATCCATCTTTGATATCACTTATATCATACTTTCGATATCCCTTATGCCGGTTTTTACTATCATAACACCGCCTGTGTTTATTTTAACATCATCTATGTTTATCTTATCTTGACATCACCATTGTCTCCTTTACTCTAGTCCCACCCATGACTAGCTTCTTATGACACATAACCAATGTTCATTTTATTATGACACATCACCAGTGTCTGACTTTTTATGACATATCACCAATGCCTATGACACAACACCAGTGTATGTTCAATTATGACACATCACCAGTGTCTATCTTTTTTTATGACACAACACCAGTGTCTATTTTATTATGACACAAAACCAGTGTCTATTTTATTATGACACAACACCAGTGTCTGTTTTGTTATGAGACATCACTAGTGTCTGACTTTTTATGACACAACACCATTGTCTAATAATTTATGACACAACACCAGTGTCTATTTTATTATTCTGACATCCACTATATCGATTACAACATTTGTCTAGCCGAGTCAAATAGCTTAGACATATACTAATATTTTGAACATTAATCGAAATATTTGTCTAGTCACTTAAATTGGCATTGACTTTTCTTTAACTGGTTTAAAATTCTGAAAATTATTTTATAACGTCATGATACCGCACTATATTTAAAGTTCGTTGAGGATTTCGTCATTTTGTGACTTTGTCATACTACATCATACCATAATGAGCAGACGATCCTTAGATCACATGCAATACTAGGTTAATCTGTATTGATGACTCCATCATCTGTCATTCCACACCAGGTTCCATAATGCATTGATGACTATTTAAAAATACATTTTGATATATTTTAAATAATTTTTGTCTAGCCAAAATAAATAACGTAGACTCTTCTTTAAACAGTTCAAAACCATTCTAAAAGAAATCATTTTTGGTGTTATCATGCCGCAACAGGTAACGATGTGATAATGGCTCGAAGTCCATCTACACCCTTGTCACCTTATTTTGAGGATAACAAAATTTTCATTTTTATTTTTAAAGGCATATCAGTGCGAATTTGGCTTGATATCAAAAATTTCGAAGTCTAGCATAACTAGAAGATTTGGAATACCTATGCTTCCACTATCAACTTCAATTTCTCCAATGATCCATTGCTTAATAATTCTATCTATTTCTATCATCCTTAAAGCTTACTATACTAAAAATCCTCAATTCTTCTTCCACAACCTTTCTATACTCCAGTATAGTTCATCAAACATACCACACGTTACGAGTTCAGGAACTTACCACAATCATATGGGTTTAGGAACTTATCCTAGTCAGACCAAAAGCGTCCATTCGCTAAGGGGTTCCACCATACGATTATGAGTCACGAACTTACCATACGTGTGAGTTTAAAGAACTCGCACCTAATCTTAATATTCTCTAACTATAAAATATATATATATGAGAAAAGAATCACATTCTCGTCATACGTATATCGATAGCGCGACACCAATATTTCAATGATTATCAATATAAGAAGCTAAGTGGTTGTCAAACCAAACACAAATTCCCCGCCCATACAAGGAATTGTATAACTCAGCCATTAACATGAGTCCTGCATTGAAATCCCACCTAATTCTAACTTTTTCTTTACTCAATACGAATTTCATTTAATTCCTATATCAACATTAATCACTCTCATGAGTTTACATAGTACAATTTTATAGTACAACTTTCGTACCACAATTCTGCTATAACATTTCCAATCAATAGATTGATCCTCTGGCCTTTTTATGATCTCACCAGATCATGTTGTGACCTTTTTTTATAATCGTATTATATTAAGATTCTTTCCTATCTTAGGATCGTTTTGCTTTACGATCTTCTTAACTTTCCCTTTAATCATATTATATTATGATTTTTTTATGCTTTTAGTCTTATAGACTTTGTCTATTCATCATTACTCGTCCTCTTTATTATCAGAGTCGGGTAACTCCGAATTCTTATCTTTATAATTCTTTAAGATTTTTCTTTGAATCTTCTTTATCTTTTTCTTTACTTAATAATGAATTTCTAAAAATTCATCTTTTAGCACTTAAACTTTATTTGAGTTTATTCCTTATCCTTATCTCTGTGGTTATAGCCTAAGGTACTCATACCTAAGGTTTATGTAATATTCCGAACTCTAATAAAATTTGTATATGTAAATTATGTGTTTATTAAATGAAATTTCATGTTCTGACTTTGTGTTATGTGATTGTATATTTTATTAAAGAATTAGGTCAAATAAAAATATTTTCGAAGCTGCTTAATCGTGCTTACACAGACAAAATGATTTGTCGTGCTTCCGACGATTTCACCGAGAAGAGTCTCGGCAAATTATTTTTATAAGCTGCTGTGTCATGCTTAGAAATGACGAAGGAATTTATCGTGCTTCGGAGTTAATCTAATATTATATTAAGCGATAAAAATCTAAAATAAGTTAAATAGGGTTTAAAATGATAAACTGAATTAGAAACCCTAATTGGAAAACTCTAATTAATAAAATTTGTCCGAATTGTTAAATCAAAACCCTAATTATTACACAATAATTATAATTAAAATAATTAGATTATAAGTAATAAATCATAACATTAATTATGAATCATTTAACTTAGATTAAAATCCTAATTGAAAGATTTAAACCCTAATCTATGAATTAGGAAACCCTAGCCCTAATTTGGAAACCCTAACTCTAATTAGTAAAGCCTATTTATAAAGTTGTTAGTTTCTAAATCTTAATGATGAAACTTAAACTTAATTAAGTTATTACTAACCTAATTAAGTTAACCTAATCATTAATTGCCAAACCCTAATCAAGATTAAAATGAATTAAATCTAGGTTAGTAAACTAACCAATTGAAAATTTTAAAGGAGTGTGCTAGCATGTGTTCAACACACTTTGACACACTTCAGCACAAGCATGAGGCCAAGATCAGATTGCAAGCAACACAAGTAGAACATCAAGCTGACCATCAAGCTGACCATTATACCATATTAAAATTGGGAAAAAATGAAAGAAACCCTAATTTTGAGATTCCTATAAATAGAACATCAAGCTGACCATTATACCTACAAATTTACAAATCCTAAACACTTATAATCATACCATATTAAGCATCTGCAAGTGTAAGATCAGAATCAAAAGTCAGAGATCAAAAATCTAAGAAAAAGGTGCAAAAACCCTAATTTTATACTAGATCTTTAAAGCTTTGTTAGATGTTATGTTTAAATGTTTAACGATATGTAATAACATGTTATTTAGTAATCTAGGTTGGTTAAACAAGGATCCATAACATTTAAATGGTCAAAAATTATGAAAAACATGAACTGACTTTGGCAGCCCATAATGATCTGACAGGCTACTTTGTCAGACATTTTGATCGGCTTAAATTAGTCGTTTGATCTATTTTAAAGTTTGTATGTGTAGTATTCTATGTTGTTAACAATATCCAATTGGTAGAATAGTAAAAAAAATATATAGGATGAAAGATATAAGCGGTCAAAACCCGTTGACCATTCACGGATGCTGAATTCTGGGCAATCCAGAAAATTCTAAGTAAATCTGAGAGCCGTCTGACAAGATTTAACCAGCTTTAATCTTGCTTATATGATGTTTGTAAATGTTATGGATTGAACTTATTCTATGTCATGTATACTATTACCTTGAATCATTAAATCACATAAGCAATAACGACTATGCAAGTTATTAACGGTCAAACATGATTGACCGACCATGACCAAAGAGTTTCTGGGTTACCTAGAAACTCAAGAACAGCATGAACATACTAGTTTGACCATGATTTATCTAGCATCATATGATGTTGTATGACCTAAGCTAATACATGTCGTTATACTCTGCCATGTTGGCTACAACAAGCAACAAGAATCCAACCGAAAACAGTAACCAAATGGAATTAATTTGAGGTCAAAAGTCCCAATTGGACCATGACCGGCTGTTCTTCATGAAGAACACCTTTAGCGACACTCTCTTTCCTAATTTCCAGAAAACTAAAAACCTAAGCAGTCCGTCGCTAAAGCCCTTTTGTGACAGTTTTAAATAAAAATTAATAAAAATAATTAAATAAATATTAAATAATTCATAATAATTAAGAAATAAATATTAAAATTCATTTTTTATTATAATTAATAATTTTTAATATTCTGATATAATTTTTAATAATTATTTAATTTAATTTAATATTAAATTATTTAATAAATATATTAAATAAATGATTTAAAAATAATATTAATGTATGTAAATATTAAAATTATTTTGGTACGACATCTTATACTGAGAAATGAAACACCTTGATGTAAGGTGAACTAAAACACCTTGATATAAGGTGGTGGTAAATATTGATTATATATCGACACAAAATTGTAGGATGATATGCATACTCCTAGGATATTGGTTAGGTTGATCGCTACCAGATATCCGAAATCAAGCTTTTCTAAGTCATTGAAGACTGATAGAACTGATTGAAATATATGGTTCATGTACAGAACCCTCAGTTATACATCTTTGACATCTTTCAACTTAAACACATTGTGTTTACATTTTCAAATAAACTTGCTGAGCATTTGTAGCTCATTCTTGCATACAACTTTCTTTGCAGTTTTAGATGGTAATTTTGGAACTTCAAAGACGGCCAAAGGGAAACTACCATGTTAATTAGTTTTACTTTATTTAAGTCTTTTAAAGGCTTTGTTGTAATAACTTAGTACTGAAAACGATGTAACTGAACTTAATGATATAAAATATATTATCATCCTTTATTATATCGAATGCCTTATACTTTGATCTTTAAATTGTTAGAATAGTTGTATTAAGTTAGTACAATGTCCATATGAACTATGCATCTGAATGAGGGTATTGAATGATATTAAGAGTTCGATAAGCTTTGGGATACACTTAATGAGCGCCGGTATGGTGCCATCTTTACCGGAATGCGCCCCTCAGTTCTAGGGATAATCTTATCATTAATACTGTGAATGTAAGATAGATAGTGTCGACGCCGGTTTTCTCGTCTCTTTAGTCTTTTCCAATTTTAGCCTTTTGATTGAATGATTTTTTAGAAAAGATCGGCATTAATGTCGACGGGGTTTTGAAAGATCGTTTTTTTTATGATGAGCCAATTCACCAGAGTCGCCAGTTGGTATATTTGAAATGGATGTACCAACTCATCCGAGTTTTCGTTTTTTATAAATCGCTGGCTCATATGTGACTCCGAATTGATTGGTCTGCGAACCGAGATTCATAGAGTTCGGGGGCTTGCTTAAGCGAGGGGGGAAGGTGTTAGGTAGGCACCCCCCGACTTCCGTGAAATACGGTTACCGCAATCTTGATGCTTTCCTATCCTTTAATTCATGAAATGTGTGTGTGTGCGCGCGTGTGTGTATGTGTGCCTATGTGAATATCGTGGTGAGTTTGTATGAAAGAATCATTTGGATTTTTTTAGGGAAAGTCGTGCTTTAATTTGAAAACGCTTCGGAATGTCCTTTCAGCATACACGAGAAAGCTCTACGAGAAAGGTTTGATTTTAATTGTCAAAAACTATAAGATTTTCATTAGATGTCGTTTTGGCAAAACAAGAGTTTTAAACCTTCGTCAAAATAGGAATCGAGATCTATACGTTGCCCTCGTAATTCAAATGATGGGCAATTTCTAGGATCTCTTTAACCCTATGCACAACGGTTTAATAAAACGTCAATTATTTGACAAAATCATTCCTTGTGATTTTGAAAACGATTTTCCTTAGCTTTCCTCGTTTGAAATAGAAATCGACATTCATTAGCACTTTCCATTTATTAACCTCGTGATGCTAATAGCCTAGTTTGATTGATTTTATGAAGATCTTATCATTTGGCTTTGAAATCAATTTCGTCTCATAAATCAAATCAAGCATTAAAATACGTTGGGGCTATTCATGGGCATGTGAGCCATCAAAATAAACCCCAAACGCCTACGATCACAAGTTTCACTATTTCGGGGCCTTAAACACGATTCTCGCCTTGGCGTCGTTTTAAGGCCCGACGATTACATATTTACAATGAAAGATACATCGAATTTACTATATATATCAATAGATGTCCATCATCGGATTTGGACCACGGGGTCGCGCTCCTAGGCTCACATCCAAAATCGCTACACACCCACAAGATCCTAAAAATAGCAATCTAAACAATCTATGCACAATACGTCATTACAACGAGCTAAAAATTCACCAAATGGATATCATCGGGGCCATTAGGAGGAATTTCGTTCCATTTGGAACCCTCACTAATATCCCTCAATCCATGGATCCACAATAATATATAAGAAAGACTACATTCAATGGAATCCAAACAACAAAAGCTTAACAAAAATGATATAACAAAATGCTATAAAACAAGAATTTTTCACCTTGCAAATGACACCACAATGCTTACAAACTTTGTAGATTAATTGGTAGAAATTATATGTGATATAATCTCACAAAAGGGATACAAATCCTTACTATTTTCTCTCTTTATTCTCTATTTTTTGCTATTTTTTCTCTTCCTTCCCGCTGCTGCCGCCGCTCTCCTTTTTTCTCTCTCGCCCCCCTGGATGAAATGAAGAACCTGAGCTGAAATAGGCTGCATTAGGGCAGCCGCAGATAGATCCGCGGCTGGCCGCAGATAGATCCGCGGCTGGCCGCAGATAGATCCGCGGCTGGCCGCAGATAGATCCGCGGCTGGCCGCAGATAGATCCGCGGCTGGCCGCAGATAGATCCGCGGCTGGCCGCAGATAGATCTGCGGCTGGCCTCGGTTTCTCCGCGCCCGCCGCGCACTTCAGCCGTCTCGCGCACTACCCTTATTTTAATTTTTTGGCCGCAGATTAATCCGCGGCTGGGTGGGCTAATTTTCTGGATTTTTCGTGCCACACACCTCATTTCTCGTGTCGGATCATCGGTTTCCGTCGACAGGATTGTATTTTGCAGTCCGGGAATCATTGGGAGACGTGCCACATCATTCGGGCATGGCTCACTTCGGACGGCCCTGCTGTCACGTCGGTTTTGATTTGCAAATCGTTGCGGTGGCGTCGAGTGTTCGCACTTGTGCATCCCTCGCCCTCACAGGTCGGTTCATTTGACGATTTTGCCCTCCTGTCACGGTTAGTATACGAAGCGCAAAATTTGGGTGTCTACAGCTGCCCCTCTTTATCATGTTTATGAAATGTTAAATGAAATGAACATGATAAAGAAGTAGACACACGATGCATGAATGACAGTGCATAAGAATGACAGTGCAACACATACAACTTATGATGTAACGCAAGATGTAAGGTATGCAACACATTTCTAAAGGTGTCAATGCATCAATACCTAACCTGTCGCTCGTCTCATAATCGCCGGGTCTCGCATCCGGTCGATTGTCCTGTGAATGTCGGGTCTCATATCCGGTCACCCCTCTCGTAATCACCTTATTCCATCCCATTGTCATCAAAGGAAGTTATTCTCCTGACTAGCCTTGAAGGGCATCCTTGGAATTCGTCCTCGCACACCGCTCTTGGCAACCATTGCTTTTGACTCTGATAGGCTAGGACCTTGACACCTAACCTGCATGGATCACGTACAGAATTATCACTTATTCAATGCATATGACACAACATTTAAAATGAAAAATGACCCATGTACAGTCTTTTGATACGATTCTACAGGTGTCACCGCTTGTCGGAGCCGGTTTTCGTCGCCGGACATCCATCTCGTAATCGCCGGTTATCGTCGCCGGTCAATTGTCTCGTCGGGGCCGGATATCGTCGCCGGTCACCCATCTCGTAACCCCCGGTTATCGTCGCCGGTTGGTTATCTTGTCGGAGCCGGTTTTCGTCGCCGGACATCCATCTCGTAATCGCCGGTTATCGTCGCCGGTCGATTGTCTCGTCAGGGCCGGGTATCGTCGCCGGTCACCCATCTCGTAACCCCCGGTTATCGTCGCCGGTTGGTTATCCTGTCGGAGCCGGTTTTCGTCGCCGGACATCCATCTCGCAATCGCCGGTTATCGTCGCCGGTCGATTGTCTCGTCGGGGCCGGGTATCGTCGCCGGTTCCCCATCTCGTAACCCCCGGTTATCGTCGCCGGTTGGTTATCTTGTCGGAGCCGGTTTTCGTCGCCGGACATCCATCTTGTAATCGCCGGTTATCGTCGCCGGTCGATTGTCTCGTCGGGGCCGGGTATCGTCGCCGGTCACCCATCTCGTAACCCCCGGTTATCGTCGCCGGTTGGTTATCTTGGATCTCAGCCCTTCCCAGGGTTTGTTGTTTTTTGTCTTTTTTTCTTTTGTGGATATCAGCCCTTCCCAGGGGTGCTCACCATCTTGTTGTGGTTTGCGTGGATCTCAGCCCTTCCCAGGGTTTGTTGTTTTTTGTCTTTTTTCTTTTTGTGGATATCAGCCCTTCCCAGGGGTGCTCACCATCTTGTTGTGGTTTGCGTGGATCTCAGCCCTTCCCAGGGTTTGTTGTTTTTTGTCTTTTTTCTTTTTGTGGATATCAGCCCTTCCCAGGGGTGCTCACCATCTTGTTGTGGTTCGCGTGGATCTCAGCCCTTCCCAGGGTTTGTTGTTTTTTGTCTTTTTTTTTCTTTTCTTTTTTTTTTATTTTGAGGGATTTCTTGAAGTGGGATGTGTGATCGGCCTCTGTCCCGGATCTCCCACCAACATCGTCCACGTACTATGCCGCAAAAGCCATCACGGTCTGATCATTTGTGAGGTTTGAAAGCGACGTGCTTGTACTTTCCTGAAGATTTTCATTTTGATCGTACCTGCATGCATGAAAAAGATGTTATGCATGATCTGGCAGATATGTTATGGACAGATGCATGTGCACAACATATGTTTAGATAGAAATGACCCCTGTTCAGTCAAATGATACGATTCGACAGTCGTCGTCGTTTGCCAACATTTGATTGGATTACGCCTCATCGTGCAGCGTAGTCTTTAGACTTCAACATTGGTTTGGTATTCTGCCTGTTCTTGGTCGTCTTCATTTCATCAAGTTGAGGCAGTCTGTTTCGCTCTCTGTGATGATCGACAGCTATGTTGGCTCATTGACTTTTTGATCATTTCTGCTGGTCGATATGCTGTTGTCCCGCATTATATCCTCCTTGTATATGCTCATGCACGTGGATCACTTGGATGTCGAGGCAGTGATAGACAGGATTGGGGAGAGGCCCAATGATGAAAAGCTCTGTGCAGCCTCAGCTTCCTTCCATTTCACGATTCTTAACTGCCCCTGCCTTGGCGCGTGTCGCTACCAAGAATTTCTATCGAAAACTCGCGATGTTGACCCTGCTGAGTTATCCACAGCTCTGCAAGATCCTGCATATCAGATGACTAACAAATGCCAAAACTTGAAGGCTCGGGCCGTTAGTGTTAGTTCAACACAAAGATATTAAAATCTCGACCAAAATGCAGTTAAAGCACATGAAATTGAATATCTGTTGATCGCACAATCTAGCAAGTTGTGAACCGTGAATGTACTAGATTGGAAGGTTTTTTTTTTTTTTTTTTTTTATCCCTCGCGAGTTGATGATTTTCTATTTGACGAGTTATGAAATCGTAAGAAAACCTTCAAGCATTCATGGTCATTGTACGTGAGTAAGGTCGAATTCAAAAAACTACCTTCCCTCGTCAAAGGTATCATGTCTTCATTCTCGACAACGTTCTTAGCAGGATTGACGTCATATGACAGATGCACTGTGCGATGGAGCACTCAGTAGGGGTTTCTCTTCTATGACTCCTTGTTTACGGCCGAGAGTTTTTTTTTTTTTTTTTTTTTTATCTTTTTCTTTTTATTAGTCCACTTCACTTGTCTCGTTTTCTTAGGCTATTCAAAGTTACCCATTTAACGAGTTTTGGACCAATGACTCCCAAACCAGATGGTTTTGGGGCATTAGGTGTACAGACACCCCTTCGGGTTTATTTACTCGAGTAACAAAGGCCACGGTTCGAGACAAGCTGGTGGTCTGCACTATTCATTCTTTGCTGGACCTTGCGCAAGATTCGTTTTCTTAGGCTTGAGTTACCCATGTAGCGAGTGTTAGGCCGGTGACTCCCAACCCAGACGGCTTTAGGGCACCAGATGCAAAGACACCCCTTAGGCTTAATTACTCGAGTAGCTCATGCCACGATTCGAATCTGCTCGGGCCTCCTCTACTGTAATGCTCGTTTTTTTTTAGGCTCTGAGTTACCCATGTAACGAGTGTTGGGCCAGCGACTCCCAAACCAGATGGCTTTAGGGCACCAGGTGTAGAGACACCCCTCGGGCTTAATTACTCGAATAACCCAGGCCACGATTCGAGACATTAGCTTGATGACCATTTATCGTCTGACTTCTTGATTTTAGCTTGATAATTATTGACTGTCTGACTACGTGTTAATCGCCATCAACGTCATCATAGCTTTATACCCCACAACTGAAAGTTTATGCAAATGCAAAGTGAAGGCTGTCACATGAGGTCGATTCTGTCGCAAACGTTGCTTTGAATTAAGGCTTTGTACCCGATCAAAAGGTTGAATAGCCTTCTTCGTCTAATCATACTCACGATCGTGCTCCACGGTTGCTTGTCAGAATTAATTCGATTCCTATCAAGCCAAATGAAATCCCCTTTCACGCGGATCATCGTATCCCGGGAAAACTATGCTTGACAAATGCCAGATGATCGTACCGTTGAAGATTGAATTGACATGAGTTAGCATTTGATGATGATGGTGCATGTTGATGGGATTGTTGCATGGGTGCCAACTTGCACGTCATCATTTCCTGGGTAGTTGACAAATGCCCCAGTGTTAAGTTGCTTTTCTTGTGATCTCCCTTGTACTGGTCGCATCGGTATCTCGCTGGGCTGACAAAAGATCCGGTCCTTTGACTTGTTGAAAGATTTGGGGTTTTTTTTTTTTTTTTTTTTTTTTTTTTTTAATTTTTTTTGTGGTCGAAAATGCCCTTACTCCGGGTTCTTTGTGATCGTTAGGGGCTCTGATGTTTGATGGCGATGGTTTGGTCTAAGTTGGGTTTGGGTTTACCTTCGACCCATCCCTTGATCTCGCCAGGTGTATTGTCGATGTCTGCCTCGCCCTGCTCAATCCCCATCAGATCGAAATCTAGCTCTATACCAGAATCGTGATCCTCCTTCAAATTTGGCCTATCGATTGCCAGTCTAGGATGCCTCAAATCGGGGTACCTGAAATAAAACAGAAATGCTTGTCATATTATGTAAAACATTTCAACACATGATCTTCTTTTTGGATAACATGACAAAGTGACATGAGCGTGCAGGGATTTGAAATAAAACTCAGAATTTTAAAACCCATTGTTCTTCTACTGGCCGGGATTCACTGCCATATTCCTGGTTTTACCCCTTCCTGGATATCACCTGCTGCATGGTCCAACTGGCCACGGTGAGGTCAAGCAATGGAGCTCATTAGGGGGTGCATGGATCGCATTGGCATGAATCTGGCATTGATGGCATTTCTTGACATGAGTATCGCAATCAGTTTTCATGGTCAGCCAGTAGTGACCCGTTCACATGATTTTCTTTGCCAAAAATGCTCCGCTCATATGGGCTCCGCACCCATCGCCGTGTACTTCGTTCATTAATCAGTGGGCTACTTCGGCTTCCAGATTTCTCAGCAGTCCCGTAGCTAGGTCCCATTTATGCAAATCACCTCTGCTTAAGAAGAATTTCACTGCCCATCTTTGGATTCTCTTTCCTCGGTTAAATCTGCATTTTCGGGAGAGGAGCCGTCTTGGAGGAACTCTTTAATGTTTTGATACCAAGCCCATTTAGGAGGGGCGTCACTATGGGAGATCCCTCCGATCTGATCCTCATAGGCCGGACAAGTCTGTACCGCAATTCCCAAGGCTAATCTCAGTCCTAGGATGCATCCCTCGTATTTGGTCGTATTGTTGGAGTGGCAGAACTGTAATTTCATGGCTACCGGCTTCTGCCATTTGGATGGGTGCAGTATGGACTTTACGGCCTCTCAGTTGGGTCCTAGGGGCAATCTCACAAAACCAACAAGGGCCGTAGTTTAGTACTGTGCCAGTCACAAGTTGGCCGATGCATGTCCACACTGATGCCCGACTATTATTCTTTTTTTTTTTTTTTTTTTTTTTTTTTTTTTTTTTTCGGTTCTCTAATCTTATCCTGCAAAACAAGGTCAGTGTTTGATGACAGGATAGTATTCAGAAATTTTAGAAAACCTTGGTACGTGGTATGGATGGCCCTCCTGCAAAACCATGTCAGTATTCTCTTTATATGTGCAGGTGATGCAATCACATGATACAAGACATATTTATTATGATGATGACGGTATGACAGTTGTATGCCATTTACATAACATTTATTTATTTGACTGAATGATAAAAGGGCATGAAGAAGCTTCCCTTCCGTTAGGTTTATCAGAGGCTGACCTACCCTAGGGTTACTCTCGCGGGCTTTTCGGCATGAAGGTCCCCAAATCTTCGCAATCTACTCGTCTGAGTCCTTTCGATTGGAGCGGATTTGGGTGGTGCGTTTCCTGAGCCATCTCCGGGGAGCAGCCCCTTCGAGTCCAGTAATAAGCGACCGACAGGTTCGCCTCAGGAGGAGGTACTCTCTCAACATACATTCACATTCATCGTCCTCACCGTATGCAAATGATTACTTTAAAGTAAAGCAATTCCATTCAATCATTCATTCATTGGACAAAAGGAACACATTCACACACAACAATAAGTAAAACAAGTCAAAATATCGCACGTACATACACATTCATGAATTTTAGAGGATATGATAGCATCAAGATTTGAACGCGGCTTAAGCCCTCTAATGTCCCCAGCGGAGTCGCCAGCTGTCGACGCCGGTTTTCTTCTCTCTTTAGTCTTTTCCAATTTTAGCCTTTTGATTGAATGATTTTTTAGAAAAGATCGGCATTAATGTCGACGGGGTTTTGAAAGATCGTTTTTTTTTATGATGAGCCAATTCACCAGAGTCGCCAGTTGGTATATTTGAAATGGATGTACCAACTCATCCGAGTTTTCGTTTTTTATAAATCGCTGGCTCATATGTGACTCCGAATTGATTGGTCTGCGAACCGAGATTCATAGAGTTCGGGGGCTTGCTTAAGCGAGGGGAAGGTGTTAGGCACCCCCCGACTTCCGTGAAATACGGTTACCGCAATCTTGATGCTTTCCTATCCTTTAATTCATGAAATGTGTGTGTGTGCGCGCGTGTGTGTATGTGTGCCTATGTGAATATCGTGGTGAGTTTGTATGAAAGAATCATTTGGATTTTTTTAGGGAAAGTCGTGCTTTAATTTGAAAACGCTTCGGAATGTCCTTTCAGCATACACGAGAAAGCTCTACGAGAAAGGTTTGATTTTAATTGTCAAAAACTATAAGATTTTCATTAGATGTCGTTTTGGCAAAACAAGAGTTTTAAACCTTCGTCAAAATAGGAATCGAGATCTATACGTTGCCCTCGTAATTCAAATGATGGGCAATTTCTAGGATCTCTTTAACCCTATGCACAACGGTTTAATAAAACGTCAATTATTTGACAAAATCATTCCTTGTGATTTTGAAAACGATTTTCCTTAGCTTTCTCGTTTGAAATAGAAATCGACATTCATTAGCACTTTCCATTTATTAACCTCGTGATGCTAATAGCCTAGTTTGATTGATTTTATGAAGATCTTATCATTTGGCTTTGAAATCAATTTCGTCTCATAAATCAAATCAAGCATTAAAATACGTTGGGGCTATTCATGGGCATGTGAGCCATCAAAATAAACCCCAAACGCCTACGATCACAAGTTTCACTATTTCGGGGCCTTAAACACGATTCTCGCCTTGGCGTCGTTTTAAGGCCCGACGATTACATATTTACAATGAAAGATACATCGAATTTACTACATATATCAATAGATGTCCATCATCGGATTTGGACCACGGGGTCGCGCTCCTAGGCTCACATCCAAAATCGCTACACACCCACAAGATCCTAAAAATAGCAATCTAAACAATCTATGCACAATACATCATTACAACGAGCTAAAAATTCACCAAATGGATATCATCGGGCCATTAGGAGGAATTTCGTTCCATTTGGAACCCTCACTAATATCCCTCAATCCATGGATCCACAATAATATATAAGAAAGACTACATTCAATGGAATCCAAACAACAAAAGCTTAACAAAAATGATATAACAAAATGCTATAAAACAAGAATTTTTCACCTTGCAAATGACACCACAATGCTTACAAACTTTGTAGATTAATTGGTAGAAATTATATGTGATATAATCTCACAAAAGGGATACAAATCCTTACTATTTTCTCTCTTTATTCTCTATTTTTTGCTATTTTTTCTCTTCCTTCCCGCTGCTGCCGCCGCTCTCCTTTTTTCTCTCTCGCCCCCCTGGATGAAATGAAGAACCTGAGCTGAAATAGGCTGCATTAGGGCAGTCGCAGATAGATCTGCGGCTGGCCGCAGATAGATCCGCGGGTATCCAAACATAGTTAACGTTCTGACGAGAACTATTATCTGTTATGGGATACTGTGAACCTTGGATAGATAGAAGTTATATATTATAGAATATTTATAGTTAAATAGTACCACGTGAGCACCAAATCTGCTACAGGAAGTGTAGAGAATTTGGGGGCGTCACAGTGTATAACCTACAACTCTGATATCAACATGTAACGCCCCCAAACCCGGGTCCCTTGAATCTCGAACCTGGTGCATCACGATACATCATATTTATAACTACTGCGGAAGATATAAACATAAATTATTTATACATTAAAGTCTGCTACATATCCCAAGGTCTATAACCTTAACTTAATACATACCTTCAGTAACTTAAAAAGGTTTACAATATCATTTACATCAGATAACTAATTTGGTTATCGTACATAACCATCTAATCTTGTCCTTTGCTTTTGTAACTGTCTTTCCTCGAACATTCGTCTTAAATCTGAAATTTGTTATCATTATATAGCAAAGATGAGCAACTACTTTACTCAGCAAGTTTAAATATAAAAAAGATATATCATGATTGAAAGAATGAATAAGCTTTAAAATTTTTCAACAATATAATAATTGTGATAGAGCATGAATCAAAATTTCAATGATTGAATGACTGAATTCAATAATACAGGGTGTCAATAATGACAGTGAACAAATTTAACTGAACCTTATGGTAATGAAGGTGATCAGCCTTTCATACCTGATGGACATATGCAACATGCATTATGTGCGAATCAATAATTTAAGGAGGTAGAATAATTATAAAGAATTAAACCACTAGCATGCTTGAAACATAGCAACTCAAGTTTGAGTTAAGAGGAACTTGCTCAATATGAACTTGAGTAAGGTTAAGGAAACTTACCTGTACCATCGATTACTGCTACGCAATCTAACTTAATCTCTTATGAAAGACCTATCAGTTATAAGATTGATCTTTCAATTAGTATCACATATATCACCTTATAATATCACTTCTTTATAGGTAAATTATCTAAAATTTAACCACACAATCAAATATTAGATAGTACCTTAGCACCATACGCATTCATAATTCTAAAACTAGAACACATCGAGTCTTTAACAGTGGTCAATATAGTATGCTGAGTGGTTTTCCACAAACAACCAACAAACTAGTTTCCGTCTCGTCTACACTATTTTCACAGTGAGTTAGATCGGTTGCTAGTTCGTATATACCTCCGCTCTTTGAAGGAGTCGTTTAGCCCAGCCAATATACATCAACTATTGAAGAACACAATTGTACTACTACTTTCTCATAAACCTTATTACTTAACACTAAGTCTTTCATTTTATAAGTTCTTCTTTATAATCCATTAAGCCTGAATACCTAATCCAGTAAGTTGGATTATCCAAACATACCAAGCTAGCAACCTGGATTCACTAATTCAACAAACGAAATTCATTAATTCAGCAAACTATATCTACCAATTCAGCAAGCCGGGTTCAATAATTCAGCAAGCCGAATACCACAAGCCAGCAAGCTGGATTCAAACTGCATTCCCATTTTAATATATCGAATTTCCAATTCATCAAACCAAATAATACTATAGCAAATCGAATGCTAATACAGCAAACCGAATACTAAAACATTAAGCCAAATATGAATACAGCAAACCAGATTTGAAGCCACATTCTTAAAATGACTTAACCTCATTTAATAATCGATTTTTATTTTCTTCAAGTCTTGCCACACATATGTACATATATTCCATACTCAAAAATACTTTCCTTATGAAATGTTTCAATTTCCTTTAACATTTTTCAAACGTCCGTTTTAACTTTCGAAACTAAGAAAAATGATCACTATCTTGCACAACTCCGATGACTCCAATTTTTTGCTAGAATCTTATACATATTAACAAGTACTCCCAGTTAAAATTTTGTGGTCATCGGATTTATAGAACTCCAATTTTAGCCGTTTTTGTCAAACAACTTTACGTTTTTATTTTAGCCGTAGATTCTTCATTACAAGTCGGAATGCAGCCATTTTTGGAAAAAAGGTACATAACTTCCTATAGTTTTAGTGGTAAAAAGACCTGAATTTATTGCACTTGCTAAGGGGTCAAAATAGTGCACGTAAGCTAAGGGTCAGCGGGTTTTGTCTCGTTTCTCGATTTGAGGTCCTTCACCATAACAGCCATAACTTTCATTCTACTTGACCAAAAATTTTCAAATTTTACAGGACCCACATAACTTCTCATATTATCACTCCAAATTTTCCTAGAATTTTTAGAGTACAGAAAAATGACGAAACTACCCTTGGAAGGGACTAACCTGTAGCAACCCATTTTCCCTTTTTGACAACCTGGACTATTTTTACCAAAACAGTCCTTACGAATTTTATACTGATTATTTTTGAGTCTACCACTTGAGTTTAATACTTAACTTACATATTTAACTCACCTCTTTGACGGATTGCAAAAAGAGTGAATAGATTTCAAATGGTAACTATATAAAGTGAAAGGAAACTAGGGTTTTATAACCCTTTTTAAAACGAACTAATTTTCTTTTCTTTTCTTTTCAACAAATCAACACCCAACATGTAAGATCTACGCATAATATACTTATTAACATGTAGATCAAGAGTTTTTAAGGTCCAAGATTATAAACTTTATATCAACAAAATCAAAACAAAATAAAAGGAAATAAACTAGATTAAGGTTAAAACATTTTATACCTTCGCTTTATTTTCTTTCTCCTTCTTCCCAAAATAGCTATGAAGATTTACCAAAACTCTTTCTCTTCCTCTCCTATACTCACAGATTACCTCTTTCTCTCCTTTCTATTTCTCTTTCTAACCTTTTTAGGAAACTTGGAAGCAAATGAAAATGTGAAGTAAGTTTATTATTATTTTGTTTTAGTGAATATGTATAGATATACCATTTGTATATCTATACATATCTCCCACAATCTTCCATCTTCTCTCTTATATATCTCTTGTATTAATTGTTTATCTTGTCAAAGGATATGTGGCCAAATAATAAGGTGACACCTAGCTAGAGTGGTTATTAACTAAAGTGAAGTAATCATTACTTTCACTCTCCCCTTTCTCTTCCATTCCCATCCGGATGCTTACCTCCTTTAATGTCCAATTTTTACTTTAATTTTAACGCCAAATTTGCTTAGTAAAATAACTAAAAAGTCCCTCTCAAGTTTGGCTAAAGTTTGGGCTCCCATTTAATTCATTTGGGCTTTCTAATTTATTTACTTACATATTCATACAAAATAATTTAATACATTGAGATAATAAAATGAATCTCTTAGATTGGGTCACTAGTATATAATTAAAATACTAAGACCACTAAATAACAATAATCCTTTTGTTCACATCAAATTTATATGTATTATAATACATTATCCTTGATATTCATTCAAGTACATATAAATCCATTCTTAGGGTTTTGAAATTTTGTAACCCTTATTTTCTTTATTCTCTTTCAAAGAGTAAACCATATAGGTTTTTCTTAGAAATTTTAAATAAATCCACAAATTTCCATCTAGGTTTTATTCTTTGACCTTTATTTTAATCATTTAAGATTTCTGAATTTTCGGGTTGTCACAATGAAGATATATTTCCTAGCACTATAGACTCTCTAAGACAAGTCTTCACCACGTAAAACTCTACAGGAGTTTTATCTCCCTCTATACCCTTTTGCATTCTCTAAGGTTATAGTCTAAGGACTCTATCTCCTAAGGTTTATAACCTATAGCTCTGATACCAACCTGTGACGCCCCCAAATTCGGGTCACCTGAGCCACGGACCTGGTTCGTCACTATCTAATACATGCATCAAATAATCGATAACTAATAGTGGATTAAAGGAATGTTTACATTGATATAACATAAATAATCCTGTCCCAAGTCTTGAAACCAAGACTACTACAAAACATAACACATAAAGGTAAATAAGTCTTAATACAAACGGTGATTCTAATACAATAAAACAAAATTAATCAGTGGCTTTGCCCTTTCCCTTATCTTTTCCCGAGCTCTCGCCACGTGCTGCACTAACTGAAATGTTTTAAGGAAAAGCAAGGGTAAGCAACACATTTTTCCCGTAAGTATAATAGCAGTGAATAATCATATGAATAACTTTATAGCTCACAGGAGTAAAAACTTAGATAACCCAAGGAAATAAACAACTTCTTTTATCACCATTATAGTGGTCACTGTGGACCGAAGGATTTCTGAAGTATCCAAGGATTTCAAAGTTTCCCAAAGAAAGGAACTATTCAATACTGAGTGAACACCACGGCATAAAACTCTATCTAGAATTACTGGAAATTCATCCGATAATCCACAAAATTGGTACAATAGGTGCTCAACCTAAAGTACCTGGTGTTATGCATAAGCCTCACTTACTATTTACGCGCGTGTCGGTTCCCCAATATTTATATAATTGCCCCTGTTATGAGGGTTGTTCTTCTCAGCTTTACATAGAAATCCGAACCAACATAATTTGATTGGATAGTTTTACTTAACAACAATAATAGTTCGAGGACTTAACCTCACTTCAATAAACAACACAATATATGTCTAGCCGAAACAATTAGCTTTAACATGTCTTTCAAACAGTTTATGGAATAAAGAACTTTAAGGCTCAACAACATGCATTATAGCATAGGTAGATAACTTGAACGAATATCAAATCATTTGAATAATCATAAGAGTACTCGCACAATGAAGTAAATTGTGGAAGTTTAGAAAACTAGCTCAATATCGCAATACTTGCAATCAATACATAACTTGAATGAATTTAGAGAACTTGTATTAATATAGAATACTTGTCCAATATCAAATTAAACAAGAATTTGAAACTTGCCCAATAAAAAAATTGAGTAAGGTTAAGGGAACTTGTGATTCATAAGAATAAACTCGCACAATAAATAAAAGTTGCATGGGTTAAGAAACTTGCATTCAATATATAGAAATAATGAAGCTAGGGAACTTGCACAATATAACTCGAGTACGGTAAGGAACTTGCCTTTTTCGTTGATTAGGCTTAACGTAAATTGTTCTTCAAATATCCTACAAAATGTAGTATATATTCATATATCAATTAGTCACATAAGGGATACCAAATATTGGTTTATACTAATCTATAAAGTTTCACTCATATTAGAAACAAAATAAAAAACAAGGTTATACACACTAGTTACAGAGTTATGACACTTGCACATCCATACGCCAAACTTGTTTACTCGAACGTCCAAGCGACATGCATTTGCGTACGCATAACACGCCCATTTGATTTATCTAATACCCATTGGTTAATGTTAAACATCATTATAAATCATGATGTTCTTATTTTAGAACTTAGAACAAAATCTTTTAGCATTAGAAGCATTACACGTTGCATACGTGCATGCCCGACGCCCTCCGATTGCCTTCAAATGCACTGCAGTCCTAAAGATGACCAATTTAGGAATAGATCCCGACCTCAAATGTTAAAACTTATCAAATAAAAGTTGTAGGTCTGCTCTCTCCCGTTCCGGATTATCTTGAATTATCTCAATCCGAGTTTGTATGAGAAAGTTATGCCCATTTTACTAAAGGACGTGAAAGCTGTTTTGCACCATCTCTTGACCAGTGCCTAGGTGCCCAAGAATAGCCTTTGGGCAGTGCCTAGGCGCTCTCTCACAGTATCCTAGCTCCTGGCCAGTGCCTAGCCAGTGCCTAGGCACTCGGCCTAAGCCTCCCGGCTCAAATTCTTCGCGGATTGCTCTGTTTTTTTGGTGTTCTAGACCTATCTTGCTTCCAACCACCATAACTCCTTCTTTAGACCTCCAAATTAGTCCATTTTGGACTATATGGACTCCTAAGACATAGAGCTATAACATATCAAAAATTTATAGACACCCATTAATATTAACATTCTTAAATCTTAGGCCAAAGTACAAAGTTATAACACTGTTTTCGTGTTCTTGGTGTTCTTCACCAAAATCAACACCCAATCTTCGTTTTTACACATTTTTACTCCATTCCGGTTAGGTTAACTTTGTAACCCATGGAACTAAAATATCACAACAATAAATAAACACAACAAGAATGGAATCATAGCTTTACAGTCCTCTAAATTCGTCTGAAATAGTCTATAGTCCATTTTTGTTCATGTTCTTCCACCTTATTCATATGTATGGATTTCTTTCATGTTTGTTCCACTTTGATGTAGTTAAGAAGGTTTTTAAGGTCTTAAGAACATCCTTAGTCGTCCATGAACAACCAACAACAACCATAACAACAACAAATCCAACCAACAAGCAAATAAGCAAGAAAATAAGAAAACTTGGAAAGTTAGAAGGAATGAGTTTAGATAAGCTATCTACCTCTTGGATTCTCCTTCTAGGTTGCTAAATGGTTACTAGAGCTTTGCTACAACCTTTCTTCTACCTTCTTGGGTCTTCCCGTAGCCTCTCTTCAAGCTTAGCTCACACCCACTTTTTTCTCTCTCTAGAATGGTTGAGGATGAAGATGAAGATGGTGTTCCTCTCCCTCCTTCTTTTCTGCATCAGATTCTCTCTTCCTTTCTTCACTTGGAATGAACTGAAGTCTTAAATGGAACACGGGAGAATGGAACAGGTGGAATGAAGATGAAGATGAAGGTGGTGCAAGGTTGCTATGGCTCTCCTCCTTCTTTCTTGTTCTTCTTCTTCCTTGTTCTTCTTCTTCCTGCAGATTCTCTCTCTCTCTATCTTTACTTGAACTGAGCTGATGGTTTGAACGTGTGGCGCCCCCAAATCCGGGTACTTATGACCCGTACTTGGTGCTACACGATACCGTTTATACAAGCTGCTTATCATAAAAGATAATAATACTTATTACATCAGAGATATCTATCCCAGGTACGAAAACCTTTAGTACATTATTACATGATAGATATTGTATTTCTAAAACAAAAGTTTATTTATTACAACAACTATCTACTCCTGTAGCTTTCCCTTGCCTTTATCCTTTCCGGATCCTTCTATGCGTTCTGGCTTAGCTGAAAACATTTATATTCAAAGCAAGAATGAGCATTTGATTGCTCAGCAAGTAGTAATAATTGATAAACACGTATATCAAGAAATAAATGTTCTCTTTGAGATATGTTTTGATAGCAGAATAAATATCATAAAGCAACTGAACGATTCTTAAGCGATAGTATAACTCATTTATATTCTTGAAATGATATACTGAATTCTGATACTGAGTGGTCACAAGACCATGAACGTTTATTTTTCTTTTCTTGAAAAGGTTCTATCAGAAATTCATCTGTGAACCGTCTGGTCTTACGGGCACGGTGGGTGATCAGCCTGTTATGCCCTGTATTGATCAATACTATCTATTAGAACAACACTTGTGTTCCCTGTCACCGTCCCCAGGACGCAATATAAAATTTTCCCAAGTTAGGGATGTTCTACTCAGTTTGAAGTTCAACCCAAAAGCAAAAAGGATGAACGACTTTTATAAATTCTGAAACGATTTCAAGACTTAGTATGAAAGAATTGAAAGAGTCAAATCTGGGGTCTAGCCAGAACAAATCGGCGTCGACCTTCATTAAACTGCAAATGTGTATCGAATTTTATCAAATACACATGATCTTAGCTTCATTATTTTTCGAAGCTGATTGGAATAAAATTATATAACAATATATTATTCATATATGATTGTGAAACATTTGCTCAAGGTAAGTGAACTTGTTTGAAGATAAAGGAATTGAGATAATTGCTCAAAACTAAACAAGATCAGGATACTTGCCTTGTCTGTTGACTATTGTACTAAGTTCAGCTAAATTTGCTTTTACGGATCCTACACAATCATAGTCACATGAATGAATTAGCCACATATCCATAATATATAACTTATATAGTTATATATTAAATATCCACATTGGCATATTATTAGCTTATGATCATCAGTTTTCGCTTTAATAGGTTTCGACGTGGTATAAATATGTGAGTACATTAAAACTTTAGTTTATAACCCACTTATAATACATGAGTATTACATATATCTTATACCTAGGTAAGGTCACCTAAGTAAGTTTATAGCGTACCTTATACATTGAGTGCAATTATAACTTCCGTAATAATTTATAGCTAATTCTTTGTTTAAATTTTGCTTGAAACTTTTATTTGATTAACAAAATCTAAACTCCAAACAAAATGTTTCAAAACAAAATTTAAAATATAAGAGTATTATTTCATTAGTTTATATATCGCTCTTGATGTACTATATGATTGCTTTCTAACCTGTACACTTGAAATCTTATAATCTCATTATTGGTTCTCTTTTTCATATTAAAACGAATTTACATATTCGTTAATTATTATATCTTGTTATGATTTTACCAAGATTTATTTATAATTAAACTATATGTATCGCATTGCGTTATCAAAACAAGCTACAACTAGGCATAGCCTAATTGTGATGCTGCTAACGTCAACGCATTATTGCCATCTGTTGTTATCGCTAGACGGCAGCCCTCATTCCCATTTCCCTTATTTCATGTATTTTTATCTTCCAATTTACTAACTCATTCATAACATACTTTTGGTATAATATAGGTGGTATATCCACCTATTTAAATAAAATACACACTACATAACTTGGATAATTTAAACTAACCAAAGATTGGACCAAATTAGGCCAGCTAGGCTGCTGCAATGCAGTCAGCACAGCGCAGGCACGCCTGCTGCTGCTGCCTGCAGCAGGGGCCAGCCCAACGCCGCACTCAATTAACCTCTTTGCGAAATTTTAACTTTTAACATGTAAGTCCAATCATAGTCAATTTCGAATATGTTATAGTCACCATAGTAGACTATTTTTAGAAAATTCTAACCATCAATTTCAGACAATTTTTGACAGCTCAAAACAGGCCTCAAAAGTGCTTGCTCACAATTGTTTATAACATTTCGTTTTGTTCCAAATTAGATTTTCTTCTTGTTTTAACTCGTTTAAACCCTTTAATTAGCTCTATATAGCATAGATATTTGAAATCGTAATTTTACTTTCACTAAATTTCGAATTTTTAGTAAAACAGTCCCTATTGGGACTTTTATCAAACACTTCACGTGCATCATTTTAGTAGACGGATTTCTTAGTCGTTTGTTAAAGTTCTCAACCCAAATCGTTATCCTTATTACTCCGCACAACAACAACTATGCTTCTTGTTTCTAATTCAACTATTACCAACAAATTTGCATCACAATATCATATGTATAATAGTTAAGTATCATAAACTGTTATACTAATTTTCTAATTTTTCAAAATGTCACTTTCTTGGATTCATAATTGGAAACATAGTAAAGATATACCTTCAGTTGCTTTTTAATTTGAACCCTTGTTGCTAGAATTTCCTTTGAAACCAACTAGAATAGACAGGGGTTGTATGTTCTCTAGGAACCCTCGGTTGGAACTAGGCAAAGAGGAATTCGGTGTAATAGCTTAGCAAGGAGAGGAATCAGTTGGCAGAAAGAAAATCAAAACAGGGTAACCCTTCTTGCTTCCCACGTGATAGCCCAGCTGAGTATATAATCTATAACAATCTTATGAAGACAGCTCCTGCTTATTATTTATTACCCTACTGCAATTCTCTTAGTTATCAGGTATGCTAGCCTTGCTGAACTTTGGAGTCTAGGATACTAATATAGAGCTAGCTCCTGCTGTTGATCATTCAGACTTGGCTAGGATACTTAAAAGTTACACATATATAGTTAATATATTATATAACATATTACTTACTACGTATAACAATTTACTCATAGATATATATATATATATATATATATATATATATATATATATATATATATATATATATATTACCTCTTATTTTCTTTTCATAGAATATATCTCACTCACTAAATAAAATAATTTATTTAATGAAATCATTTCATCACATTGAAATAATTTAATATACTAAATTATTTTAATCCACTTAATTCAATGAATATTCTAATTTGATATTTGTAAGTTAGTTATTTCCTTTTTCAACAAACATGGAAATAATTTCCTTATTTACTATCCTTAACACCCACCTCTTTATATTTAAATAATTTAATTTCATAAACTATTTAAATATATAATCCATACCATAAAATTTGCACAATTATATAATTCCTATTTTCGTTCTACCTAGAAATTTATCTCAAACAACTAGATACGTGTAATATATATATATATATATATATATATATATATATATATATATATATATATCACTGAAATCAAATATTTCTCATACTCCACATGTATACAGATCACATAATAAAAAAATTTATCCACGAAATTCTTATTTGGTAATTACCGGAAAGTTCGAGTTATTACAGAACGGGGATAGAAGGAGTCAGACGAAAATGAAATGGGAGGAATGGTTGCAATGTCCAAGCTCCCTTGCAATGATCCTCAAGAATGAATGTTTCGCATTAGGGATTATCCATGCATTGTGTTTGGTACAATGCCACCATCAGACGATACTTCCTCCACTCTCTCATTTGATTGGTCCAAAGAGTTTTAGTAGTTCCCCATATCAGCAACACACTCAGATTAATACACCTAATTGGTCTCTCCCATACCCGAATACTCTCACTTTTGTACCAAATTTGCTCAATAACTCTACCCAAAATTAAAATGGGTACTCCCATAAAATATTGGGACGTGTAAAAATAATAATTATGGAGTTTGTCCATTAATTCAAAATACCCATATTGTACATTTCGGATACCGAATAAAACACGATTAGGATAAAAAAAATAAAAATCCGACACTTGAAAAAATTATCTCTTACCACATGCGTATTAATGAAATTTATTAAAATCGAAAAAGACACAAAAATATTATGGCGTGAATAGTGCATCGGGAAACGTGCCCCGTGAATAGTGATTTTGCGATTTTTTGAAAAATCAATTTATTCACTCCAATGACACCACAACACATAAAATTCAACAGATACACATATTCTAGGTTGTAACACAACCATTAAGCACATAACACCAAATAATGTAAATAATAAAAAAAATTCATTTTATTCACATATAAACTCAGGTTGCAAGAAAATTCAAAATTCCCGATCGTTACAAATTTCATATGAGAAGATATAAATAATGAATACTCAATCAAATAAGGTTCAACATCTATTAGAACTAAAAATAAAGTACTCTTGACATGTCCTCAATCTTGCCCCTAAATCTAGAGTTTTCAATTGTGAGCATCTAAGACCTTTAAAACTAGACTAAGAACATCTATTTATACTCTTAGAACAAAATCCTAAAACCCTAAGAAATAACAAACCAAGTTCCAATAGAAATCCTAAAAAGAAATACCAAAGTAGGAAAAATCTCATTGCCTCTCACGCGTCCGGAACCACACTGTAGCGCCACAGCATTGCCTAAGAGCGTCGCGGCCTAAGGTTCAGTGCTGCGACTCAGCCTCTAGAGCGCTGCGACTCAAAACATTATGTATGTTTTCTCTTTTTTCTTCTCGCGCGCCCATTTTGATTCATTTTTCCTCTTTTTTTCTCTTTTTAGCTTCAATTCCTCTTGAAATCAATAAATATCTTAATAAGCTCACATACACACAAAACATGTAATAAAACTAAATATAAAGGAATCAAAATTATAGAATATTATGCACTTATCAAATTCTCCCACACTTAGCCTTTACACGTCCTCGTGTAAACTAAAACAAAGGTCATATTGAAATCAACCAAATTCAATTTAACTAACTTCCAAAGGTTTCAATCCAATTATTAATCATAAATATCAACACTAATCAACAGAAATCTGCTCAACACTTAGTCAATCAATTCACAACAACAACCTCGTCATTCCCCACCGAATATTTCTAAATCAAATTGTATCCACATGAGTATTTTTCCTATGATCTACACATACACTCAACCCAGTTATCATGGAACAACAGTCGTGCATACGAACTCAGAGCCTATTTTCTCTACTATTTATTTTTTTTCACCAGAACCATCAACTTCATTTTTTTCAGGTGAATGCATTTTATGCTCCATTTCACCTTTCTCATTCTTTCTTAAGTGAGTGCATTTTATGCTCCATCTCACTTATCTGCTTACCAACGAGTGCATTTTACACTCCATCTCATTGCATTTGTTTATGAATGAGTGCGTTTTACGCTCCATTTCAACCACCACATGATTTTTGCATTTTTTTCATTCAAATTGTCTCAAAAAATTTTCTTTTTCATATGGTCCTGTAAACAAAACAAGCATCGCATTTGTTTAACGTCATTTGCCCGACATCAATCTTCTCAATCCTCATATATCGGATCTACCAACTCCACCAACTCAATGTTCTTCACCTGATGGTTATCAAAGAAGGGTTTAAGCCTATGTCCATTCACTTTGAATTTCTTCCATGTTCTTGGATTTTGAATGTCTATAACACCATGAGGAAAAATATCAGTAATAACAAATGGACCTTCCCAACGAGAACGTAGCTTACCTGGAAACAATTTTAACCTTAAATTATAAAGGAAAACTTTTTGTCCAACAGTGAAAGTCTTCCTCAAAATTTGCTTATCATGGAAAACTTTGGTCTTGTCCTTGTACAGTTTAGAACTTTCATACGCTTCATTCCTCAATTCCTCAAGCTCTTGTAACTGTAACTTTCTATGACTTCCAGCTTCATCCATGCCCATGTTGCATTGCTTTATGGCCTAGAAAGCTTTGTGTTCCAGCTCCACAGGTAGATGACATGGTTTTTCAAACACTAGCCTAAAAGGCGACATACCAATGAAAGTTTTATATGCCATCCTATACGCCCAAAGTGCGTCCTCTAATCTCAGACTCCAATCTTTTATATTCGGCTTGATGACTTTCTCTAGAATGGACTTCACCTCACGGTTAGATAGCACAGCTTGGCCATTACTCTGCGGATGATAGGATGTAGAAACTTTATGCATCACATTATATTTCTTGAACAGTGTTGCTAACACCCTTTGCAAAAGTGTGTTCCTCGATCACTGATAATGGCTCTTGGGGCTCCAAACCTGACAAATATGTTAGATTTGACAAAATCTGCAATAACTTTAGAATCGTCAGTCCTTGTGGCTTTAGCTTCCACCTATTTTAAAACAGAGTCAACAGCCAAAAGAATGTAAATATTACCATAAGAAACAGAAAAATGTCCCATAAAATCAATACCCCAAACATCAAAAATCTCAACAATTAAAATAGGGTTTTGTGGCAATTGATTTCTACTTGATATGTTTCATGTCCGTTGACAATTCTCACATGATTTACAAAATGAATAAGAGTATTTAAAAATTGTAGGCCAAAAGAAACCACATTCTAAAACCTTATGGGCTGTTCTTTTAGGTCCAAAATGTCCTTCGCAAGCATAAGAATGAGTTAGAATAGATAAAAATTCATCATTAGGCACACATCTTCTAACTATTTGGTCAGCACAAAATTTTCACAAATATGGGTCATCCCATACATAATGTTTTGCATCACTTTTAAGTTTCTCATTCTGAGATTTGAAAAAATAACTAGGAACGTAAGCACTCACTAGATAATTCACTATATCAACATACCAGGGTACCGACTCATTAATGGAAAATAGATGCTCATCTAGAAAAGAGTCCTGCAATGTAAGCACACATAATACATCATACGAACCCATACATATAATGTAATATAATAAATTACTATATTAAATAAAAATGATTTATTAAATTTTTATTTTAATATCTCCGAAATTTCCAGATCGCTACAATATATATTACCCGTAATACTTATTGAATACAATATAATATTCCTCTACATCATATGAGCAAAAATATATGCATTTCATTTTATTTTTCATATAAATGGAAATTTATTCAATAAATAAGATATTATAATTAAAATAATATTCTCTCTTTATTAAAATAATTCAATGCTAGAATTTATTTTAATATTCTTTATTTAAAGTATACAATATTTATGTATATTTAAACTAATTATTTCGCTTCGTAATATAAATTGTTTCATAACAATTTATTCACGCGCAATAAAATACATACATATATTTATCACATATAATAAAATACAAATTTTCAATTCTTATTTTAATATCTATCGGGAAATTCGAATTATTCTCTTTTCCCTTCTATAAATTATTTTCAACAATTTAACTGTAGTAAATATTATAATATATTCACTACATTAGAACATGCATACATTACACCCAATAATGTATTATATAATTTATTCAATAAAATGGTGGTTATACATTAAGTATATTTAATACCATCAATTTACCACATTAAAATAATTTAATATTATAAATTATTTTAATTTACTTATGTTAATCTTACCCATCTCAGTTCCTTTAAATAAATTGCTCCTACAATTGCTTTCATATAATAAATATATTTTACTATTATATTTATTATACACAAAAATCACCTATTGCATAGTTCTTACTCACTTATGCAATATAATCTCACTTTTCGAACTCCAGGTCTTGTACCTTAATCTTTATTTAATCATTGATGACTTTATTATTAAGTCTTAAATATCAGAGATATAACAATTGTTAGGTTTGTATATGACGCGAACATGCAATTAAATTACATAAATAAAGCGGAAGCGCGATAAAATCAGATTTTAAAATTTTATACAAACCATCACCATGATCAATCTATGTGCTCAATTAACGATATAAACGAAAGAGATAAAGATTAAGAAATTATACCCTCGCAGAACCGTGCTTCCTCGGGTACAAGTTCACCTCCAATTCCTTCGCGTTCTCCTTGAATTCCACCGACTAAATTCCTTTGCTTGATCAACGTTAGCCACCCAAGTGTTTGACCTCTAGAGATGATCCACCAAGGAAGAATAGTTATTCAAGAAGTTGGGTGTTGGCAAAACCCTAATTTCTATCTCTATAGAAATTGCAAGTACTCTCTACAATCTAATACAAGAGTGTGTAACCCTAATCTATGATAAGACTCCTCTTATTTATAGATGTAGGAATAACCATTCCCTAAACTATTTAGGATTAGGGTTTCTATTATAATTAAACTCCTTTAATTAATTATGCTCCTAATCCAATTAGAAATTCATGGGAGAGTACTTCTATTAATTAATTCTCAATCCCTATTAGGAATTAAATAATAGTAATAGTAATAATAATAATAAGACTCCTCTTATTAATTTATATTTAATATTTTCAAAATATTAAATAATAAATATTAAGCTATTTAATTTATTATATCTCCATAGATTAAATTAAATACACTTAACTTATTATTACAATTATGCCATTTCCTTCTTAAATAAATATTTTCCTTTTGCGGTGTGACCCTTTAGGTTCTCCATATTAAACCGGTTGTGAATAAATCAATTAGAACAATTCTAATTTTATTTAAATAAATAAATTAAACTATTTAATTCATTTAAATAAATAATATTTATTCTACAATAAGGGTAAGCCCCCTTAGCGATCAACGACTTTCAAGATAATATAGATTTCAACATTAATCACAAAAGAACCTTTCAGTGAATAGTTACCGTACAATTCAATCCTTCTACCATACAATGTCCCAATTAAATATAAGACATGGATTTACTGTCAAGTCTTATTTTATTTAATTATATGTATTTCGATTCCCAAATGCACAACTCTAAATAATGCAAATTAGAAACTCCTTTCTAATTTCATTCTGCCTTGGCCAAGGACTACTGATTTGTCATTTATCGAATCACATAGGATATTCACATCTTTTACTAGACGTGGTAGATTCTTTGTTGATCATTCACCTATCTCCATGTACAACTTATTATACCCAATCATACCCTTTGATATACCCCAAAGGTCTTAAGGGACATGTCAAAGTATAACTCATCATACACAAGATACTATGATGATCTCAAGTCCAAGGATCACTTGTACTACTATCACTAGAGGAATTCCTATTGTCAGGCGAGTAAAACTCCATTAGGTATTCCTTAGCGAGCCACGTTTAGTGAACTTATTCTCCAATAAGCACCTACATACTTGCTTTAGTGTCTCCACACAAATGATTATAAGATCAATCATCCTCTTCTTAAGAGCAAGCAACGCATGTACTAATCTATCCGGATTCACTAATCCCCTATTTAGTAATCCAACGATTAGGAACGATTTTAGTTTGTGAGATATCTTGAATTTAGACCTCATTAGCATGATCACCATCATGATTCTAAAAGCATTGCTCAAAACTATGGGTTTATCACATTTAATATAACAACACCATGTAGATAATATAAAATGCCTTTTAAGAAAATCAATTCTTTTATTAATAAATAATTAAGATTATAAAGTATATGATACATCATATCAAATATGATTGGCTTGTGTGCATACTACTTTCAATCTCCTACTTGCACTAAAGCCAATCGCCTTGGTATCTGATACCCATCTTCTCTAAGTGACGATCAAACTGTTGTTGAGTTAAAGCTTTAGTAAATGGATCTGCAATATTGTCTTGAGAGTCCACACGCTCCAGGGTGACATCTCCTCTTTCAATGATCTCTCTAATCAAATAAAACTGCCGCAACACGTGTTTGGATTTTTGATAAGACCTGGGTTCCTTAGCCTGCGCAACAGCTCCTTTGTTGTCACAGAATAAAGGTACTGCTCCTCTAATGCTAGGAACCACTCCAAGTTCAGTTATGAACTTCTTCATCCAAACAGCTTCCTTTGCAGCTTCACTTGCAGCTATGTACTCTGCCTCTATCACTGAATCAACAATTGTTTGCTGCTTGGAACTCTTCCAACTCACCGCGCCACCGTTTAAGGTAAACACATACCCTGAAACGGATTTACTGTCATCTTGGTCTGTTTGAAAACTTGAGTCGGTATAGCCCTCTAGTTTCAATTCAGACCCACCGTAGACATGAAATACATCCTTAGTTCTTCTCAAGTACTTTAGAATGTTTTCCACTGCCTTCCAGTGCCCTTCTCCTGGATTCGACTGATATCTACTCGTTACACTAAGTGCATGAGCGACATTTGGTCTAGTACATATCATACCGTACATGATAGATCCTATTGCAGAAGCATAAGGAATCTTACTCATCCGGTCTCTCTCCTCAGGTGTCTTTGGGGACTGTTTCTTGGAGAGATGTATTCCATGGCTCATCGGCATGAGACCTCTCTTGGAATCTTCCATGCTAAACTTCTTTAGCATCGAGTCAATGTACTTTCCTTGGGTTAAGCCCAACATCCTTTTAGATCTATCTCTATAGATCTTTATCCCCAAAATATAGGATGCCTCACCCAAGTCCTTCATGGAGAAGTATTTAGATAACCAAATTTTGATCGACTGTAGCATAGGAACATCATTCCCTATCAGTAATATATCATCAACATATAATACAAGGAATGAAACAGCGCTCCCACTAACCTTCTTGTACACACATGGTTCATCCTCATTTTTGATAAAATCAAACCTTTTGATTATCTCATCAAAACGGATGTTCCATCTTCGAGAAGCTTGCTTCAATCCATAAATGGATCGTTGTAGCTTACAGACTTGGTTTGTTCCAACCGTTGAAACAAAACCCTCTGGCTGTATCATATATACATTTTCCTCAAGCTCTCTATTGAGGAAGGTCGTTTTCAAGTCCATTTGCCAGATCTCGTAGTCATAATAAGCTGCAATTGCAAGCAAAATCCGAATGGACTTGGGCATAGCTACTAGTGAGAAGGTTTCATCATAGTCAACTCCTTGTCTTTGTATGAAACCTTTTGCAACCAGTCGGGCCTTATAGGTCTCTACCTTGCCATCTGCTCTAGTCTTTCTCTTAAAGACCCATTTACACCCAATAGGCTTAATGCCCTCAGGTGGTGAAACCAAAGTCCATACTTGGTTTTCATACATGGAGTCCATCTTAGATTTCATGGCTTCTAGCCATTTCTCTGAGTCTTCACTACTCATAGCCTCTTCGCAAGTCAATGGATCATCATCATCTATGATGCGTACCTCATCATCATCCTCTATGATGAATCCATACCTCTCAGGTATCTTCGGTACTCTTCCAGATTTACGAATAGGTAGTGGTACAGTAGGTTCTTCTACTTGGTCAGGTACCTGATTTTGATCCGTAGTATTTTGTGGTTCTTGAACTTCTTCAAGATATATCTTACTCCCACTGACCCCTTCAAGGATAAAATCCTTTTCCAAGAAGGAAGTGTGTTTCGCAACAAACACCTTTTGATCAGTAGGATGATAGAAATAATACCCTGATATTTCTTTAGGGTATCCCACGAATCTACATTTGTCGGATCTAGTCTTCAGCTTATCATGCTCAAACCTTTTGACATAAGCTGGACAACCCTAAGTCTTAACATGCTTAAGATTTGGTTTCCTCCCTGTCCATATCTCATATGGGGTCTTTGGGACGGATATGGTAGGTACCTTGTTAAGTAGGTATGCAGCCGATTCTAGGGCATAACCCAGAAGGATACTAGAAGGTCGGTAAAACTCATCATGGATCAAACCATGTCCAACAATGTTCAATTTCTCCTTTCAGATACACCATTTAACTGTGGCATCCCTGGTGGAGTCCATTGTGAGATTATACCATTTTCTTTCAGACAACTTAGAAACTCATTGGTCAAGTATTCACCTCCTCGATCCGATCGAAGAATCTTAATACTCTTACCAGTTTGCTTCTCTACTTCACTTTTGAATTCTTTGAACTTTTCAAACGATTCAGATTTGTATTTCATTAAATACACATATCCAAATCTAGAATGATCATCAGTTAAATTAATAAAATAAGAATACCCTCCTCGTGCATTCGTTGTCATAGGTCCACATACGTCTGTGTGTACCAACGCTAATAACTCTGTAACTTTTTCTCCTTTTCCACTAAAAGGAGATTTAGTCATCTTACCCATGAGACAAGATTCACAAGTTGGATATGATTTGTAATCAGATAGCTCTAAAAGCCCATCTTTATGCAACTTGGATAATCTTGTTTCATTGATATGACCAAGTCTACAGTGCCACATAAAGGTATAATTAACATCATCTCTTTTTCTTTTCTTAGTTTGTTCAATTTGAAGTATATTTTCATGCAAGTCAAGTATGTAACGTCCATTCAGTAGGTTCCCAACACCATATAAAACATTTTTATTATAAATAGAACATCTGTTGTTCTTTATTATAATATCAAAACCATCCATATCTAATACAGAAATTGAAATAATGTTTCTAATGAGTGTCGGAACATAATAACAATTATTTAAACTAATGAACTTGCCCAAAGGCAGTGCTAAACAATAAGTCCCTACAGTTAATGCAGCAACCTTTGCTCCATTTCCCACTCGTATGATGACTTCATCCTTTTTCAGCTTTCTACTTCTGCTTAGTCCCTGCACATTATTACATATGTAAGAATTACAGCCGGTATCAAATACCCAAATAGAATTTTGACTTTCAAAAAAATTAATTTCAATCATGAACAAACCTAGATCAGAAGTCGAAGCTTCTCCAAGCTTCTTCTGGTCCGCAAGATACTCCTTGCAGTTCCTCTTCCAGTGTCCCGGCTTATTGCAATGGTAGCAAATTCCTTTGCTATCTGGATCAGGTTTCTTTTTATCCTTTCTCTTCGCCTTGCCCTTAGCCTTCTTGTTTTTCTTCTTTTCAGAAGATACCTTGGGCCTCTTCCTTTTCTTGGAAGAATCATCCACTAGTAAGACTTGGTTCTTGTTGGATGAGAAGTGACCTTCAACAGTTTTCAGCATGTTAAGTAACTCAGGCAAGCTGACGTCCAACTTATTCATGTGAAAATTCACAAAAAATTGTGAGAAGGTGTCCGGGAGAGACTGCAAGATCAAATCTTTGCTTAACTCCCCATCCATCACGAACCCAAGCTGTCTAAGTTGTTCAATCAGATTGATCATCTTAAGGGCATGAGTCTTAATAGCAGTGCCCTCAGTCATACGAGATTGGAAGTGCTCCTTAGATATCTGATATCTAGCAGTCCTACTTTGCTCACCATACAACTCTTTGAGGTGCAGCAATATAGTAGAAGCATCCATAGTTTCATGCTGACGCTGAAGCTCGTTACTCATGGATGCGAGCATGATGCATTGAGCCAGGATTGCATCATCTTGCCACTTTCTGAAAGTAGCAATCTCTTCCTCAGAGGCTGTTTCTGCAACATTTGCAGGGACTGGAGAATTTAGGACATAAGAAATCTTTGCAGCAGTGAGAACAATTCTCAGATTCCTTAACCAGTCCGTGTAATTCGGTCCGGTCAGTTTGTTAGCATCAAGTATGCTACGCAATGATAGTGAGTTTGACATTTTTAAATTCTGCATGTGAAATAGACAACATTTTAGCATACATTCATTTAATTAATTACCAAAATAAATTAGGTCTTTATTTAAATTGGTATCTCCCACTATTTTCATCAAACTATATTACCCTCATTATATAGTTCGGTAATTCTAATTAAAGATTTGCTAGTGAGACTAAGGATCCCATTTCAAATGTATATAGCCTTGTGGTGACACAACAAACGATATATAAATAAATAGGTAGACAACTATTGTCAATTACATCTCTATGTAACTCCTTGTATTTTGCCTCTTAGATTATTTTGATCAAGTGGTGACACATCCGAACCAAAATTATCTAAGTTAAGTCCATCCAAGCACTTTCATATATGTGAAGAGAAAAATACCGTCCTTGTGGTGACACAACAAAACAGTAATGTTCAATTCCTTAATAAGTATCAAATGTGATAAAGCAACATCTTAAATATTTAATACTTGCCTTGTGGTGACACAACAAACTCATATTAAACATTTAATACTCTATTGTTTTACCATGCTAGAAGGCGACGTTCGATATTCCAAATATCTTTGAACGCTTGCGACTTAATATGATTTCTTTGAGGGGTTTATTATTATTAGTCTCATCTTGTTTAGCACGCATGCACATATATATATAAAATACGCGTCATATTATTTTACATGCGAAGCATGTTGGATAATATATAATATATATAGTAAGCATGCACATATAGAATACTATATTCTACCCGGATTGATTATGGACTTTTATTCTAGTTTGGTTCACTAGAGCCACCAAGTGAACCAAAAGCTCAAACCTAGGGTGCAAGAATTAAATTTAAATATAACTATTACATTTGAACCCGGGCTCCATTACAAACGGGTCTTCAAGCGCTCCTTGCTCCTTTGTCTCCAATTCTTCAAAATTAATTCTAACTAGTCCTATTACATAAACTATTTACAATAAATAGAAATCTTGATCAGCAGTCAAGGGGAAGTACATAGGAGGGAGATAGAATTTACATTAAGAAAAATTAGAGAAGACGAGGTACGCAGACCCCATTTATAAAAATCCATACATTCAAGCATCTTCTAAAATAAATCCAATCACACATTGGTCAATAGTCCATAATCAATCCCTATTTATTATCATACATATCTCTATATGTATCAATAAATAACATTCATCTCAATAAATAGGATATTATAATTAAAATAATATTCTCTCTTTATTAAAATAATTCAATGCTATAATTTATTTTTATATTCTTTATTTAAAGTATACAATATTTCTGTATATTTAAACTAATTATTTCGCTTCGTAATATAAATTGTTACATATATTTATCACATATAATAAAATACAAATTTTCAATTCTTATTTAAATATCTATCGGGAAATTTGAATTATTCTCTTTTCCCTTCTATAAATTATTTTCAACAATTTAACTGTAGTAAATATTATAATATATTCACTACATTAGAACATCCATACATTACACTCAATAATGTATTATATAATTTATTCAATAAAATGGTGGTTATACATTAAGTATATTTAATACCATCAATTTATCACATTAAAATAATTTAATATTATAAATTATTTTAACTTACTTATGTTAATCTTACCCATCTCAGTTCCTTTAAATAAATTGCTCCTACAATTGCTTTCATATAATAAATATATTTTACTATTATATTTATTATACACAAAAATCACCTATTGCATAGTTCTTACTCACTTATGCAATACAATCTCACTTTTCGAACTCCAGGTCGTGTACCTGAATCTTTATTTAATCATTGATGACTTTATTATTAAGTCTTAAATATCAGAGATATAACAATTGTTAGGTTTGTATATGATGCGAACATGCAATCAAATTACATAAATAAAGCGGAAGCGCGATAAAATCAGATTTTAAAATTTTATACAAACCATCACCATGATCAATCTATGTGCTCAATTAACGATATAAACGAAAGAGATAGAGATTAAGAAATTATACCCTCGCAGAACCGTGCTTCCTCGGGTACAAGTTCACCTCCAATTCCTTCGCGTTCTCCTTGAATTCCACCGACTAAATTCCTTTGCTTGATCAACGTTAGCTACCCAAGTGTTTGGCCTCTAGAGATGATCCACCAAGGAAGAATAGTTATTCAAGAAGTTGGGTGTTAGCAAAACCCTAGTTTCTATCTCTATAGAAATTACAAGTACTCTCCACAATCTAATGCAAGAGTGTGTAACTCTAATCTATGATAAGACTCCTCTTATTTATAGATGTAGGAATAACCATTCCCTAAACTATTTAGGATTAGGGTTTTTATTATAATTAAACTCTTTTAATTAATTATGCTCCTAATCCAATTAGGAATTCATGGGAGAGTACTTCTATTAATTAATTCTCAATCCCTATTAGGAATTAAATAATAGTAATAGTAATAATAATAATAAGACTCCTCTTATTAATTTATATTTAATATTTCTAAAATATTAAATAATAAATATTAAGCTATTTAATTTATTCTATCTCCATAGATTAAATTAAATACACTTAACTTATTAATATAATTATGACATTTACTTCTTAAATAAATATTTTTCTTTTGCGGTGTGACCCTTTAGGTTCTCCATATTAAACCGGCTGTGAATAAATCAATTAGAACAATTGTAATTTTATTTAAATAAATAAATTAAACTATTTAATTCATTTAAATAAATAATATTTATTCTACAATAAGGGTAAGCCCTCTTAGCGATCAACGACTTTCCAGATAATATAGATTTCAACATTAATCACAAAAGAACCTTTCAGTGAATAGTTACCGTACAATTCAAAGTATAACTCATCATACACAAAATACTATGATAATCTCAAGTCCAAGGATCACTTGTACTACTATCACTAGAGGAATTCCTATTGTCAGGCGAGTAAAACTCCATTAGGTATTTTCTTAGCGAGCCACGTTCAGTGAACTTATTCTCCAATAAGCACCTACATACTTGCTTTAGTGTTTCCACACAAATGCTTATGAGATCAATCATCCTCTTCTTAAGAGCAAGCATCGTATGTACTAATCTATCCGGATTCACTAATCCCCTATTTAGTAATCCAACGATTAGGAACGATTTTAGTTTGTGAGCTATCTTGAATTTAGATCTCATTAGCATGATCACCATCATGATTCTAAAAGCATTGCTCAAAACTATGGGTTTATCACATTTAATATAACAGCACCATGTAGATAATATAAAATGCCTTTTAAGAAAATCAATTCTTTTATTAATAAATGATTAAGATTACAAAGTATATGCTACATCATATCAAATATGATTGGCTTGTGTGCATACTACTTTCAACAATAACAACTTATTAACTTATTAGACTTGCTCATAGGCAATGATGCTAAACTATAAGTTCCTACGGCTAATGTTGTGACACCCCCAAATTCAGGTACCAATACCTCGAATTTCGTGTTCACGATAAAGTACATCCATACACCTCTAAACAACATAAATTAACTAATGCGGAATAAATAAACATATGTTGTTCATTACAAAAGGTTTACTAGGGTCCCAAGGTCTATAACCTTAAATAAATACATCGCAGAATACAATAATAATACAAAACGATTCCACGATTACGTAACGGAATAGTACATATAACTATTCCTTAAGCTTTCCTTTGCCTTTGCTCGCTTTGGAACTCTCCGGCTTAACTGCAATAGGTTCATGATATAGCAAGGGTGAGTAACTACTTTGCTCAGCAAGTTTAAGATGAATAAAGAAGATATATCATTAATGGATGAGAATAATAATCGCACAGTTCAATAATTTAAGAACATTGAAGAAGTAGCTGACAATATAATCAAAGTTCAAATGAAAATAATGAATATTGATTATTTACTGCTGAATGGTCCAATAGACCATGAACTATTTGGCCAAAGGATCAGTCATTCAACTGATCCTTTTAAACGCCTGGCCCATCAGTAGTACTCGATGGGATCAGCCTCTCGTACCCTATGTATATGCATAACATTTAACTCTGACTGCATCAGATAACCGATAAATTAAAATCCCCTAATAAGGGTTGCTCTCTCAGTCCAAGAATCCGCACCAACAATCGGTTTGGATAACTTTTAAAATAATAACTTGTACATGTCTAGCCGAAACAAAAGGCGTAGACTATTTCTTTAGACAATTCATGAATGAAGAACTTAACATTTCACAGTCCAACAACAAATCATGAAATCGAATGCACAAGGTACGAATATCAATAATTATCTTTGATGTGGAATAATCAACAATAATTAATCCACTAATATAATTTGAAACTAATAGCTCGACTTGAGTCTTGAAACTTGCAACAATATACAACATTTGAATAAAATAGGAAACTTGCTCAAATATAAGGGTTGAGTAAGTTTAAGAAACCTGCATTCAATATATAAAAAGAATGAAGTTAGGGAACTTTCCCAACACAAGGGTTAGACAAGCATTAGGAAACTTGCCTGGTGCGTCTGCTATAATATTACAACACACGCTCCTTAATATCTACACAATTAAGTACATATTCACATAACAATTAGTCACATACTAGATGCCAAATAATGGTTTATATTACTCTATAATGTTTCATTCTTATAAGAAACAAAATATTAAACAATATTATACACATTAGTTACATCGCTACGACGCTTGCGCGTCCGCACGCCAACCTCGCCTATTCGAATGCCCAAGCGACACGCATCGCGTACGTCTAGTACACACATTCGATTTATCTAATACTCATTGCTTAATGCTAAGTATCGTTATAATTTATAACATTCATGTTTTAGGACTTTGAACAATGTCTTTATTGTCGAAAGCATTACATGTTGTACACGCGCATGACCGACCCCTTCTGTTTACACAATAGCCCTAAAAACGGTCAATATCAAAATTGCTCCAGGTAGTAAATTTTAATTCTAATTAATGGAAGTTATAGGTCTATCTCTAAGCTTTCTGGATCATCTTGAATCATTCAATTTGGAGTTTATATGAGAAAGTTAGGTCCGTTTTACTAAAGGAGGTCTGCATCGCACAACGAGCTCGCCCCGGAGTGCTTGTGCTCGCCCCAGAGTGCTTGTGCTCGCCCCAGAGTGATTGTGCTCGCCCCAGAGGGCTTGTGCTCGCCCCAGAGGGCTTGTGCTCGCCCCGGATGAGCTGGTGCTCGCTCCAGAGGGCTTGTGCTCGCCCCAGAGGGCTTTTGCTCGCCCTAGAGGGCTTTTGCTCGCCCCAGATGAGCTTGTGCTCGCCCCAGAGTGTTTGTGCTCGCCCCAGAGGGCTTGTGCTCACCCTAGAGGGCTTGTGCTCGCCCCGGATGAGCTTGTGCTCGCCCCAGAGGGGTTGAGATCGCCCCTAGGCCATATGAGCTCGCCCTAAGCCAAATGAGCTCGCCTTAAGCCAAATGAGCTTGCCTCCTCTCTGTCGAGCTTGCTTAGGCCAAATGAGCTCGCCTGGAAGGGATGAGCTCGCCCCTAGAACAAATGTGCTCGCCCCCGAAGGGTTGAGCTCGCCACTAGGCCATATGAGCTCGCCCCCGAAGGGCTCCTCTCTGCCGAGCTCGCCAACAAGCTCTGTTTTGGCACCCAAACTTCAAACCTTCATAACGTCTTCGTTACAACTCGGAATTAGGCCATTTCAGAGGCTATGGAAAGCTTACAACATGAACTATAAGACTCCTATACATTCATACACTTGTAGCATTAACCAAAATTATCAAACATCAAAATATCTACAATGGTCCTCTAAATTCGTCCAACAGTCCATATTCATGTCCATAGTTCATTGTTCTTCATGTTCTTTATCCTTCTTAAGCATAGGTACGAATTTATTGCGTTTTTGTTCCACTTTGATGTTATTAATGGCTTACATAACCTCTTAACAACATATATAAACATCCAACACAAATAAAAACAACAAGAATCGTAGCAAAGCCAGCCTCATAAGCTTAAAAGCTCTACAACCATGAAACTTTGAAAACCCTAACCAAAATCAGATGGAAATGGGTTAAATGAGATGATTACCTCTTCTAATCCCTCCAAGATGCTAGAGAGCTTACTAGGCTAGGCTTGAGACTCTTTTTCTTCCTTCCTTGCTGCACCCGAGACTCTCCTCCTCTCCTTTTTCCTTCACTCGCTGCTCCTTCCTCTCGAGCTCTCTTCTTTCTTCTTCCTCCAAGTTTCTTCCTCTTCTTCTTCCTTTGTTCTTGTTCTTCAGCACTCTCTCTCTAACAGCAGCTCTCTCTCTCTCTACCTGCTGGTGGAATGGTTTGAATGGGATGCAAGAGAGAGATGGAATGGTTTGAATGGAATGGGAAAGTGGAGGAGTAAATTTGGGAGAAAATGGGTGTGGTGCTCAAGGTTGGCCAACAAATTCAAACTAGCCAGCAACCTCCCTCTTTGCTCTCATTTGATTGGTCTAATGTGGTTGGGTGGTTCCCACTTGGAGTAACAAGCCAAAATAAATACCCGAAAATACCAAAAATATATCCGAAAACTCCCACTTTTGTACCAAAACTGGTAAATAAGTCTACCCAAAATTAAAATGGGTACTCCCATAAATATTGGGACGCATAAAAAAATAATTATTATGGAATTTGTCCAAATATTCGGAACACCCATATAATACATTTCGGATACGGATAAAATCACGTATCAGCTCAAATCAAATTTTCGACGCTTGAAAAAATTATCCGTCCGCATACACGTATTTATGAAATTATTCAACATCGATAAAGACACAAAAATTTTATGACGTGAATAGTGTCTTGGGAAACGTTCCCCGTGAATAGTGATGTAGCGACGTTACGCGAAATCAATTATTCACTTATTCACAGTCTGCTGTACCAATTCAGGTCCCAACAGTCTCCATTCACCTACTTCGTCCCAACACAAAGGTGTTCGGCACTTCCTTCCGTATAATGCTTCGTACGGCGGCATGCCAATACTTGCATGATAACTGTTATTATAGGTAAACTCCACCAATGGTAGCTGGTCGTCCCAGCTGCCTCTAAAATCCATCACACATGCTCTAAGCATGTCCTCCAGCATCTGAATTGTTCGTTCGCTCTGCCCATCCGTTTGAGGATGATACGCTGTACTCAACCTCAACTGAGTTCCCACTCTTTCTTGTAAGCTCTTCCAGAAATTCGACGTGAAACGCGGATCTCTATCAGATACAATAGATACCGGCACTCCATGTCGTGACACAATCTCTTTCACATATAACTTTGCTAGCTGCTCCAGATTATACCTTATCTTGATCGGTAGAAAATGTGCAGATTTAGTTAAACGATCCACGATCACCCAGATCGCGTCGTAACCCTTCTGAGTTGGTGGAAGCCCCAACAGAAAATCCATCGTGATATGTTCCCACTTCCACTCCGGAATCTCCAGCGGTTGTAGCAGTCCACCAGGTTTCCGATGTTCCGCTTTTACCCTCTGACATGTCAAACATCGCCTAACACATTCCGCAACCTCCCTCTTCATGTTCGACCACCAAAAATGTTAGTGCAAATCCTGATACATCTTGGTACTACCAGGGTGTATCGAGTACCTTGTAGAATGAGCTTCTTGCAAAATCTCTTCTCTCAACTCCGGAACCATCGGTATCCAGATCCTCCCTTCAAACCTTAGCAGTCCTATGCTATCGGTTTTGTACTTCAATTCCTCTCCATCTGAGATTCGCTTCTTTATGGCAACACATTCGTCATCCTTTTCTTGAGCTTCCTTTACCCTGTCTAATAAAGTCGGACTTGCCTCTACTGCGAACAGTTTCTCGTCTGCATTCGTCGGATACTTGACTTCCAACTCCAGTCTTTCCATATCCTTAATCAGTTCCTCTTGAGCTGTCAGCATCATTAACTTATCTCTGCCCTTCCTACTTAGAGCATCAGCTACTACATTGGCCTTACTGGGATGGTATAGAATCTCACAATCGTAGTCCTTGATCAACTCCAATCATCGCCTCTGCCTCATGTTTAGTTCCTTTTGAGTGAAAATATACTTCAGACTTTTGTGGTCTGTGTATATCTCACACTTCTCCCCATACAGGTAGTGCCTCCAAATCTTTAAAGCAAACACCACTGCCGCTAGTTCCAGGTCATAAGTCAGATATCCCTTCTCATAGTCATTCAGCTGCCGTGACGCGTACGCAATGACCTTCCCATGCTACATCAACAAGCATCCAAGGCCTTTGCGTGACGCATTACTGTACACCACAAATTCCCCTGTATTATCTAGCAGTGATAACACAGGTGCTTCACTAAGTTTCTTCTTTAACTCCAAGAAACTCTCTTCGCACTTATCCGTCCATACAAACTTCACAGTCTTCCTTATCAAATTTGTCAACGGTGTCGTTATCTTTGAAAAGTTTTGAATAAACCTCTGATAGTAACTCGCCAATCCCAAGAAACTTTGAACTTCTGTCGGCGTTTTTGGCTGCTCCCAGTTTATTACCGCTTCTACTTTGGCAGGATCCACTGATACACCATCCTTGTCAATTACGTGGCCCAAAAACTACACCCTTTGTAGCCAAAATTCGCACTTGGAAAACTTTGCATAAAGCTTCTCCCTTCTTAGTGTTTCCAGGGCTATCCTCAAATGCTCGACGTGTTCCTCCTCCGTCTTCGAGTAGACTAAAATGTCATATATGAAAATGACAACAAATTTATCTAGGAATTGCTTGAACACTCTGTTCATCATGTCCATAAATGCTGCTGGCTCGTTCGTTAGCCCAAATGACATCACCAAAAACTCAAATTGTCCATATCGAGTTCTAAATGTTGTCTTTGGAATATCCTCCTACCTCACCTTCAGTTGGTGATATCCCATCCTCAAGTCAATCTTCGAAAAGTATTTCGCTCCATTCAATTGGTCAAACAAATCATCGATCCTGGGCAACGGGTACTTGTTCTTAATCGTGGCTTTGTTCAACTCCCAATAGTCAATGCAAAGCCTAAGCGATCTGTCTTTCTTCTTTACAAATAGTACTGGCGCTCCCCATGGAGATACACTCGGACGAATATACCCCTTATCTAGTAAATCCTGCAATTGAACCATCAGTTCTTTCATTTCCACTGGCACCATCCTGTACGGTGCCTTTGAGATCGGTGCGGTTCCCGGTACCAAATCGATTGCAAACTCGACCTCTCTGTCTGGTGGTAAACCCGGTAACTCATCTGAGAAAACATCTGGGAATTCCCTTACTACAGGTATCTGACCCAGCTCACCCTTTACTTTTCGGGTATCAACCACGTGAGCCAGATAACCTATACAACCTTTCCTTAGTAATTTCTTCGCTTGCATCATCGTCAGACAACGAGATTGTCTAGGCGATTTACTCCCATAGAATACAACCCTCGACTTATCTGGAGTCTTCAGGTGTATACATTTCTTTTGGCAGTCAATCACAGCTCCATGATTAGACAACTAATCCATCCCAAGAATCACATCAAATTCTCCTAGTCGTATCGGAATTAAACCTACACTCAGTTTATGCCCATTTATCTCAGCACAACAATTTCTATGGATGTGTTCTACAGGAATAACTTCTTTATTAGCTACTTCCATGTTCATAGGATTCTCTAGTTTCTCACGAGGTAAATTTAACCATTTAGCAAAATCTTTCGAAAGAAATGAACAGGTAGCACTCGAATCAAATAATACATATGCACTGATATTATTGATCGAAATAATACCTGACACCACGTCCTTTGACTCCACCGCATCCTGAACAGTCATGTTAAAAGTGCGTGCCGTTGGTCTGTTTGTTTGGCTAGCCGGTCCTCCAATATTCAGCCTGTTGTTATTGTTGTTGTTGTTGTTCCTATTACCACTTGTTGCATCCCCCTTCCTTTTTGGGCAATCCTTGATTTGATGATCTGGTGCTCCACATGAGAAGCATCCTGTTTTCTTTCCCTTTGGGCATTGAGGAGCAAAGTGTCCCTGTTGCCCACAGTTGAAACAAACTCATTTTCCTTTCATGCACTCTCCAGAGTGATTCTTTCCACAATTGTTGCACTTATTACTCTTCTTAACCTCTCCTCCAGACTTGTTGCCACCGGAAGATTGGCTATCACTCCATTTCCTTTTATTCGGGTTACTTCCCCCGCTGCTGCCTCCCTTGCTTCCTTCGTGACCCTTCTTTTTGTCTTGATTGAACTTTGCTAGAGCCTCGTTGCCTCCTTCGGCGATGATGGCCCTTTCCAACAACGTAGAAAATGTGTCAATCCTTAGAACTGCCACCCTACTATACACCCACGGTTTCAGGCCTGTGACGCCCCCAAATCCGGGTTTCCTAACCTCGAATTCGGTGCTCACGATACTCAACGACAAACATACTTTCTAACTAAATGCGGAATAATAAATATACATTATTTATTGAAATAATAATAAGGTCTTGCAATCTTGGTCCCAAGGTTCTTTAACCTTAACATAAAACGTACCCTTAATACAATAAAAGGTTCACTTAATCAAACAACATTCAAGAATAACTAGTACATAGGCACTATCGGGCGACTATTCTTGCACCTTCCCTTTTCCTTTGTCTCCTCTAGACATTTCTGCCTTAGCTGAAATAAAGATCATGATATAGCAAGGGTAAGCAACTAATTTTCTTAGCAAGTATATACACAAAGAGATATATCATGATAGAAGGAAATTTCGCTTTCAATGTTCAACAACAGTATAGCATTGTGAAGAATTATGAATTATCAGTCAACAGTTGAATATTCGAATAATTGAATGTCAATGACTGAGTGGTTTGAAATAACCAAGGACGTTTACCAAGGTTCTCAGCATGTAAGCTGGACCTCTTAAAAAGTTTTGGTAATCGAGGGGATCAGCCTCTCATACCCCGTGATTTATGCATAAACACTTAATAACCAGCATTGATATCATGCCTTAAACAAGTTTATCCTTTTCTCAGCCAAGAGTTCTTACCACAACAATTTAATGAGAACAGCTTTTAAAATACCATTGTCTTAACCAATTTAGACATGCTGGATCTAGCTGATACAAATAGCATAGATCGATCTCATAAACAATTCGTACTGGAAAGAACTTTAATTAAATTTACAGTTCAATCATAATAGGATAGGAATTCAATTGCACAATGTGCGAATCTCAATAATCAGTATAGATGTGAATAATCGACAATAATTATTCACTAACATTCTTCGAAAATAATAACTCGAGATTGAGTTAGGGAACTTGCCTGTCTGCTCAGCTACAAATAATTCTAGCTTTAACTAATTGGCCTTGAAGAACCTAACATTGATAATCTATCAATTAGTACTGCGTAGTTGTATATCGACACGCTTACTTATGCTATTTATTTAACAATTAAGCAAATTACATAGCACACATAAACTATCGTAAATCCTATAAGACACTTAATTGATCCTTAGGTTGATGGTTTAATTAATTACCAATGTTTCCCTTAAGTGATAAACACTTATTAAACCCTTAAACAATTAATAATAATTGTTCAATTGATTAACATTACTCTTTCTTAAGTAATATTTATTTATTAAACCCTTAAGCAATTTATTTTGATTGTTTCATTAATGGGTTATTAAGCTCTCTCTATTTTATTGACTCTATCTTCAATTAATTACTATTAAATAGTAATTAATTAATTATCTTTAGTCATTATTATTAATAGTACTTAATAACTAATTATATTCACTTATTATTTAATTATTAATTAAATAATAATCAAATTATAAATTTTAATTGTCTTTAATTATTATTTAAGATTAAATAATAATTAATTAGGTTTGTTTATTATTTAACGTTAATCAAATAATTAATTAGTGCGTAACGATTATCTTTAGTTATTATTTAATAATAAATAATAGATAATTAGATTTATTTATTATTTAAAATTAAATAATAAATAATTAATTAGTAAATATGAATTATCTTTAGTTATTATTTAATAATAAATAATAACTAATTAGATTTATTTATTATTTAAGATTAATCAAGTAATAAATAATTACTTAGTGAATAAGAATTATCTTTAGTTATTATTTAATAAATGATAACTAATTAGGTTTATTTATTATTTAAAGTTAATCAAATAATAAATAATTAATTAGTGAGTAATAATTATCTTTAGTTATTATTTAATAATAACTAATTAAGTTTATTTATTATTTAATGTTAATCAAATAATAAATAACTAATAAGTGAGTACTAATTATCTTTAGTTATTATTTAATAATAAATAATAACTAATTAGGTTTATTTATATTTTAAAATTAATCAAATCATAAATAATTAATTTACAATTCTTAATTATCCTTAATCATTATTTAATAATAATTAATCAATTACTTAACTTTATTTACTATTTAAACATAATTAAATAACAAATAGTTAATTTTTTTTTCTAATTTTCGTTCTTGATTTCCAGATTTGGGGTCTTTCACCAAAACCTTCATAAAACGAAATCTACAACTTCGATTTACGATCCGTCGATTTTGTTGGATTCGTATCTTCCTGAACTACACTTTTCATTTATCAAACATCAAATTTGGTTATGTTTAGGTCTCGGAAAATAGGCTCAAAGTCAGGGGTCAGCAAGGTTGTTCAACAGTTGGCATGCTTTGGTAATAAATTCATGGTTTGCTCATTTTTCAACATATTTGAGTGATTCAAAAGGGATTTTGTCCCTAACCTATGGATCTAGCATATCAATAAAGAAAATCACAAGATCCCTTTATAGATTTCAAAATGACAAGCATATAACAACCTTTTTCAAACAAAATTTCCGGAAATCTCCTCTACTTCCTTTCTTCTAAATTTTTCCAACATAAACTCACACATATGAACAAGCAAACCATTATATATTCAAGATCTAACCTTATCATAAGGTTCTAGCCATCAAGAACATAAAACTTCAAGGATCTATGTCCAAACACATTAAAATAGCTTAAAGTTTGGAGTTATACCTTTTTGATTTCTTCTTCTTCTTTTCCTTCCCAAAATAGGTTGTGAATGGGGATGGCCTAAACAATCAAGACCTTCTTCTTTCTCCCACAAGATTTGTTCTTGCTTTTTCTTCAAACTCTCTCTCTAACACTCTCTCTATACTTGGTGAATAATGAACCAACCTCACTATCATTGGTGAGGGGTCCTATTTATAGGAAAGTAGAGACCGTGGGCAAAATAGTCATTAACCATGACTAGGCAAGGGCAATTTGGTCAATTCATCAATAATAGGAAGCTTCCTAGCAACTTCCTCAAGGGTATTTTAAACATTACCCAACTTCTTTTAAGGTTAAAATAGTCTTTTCGCAAAATCTTAATTATCCATTAGTTATTAACCATTCTTCATTGGTTATTAGACATTGGTTATTATCTTGTCATAATTACATTGTTTAAACACAATGGTTATTATCCCGCCATAATTACATTGGTTATTAACCACTTGGATATACAATGGTTATTGCCCCTTCATAATTACCTTGGTTATTAACCACTCTTGGCCATTTTAGTCATTACACACCAATTCCTACACTTGACTCACATATGGTTATTTCTTAGCCATAGTTATATCATACCTGCCAACACAAGTATAGACATAGCTTATACATCTCCCACCAATTAACCCAAGTTGGTTTAAATAGAACACAACGTTAACTCATTAAATTAAATTAGATTTAATTAATAAGGATGTTCAAAATTCACGGGCATTACATCCCTCCCCCCTTATAAAAATTCCGTCCTCGGAATTGCAAAAATAGGATTACTCAAATAACTGAGGGTAATTTGCTCTCATCTTCTCTTCGAGTTCCCATGTGGCTTCTTCCATCGCGTGATTCCTCCAGAGTACTTTAACCGAATGAATGGTTTTATTCCTCAGCGTTTGCTCCTTCCTATCAAGTATTTGGACAGGAATCTCCTCGTACGATAAGTCCTTTTCGACTTGAATTGGCTCATAGGAGATGACATGCTTGTAATCTGGCTTATACGGACGCACCACTGATACATGAAACATGTTGTGAATGTGCTCAAGTTCAGGAGGTAATGCTACCTCGTACGCCACTTCGCCTACTCTCCTTAATATTTCAAAAGGTCCTATGAATCTAGGGCTCAGCTTGCCCTTCTTCCCAAAATGGATCTTCCCTTTCCAGGGAGATACCTTCAGAAACACATAACTACCAACTTCAAAGTCTCGTTTCTGATGATGTAAGTCGGCTACTTCTTCTGACGATCCTGGGCTGCTACTAACCACTGTCTTATTACTTTAATGATTTCCACGGTTTGTTGTACCAATTCTGGTCCCAACAATCTCCGTTCACCAACTTCATCCCAACACAACGGCGTTCGACACTTTCTTCCATATAACGCTTCGTACGGTGGCATACCGATGCTAGCGTGATAACTATTGTTGTAAGCGAACTCTACTAAGGGCAAATGATCGTCCCAGCTGCCACCTAAGTCCATCACAACTGCCCGGAGCATGTCCTCTAGGGTCTGAATTATTCGCTCGCTCTGACCGTCGGTCTGAGGATGATATGCCGTACTCATTCTCAATTGTGTTCCCATTCTTTCCTGTAGACTTCTCCAAAAATTTGACGTGAAGCGCGGATCTCTTTCAGATACAATAGACACCGGTACTCCATGTCGCGATACTATCTCCTTCACGTAGAGTTTCACCAACTGTTCCAATTTGTACCTGATCTTGATCGGTAGAAAGTGGGCAGACTTGGTCAAACGATCTACGATCACCCAGATGGCGTCTAGACCCTTTTGTGTTGTCGGGAGTCCTACCACAAAATCCATAGTGATGTGCTCCCACTTCCACTCGGGAATCTCTAAGGGTTGCAACAATCCGCTCGGCCGTTGGTGCTCTGCCTTGACCCTCTGACAAGTTAAACACCGGCTGCTGCTCTGGCTGCTCTCCAATAGGTGGGGGTCTATTTCGCATGGCTTCTGCCAGTAACTCAGAAAATGCTCTCATTGGGTCTGGATGGCCCTGAGTGTTATTAACCGATTCCTCAACCCTTTGGTTTCGAGGTCGTCCTCTTGGCGCCATGATCTGATAAAAGAAAATCGTCGGCTTTTACTACTAGATTTATGCCATATGCAAGAAGTCATTTAAGTTAACAATTGCATTTATAACCACATGTCACTGTTTCAATACAACCAAACTCAACATGTGGCATACTTCTATAAACGCTAAATGACATGGCCTGCCAACCATTAACTATCCCCTAACAAACAAAAGTGGGGAAAAATAACCTTCCACCCCTCTATCAGAAATAAAATTGGGGTTCATCTACTATCCCGTGCACGCTACAAGCATAGAGATTTACAACATAAGTAAGCCCCTAATACAACAAAAGTGGTACCTACTGCAAACATAATGCTAAAAATAACACATCACCACCTGCTACGGCGAATTGCAACCCTAAGCTCCCGTCGAGCCAGCCTGTCGACCACTCGGCGCCTAATCACGCGCCTGCTGCTCCCCTCATCCCTGGGGTACCTCCTCACCCTGTCCCTCAACCTGCCTATGGAAGTAGTCAAGCCTAAACGGAGGGAATCAATCTCTGTAGTTCGGGCTGCCAACTGCTCTATAGCCTCATCTCGCTCCAGACGAGTAGTCTCCAACTGATCCTCTACCCGCTCTATCTGTCCTACTAACACCACATTCCTCTCTAAGAGATCATAAACCATCACACCAAGCTGAACAGAAACCCCACGCCGACTGTGAACCTCTGCCTCTAGCTCGGCAATCCTCTGGTCCTTTTCTTGCAGCTTCTGGATTAACTCAGCCTTTTCCCCCAAAGTCTGATACGCTAATGACCTGTACTGCTCCTCTCGGTCCTGGTGATCCTAGTTCTGCTCCTCTGAGTGGGCTACTCGATCCCCGAGCTCCTCATTCCTAGTTGTCAGCTCTTCGATGATGTCACTAGCTGTAGTGCCCATGCCATCTGCATACTCAGGCGGCTCATCATCCTCCGTCACTGGATCCTCCTTGCGGTCCTCATCCTCCCCCTCATCGCTTAACAGCCTCAGCACTCTCCTGGTAACTGGCTCCTCCTCAGAACGATACTCGGCCTCAGACTCATCCCTAGTGTCCATCATCTCTGGCTCACTCGGCTGCACCTCCACTAAATGCCCTGCGTCCACATGAATGTCTGTGAACTCCACCTCTCTAGCAGGACTGGACTTTCCCATCTCAGACATCCTACAACCACAGACAAAACAAATAGACAACAAGATGTTAGTGCCACAATAAAATATATTCATTGATAAAATGAAATGATATTTTATCATGCACAACTCGGCTCGATGGATTTTCACAATCCACCTCCAGACATGGTCATCAAATGAATCTCCTCGATCCATCACCTAGCGTACTCAATACGAGTTTGATACTAAGGTTATACCCTAGGTTTTGCATTCCTAAAGTTCATAACCTATAGCTCTGATACTAACCTGTGACACCCCCAAATTCAAGTACCAATACCTCGAATTTGGTGCTCACGATAAAGTACATCCATACACCTCTAAAAAACATAAATTAACTAATGCGGAATAAATAAACAGATGTTGTTCATTATAAAAGGTTTACTACATTCCCAAGGTCTATAACCTTAGATAAATACATCACAAAATACAGTAATAATACAAAATAATTCCACGATTACATAATGGGATAGTACATATAACTATTCCTTAAGCTTTCCTTTGGCTTTGCTTGCTTTGGAACTCTCCGGCTTAACTGCAATAGGTTCATGATATAGCAAGGGTGAGCAACTACTTTGCTCAGCAAGTTTAAGATGAATAAAGAAGATATATCATGAATGAATGAGAAAAATAATCACACAGTTCAACAATTTAAGAACATTGAACAAGTAACTGACAATATAATCAAAGTTCAAATGAAAATAATGAATATTGATTATTTACTGCTGAGTGGTCCAATAGACCATAAACTATTTGGCCAAAGGATCAGTCATTCAACTGACCCTTTTAAATGTCTGGCCCGTCAGTAGTACTCGAGGGGATCAGCATCTCGTACCCTATGTATATGCATAACATTTAACTCTGACTGCATCAGATAACCGATACATTAAAATCCCCTAATAAGGGTTGCTCTCTCAGTCCAAGAATCCGCACCAACAATCGGTTTGGATAACTTTTAAAATAATAACTTGTACATGTCTAGCCGAAACAAAAGGCGTAGACTATTTCCTTAGACAATTGATGAATGAAGAACTTAACATTTCACAGTCCAACAACAAATCATGAAATCGAATGCACAAGGTACGAATATCAATAATTATCTTTGATGTGGAATAATCAACAATAATTAATCCACTAATATAATTTGAAACTAATAGCTCGACTTGAGTCTTGAAACTTGCAACAATATACAACATTTGAATAAAATAGGAAACTTGCTCAAATGTAAGGGTTGAGTAAGTTTAAGAAACCTGCATTCAATCTATAAAAAGAATGAAGTTAGGGAACTTGCCCAACACAAGGGTTAGACAAGCGTTAGGAAACTTGCCTCGCGCGTCTGCTACAATATTACAACACACGCTCCTTAATATCTACACAATTATGTACATATTCACATAACAATTAGTCACATACTAGATGCCAAATAATGGTTTATATTACTCTATAATGTTTCATTCTTATAAGAAACAAAATATTAAACAATATTATACACATTAGTTACATCGCTACGACGCTTGCGCGTCCGCACGCCAACCTCACCTATTTGAATGCCCAAGCGACACGCATCGCGTACGTCTAGCACACCCATTCGATTTATCTAATACTCATTTCTTAATGCTAAGTATCATTATAATTCATAACATTCATGTTTTAGGACTTAGAATAATGTCTTTTATTGTTGGAAGCATTACACGTTGCACACGCACATGACCGACCCATTCTGTTTACACAACAGCCCTAAAAACGGTCAATATCAAAATTGCTCCAAGTAGTAAATTTAAATTCTAATTAATGAAAGTTATAGGTCTATCTCTAAGCTTTCCGGATCATCTTGAATCATCCAATTTGGAGTTTATATGAGAAAGTTAGGTCCGTTTTACTAAAGGAGGTCTGCATCGCACAACGAGCTCGCCCCGGAGTGCTTGTGCTCGCCCCAGAGTGCTTGTGCTCGCCCAAAGTGATTGTGCTCGCCCCAAAGGGCTTGTGCTCACCCCAGATGAGCTGGTGCTCGCTCCAGAGGGCTTGTGCTCGCCCCAGAGGGCTTGTGCTCGCCCAGAGGGCTTTTGCTTGCCCCGGATGAGCTTGTGCTCGCCCAGAGTGTTTGTACTCGCCCAGAGGGTTTGTGCTCACCCCGGATGAGCTTGTGCTCGCCCCGGATGGGGTTGAGCTTGCCCTATAAGCCAAATGAGCTCGCCCTATAAGCCAAATGAGCTCGCCCTAAGTCAAATGAGCTCGCCTCCTCTCTGTCGAGCTCACCTAGGCCAAATGAGCTCGCCTCCTCTCTGTCGAGCTCGCCTAGGCTAAATGAGCTCGCCCGGAAGGACTGAGCTCACCCCTAGAACAAATGTGCTCGCCCCCAAATGGCTGAGCTCGCCCCTAGGCCATATGAGCTCGCCCCCGAAGGGCTCCTCTCTGTCGAGCTCGCCAACAAGCTCTGTTTTGGCACCCAAACTTCAAACCTTCATAACTTCTTCGTTACAACTCAGAATTAGGCCATTTCAGAGGCTATGGAAAGCTTACAACATGAACTATAAGAATCCTATACATTCATACACTTGTAGCATTAACCAAAATTATCAAACATGAAAATATCTACAATGGTCCTCTAAATTCATCCAACAGTCCATGTTCATGTCCATAGTTCATTGTTCTTCATGTTCTTCATCCTCCTTAAACATAGGTACGGATTTATTGCGTTTTTGTTCCACTTTGATGTTATTAATGGCTTACATAACCTCTTAACAACATATATAAACATCCAACACAAATAAAAACAACAAGAATCACAACAAAGCCAACCTCATAAGCTTAAAAGCTCTACAACCATGAAACTTTGAAAACCCTAACCAAAATCAGATGGAAATGGGTTAAATGAGATGATTACCTCTTCTAATCCCTCTAAGATGCTAGAGAGCTTGCTAGGCTAGGCTTAAGACTCTTTTTCTTCCTTCCTTGCTGCACCCGAGCCTTTCCTCCTCTCCTTTTTCCTTCACCCGCTGCTCTTTCCTCTCGAGCTCTCTTCTTTCTTCTTCCTCCAAGTTTCTTCCTCTTCTTCTTCCTTATTCTTGTTCTTCAGCACTCTCTCTCTCTCTCTAACAGCAGCTCTCTCTCTCTCTACCTGCTGGTGGAATGGTTTGAATGGGATGCAAGAGAGAGATGAAATGGTTTGAATGGAATGGGAGAGTGGAGAAGTAAATTTGGGAGAAAATGGGTGTGGTGCTCAAGGTTGGCCAACAAATTCAAACTTGTCGGCAACCTCCTCTTTGCTCTCATTTGATTGGTCTAATGTGGTTGGGTGGTTCCCACTTGGAGTAACAAGCCAAAATAAATACCCAAAAATACCAAAAATATATCCGAAAACTCCCACTTTTGTACCAAAACTGATAAATAACTCTATCCAAAATTAAAATGGGTACTCCCATAAATATTGGGACGCATGAAAAAATAATTATTATTGAATTTATCCAAATATTTGGAACACCTATATAATACATTTCGGATACGGATAAAATCACGTATCAGCTCAAATCAAATTTCCGACGCTTGGAAAAATTATCCGTCCGCATACACGTATTTATGAAATTATTCAACATCGATAAAGACACAAAAATTTTATGACGTGAATAGTGCCTCAGGAAACGTGCCCCGTGAATAGTGATTTAGTGACGTTACGCGAAATCAATTATTCACTTAATTAAAACTATAACGCGTAAAATTTCATGCATTCACACAATTCAGGTTGTCACACAACCTTTAAACATGCAACACAAAAATAATATTAATAAAATATAATATATTCATTAATATTCAAAAATTCGAATTACAAGGTAATTTCAGAATTCCCGGTCATTACAAATATAGCAACCTTTGCTCCATTCCCTACACGTAAGATTACTTCCTCTTTGTTTTAGCCTTCTACTTCTGCTTGTTCTCTGCATTGAATTGAATATGTAAGAACTACAGCCGGTATCCATTACCCAAGTAGAAACTTGACTTACAGAAAGATTTATTTCAATTATGAACAAACATGTATCTGTAACCGAAGTTTTTAAGCTTCTTTTGGTCAGCCTATGCAAGATACTCCTTGCAGTTTCATTTCCTATATCAAGGCTTATTATAGTGAAAGCAAACTCCTTTGCTATCTACATCAGTTTTGTTCTTATTGTCCTTTGTTTTTTCCTTTTCTTATACCTTCTTTGAATTGTCAGAAGATCCTTTGGCCCTCTTCCGCTTCTTAGAAGAATCATCTACCAGTAAGACTTGGTTTTTCTTGGTTGGAAAGTAACTCTCAGCATTTTTTCAACATGTTAGGCAAATCAGGCAGGCTAACATCTGGCTTGTTCATGTGAAATTTCATAACAAATTATGAGAAAGAGTCCTAGAGTGACTGCAAGATCAGATCTTGGCTCTACTCTCCATCCATGACAAAACCCTGTTGTCTTAATTGTTCAATCAAATTGATCATTTTGAGGACATGTGTCTGTATTGTAGTGCCATCAGTCATTCTAGATCGGAAGAGTTCTTTAGATTTCTAGCAGTCCTACTTTCCTCACCTTACAACTACTTGAGGTGTAGGATTATAGTAGGAGCATCCATTGTTTTATGCTGACGCTGAAGCTCGTAACTCATGGATGTGAGCATGATGCATGAGCCAACTATGCATCATCTTGCCACTTTTTAAAAGTAGCAAGTTCTTCTTCAGAGGCATTTCTGTAACTGTTGCAGGGATAGGCGTATTAAGGACATAAGATAGCTTTTTAGCCTTGAGAACTATTCTTAGATTCCTTAACCAGTCCGTGTAATTCGGTCCGGTTAATTAGCATCTAATATGCTCTGTACTGATAGTAAATTAGACATTATAAAATACTGTAAATGAATTTGTAATTTAACAACATTTTAGCATACATTCATTTCTTAATTACCAAAATAAATCAGGTCTTTATTTAAATTGGTATCTCCCACTATTTTCATCAAACTATATTACCCTCAATATATAGTTCGACAAATCTAATTAAAGATTTGCTAGTGAGAATAAGGATCTCATTTCAAATGTATATAGCCTTGTTGTGACACAACAAACTATATATAAATAAATAGGTAAACAACTATTGTCAATTACATCACCATGTAACTCCTTTTATTTTGCCTCTAAGATTATTTTGATCAAGTGGCGACACATCTGAATCAAAATTATCCAAGTTAAGTCTAACCTAGCACTTCCATATAAGTAAAGAGAAAAACACCGCCCTTGTGGTGACACAACAAAATAACATCGTTAAATTTCCTTATAAGTATCATATGTGATAAAACAACATCTTAAATAATTAAAATAAACCTTGTGGTGACACAACAAACTTATATTGATTAAGTGATACTCTATTGTTTTATCATGCTAGAAGGCGATCTTCGATATTCCAAATATTTTTGAACGTTTAGGACTTAATATGATTTTTTTGAGGGGTTTGTTATTATTTGTCTCATCTTGTTTAGCGCGCATAATATGATGCGTATTATATATATATATACATAGTTAGCATGCATATATAGAATAGTATATTCTGCCCAGATTGATTATGGACTTTTATTCTAGTTTGGTTCACTAGAGCCACCAAGTGAACCAAAAGGACAAACCTAGGGTGCAAGAATAGAATTTAAATATAACTATTGCATTTAAACCGGGGCTCCATTATAAACGGGTCTTCAAGCGCTCCTTGCTCCTTTGTCTCTAATTTTTCAAGTAATTCTAACTAAACCTATTACATTTACTATTTTCAGTAAATAGAAACCTTGATCAGCAGTCAAGGGGAAGTACATAGGAGGGAGATAGAATTTACATTAAGAAAAATTAGAGAAGACGAGGTACGCAGACCCTATTTATAAAACTCATTCATTCATGCATCCTCGTAAAATAAAATCCAATCATCCATTTGTCAATAGTCCATAATCAATCCTATTTATTATCATACATATCACCAGATGCATCAATAAATAACATTCATCTCATGAATAAGAAAATCATTTCATACATGCATTGGTATCATTTAATGGGCAATTTAAAGTTGTATTAAATCTAGTTTTGAAACAAAATAAACTCTTTTCTTTTTAATCAAATTCCAAATCAAAATAAACTCCTTCATTTAATTAACATGGAATCCAATTTCAAGTTCAAAATAAACTCCTTTATTTTAACTTAAAATTGCTGGAAAAATAAAATATGTTGAATCCTATTCCTTATCAAAATAAACATATTTATTTTTTAGGAAATATGGAATCGTATTCCATATGTGAATAAACTCCATTATTCTATGAAACATGGAATCCTATTCCAAAACAGAATAAACTCATTTATTCTAGTTAACGTGGAATCCAATTCCAAGTTAAAATAAAACTTTTATTTTTTAATCATATTCCAATTCAAAATAAACATTTTATTTTAATTGAAATAAATAAAAAAAATAAAAATAAATTTTTTTAAAAATTTGGTGACCGGCGCGCCCACTCCCAGAATACTCTTGGAACTAGCGCGACTGCGCTACAACCCTATAAACATTTTTTAGGTTTGAGCGCGATCGCGCTCCAAAATGAACTGGGAGCGGCGCGGCTGCACTGCATCGTAGAGTTTGAAAAACAGTTTTGCCCAAAAATTTGTTCGAAACACATACACATACATATATAGAATCATCAAAATCAATAATTAGCACAAGATTTAGCTTTGATACCACTGTTAGGTTTGTATATAACGCGAGCATGCAATCAAATTACACAAATATAGCGAAAGCGCGATAAAATCGGATTTTAAAATTTTATACAAACCATCACCATGATCTTTCCTTGTACTCAATTATCAATTAAACGAAAAAGATAGAGAATAAGAATTATACCCTCGTAGAATTGTTATTGTTGGTTGTGGTTGCTTAATATTGTTACCAAGACACCTTCTAAGCTATTAACACCATTAAAGTGGAACAAAAACGAAGAGAAATCCGAACCTTGACTTAAAGGATGAACTATGAACCTTTTTGGACTTTTGGACCTTCGGACTGTTTAGAGGACTATAAAGCCTTGATGGTGTAATTATTTTGATTGTTTGTTGTGGTATTATTGTACTCCCATGAGTTGTGGAGATAACCTAGTTGGAATGAACCAAAAGAGGCTAAAAAGAAGTCACAGTTAAGATTTGGGTATAATGCATCATGACTGCGAAAAAACAGATTATGCAGTTTATGTTTTGGCTTAAGATTTGGTCATGTTAGCGTTTATGGGTCATCCTATATTCTTCATATGTTGTAGCCCCGTGTCTTACGAATCCATAGAGTCCGTAGCGGACCAAATTAATTGAGTATAGAGGGAGATGTAGGAGCTGGAGCGGACGAAGGTCTTGACCTCGCGGTTCTGCAACTGCAGAACCTGGGCTACTGCATGGCACTATTCTACGCCTGGTCCGGGTCAGGTTCGGCTGGACCGGGCCGGACCGGGCCGGGTCGGACCCAGCGAATTTTACCCGCGAGTTCAAAACTTATATTTTTGTACAAAATGATTAGAGACGCTTATTAATTGTACCCTATTAATCAGTAAAGACTTAGTTAATTTTTTTAAAGCGGAAATCAATAACCGAGTTAAAAACTGGGTAGTCGTAGCGGCAGTTAATGTATTTTGATGATGTGATGACTGTATTGAACCTAGTCCTCACATGACTAATATTTATGATGATTTTAATGAACTGTAGGGTATTATTTTTTAAAGGACGATTAACGTCGAGATTTTAACGCACGCGCAAGGCAAGTTCCTTACTCAACCCTTATTTAGTTGTGCGAGTTTTCCTTACTCGATTTATTATTGTGCAAGTTTACTTACCCTACTCAAAATTATATTCGAGCAAATATTATTTATTGAGTAAGCTTATTGAGCTTCTTGACTCCGTTCAAATTACTTATCAATTTAGCAATTAGTATGCTAGTATTCATACTTTTATTCAAGTATTGCGATGGAAGCCCATTTCATGCAATGTTATATATTGTGTGATTCCAAAGATTATGAATTGTTATTCATTCACGATATTATTGATGCTATTAGGCATGTTGTTGAACCTTAAAGTTCTTTATTCCATAAACTGTTTGAAAGCTATGTCAAGGCTAATTGCTCTAGCTAGACACTTATTGATTTGTTTATTGAAGTGAGGTTAAGTCCTCCAACTATTATTGTTGTTAAGTAAAACTGTCCGATCAAATTGTTTTGGTCTGGACTCCCATGTAAAGCTGAGAAGAACAACCCTCATAGCAGGGGAAATTATATAAACGTCGGGGTACCGACACGCGCGTAAATGAAAAATGTAAGGTTTATGCATAACGCTAGGTATTTTAGGCTGATCACCTATTGTACCAGTTTTATGGATTATCGGATGAATTTTCAGTAATTCTAGAATAGAGTTCTGTGCCTTGGTGCACCCTCAGTATTGAATAATTCCTTTATCTGGGAAACTTTGAAATCCTTGGATACTTCAGAAATCCTTCGGTCCATAGCAACCGTTATAACGGTGATAAAAGAAGTTGTTTATTTCCTTGACTTAGATAAATTTTTACTCTTGTGAGCTATAAAGTTATCCATGTGATTATTTCATTACTATTATACTTGCGGGGCAAATTTGTTGCTCACCCCTTGCTTTCCTTAAAACATTTCAGTTAGTGCGGCACGTGGCGAGAGCTCAGGAAAAGATAAGGGAAAGGGGAAAGCTACTGATTAGTTATAATTTGTTGTTCTAGAATTACCGTTTGTATTAAGACTTATTAATTAACGTTGTGTATTAAGACATATTTACCCTTATGTATTATGTTATGTTTTGCTGTAGTCTTGGTTTCGAGACTTGGGACAGGGTTATTTATGTTATATCAATGTAAATATACCTTTATTCCGTTATAAGTTATCGATTGTATAATTCCTGTATTAGATAGTGATGAATTAGGTCCGTGGCTCAGGTGACCCGAATTTGGGGGCGTCACAAATATCATTGGGCCAGAAGCCCAATACCCAAAGGAACAATGGCAAAAAGGTGAAAGGGCCCGTGGAGTGTAAAAGTATTGGGGGCCCAAGACTAATACCTCAATGGCCTGAAGTTAAAGCACAAGCGCAGGCACTCTTCGAGATTAATCTTGGAAGTAATTAGTTGGGGGCCCACTAGTTGGGGCGACTTATAAGGCTGCTATTGCCCATCTCACGTTGGATGGGTCCCCATTCGTTATAATGGTTAATGGGAAACATACCACTACAGGTAGGGAGTCTAAATAGGTAAGGAAGGGGATAAAAAAGGTTAGACACTCCATTTCACACACAGAGAGAGTTAATATTGATTGGTACTTTATCTTTCTCTTCGATTACTAATACACACGCTAGAGGCGTTCTGCAGTGGGACAACACCTTGGACCATTGTGAGAGAGTATGGATTCCAGGGTTGGGACACATAGTATGGGAGCTGTCGTTAACACTCCAAAATTAATACCTTACTTCTATGCTACTAGCACAAGAATGAGTATAGCAATAAGCAAGGATCAATCCCACAGAGAGTTAATTGTTCAATATTTATCCTAGTATTTTCTAATGAAGATGGCAGTTTTGATTTGATTAACTAAACTAATTAAAGCAAACGAATAAGAATAAACAATGAATTAAAGTTAAGTTCTTTAGTTCAGTATCCCCTTTTCACAATAACAGACTAATCAAGTATAGCAATATTTATCCTTCAATGAAACTAATAACCCTAGATAACCGCAATCACTAATTATCCGTGTTAGGTTTGTATATAACGCAAGCATGCAATCAAAGTACACAAATAGGGCGGAAGCGTGATAAAACGGATTTTTAAAATTTTCATACAAACCATCACCATGATCTATCCTTGTGTTCAATTATCAATTAAACGAAAGAGAAAGAGAATAAGAATTATACCCTCGTAGATCAAAGCTTCCTCGGGTACAAGTTCAACTCCTAGTCCTTCGTGTTCTCCTCGAATTCCACCGATGAGATTCCTTCCTTTGATCAACGTTAGCCACCCAAGTGTTTGGCCTCTAGAGGTGATCCACTAAGGAAGAATAGGTATTCAATAAGTTGGGTATAGGCAAAACCCTAGTTTCTATCTCTATAGAAATTGCAAGTACTCTCCACAATCTAATGGAAGAGTGTGTAACCCTAATCTATGATAAGACCCCTCTTATTTATAGATGTAGGAAAACCCTTCCCTAAACTATTTAGGATTAGGGTTTTTATTATAATTAAACTCCTTTAATTAATTATGCTCCTAATCCAATTAGGAATTCATGAGAGAGTACTTCTATTAATTAATTCTCAATCTCTATTAGGAATTAAATAATAGTAATAGTAATAATAATAATAAGACTCCTCTTATTAATTTATATTTAATATTTCCAAAGTATTAAATAATAAATATTAAGTTATTTAATTTATTCTATCTCCATAGATTAAATTAAATACACTTAACTTATTATTACGATAATGTCATTTACTTCTTAAATAAATATTTTTCCTTTTGCGGTGTGACCCTTTAGGTTCTCCATATTAAACCGGTTGTGAATAAATCAATTAGAACAATTCTAATTTTATTTAAATAAATAAATTAAACTATTTAATTCATTTAAATAAATAATATTTATTCTACAATAAGGGTAAGCCCTTTTAGCGATCAACGACTTTCCAGATAATATAGATTTCAACATTAATCACAAAAGAACCTTTCAGTGAATAGTTACCGTACAATTCAATCCTTCTACCATACAATGTCCCAATTAAACATAAGACATGGATTTACTGTCAAGTCTTATTTTATTTAATTATATCTATTTCGATTCTCAAATGCACAACTCTAAATAATGCAAATTAGAAACTCCTTTCTAATTTCATTCTGCCTTGGCCAAGGACTACTGAGTTGTCATTTATCGAATCACATAGGACATTCACATCTTTTACTAGACGTGGTAGATTCTTTGTTGATCATTCACCTATCTCCATGTACAACTTATTATACCCAATCAAACCCTTTGTTATACCCTAAAGGTCTTAAGGGATATGTCAAAGTATAACTCATCATACACAAGATACTATGATGATCTCAAGTCCAAGGATCGCTTGTACTACTATCACTATAGGAATTCCTATTGACAGGCGAGTAAAACTCCATTAGGTATTCCTTAGCGAGCCACGTTCAGTGAACTTATTCTCCAATAAGCACCTACATACTTGCTTTAGTGTCTCCACACAAATGATTATGAGATCAATCATCCTCTTCTTAAGAGCAAGCAACGTATGTACTAATCTATCCGGATTCACTAATTCCCTATTTAGTAATCCAACGATTAGGAACGATTTTAGTTTGTGAGCTATCAAGAATTTAGATCTCATTAGCATGATCACCATCATGATTCTAAAAGCATTGCTTAAAACTATGGGTTTATCACATTTAATATAACAGCACCATGTAGATAATATAAAATGCCTTTTAAGAAAATCAATTCTTTTATTAATAAATGATTAATATTACAAAGTATATGCTACATCATATCAAATATGATTGGCTTGTGTGCATACTACTTTCAATCTCCCACTTGCACTAAAACCAATCGCCTTGATATCTAATACCCATCTTCTCTAAGTGACGATCAAACTGCTGTTGAGTTAAAGCTTTAGTAAATGGATCTGCAATGTTGTCTTGAGAGTCTACACGCTCCAGGGTGACATCTCCTCTTTCAATGCTCTCTCTAATCAAATGAAACCGCCGCAACACGTGTTTGGATTTCTGATGAGACCTGGGTTCCTTAGCCTGCGCAACAGCTCCATTGTTGTCACAGAATAAAGGTACGACTCCTTTAATGCTAGGAACCACTCCAAGTTCAGTTATGAACTTCTTCATCCAAACAGCTTCCTTTGCAGCTTCACTTGTAGCTATGTACTCTGCCTTTGTCACTGAATCAACAACTGTTTGCTGTTTGGAACTCTTCCAACTCATTGCGCCACCGTTTAAGGTAAACACGTACCCTGAAACGGATTTACTATCATCTTGGTCCGTTTGAAAACTTGAGTCTGTATAGCTCTCTAGTTTCAATTCAGACCCACCGTAGACAAGAAATACATCCCTAGTTCTTCTCAAGTACTTTAGGATGTTTTTCACTGCCTTCAAGTGCTCTTCTCCTGGATTCGACTGATATCTGCTTGTTACACTAAGTGCATGAGAGACATCTGGTCTAGTACATATCATACCGTACATGATAGATCCTATTACTGAAGCATAAGGAATCTTACTCATACGGTCTCTCTCCTCAGGTGACTTTGGGGCCTGTTTCTTGGAGAGATGTATTCCATAGCTCATCGGCATGAGACCTCTCTTGGAATCGTCCATGCTAAACCTCTTTAGCATCGAGTCAATGTACTTTCCTTGGGTCAAGCCAAGCATCCTTTTAGATCTATCTCTATAGATATTTATCCCCAAAATATAGGTTGCCTCACCCAAGTCCTTCATGGAGAAGTGTTTAGATAACCAAATTTTGATCGACTATAGCATAGGAAAATCATTCCCTATTAGTAATATATCATCAACATATAATACAAGGAATGATACAACGCTTCCACTAACCTTCTTGTACACACATGGTTCATCCTCGTTTTTGATAAAATCAAACCTTTTGATTATCTCATCAAAACGGATGTTCCACCTTCGAGAAGCTTGCTTCAACCCATAAATGGATCGTTGTAGCTTACAGACTTGGTTTGTTCCAACCGTTGAAACAAAACTCTCTGGCTGTATCATATATACATTTTCCTCAAGCTCTCCATTGAGGAAGGCCGTTTTCACGTCCATTTGCCAGATCTTATAGTCATAATAAGCTGCAATTGCAAGCAAAATTCGAATGGACTTGAGCATAGCTACTGGTGAGAAGGTTTCATCATAGTCAACTCCTTGTCTTTGTTTGAAACCTTTTGCAACCAGTCGGGCCTTATAGGTCTCTACCTTGCCGTCCACTCCAGTCTTTCTCTTAAAGACCCATTTACACCCAATAGGCTTAATGCCCTCAGGTGGTGAAACTAAAGTCCATACATGGTTTTCATACATGGAGTCCATCTCGGATTTCATGGCTTCTAGCCATTTCTCTGAGTCTTCACTACTCATAGCCTCTTCGTAAGTCAATGGATCATCATCATCTATGATGCGTACCTCATCATCATCCTCTATGATGAATCCATACCTCTCAGGTATCTTCGGTACTCTTCCAGATTTACGAATAAGTTGTGGTACAGTAGGTTCTTCTACTTGGTCAGGTACCTGACTTTGATCCGGAGTATTTTGTGGTTCTTGAACTTCTTCAAGATATATCTTACTCCCACTGACCCCTTCAAGGATAAACTCCTTTTCCAAGAAGGCAGCGTGTTTCGCTACAAACACCTTTTAATCAGTAGGATGATAGAAATAATATCCTAAACTTTCTTTAAGATATCCCACAAATCTACACTTGTCGGATCTAGTCTTCAGCTTATCATGCTCAAACCTTTTGACATAAGCTGGATAACCCCAAGTCTTAACATGCTTAAGACTAGGTTTCCTCCCTGTCCATATCTCATATGGAGTCTTTGGGATGGATTTGGTAGGTACTTTGTTAAGTAGGTATGCAGCCGATTCTAGGGCATAACCCCAGAAGGATACTGGAAGGTCGGTAAAACTCATCATGGAATGAACCATGTCCAACAATGTTTGATTTCTCCTTTCAGATACACCATTCAATTGTGGCGTCCCTGGTGGAGTCCATTGTGAGATTATACCATTCTCTTTGAGACAATTGAGAAACTCATTGGTCAAGTATTCCCCTCCTCGATCCGATCGAAGAATCTTAATACTCTTGCCAGTTTGCTTCTCTACTTCACTTCTGAATTCTTTGAACTTTTCAAATGATTCAGATTTGTATTTCATTAAATATACATATCCAAATCTAGAATGATCATCAGTGAAAGTAATAAAATAAGAATACCCTCCTCGTGCATTCGTTGTCATAGGTCCACATACGTCTGTGTGTACCAACGCTAACAACTCTGTAACTCTTTCTCCTTTTCCAGTAAAAGGAGATTTAGTCATTTTACCCATGAGACAAGATTCACAAGTTGGATATAATTCGTAATTAGATAGCTCTAAAAGCCCATCTTTATGCAACTTGGATAATCTTGTTTCATTGATATGACCGAGTCTACAGTGCCACATAAAGGTATAATTAACATCATCTCTTTTTTTTTCTTAGTTTGTTCAATTTGAAGTATATTTTCATGCAAGTCAAGTATGTAAAGTCCATTCAGTAGGTTCCCAACATCATATAAAATATTTTTATTATAAATAGAACATCTGTTGTTCTTTATTATAATATCAAAACCATCCATATCTACTACAGAAATTGAAATAATGTTTCTAATGAGTGTCAGAACATAATAACAATTATTTAAACTAATGAACTTACCCGAAGGCAGTGCTAAACAATAAGTCCCTACAGCTAATGCAGCAGCCTTTGCTCCATTTCCCACTCGTAGGACTACTTCATCCTTGTTCAGCTTTCTATTTCTGCTTAGTCCCTGCATATTATAACATATGTGAGAACTACAACCGGTATCCAATACCCAAGTAAAATTTTGACTTTCAGAAAAATTAATTTCAATCATGAACAAACCTAGATCGGAAGTCGAAACTTCTCCAAGCTTCTTTTGGTCTGCAAGATACTCCTTGCAGTTCCTCTTCCAGTGTCCCGGCTTATTGCAATGGTAGCAAATTCCTTTGCTATCTGGATCAGGTTTCTTTTTATCCTTTCTCTTCGTCTTGTCCTTAGCCTTCTTGTTTTTCTTCTTTTCAGAAGATACCTTGGGCCTCTTCCTTTTCTTGGAAGAATCATCCACTAGTAAGACTTGGTTCTTGTTGGATTAGAAGTGACCTTCAGTAGTTTTCAGCATGTTAAGTAGCTCAGGCAAGCTGACGTCCAAATTATTCATGTGAAAATTCACAACAAATTGTGAGAAGGTGTCCGGGAGTGACTGCAAGATCAAATCTTGACTTAACTCCCCATCCATCACGAACCCAAGTTGTCCAAGTTATTCAATCAGATCATCTTAAGGACATGAGTCTCAACAGCAGTGCCCTCGGTCATACGAGATCGGAAGAGCTCCTTAGATATCTGATATCTAGCAGTCCTACTCTGCTCACCATACAACTCTTTGAGGTGCAGCAATATAGTAGGAGCATCCATAGTTTCATGCTGACGCTGAAGCTCGTTACTCATGGATGCGAGCATGATGCATTGAGCCAGGATTGCATCATCTTGCCACTTTCTGAAAGTAGCAATCTCTTCCTCAGAGGCTGTTTCTGCAACATTTGCAGGGACTGGCGAATTTAGGACATAAGAAATCTTTTCAGCAGTGAGAACTATTCTCAGATTCCTTAACCAGTCCGTGTAATTCGGTCCGGTCAGTTTGTTAGCATCAAGTATGCTACGCAGTGATAGTGAGCTTGACATTTTTAAATTCTGCATGTGAAATAGACAACATTTTAGCATACATTCATTTAATTAATTGCCAAAATAAATTAGGTCTTTATTTTAAATTGGTATCTCCCACTATTTTCATCAAACTATATTACCCTCAATATATATAGTTCGGCAAATCTAATTAAAGATTTGCTAGTGAGATTAAGGATCCCATTTCAAATGTATATAGCCTTGTGTGTGCACAACAAACTATATATAAAAAAATAGGTAGACAACTATTGTCAATTACATCACTAGGTAACTCCTTGTATTTTGCCTCTTAGATTATAATGTTCAAGTGTGTGCACATCCGAACTAAAATAATCTAAGTTAAGTCCATCTTAGCACTTCCATATATTCGAAAGAAAAACACTGTCCTTGTGGTGACACAACAAAACAACATCGTTCAGTCTATTTATAAGCATCAAATGTGATAAAACAACATCTTAAATATTTAATACTCGCCTTGTGTGTGCACAACAAACTCATATTAAATATTTAATACTATATTGTTTTACCATGCTAGAAGGCGACGTTCGATATTCCAAATATCTTTGAACGCTTAGGACTTAATATGATTTCTTTGAGGGGTTTATTATTATTAGTCTCATCTTGTTTAGCGCGCATGCACATATATATATAAAATACGCGTCATATTATTTTACATGCGAAGCATGTTGGATAATATATAATATATATATATATATATATATATATAGTAAGCATGCACATATAGAATACTATATTCTACCCGGATTGATTATGGACTTTTATTCTAGTTTGGTTCACTAGAGCCACCAAGTGAACCAAAAGGTCAAACCTAGGGTGCAAGAATAAATTTAAATATAACTATTACATTTAAACCCGGGCTCCAATACAAACGGGTATTCAAGCGCTCCTTGCTCCTTTGTCTCCAATTCTTCAAAATTAATTCTAACTAGTCCTATTACAAAAACTATTTACAATAAATAGAAACCTTGATCAGCAGTCAAGGGGAAGTACATAGGAGGGAGATAGAATTTACATTAAGAAAAATTAGAGAAGACGAGGCACGCAGACCCCATTTATAAAAACCCATAAATTCAAGCATCCACTAAAATAAATCCAATCACACATTGGTCAACAGTCCATAATCAATCCCTATTTATTATCATATATATCTCTATATGTATCAATAAATAACATTCATCACATGAATAATAAAATCATTCCATATATGCATTGATATCAATTAATGGGCAAACGTTTTGCTAATATTTAGTTTTGAAACAAAATAAACTCTTTTATTTTAATCAAAACCAAATCCAAATTAAACTCCTTTAATTTTAACAATCTGAAATCCTATTCCAGATAAAATAAACTCTTTTATTTTAAACTTTTATCAATTAAATAAACCATTTATTTTAGTTGAGAAAAACAAAAAAAATTCAAAGTCTGGACACTGGCGCAGCCGCGCTCCATTTTGAACTAGGAGCGGCGCGGCCGCGCTGCACCCCAGAAACGTTTTTTGGGTTAGGGCGCGACCGCGCTCCAGAATGAACTGGAAGCGGCGCGGCCGCGCCGCGACGCAGAATCGGAAAAAATTTTCAGCCCAAACATCCGATCGTATCGCATATCAATTCATACACGGAATCATCAAAATCAATAATTAACATAAGAATTAGGCTCTGATACCACTGTTAGGTTTGTATATAACGCAAGCATGCAATCAAATTACACAAATAGGGCGGAAGCGTGATAAAACAGATTTTTAAAATTTTCATACAAACCATCACCATGATCTCTCCTTGTGTTCAATTATCAATTAAACGAAAGAGAAAGAGAATAAGAATTATACCCTCGTAGATCAAAGCTTCCTCGGGTACAAGTTCAACTCCTAGTCCTTCGTGTTCTCCTCGAATTTCACCGATGAGATTCCTTCCTTTGATCAACGTTAGCCACCCAAGTGTTTGGCCTCTAGAGGTGATCCACCAAGGAAGAATAGGTATTCAAGAAGTTGGGTATAGACAAAACCCTAGTTTCTATCTCTATAGAAATTGCAAATACTCTCCACAATCTAATGCAAGAGTGTGTAACCCTAATCTATGATAAGACCCCTCTTATTTATAGATGTAGGAAAACCCTTCCCTAAACTATTTAGGATTAGGGTTTCTATTATAATTAAACTCCTTTAATTAATTATGCTCCTAATCCAATTAGGAATTCATGAGAGAGTACTTCTATTAATTAATTCTCAATCCCTATTAGGAATTAAATAATAGTAATAGTAATAATAATAATAATAATAAGACTCCTCTTATTAATTTATATTTAATATTTCCAAAATATTAAATAATAAATATTAAGATATTTAATTTATTCTATCTCCATAGATTAAATTAAATACACTTAACTTATTATTACAATTATGCCATTACTTCTTAAATAAATATTTTCTTTTTTGCGGTGTGACCCTTTAGGTTCTCCATATTAAATCGGTTGTGAATAAATCAATTAGAACAATTCTAATTTTATTTAAATAAATAAATTAAACTATTTAATTCATTTAAATAAATAATATTTATTCTACAATAAGGGTAAGCCCCCTTAGCGATCAACGACTTTCCAGATAATATAGATTTCAACATTAATCACAAAAGAACCTTTCAGTGAATAGTTACCGTACAATTCAATCCTTCTACCATATAATGTCCCAATTAAACATAAGACATGGATTTACTGTCAAGTCTTATTTTATTTAATTATATGTATTTCGATTCCCAAATGCACAACTCTAAATAATGCAAATTAGAAACTCCTTTCTAATTTCATTCTGCCTTGGCCAAGGACTACTGAGTTGTCATTTATCGAATCACATAGGACATTCACATCTTTTACTAGACGTGGTAGATTCTTTGTTGATCATTCACCTATCTCCATGTACAACTTATTATACCCAATCATACCCTTTGTTATACCCTAAAGGTCATAAGGGATATGTCAAAGTATAACTCATCATACATAAGATACTATGATGATCTCATGTCCAAGGATCACTTATACTACTATCACTATAGGAATTCCTATTGACAGGCGAGTAAAACTTCATTAGGTATTCCTTAGCGAGCCACGTTCAGTGAACTTATTCTCCAATAAGCACCTACATACTTGCTTTAGTGTCTCCACACAAATGATTATGAGATCAATCATCCTCTTCTTAAGAGCAAGCAACGTATGTACTAATCTATCCGGATTCACTAATCCCCTATTTAGTAATCCAACGATTAGGAACGATTTTAGTTTGTGAGCTATCAAGAATTTAGATCTCATTAGCATGATCACCATCATGATTCTAAAAGCATTGCTCAAAACTATGGGTTTATCACATTTAATATAACAGCACCATGTAGATAATATAAAATGCCTTCTAAGAAAATCAATTCTTTTATTAATAAATGATTAAGATTACAAAGTATATGCTACATCATATCAAATATGATTGGCTTGTGTGCATACTACTTTCAATCCGAAATTCCCCGTAGGTTTTAAATCTAGTGTGACAATCGCCCCCACTAGACCCTAACTATCATATAACCTAGATTTATCTGTCTAGATTTAATATGACAACAGCATTAAGAATTAGAGAATTAGGTTATTCCAAGCAACAATCACACAATCAAGGATTATTTAACCTGTTTTTTGATAATCATAATAATACTTAAAAGCTTTCCACAATCAGGTATTATTAACTGCTACTTATGATCAGATACAATATTGTTTGCTTAATACTATACCTTAATCTAGAAGATATTATCAGTTAACTAATTTAATCCTACAAAAATCAAATCAGTTAAACCAAATAATATTCAATCAATTAAAGTAGATTATCAAGAATGAATTTCATATGAGAAGAGATAAATAATGAATACTCAATTAAACCATTAATTATAAATAAGGTTCAACATCCCTTAGAACTGAAATAGAAAACTTAGCCTGACATGTCTTCCATCTTGCCTCCAAAACTAGGGTTTACAATTGTGTAGCCAAGCTCCCTTAAAATCTAACTAATACCATATATTTATACTCCTAGATCATAACCCTATAATTCTAGGAAGTAACAATCCAAGTTGCACTCAAATTCCTCCAAAAATAACAAAGTTAGGAAAATTTGTCGACTGGCCACGTGCCCATTTTGATTCTTTTTTCCTCTTTTTCACTTTTTAGCTCAAATTCCTCCTGAAATCAATAAATACCTTAATAAACTCATATACACATAAAACATTCTTTTCTTTTACAAGTGAGTGCGTTTTACACTCCATCTCACTTTTTGCATGTGTTTATGGATGAATGCATTTTACGCTCCATCTTAACCCATCACATGATTTTGCATTTTTCTTCTTTCAATCTTTCTTCAATTTTTCCCAAATTTTTCACTTTCTTTTTCTTTCACATGGTCCTGTAATCAAAATAAGCAGATAAACAGTTCTAAATCATGAAATCAATTTACATAGTCAGACCCCACATAAAACTCAACTAAGTAAACATGTATCCCATATTCAAGTACTCATGTACCACAAATTCAATTTAAATATGTCAACTATGGATCCCGACTTAGTTATCCTCATTCATCAATTGATTTAGCATCAAACTAATTCCTGCAAATTAGCATCAATTTTCATTCTCCAACCATAACCTTCAAAAGTTTAGCCAAACAAAATCATAGAGCCAAACATTTTAGATTTTTAGAGCAAAAATTTTTCAATTTTTTCACAAAATAACTCAGATTATCAAACTTAGAGCAAAATCTACCCTAGACTAACCTAAACCTAGACCTCTCCCCCACACTCAAACCTTACATTGTCCTCAATGTAAGACTGTAACGATCAGAAATTTTAATGTCCTTATAACCCGAGTTTATGTGTGAATGAAATGATTTTTTTATTTTTATTTATATTATTATGTGATATGTGCTTAAAGGTTGTGTTATAACCTAGAATATGTGTATGTGTTGAATTTTACGTGTTGTAGTGTCGTTAGGGTGAATATATTGACTTCGCGAAAAATTGCAAAATCATTATTCATGGGGCACGTTTACCGAGGCACTATTCACACCATAATATTTTTGCATCTTTTTCGAGCTTAATAAATTTCAATAATACACGTGTGTGAAGAGATAATTTTTCTAAGTGTCAGATTTTCATTTTGAGCCCAATCGTGTTTTATTCGGTATTTAAAATGTATTATATGGGTGTTTTGAATATTTGGACAAATCCCATAATAATTATTTTTATGTGTCCTAATAATTTATGGGAGTAACCATTTTAATTTTGGGTAGAGTTATTTACCAAAATGGGTTCAAAAATGGGAGTATTCGGGTATATTTTTGTGTATTTGGGAATTTATTTTGGCTTGTTACTCCAAGAGGGAACCAACCTAAACCCTTGGACCAATCAAATACAAGGAAGGAGAGCATGGTTGGCAGCATGCTGCTCTTTGCAATGCTCAATGCCTTAATTTTCCAAATTTGCTGAACATTCTTGAGTTACTCCTTTCATCCTCCTGAAGCCCTCCAAGCTGCCATTCCATTCAAACTTCTCCTCTCCCATTCCTTCCCTAAACAAACTGAAGATTGAGAGAGATTGAGAGTGCTGCAGAGAGAGAGAGAGAGAAAGCATTGAAGAAGAAGTAGAAGAACAAGAAAAGAAGAGGAAGAAGAACACCGAAGAAAAAGAAACGGAGTGAACGGGAGAAGGGAGGAGGAACTCAATCCAATCGAGCTTAGCAATTTTCTTAGCACCTAGAAGGGATTTACAAGGTAAACAATCGACCAAATAATTCTTTCCATTTGATTTTGATAGAATTTTTGAGTTCTATGTGTTCTTGAGCTCAAACCATTGGGTTTGAGCATTTCTTGCAATTGTTGTTGTAATTGTTGGTTGTAGTCGGTTTTTATTATTACCAAGATATCTTGTAAGCCATTAATAACCTCAAAGTGGAACAAAATCAATGAATGATCCGAACCTTGGCATAAAGGATGAAACTTTGGACTTTTTGGATAAAATGACTTTCGGACAATTTAGAGGACTATAAAGCCTTGATTGAGTAATTGTTTGGTCTAATTGATGTTGTAATATTGTAGTTCCATGGGTTATCTTCATAACCCAGTTGGAATGGAGTTAAAAGGAGTTAAAACAAAGATTTGGTGTTGATTTTGGTGAAGAACACGAAAATAGAGTTTTCATTTTGTACTTTGGCTCAAAAATTGGTCATGTTAACGCTTATGGGTAATTCTAAATTTTTGATATATTGTAGCCCTATGAATTAGGAGTCTATAGAGTCTGAAATGGACCAATTTGCTTATATATAGGAGGATTTATAAAGGTTGGAGTCGAAGGAGGTCGAGGTCACGAACTGGGCAAAAGCCCAGAATTCGGCCACTGGATGGTTATTGCTGCCGCGCCAATAACTCACGCCGCAGCGTGGCCTATCCAGGGAATGAAGGGGGCTCACGCCGTAGCGTGGGATCCAATTACTAAGGCTCACGCCGCAGCGTGAAGCCTGTTGGGGAAAGACCGGGACTCACGCCACAGCGTGAGATCCAAGTACTAAGGCTCACGCCGCAACGTGAAGCCTTCCATGGGAATAGCACGAGACTAATGCCGCAACGTGAGATCCAAGCTCTAAGCGTGACGCCGCAGCATCAAGCCCGTGTCCAACCTAGGTCGGGTCAGTCAGACCGGGTCAGGTCGGGTCGAACCCAGTGGACTTTTTCAGCGGGTCAAGCACTTATATTTTTATAACATCATGATTTGACACTAGTTATTTAAATCTTGTTAAAGCCTTATGTGCTCAATTTTATGCCAGTGTCAACCAAAGTGGTGTTGTCTTAAGGCGTATATTGAATAACCTGGTTGTATCTTGCGTTTGGCTTCCAGGGGGCGCTGCCCCCTTAGACCCCCACCAGCTCACCGGCGAGCTGGGCAGCCGCTCGCTCACTGGGTAGCGAGACCCCCGACTGGGTAGTCGTAGTGGCAATCAATGTGTTTTAATGATAAAACGTTTGTTTTAAACTTAATCCTTATGTGACTAATTGTTATATGAATATGTATTTACATGTGTAGGATATTAAGGAGCGTGTGTTGTAATATTGTAACAGACGCACCAGGCAAGTTTCTAAACCTTATGCACTATTTTTTTATTTTGTGCAAATAGGTATATGTTAGGCAAGTTTCCTAACGCTTGTCTAACCCTTGTGTTGGGCAAGTTTCCTTACCCTAACTCAATTTAATATTGGGCAGGTTTTCTCAACCGTATAACTTTTATTTATTGTGCGAGTTATTTATTGATTGAGCAATCATTCTATATTATTGCAAGTTCCTTACTCAACTATTTTTATTTGAGCAAGTTTCCTATCTTATACAAATGTTGTATATTGTTGCAAGTGTTACTCCATTAAGCGAGTTTCTTATCTTATTCAAGATATTCTGTACAAGTTCCTTTACTTCAATCATTGTCATATTGCAAGTACTCTTAGGATGAACTGATAATCGTTCACGTTACCTAACTATGCTTCAACGCATGTTATTAAAGATTTCAAGTTCTATATTCCATGAACTACATAAGATAGATGTTAAAGCCAATTTTTTCGGCTAGACGTATGTTTAATCATCATTGTTGTTAAGTAAAGCTATCCGATCAAATTATTTGGTTTGGATTCCTATGTAAAGCTGAGATGAACAACCCTCATAGCAGGGAAAACATGAAAGTAGTATGCACACAAGCTAATCATATTTGATATGATGTAGCATATACTTTGTAATCTTATTCAGTTATAAAAGACATTTTACATTATCTACATGGTGCTGTTATATTAAATGTGATAAACCCATAGTTTTGAGCAATGCTTTAGAATCATGATGGTGATCATGCTAATGAGATCTAAATTCTAGATAGCTCACAAACTAAAATCGTTCCTAATCGTTGGATTACTAAATAGGGGATTAGTGAATCTGGATAGATTAGTACATACGTTGCTTGCTCTTAAGAAGAGGATGATTGATCTCATAATCATTTGTGCGGAGACACTAAAGCAAGTATGTAAGTGCTTATTGGAGAATAAGTTAACTGAATGTGGCTCGCTAAGGAATACTTAATGGAGTTTCACTCGCCTGTCAATAAGAATTGCTCTAGTGATAGTAGTACAAGTGATCCTTGGACTTGAGATCATCATAGTATCTTGTGTATGATGAGTTATACTTTGACATGTCCCTTAAGACCTTTTGAGTATATCAAAGGGTATGATTGGGTATAATTAATTGTACATGGAGATAGGTGAATGATCAACAAAGAATCTACCTGGTCTAGTAAAAGATGGGAATGTCCTATGTGATTCGATAAATGATAACTCAGTAATCCTTGGCCAAGGCAGAATGAAATTAGAAAGGAGTTTCTAATTTGCATTATTTAGAGGTGTACATTTGGGAATCAAAATACATATAATTAAATAAAATAAGACTTGACAGTAATTCCATGTCTTATATTTAATTGGGGCATTGTATGGTAGAAGGATTGAATTGTACGGTAACTATGCATTAAAAGGTACTTTTGTGATTAATGTTGAAATCTATATTATCTGGAAAGTCGTTGATCGCTAAGGGGGCTTACCCTTATTGTAGAATAAATATTATTTATTTAAATAAATTAAATAGTTTAATTTATTTATTTAAATAAGATTAGAATTGTTCTAATTGATTTATTTACAACCGGTTTAATATGGAGAACCTAAAGGGTCACACCGCGAAAGAAAAATATTTATTTAAGAAGTAAATGGCATAATTGTAATAATAAGTTAAGTGTAGTTAATTTAATCTATGGAGATAGAATAAATTAAATAGCTTAATATTTATTATTTAATATTTTGGAAATATTAAATATAAATTAGTAAGAGGAGTCTTATTATTATTATTACTATTACTATTATTTAATTCCTAATAGGGATTGAGAATTAATTAATAGAAGTACTCTCTCATGAATTCCTAATTGGATTAGGAGCATAATTAATTAAATGAGTTTAATTATAATAGAAACCCTAATCCTAAATAGTTTAGGGAAGGGTTATTCCTACATCTATAAATAAGAGGAGTCTTATCATAGATTAGGGTTACACACTCTTGCATTAGATTATAGAGAGTACTTACAATTTCTATAGAGATAGAAATTAGGGTTTTGCCAACACCCATCTTCTTGAATAACTATTCTTCCTTGGTGGATCACCTCTAGAGGCCAAACACTTGGGTGGCTATTGTTGATCAAGCAAAGGAATTTAGTCGGTGGAATTCAAGTAGAACGCGAAGGAATTGGAGGTGAACTTGTACCCGAGGAAACACGGTTCTACCAAAGTATAATTTTTATCTCTATCTCTTTCGTTTATATCGTTAATTGAGCACATAGATTGATCATGGTGATGGTTTGTATAAAATTTTAAAAATCCAATTTTATCGCGCTTTCGCTTTATTTATGTAATTTGATTGCATGTTCGCGTCATATACAAACCTAACAGTGGTATCAGAGCCTAATCTTGTGTTAATTATCGATTTTGATAATTCCATGTATGTATGGTATGCGATTGGATCGAAATTTTTGGGCAGAATCTGTTTTTCTGAATCTGCTACACGGCGCAGCTGCGCCGTTTCCAGTTCATTCTGGAGCGCAGCTGCGCCCAAACCCAGAAAGTCGTTTCTGGGATTCAGCGCAGCTGCGCTGTTTCCCAGTTCATTCTGGGCGAAGCTGCACCGGACATCAGAATCCAAAAAAATAATTTTTCCTTCAATTAAAATAAATGGTTTATTTAATTGATATAACTTTAAAATAAAGATGTTTATTTTATCTGGAATAGGATTTCAGATGGCTAAAATTAAAGGAGTTTAATTTGGATTTGGTTTTTGATTAAAATAAAAGAGTTTATTTTGTTTCAAAACTAAATATTAGTAAAACTTTTGCCCATTAATTGATATCAATGCATATATGGAATGGTTTTAATATTCATAGGATGAATGTTATTTATTGATATATATAGAGATATGTATAATAATAAATAGGGATTAATTATGGACTATTGACCAATGTCTGATTGGAATTATTTTAGAGGATGCTTGAATGTATGAGTTTTTATAAATGGGGTCTGCGTACCTCGTCTTCTCTAATTTTTCTTAATGTAAAATTCTATCTCCCTCCTATGTACTTCCCCTTGACTGCTGATCAAGGTTTCTATTTATTGTAAATAGTTTTTGTAATAGGACTAGTTAGAATTAATTTTGATGAATTGGAGACAAAGGAGCAAGGAGCGCATGAAGACCCATTTGTAATGGAGCCCGGGTTTAAATGTAATAGTTATATTTAAATTTTATTCTTGTACCCTAGGTTTGACCTTTTGGTTCACTTGGTGGCTGTAGTAAACCAAACTAGAATAAAAGTCCATAATCAATCCGGGTAGAATATAGTATTCTATATATGCATGATTGCCATATATATATTATATATTATACAACATGCTTCACATGTTAAATAATATGACGCATATTTTATATATATATGTGCATGTGCGCTAAACAAGATGAGACTAATAATAACAAACTCCTCAAAGAAATAATATTAAGTCCTAAGCGTTCAAAGATATTATGAATATCGAACGTCGCCTTCTAGCATGGTAAAACAATAGAGTATTAAATATTTAATATGAGTTTGTTGTGCACACACAAGGCGAGTATTAAATATTTAAGATGTTGTTTTATCACATTTGATGCTTATTAAGGAATTCAACATTACTACTTTGTTGTGCACGCACAAGGGCAGTCTTTTTCTCTTCACATATATGGAAGTGATAGGTTGGACTTAACTTAGATTATTTTAGTTCGGATGTGAACACACTTGACCATTATAATCTAAGAGGCAAAATACAAGGAGTTACATAGTGATGTTGAAACTAGTATGCACACAAGTCAATCATATTTGATATGATGTCGCATATACTTTGTAATCTTATTCATTTATTAATAAAAGAATTGATTTTCTTAAAGGCATTTTACTTTAGCTACATTGTGCTGTTATATTAAATGTGATAAACCTATAGTTTTGAGCAATGCTTTTAGAATCATGATAGTGATCATGCTAATGAGATCTAAATTCTAGATAGCTCACAAACTAAAATTATTCCTAATCGTTGGATTACTAAAAAGGGGATTAGTGAATCCGGATAGATTAGTACATATGTTGCTTGCTCTTAAGAAGAGGATGATTGATCTCATAATCATTCGTGTGGAGACACTAAAGCAAGTATGTAGGTGCTTATTGGAGAATAAGGTCACTGAACGTGGCTCGCTAAGGAATACCTAATGGAGTTTTACTCCCTGTCAATAAGAATTCCTCTAGTGATAGTAGTACAAGTGATCCTTGGACTTGAGATCATCATAGTATCTTGTGTATGATGAGTTATACTTTGACATGTCCCTTAAGACCTTTAGGGTATATCAAAGGGTATGATTGGGTATAATAAGTTGTGCATGGAGATAGGTGAATGATCAACAAAAAATCTACCACGTCTAGTTAAAGATGTGAATGTCCTATGTGATTCGATAAATGACAACTCAGTAGTCCTTGGCCAAGGCAAAATGAAATTAGAAAGGAGTTTCTAATTTGTATTATTTAGAGTTGTGCATTTGAGAATCGAAATACATATAATTAAATAAAATAAGACGTGACAGTAAATCCATGTCTTATATTTAATTGGGACATTGTATGGTAGAAGGATTAAATTGTATGGTAACTATTCACTGAAAGGTTCTTTTGTGATTAATGTTGAAATCTATATTATCTGGAAAGTCGTTGATCGCTAAGGGGCTTACCCTTATTGTAGAATAAATATTATTTATTTAAATGAATTAAATAATTTAATCTATTTATTTAAATAAGATTAGAATTGTTCTAATTGATTTATTCACAACCGGTTTAATATGGAGAACGTAAAGGGTCACACCGCAAAAGGAAAATATTTATTTAAGAAGTAAATGGCATAATTGTAATAATAAGTTAAGTGTATTTAATTTAGTCTATGAAGATAGAATAAATTAAATAGCTTAATATTTATTATTTAATATTTTGAAAATATTAAATATAAATTAATAAGAGGAGTCTTATTATTATTATTACTATTACTATTACTATTATTTAATTCCTAATAGGGATTGGAAATTAATTAATAGAAGTACTCTCTCATGAATTCTTAATTGGATTAGGAGCATAATTAATTAAAAGAGTTTAATTATAATAGAAACCCAAATCCTAAATAGCTTAGGGAAGGGTTATTCCCACATCTATAAATAAGAGGAGTTTTATCATAGATTAGGGTTACACACTCTTGCATAAGAATTGTGGAGAGTACTTACAATTTCTATAGATATAGAAACTAGGGTTTTGCCAAACACCCATCTTCTTGAACAAGTATTATTCCTTAGTGGATCACCTCTAGAGACCAAACACTTAGGTGGCTAACGTTGATCAAAGTAAGGAATTTAATCGGTGGAATTCAAGGAAAACGCGAAGTAATTGGAGGTGAACTTGTACCTGAGGAAGCTAGAATTCTACAAGGGTATAATTCTTATTCTCCATCTCTTTTGTTTAATTAATAATTGTGCATAAAGAAAGATCATGGTGATGGTTTGTATAAAATTTTAAAATCTGATTTTATCGCGCTTCCGCTTTATTTATGTAATTTGATTTCATGTTCGCGTTATACAAACCTAACAGATGTAATTGACAATAGTTGTCTACCTATTTATTTATATATAGTTTGTTGTGCACACACAAGGCTATATACATTTGAAATGGGGTCCTTAATCTCACTAGCAAATCTTTAATTAGATTTGCCGAACTATATAATGAGGGTAATATAGTTTGATGAAAATAGTGGGAGATACCAATTTAAATAAAGACCTAATTTATTTTGGTAATTAATTAAATGAATAAATGCTAAAATGTTGTCTATTTTCACATGCAGAATTTAAAAATGTCAAACTCACTATCACTGCGTAGCATACTTGATGCTAACAAACTGACCGGACCGAATTACACGGACTGGTTGAGGAATCTGAGAATTGTTCTCACTGCTGAAAAGATTTCTTCTGTCCTAAATTCGCCAGTCCCTGTAAATGTTGCAGAAACAGCCTCTGAGAAAGAGATTGCTACTTTCAAAAAGTGGCAAGATGATGCAATCTTGGTTCAATGCATCATGCTCGCATCCATGAGTAATGAGCTTCAGCGTCAGCATGAAACTATGGATGCTCCTACTATATTGCTGCACCTCAAAGAGTTGTATGGTGAGCAAAGTAGGACTGCTAGATATCAGATATCTAAGGAGCTCTTCCGATCTCGTATGACCGAGGACACTACCGTTGAGACTTATGTCCTTAAGATGATCAATCTGATTGAACAACTTGGACAGCTTGGGTTCATGATGGATGGGGAGTTAAGTCAAGATTTAATCTTGCAGTCACTCCCGGACACCTTCTCACAATTTGTTGTGAATTTTCACATGAATAAGTTGGACGTCAGCTTGCCTGAGTTACTTAACATGCTGAAAACTGCTGAAGGTCACTTCTCATCCAACAAGAACCAAGTCTTACTAGTGGATGATTCTTCCAAGAAAAGGAAGAGGCCCAAGGTATCTTCTGAAAAGAAGAAAAACAAGAAGGCTAAGGGCAAGGTAAAAATCAAGGATAAAAAGAAACCTGATCCTGATAGCAAAGGAATTTGCTACCATTGTAACAAGCCGGGACATTGGAAGAGGAACTGCAAGGAGTATCTTGCGGACCAATAGCAGAAGAAGCTTGGAGAAGCTTCGACTTCCAATCTAGTTTTGTTCATGATTGAAATTAATTTTTCTGAAAGTCAAAATTCTACTTGGGTATTGGATACCGGCTGTAGTTCTCACATATGTAATAATATGCAGGGACTAAGCAAAAGTAGAAAGTTGAACAAGGATGAAGTCGTCCTACGAGTGGGAAATGGAGCAAAGGTTGTTGCATTAGCTGTAGGGACTTATTGTTTAGCACTGCCTTCGGGCAAGTTCATTAGTTTAAATAATTGTTATTATGTTCTGACACTCATTAGAAACATTATTTCAATTTCTGTATTGGATATGGATGGTTTTGATATTATAATAAAGAACAATAGTTGTTCTATTTATAATAAAAATATTTTATATGGTGTTGGCAATCTACTGAATGGACTTTACATACTTGACTTACATGAAAATATACTTCAAATTGAACAAACAAAGAAAAGAAAAAGAGATGATGTTAATTATACCTTTATGTGGCACTGTAGACTCGGTCATATTAACGAAACAAGATTATCCAAGTTGTATAAAGATGGGCTTTTAGAGCTATCTGATTACGAATCATATCCAACTTGTGAATCTTGTCTCATGGGTAAGATGACTAAATCCCCTTTTAGTGGAAAAGGAGAAAGAGTTATAGAGTTGTTAGCGTTGGTACACACAGACGTATATGGACCTATGACAACGAATGCACGAGGAGGGTATTCTTATTTTATTACTTTCACTGATGATCATTCTAGATTTGGATATGTGTATTTAATGAAATACAAATCTGAATCGTTTGAAAAGTTCAAAGAATTCAGAGGTGAAGTAGAGAAGTAAACTGGTAAGAGTATTAAGGTTATGCCCTAGAAAATGATATAATCTTACAATGGAATCCACCAGGGACGCCACAGTTGAATGGTGTATCTGAAAGGAGAAATCGAACATTGTTGGACATGGTTCGTTCCATGATAGTTTTACCGACCTTCCAATATCCTTCTAGGGTTATGCCCTAGAAACGACTGCATACCTACTTAACAAGGTACCTACCAAATCCGTCCCAAAGACCCCATATGAGATATGGACAAGGAGGAAACCTAGGCTTAAGCATGTTAAGACTTGGGGTTGTCCAGCTTATGTCAAAAGGTTTGAGCATGATAAGCTGAAGACTAGATCCGATAAGTGTAGATTTGTGGGATATCCTAAAGAAAGTTTAGGATATTATTTCTATCATCCTACTGATCAAAAGGTGTTTGTTGCGAAATACGCTGCCTTCTTGGAAAAGGAGTTTATCCTTGAAGGGGTTAGTGGGAGTAAGATATATCTTGAAGAAGTTCAAGAACCACAAAATATTACGGATCAAAGTCAGGTACCTGACCAAGTAGAAGAACCTACTGTACCACTACCTATTCATAAATCTGGAAGAGTACCGAAGATACCTGATAGGTATGGATTCATCATAGAGGATGATGATGAGGTACGCATCATAGATGATGATGATCCAGTTATATACGATGAGACTATGAGTAGATGACACTCAGAGAAATGGCAAATGGCCATGAAATCCGAAATGGACTCCATGTATGAGAACCAAGTATAGACTTGGTTACTCCATCAAAAGGCATAGTGCCTAAAGGGTGTATATGGGTCTTTTAAGAAAAGACTTGGGCAAATGGCAAGGTGGAGACCTATAAGACCAAACCCGTTTAAAAGGTTTCAAAAACAGTCAAGGAGTTGACTGTGATAAAACCTTAATATCGGGTAATGCTCAAGTCCATTTGGATTTTGCTTGTGATTGCAGCTTATTACGAAATCTGGCAAATGGGTGTGGAGACGTCCTTCCTTAATGAAGACTTGAGGAGAATGTATGTATGATACAACCAGAGGAATATGTTTCAAAGGTTGAAGCAAATCGTGTTTCTAAGCTACAATGATCCATTTATGGATTGTAGCAAGCTTCTCAAAGATAGAACATTCATTTTAATGAGACAATCAAAAGAGTTTGATTTTATCAAAAAACGAGAATGAACCTAGTGTGTAAAAAAAGGTCAGTGGGAGCACTGTGACATTCCTAGTATTATATGTTGATATATTACTGATAAGGAATGACACACCAATGCTACAATCATTAAAAATAAAATTGTCTAAACATTCCTCCATGAATAACTTGGGAGGAGCATCCTATAAATTGGGGATATAAATCTATATAGATAGATTTAAAAGGATGTTCGGCTTGACCCAATGAACGTATAATCATTCGATGCTAAAGGCATTTAGCATGGCAAACTCCAAGAGAGGTCTCATGATGATGAGCCATGGAGTGTATCTCTCTAAAATTATCTCCAATAAAAGAGAGATCACATGAGTTATTATCATGTATGCAATGAATATACAAGGTTTGATGTTGATCAGTCATATTCTGGAGAAAATCACTATAAGACAGTGATAAACATCTTAAGTACTTAATCGGTATTGAAGATGTAATCATGATTCATGGTAGGACTGAATTAAAACTAGAGGGCTAAAAAGACTCAAGTTTTTCAGACTGACCAAGACGATAACAAATCCACTTTAGGGTAAATTGTTACCTTTATTGGTGGTGCAGTGAATTGGAAAGGTTCCAAAATAGCAAAGAGTTGCTGGTTTAGTGACAAAGACAAAGTATATAGCTGTAAATGAAGCTGCAAGTTGATTGTTTAGATGAAAAGTTTATTACAGAACTATGAATAGTTCCTAAGTCTCATCTTGGATTCAAACATGTGTTACGGCACTTTCATTTGATTAGAGGAATCATTGAAGGAAGAAAAAGTCACTATAGAGATAGTGGACTCTCAAGAACAACATTGCATTTCCATTTACTGAAGCTTTATCCAAACAGCAAGATGATCGTCACTTAGAGAAGAAGGGTATTGGATACCATGACGATTAGATTTAGTGCAAGTGGGAGATTGAAAGTAGTATGCACACAAACCAATCTTATTTGATATGATGTAGCATATACTTTGTAATCTTATTCAATTCAAAAAGGCATTTTACATTATCTACATGGTGCTGTTATATTAAATCTGATAAACCCATAGTTTTGAGCAATGATTTTTGAACCATGATGGTGATCATGCTAATGAGATCTAAATTCTAGATAGCTCACAAACTAAAATCGTTCATAATCGTTGGATTACTAAAAAGGGGATTGTTGCTAAATTTCACAATCAACAATTACGTGCAAGTATACACGGTCAACAAGTAATAAAGTGATAAGATAGAGTGTCGAACCCACAGGAATTACTATGTTTTATATCTCCAACTATCAATTTAGATTATGACTATTCTATTAAACAATCGCAATTTAGAATATTGATTTAAACTAATTAAATTATACTAACACTAGCAACTATCACAAAGGTTGAAATTCAGATTTAAAGAGATTAAGACTACAATATCCCCAATTTATATCATAAACCAATCTATCTACGCATTCCAATTATTCACTTCAATAGAGTTGTTAACAGAAATTCAATTGTATTTATAAGCCCTTTTTCAAGTGATCAAATAAATCTATCTAATCCAATTAACTCTGCGATATTCTTATGCAAAACTAAAGGATTAAATTCATTAAGCTTCAATTTCTAATTGTTACATGCAGCAAAGAGATACCCCTATTCACTTCACAATCCTATTTATTCAACACATGCAAATAATTAAGAATACATGCTATCTCATCCAGTTCTGACCCTAGATTGCATCTCCCGAATTCACTTAAGATATTCCGCTAATTATCGGCCAAATAATTAATCAATAAGCACAAAATAAGATAGACAACTCAAATTGATTGAATAACTAAAATCAAATAGATAGTTAATTCATAAATATAACTGGTTCAATTGTAGCCTTAACTAAAAAGTTTAGTTCATACTGACAATAAAAACTAGAATTCCAAAATAAGTCATCATAATTAATTACAAATTAGATATAAAAGATTAAAAGAAAACTCAATGTAATCTCTAGTCCTCCAATCTGAATTCCTCACGATGCTTGACCTAATCTTCAATCTCCTTGCTCAGCTCTGAAAATTCAATCTCCGTGTGTCGTCCCTTTATCCAATGTGTTATCTCCTATTTATATCCTCATAAGCCTCCTCATCAGAGTGGTAGATAGAATCCTTGTTACTGGCAAAGCTGGAGGATTATTTATCCCGATGGGGTTTCTATTTATAGCCTCTATTAGTCGACCCACAAGCTGTTGCATAACATCTGCTTGGTCTCTATTCTCGTTCTCTGCCTCGGATTGATTACGCTGATTTCTCCTTGGCGGCATTATTCTGTACAATAAAAATACATTATTTTCTCATCCTTCATTTTAAAGCATTCAATATTAATGCTAGAATTTAATCACTTCATAGCATATATTAATACACATATTTATATTAACATGCATCTCCATGTACACCTATTTTTTCATTTTATAGTTTTCTGCTATTACCTATGTATTCTTCTTATGACATATAACAAGTGTTCATTTTGTGAAACATCACCGGTGTCTGTTTTATTATTCTAACAGTCCTATAATCTTCGGACTAAATCTTTTGAGCTTACAATTCTAAGGTCAACTTCCTCATATCCCATAACTAGAGTATTCCCTATCATCTGATCAGGAAACCTCTTATCTTCATCCTTAAACGACTATACGCATTTTGGTTCGATATCAACTTATATCCACTATACCCCAACCGGTATTTCAACTGACACCAACTTGTGTTCGTTTAATATCAAATTGCATTACCTTGACACCAACTTGTGTCAATTTGATACCAACTTGTATCACGTAATGCTGACACCAACTTGTGTCGGATACCAACTTGCATCCATTTGATACCAACTTGCATCAACCTGATACCAACTTGTGTCAGACTCTTGCATTGACACCAACTTGTGTCAGATACCAACTTGTATCATATGCTTGAGTCAACATCAGTTGAGTCTGCTATTTACTTTGACATCTTTTATGTCGATTTAATAAATCATTACAACATTTGTCTAGCCGAATCAAGTAGCTTAGACATATACCAATAATTCGAACACCAATCGAAACATTTATCTAGCCACTTTTAATTGGCATTGACTTTCCTTTAACTGGTTTAAAATTCTGAAAATCATTTTATGACGTCATGATACCGCACTGTATTTACAGCCCGTTGAGGATTCCGTCATTTTGTGACTTTGTCATACTACATCATACCATAGTGGGTTGACGATACTATGATCACATCCAACACTCGGTTAATCTGCATTGATGGCTCCATCATCTGTCATTCTACACCAGGTTATATGATGTATTGATGACTATTTAAAATACATTTTGATATTTTAAATCATATTTTGTCTAGCCGAAACAAATAGCGTAGACTCTTCTTTAAACAGTTCAAAATCAAAAATCATTTTTGGGTGTTATCATGCCGCAACAAGTAACGATGCGTTAGTGATTTGAAGCCCACTTCTACACACTCGTCACTCTGTTTTGAGGATAACAAAAATTTTATTTTTATTTTTAAAGGTATATTAGTGCGAATTTAGCTTGATGTCAAAAATTTCGAAGTCTAGCATAGCTAGAAGATTTGGAATACCTATGCTTCCACCATTAACTTCAATTCTTCTAATGATCCATTGCCTAATAATTATATCTATTTCTATCATCCTTAAAGCTTACTATACTAAAATCCCCAATTCTTCATCCATAACCATTCTATACCCCAGTAAAGTTCATCGAACATACCACACGTTAGGAGTTTAGAAACTTACCACAATCATATGGGTTTAGAACTTATCCTAGCCAAACCAAAATCGTCCATTCGCTGAGGGGTTCCACCATACGATTATGAGTCACGAACTTACCATACGTATGAGTTTAAAGAACTCGCACCTAATCTTAATATTCTCTAACTATCGGATATAAATATGAGAAAAGAATCACCTCCTCGTCATACGTATATCGATAGCGTGACACCAATATTTCAATGATTATGAATATAGGAAGCTAAGTGGTTGTCCAACCAACTCGACCACTAATCAATATAGGAAGCTGAGCGGTTGTTAAACCATGGACAAATCCCGTCCCATACCAGGACTTGTTCGACTCAACCACTATATTAATATAGGAAGCTAACTGATTTTCAAACCAAGCACAATTCCAGTCCCATACCAGGAATCGTACAACTCAGCCACTAACATGAGTCATCAATTGAAAACCCACATAATCCTAACTTTCCCTTTGCTCAATACGAATTTCATTTAATTCGTATATCAACATTAATCACTCTTTAATGAGTTTACATAGTACAATTTCATAGTACAACTTTCGTACAACAATTCTGCTTTAACATTTTCAATCATTCGGTTGATCATCTATCATTCCATGTCTTAATCAGATCACGTTGTGATCTTTCTTATAATCGTATTATATCACGATTCTTTCCTATCTCATAATCGTTTTGTTTTACGATCTTTTTACTTTCCCTTTAATCATATTATATTATGATATCCTTTAAGCTTTTAGCCTTATAGACTTTGTCTATTCATCATTACTCGTTTTTTTTATTATCAGAGTCAGGTAACTCCAGATTCTTATCTTTATAACTTTTCAAGATTCTTCTTTGAATCTTATTTATCTTTTCCTTTACTTAATAATAAATTTCCAAAAATTCATCTTTTAACGCTTAAACTCTATTTGAGTTTATTCCTTATCCTCATCCCTGCGGTTATAGCCTAAGGTACTGCTACCTAAGGTTTATAACCTACAGCTCTAATACCAAATGTAGCGCCCCCAAACCCGGGTCCCTTGAATCTCGGACCTGGTGCATCATGATACATCATATTTACAACTATTGCGGAAGATATAAACATAAATTGTTTATACAATAATCTCTGCTACATATCCCAAGGTCTATAACCTTTATTTTAATACATATTTACCTTTAGATTAATAAAAGATCTACACAATTAACTTACATCAAATAACTAATTTAGTTATCATGCAAAACACACTACTACAAAACAGTAAATAGATAACGCGTAAAAAACGTTGTGGTTTCTATCAGCAAAACGTCGTGATTAAGGGTGTCATCTATTTGACACCCTTATACAACGTTTTTAAACGTTGTAGTTAGACACATTATACAATATTTTTTAAGGAAAACGTTGTAAATTTGTTTTCCATAAAGTAGTAGATGCTTGAAAACGTTGTAGTTTAATATATTAGACAACGTTTAGACACATGTACACAACGTTTAGAATGTGTCATCTATTTAGACATGACACATTTATACAACGTTTAGAATGTGTCATCTGTTTAGAATGTGGTTCACTTATATATATATTACCAGTGACCTGCAATATGCTAATGCCATAATACATAGCTAAAAAAGGTCTAAATTCTCATTTAAATTTAAAGCCAAAATGTATCAACCATTCAAAATACATCCCAAATCACTAGGCTAAATAAACCAAACTATCCATAAAGATGATAATAAACAAAATATGAACTCTCTACAAATCACTAGGCTAAATAACAGGGGAATCCATCCAATTCATAGAGTGAGCTTAGATCAACTCTGCACAATCAAAAAGTGTAGAGTTAATTTGGTTACATAAGAAACCTACTTCAGCTTGACAATCCAATCCATATCGTCCTCTACAAGACCCATTTGTAGTCTAGTTAGTGCAGAATACAGTTGTTGTGCCACAAGGCCGATCCCAGAGCTTCCATAAGACACCCTGCACAATAAAACATGAGCACTTAATTGATCGAGTCTATTGGTTTTCATTAAAATGACTCGAGCACTAGGCTCCACCATGAGCAAACTTGCAGTTCACAAAGCCATTTTATTACACAGATTGACTTCAGCACTTGGACTAGTAGTTGTGCACCATTTTATTTCATGCTTTGTAGTTTTCTGTTTTGTTATTACTCATATTATGTGTGTGGCTACTTGAGAATAAGTTCTATTATGTCATCAGAAAGTTTAATGCCATAGTTATTTACTACATGAGCGTCCAAATAGCTAAAGCAAAGTACTAAAGCGTTCAAATGAACCAGGCTATGATCCTTAGACATTGAAGTGATTAGGTATAACATAACCTCAAGCAGAATATTAATAGAAATGCATGTGAAGGGTATTAAACAATATCATATTATATGCATAAACTTTTTCATATGCATACAAGTCAGACACAATAGAAACAGCCAAAAGATGCGCTGAAATTTCAATATAAATCTATAATGAAACTGCAGCAAAGTGGAACACTTTCTACAAAAATACAAAACATAATTATAAAACTCAGAAACTTTCACTAATACACGCCTAAGGATGTCAATTCCTTTTGAACACTTGTTTTGGATACAACAATACAAACTATATATCAACCTCAATTAAGTAGCAAATCACAATAATATTAATTATGATAAGCACACAAGCATGTGCTGTCTAGCTAGCTCATACGAATGCAGGTTTTTTCTTGCTCACATGAGTTACATCCAGTTATAGAAGTTGTCAGTAAGTAACCTAGTAGCACAAAACAGACAATTATATATATATATATATATATATAATGATATATCTTATGAATGAGATTAAAACTTGGCCAATTGAAAATCCTAGGTCTTACGTGAATTTAGCACATAATTGATATATATATATATATATATATATATATATTTTTATTCTAAAGTGCTTGAACAGCACACAATCTATTTTCCTAGAACCGCACAATCCATAAAGTGAACCCAATGGGTAATTAATAACATTTTCTTGACTTTTCATTTCTGCCAGACTACCTTTGCTTGATTTTTAATCACATGGTTTCCATGCTGAAAAATAAAAATAAGGTGGAAACGAAAGGACACCATAAACATCGATCAACGAACCAACTATGCAAGCTTTTACACTTGCAGAAAAATATTTATATTAACCTTCAGATCTGTAAAACCTAGCTCGTAGAAATTATTAGAAAAAAAACTAGCAAAGAGATATGATGGAGAGCCTTGCTTTATTTCAGATCTGCAGACTACTTATCACATTAAACACAAACACATACAAGTTAACCACAGATCACAAAAACTAGTTCAAAATGAAAGATATTGAGTAGATATAACAGAGAGAAGCAGCTGTTATATAGATCTAGATCTAGATCTAAACAGGAAAAGAAAGGGAAGGGAACAACGCCGGCTACAAGGATAGGATAGGAAAACGGTTGGACTTACTGTGACGTCGCCGGCTAGTGTGAGAGAGAGAGAGAAACGCATGTCGCCGGTCGGTGAGCGGTGAGGGAACGATAGAGGGAAGAGGGGAGAGTGGCCAGTGAGGGCTTGAGAGAGCTCGGGAAAGAGGCGAGGAGAGAGAGAGTCTGTAAATGAAATGAGACGGTTGAACAATATATTAGGTTTTATTTTAAGTTTTCACTTCCGCGCGATTTTTTTAAGCTCCGTGTTTTTTAGATAGATAACGTTTTTAAAAAAAAAAACATTATCTAGTTAAAACCAAAAAATACCCTTTTAAATACATAACGTTTTTTCATATATATCTACAACGTTTTGTTAAAAAAACGTTGTGTAAAAATATACCATAACGTTTTTTATAAAAACGTTGTGGTTTTAGTGTTGTCTATTTACTACTTTGTACTAGTGACAATATAATCTTGTCCTTTGCATCTGTCTTTGTCTTTCCTCGAGCATTCGCCTTAAATCTGAAATTTGTTATCATAATATAGCAAGGGTGAACAACTACTTTGCTCAACAAGTTTAAATACAATAAGGATATATCATGATTGAAAGAATGAGTAAGCTTTAGAGTTTTTCAATAATATAATAATTGTGAAAGAGCATGAATTAAAATTTCAATGATTGAATGACTGAATTCAATAACGCAGTGTGTCAATAATGACCATGAACTAATTTAATTGAACCTTAAGGTAATGAAGGTGATCAGCCTTTCATACCTGATGAACATATGCAACATGCACTAAGTGCGAATCAATAAACATAGATGTGGAATAATTGTCAATAATTAATCCACTAGCATGCTTAAAACATAATAACTCGAGTTTGAGTTAAGGAACTTGCATTTCGATATGAAAATGAATTTAAGATACTTGCACAAGGATAAGAAACTTGCTCAATATAAAAGTTGAGTAAGATGGAACTTGCCTGCACCGTCGATTACTGCTATGCAATCTAATTTAACCACTTATGAAAGACCTATCATTTATAAGATTGATCATTCAATTAGTATATCCTATATCACCTTATAATATCACTTCTTTATCAATAGATTATCTAACATTTAACCACATAACTAAATATTAGATATTATCTTAGCACCATACACATTCATAATTCTAAAGCTAGCACACATCGAGTCTTTAACAGTGTTCAGTATAATATGCTGAGTGGTTTCCCACAAACAACTAACAAACTAGTTTCCGTCTCGTCTACACTGTTTTCACAGTGAGTTAGATCGGTTGCTAGTTCGTATATACCTCCGCTCCCTGAAGGAATTGTTTAGCTCAGCTACTATACATCAACTATTAAAGAACATGATTGTACTACTACTTTATCGTAAACTTTCATTTTATAAGTTCTATTTATAATCCATTAAGCCTGAATACCTAATCCAGCAAGTTGGATTATCTAAACATACTAATCCAGTAACCTAGATTCAAACTAGCATCCAATCTAGCATCCTGGATTCAAACTATTCTACAATTCAGTAAGCTAGATTCACTAATTCAGCAAACCATATTTATTAATTTAGCAAACTATATTCATCAATTCAGCAAACTATATTCACTAATTCAGCAAACTGTATTCACCAATTCAGTAAGCCGAATTCCTTAATTCAGCAAGCCGAATACCACAATCCAACAAGCTGGATTCAAACTATAATCCCTTTTTAACATATCAAATTTCTAATTAATCAAACCAAATAATACAATACAGCAAATCGAATGCTAATACACAAACCGAATGCTAAAACATTAAACCAAATATGAATACAGCAAACCGAATTAGAAGCTACATTCTCAAAATGACTTAACGTCTCGTAAAAATCAATTTTTATTTTCTTCAAATCTTGCCACACATATGTACATATATTCCATACACAAAAATACTTTCCTTAGGAAAGTTTTCAATTTCCTTTAACATTTTTCAAACGTCCGTTTTAACGTTCAAAACTAAGAAAAATGATCACTATCTTGCACAACTCCGATGATACCAAATTTTTGATAACATCTTATACATATTAATAGTTAAAATTTTGTGGCCATCGGAGTTATAGAACTCCAAATTTAGCCGTTTTCGTCGAAAAACTCTACGTTTTTATTTTAGCCGTAGATTCTTCGTTACAAGTCAGAATGCGGCGATTTTTCGCCAGGAGCTATATACCTTTCTATATTTTCAGTGGTAAAAAGTCCTGAATTTATTGCTTTAGCTAAAGTGTCAAAATAGTGCTCGGAGCACAATGGTCAGTGGGTTTTGTTCCGTTTGCAGTTTTGGAGTCCTTTGCTAAAACTTAAATAAAATGAGATCTATAATTCTAATTAATGATCCGTCAATTTTGATGGATTCGTATCTTTCCGATCTATGATTTGCATCTATCACAATCCATATTTGGACATGTTAAGCTCCCAGAAATTAGCCCGAAAGTGGCTGGTCAAAATAGTAGTTCTAACAGTTTTCTTAACTTTGAGTAGTTTTGGATAAATTCCATAACTTGCTCATTTTTCAACCTTATTGAGTGATTCCAAAGGGGTTTTATACTTAATACATAGATCTAGCATCCCAAGAAAATAAATCATAAATATCTGTCATAGATTCCAAAAATAAAACTTAAACTCCAAAGATCCATCATAAAAATACGAATAGCATACAAGTTAAAGTTTTAGAAATCAAGTATAGATTTTACCTTATTTTTATTTTCTTTCTTCTTCCCTCTTCTTCCTCCATCCATGACTGCCCTCTTTCTTCTTCCCCTATGCCGTGAGCTCCTTCAGGCTTTCTCTCTCTCTCCCTCTTATCCAAAGCCACCCCCTTTTCTCTCTCTTGGTCTTATTTTTCTTATCTTCTCTCTCCTTCTATTCTTCCTTATTCTCTTTCTTCCTTATCCTTATCTTATCTCTTTATCTTCTTGCAAAATCTTGGAAAGCCAATAAAATAGTGACACATGGCTTGGAGTGGATAAGGGTTGATAAAAAAAAATTATACCACATGCTACATACTCCTCCTTTAGCCGCCCATCCCCCTCCATTTTGCTCCATTTCTTTTGATTTATTATACTTGCTTGATTAAGCTCCACAAATGACCTTAATGCCCTTTCTTAATTGGGTTAAAGATTGGGCTCTCATTTAATTTTCTTGGGCTTGCAATTTAATTCGTTTAGCCTACTAATTAAAGTAAACTTGGGCTCCTTTAATTTATTTATTTGGGATACTATCATACTTGATAATTTAATATTGGGCTAGCTAATAATTTAGTTACCCTTAATTAAATTATCTACAAGTCCAATGCTTAATTAAACTAATGAGCTTGTTTAAATTATTTATTCTCCTTAGTTCATTAAATAAATTATCATTTGGACTCTTATACATTATTATCAATATAAACACATTCCTCATATATCAATAATATCAATTAACTTACATAACCCAATTAGACTTGTTATAATTAGGTTTCAAAATAAATAATAACTTGAGATTATAAAATAAATCCCTTACATTAGAATATATATTTTCAATACTAGAATTCTATAGTAATATAACCCTTAAGTTAGTTAATTACCATACCTAATATATAATTAGGTTATGTAGCTTTCTTGCTAATTTTCCTTTGTACAATAAACAAATATATATATATATACATTTATAATATATCTATTTATTCAATACTACACATATTCCACATATGTCCTAACATATTTATCATCTTTGTTAAATATCATTACATAATACAATCACATATATTCACCAAAAAAATCATTTAATACGTTGAGATAATAAAATAAATCTCTAAAATTTGGTCACTAGTATATAATTAAAATACTAAGACCACTAAATGAAAATAACCCTTTTTGTTGACATTAAATTTATAGGTATCGTAATACCTTATCCTTAATATTCTTTCCAGTACATATAAATTCATTTATAGGGTTTTGAAATTTTGTAACCCATATTTTCTTTATTCTCTTTCAAATGGTAAACCATATAGGTTTTTTTTTTCTTAGAAATTTTAAATAAATCCATAAATTCCTATCTAGGTTTTATTCTTTAACCTTTAATTTAATCATTCAAGATCTTATAAATAAATCTTATAAATTTTCGGGTTGTCACAGTCGATCCGCCAACCGTTGATTCTGCCTCAATATGGTTTTATGCTGAGAATCGATAAGGCGCTGCAATTCACGAAATTAAAGGCTGAACTTAGATTTGCCCGTAGAAGTAGACGCCGAAGGACCCGCTACCTCTTCATCAGCTGCCTGCTCCTCATGTTCAGAAGGAGAATGAATGATATACCCTAGACCACGGGGATGCGACTCACCGCCTTCCCATTCCTTATATTGTGCAATTAGACGGTGGTCCAAAAGTAGCAATGGTTGCTGCAACACTTCCTCAGCTCCCCAACGAACACCCGCCCAAAGACATAATCCACAAATCAGAGAAGGGTGTGGCAAACCACCCTGACTATGTAAGCTCCGTAATGTTCGGCGAATCGACGCCTCAATCACCTCCCCCACATTAATCTCTATTCCCGTCACAATGGCATATAACAACAAAGCTTTCTCCTTGGGTACATCACTCACATGCAGTGATGGCATCAGCTTAGCGGAGAGGAAGGCATACCAAACCTTACCATAACGACTCAAATCCTTGCTATGGAACGAAATTGATGTATGTGGCCCTCTGGATATCCAAGTCGTCCCCGGTTTACACAAATCAGTAACCACCTTCTCCAAATTCGGTCCCTCTACAAGAAATTGAGTGTATCTACAGCGTACATCCGGCCTCAAGTTATAATATTCATTGATCGTCTGGGCTCGGAATGAAACTTTCTTACCCCGGTTTGTAACCTCGCATGAAGCTGCGTCTTCTGCATTGGCATAGAATTCTTTGATAATGGCTATACATGCAGGTTCTGGATGGGCGGTGAATGTCTCCCATCCCGTCTCAACTATCTGTAACATCATCTCACCATCTACCACTTCGTTAGGCGTAAGACCGCGCTCGGGAGTTAGAGCTTTACTCAATGCATACGAATCATATCTGTCAGCTGCATCAGCACTGACGAATTTCCTTCTATCAAATTGCCTAGATGGTGTTGAAGATGAACCCTCACCCCGATGCCTTTTAGGAGCCATTGCTGACCACTTAACAATCGTAGATTCTGAAACAACAAGACTAACACCCCACAACTCTGCTATGCAAAATTAGGAACAAAACTTCCCCCAAACTCAAACTCTACTAATTTCCAACTAGAATTGGCACAAGTGAAGACACTAAAATAAATTGAAACCCAGACAGTCCAACCAAAATTCAATGGAAATCAGAACTCAAGAGTAAAACATGGATATAAGTTGCCCAATACCAATGTCAGATGAACTTGTCTCAAACGAAGCAACAAAACTACCCAATGTAGGATACCTGACAGAGGCACAGGACAATAGAACAGATTTTGTGTATGTTGAGCGGTTGAACTGGTTGACTTGATTCTTCAATTAGGTGCAAACCCTAGGACTCGTTCATGCAAAGATATAGGGTATGTAGATTGTGAATAGAAAACAGAGTACTCCTCTTTTGAACGAGAGATGGACTTAAAGCCATGTTAGGGTTTCATTTTGGGAGAGAAGTTTAATGTGCTTGAGATGGAATCCAAGTGTGGGTAGGATGAGGGATGAATTTAGAAGAGAAATTAGAGATGAGAAAGTTTGTACGGTATATGAGAGGTAGAAATAGGAGTCAGAGGAAGTTACATGGGTTTAGGATTGAAAGAAACTGAATTGGGATCGGTTTTTAAAATTTGATTTCCGCGATTCTCGCCGGGGCAAGAATTTTATACCTTGGAATCTCGCCGGGGCGAGAATGGACAGAGAAGAATAGGCTAGGGCGAGAAATTTCCACGCTGGAGCGAGTTTTGGAAGAGAGGTTCTCACCGGGGCGAGAATCCCTAGTGTATTTTTCTCGACGGGGCGAGAAACCTCTTTTCTGAATTTTTTTTTATTTTTGCTTTGTTCCCCCTTTCTTCAATTGGTACCATCCCAGTAGCATGTCTCTTCTTCTAATGCATTCCCCAAGTTCTTGCCCCTGTTCCAAAGAATAACAACATAAATAAGTCTAACTACGAAAGATTTGAAGAGTTATTTCAAAACATGAACAATTTGAACTACTACTTCTACTAACTAGAACAAAATTACTAACTACACTAAATCTACTAAAGCAATAAAGTAACATGATTGGGTTGCCTCCCATCGAGCGCTTGGTTTATAGTCGTCAGCCCCGACTTTCTCTGCGGTATTAAGCATCAGTTTGATCGAGGGAAGAGAGATAAATCACTGATGCTTGTCGATCCACATCGCCTCCCCAACAATGTTTGTGTCGCTGACCATTGACCTTGAATGTGCGCTTTGAGTTTGTTTCTTCGACATCAATTGCCCCGTGGGGAGCTAAAGCAGTGACAATGAAAGGACCTGACCACCTAGACTTCAACTTCCCAGGAAATAACCGCAATCTGGAGTTGAACAACAATACTGCCTGTCCTGGTTCGAATTTCTAATCAACTATTGTAACGAATGCAATTTTGAGAATTAATAAAAATATTTATTGAGTTGTATAAATATTTTTGTTAATTTATTGAATTAATAGATGATTTATTAAGCTATTGTGAAATAAGTTTATGTTGAGTTAATTGTGTTAATTGTTACTTGAATATGATGTGTGATGATTATTCTAATTTAATTATTAATTAAATTAGATGATGAAAAGAATTATTTGAGTAAATGATTTATGTTAATAAATAATTTATTTGAATAATATATTTTATTTGGTGTTTTTGTTAAATAAAATTATTATTTGAGTTAGTTATATTTAATTGAATTTATTTAATAATAATAAGTTCAATTAAATTAAATGTGTGACATTTAAAACTATATGTTATAATGTTTTATTAAAATAAATGAAAGGAGTTTTAATTTAGTTTTTTCAAACTAGGACTTATGACCTTTGGTTGGATAAATGAGTTATTTTAATTGTGTTTTACCAAACAAGACATAAGAATAATAGGTTATTTTTATTAGTGTTTACCAAACAAGCCTTAGAGGCTTTTGAAATCTTTAACTGATAGATTAATATCATACGTTATTATTTTATTAAATCATCAGTTTTTATTTTATCAGTTTATATTTTTAAACTACGTCAGTTAAGAAAAAGAAAAGAAAGAAGAGAAAGAACAGAGTTAGAGAGAAAGAAAAGAATAGAGCTCTGTGAGTTTGAGAGTTGAGAGAAAAGAAAGAATTGAGAGTTTGTGAATTGAGAAAGAGAAGGAAGGGAAGTGCTAGTAAGGAATTATATATAGCTTGAAGGTATAATTCTTTTGGTTTTGTTCTTCATTATGTTTTTATTATTTTATTTCTCTGTATATGATTTCTACTTCACTGTATATGAATTTATATGCCAAATACATGAATTACTTGGTTATAATTGTTAGTAAGCATGTATTAAAGATTATGTGGTGATTATAAACTAGTTTGAAGAATTAATTCATGAAAACATGCTTTAGAATTGAGTTCTTAGTTTTTACAGAGCTTTATTTCATGTATGGCATATTTGTATGAAAATTGATGCTCTAGTTGGTTATTAATCGGTAAAGTGATAATTGTTTATGATTATTTGATGAAAAACATGAGTTATGCAAAAAGAACTGTTTTAATTGGCTGAAAAATGAATTTACAGAGTTTAATTTCATGATAATGGTTAAAACTTGAATATTTGGTTTTAACAGTGAATTTTTGGTTTTAAACTAGTTGTTTATGTGTTAGAATGATTAAAATGTTTACAGAACATGTTAGGTAAATGTTTTATATCATATATGATGTCTGGGTATGTTTAATTTGTATTCTGGATGGTAGAATTCAGAAAATTTGGCCAAATTTGGCCTAAGTTTTCACTGGTTCGCGACTGTAGGAGATGACTGTCGAGTCTCTCGCCCCGGCGAGAGAAATGAACTGTAAATTCTCGCCCCGGCGAGAAAATTTACAAAGGGAATCCTCGCCCCGGCGAGAAAATTTAAAAGGAATTCTCGCCCCGGCGAGAACCACTGCTGGAAATTTTTTATTTTGTTTTCCTTTCTTAGAAGTTATGATGGATAATTAAATTTATATTAAAGTATTAAGTGATTAATGAAATTCCTAGACAATTGAAACTTGTTGATCATGGTTTGCTAAATGAGGTGTTATAATAAAAAGGATAAAAGCAAGCTTAAAGTGTATATTATTTTGTAACTAATTATGTTACCATTTTATAATTAAATGTATAGGTTGTTTAAGGATCGTGAGATATTTAATTTGTAATCAACGCTTGAGGCAAGTTCTTTATCTCAACTTATTACTTTATGTTGAGCACGTTTTCCTTCCTTAAGCTTGAAAATTATTTATAGCAAGTTGTTGTTCTCTTTTAACTTGTTAATTTATTCAAGACAAGTTTATTTATATTGAGCAAGCTTATTGACCTTAGCTTATTGATATTCAAGCAAGGTTATTATCATGCTTATATACTCAAGCTTTATTCCAATCATTGTTATTATTCAAACTTCGAGTATAGTTTCTATTGAACAAACTCTATTGAATTAGACTAGCAAACCCTTTTTGATTTAGCTAGTCCTTAGTTGATGAACGTTTCAAAGACTTAGAATGTTTTCTATACTTGTTCCAAGCCAATTTCCTTTTTGGTATGGATTCAGACGATAAACTGAGATGAACAACCCTAACATAGGGGATTACTTACGCGACAGCGTTAAAATGTTTGTGCACAATACATTGTACAAAGGGCTGATCCCCCTGAGTACGAGATGTTGGTCCATAGTCTATATGACTGTTAAAGGTTACAGTAGAAATACTTGTCAACCTAGGACATAGTTCGAGGTCTTGTGACCCTCAGATATAATTTTTAAATCTTGAATTCTATATTTTTGGAATCAAGCATTCTAAAGAGCTTTAAAATTTAAATCATTTATTGGTTGAGAATCAGCAAACTATTACTCCTCAGTTGAAATCATTTCATTTAGATATTATTGTTATTGTACCTGTGAGCAATTGTTTGCTCACTCTTGCACAAATTATTGCAGCTAAGGCTGAGAAACCGGACGAGCCGTCCACGAGCAAAAGCAAGGGCAAGATGCATAAATAGCTAAAGATCTGTTATTTATTTGATGATCGATTGTATCAAGACTTATTTAAATTACGTTTTATTCCGCATTTGATGTATTAAGGTTAAGATAACCTGGGAGTTGAATATTTAATAGTTTGGTGATGTAACCCATTTTGGGAAGATATTTCTTTAAGTTTATTTAATTGTTATTTTATTGGGTAGTTAGTTTTGAATGTATGTTATAGTGAACACCAAATCAGTGGGAATTAAGTACCTGGATTTGGGGGTGTCACAACTATCCGTTTGTCATGCCACCTCTTGACTTTTTCTTTATATAGCTTAGCGTTTTCATAGGCTTGGTGACGAAATTCCTCCATCTCATTCAATTGAAGCAATCTTTTCTCGCTAGATGCTTGGAGATCAAAGTTCAATTTCTGAATTGCCCAATATGCATTGTGTTCAAGTTTGACCGGTAAATGACACGCTTTTCCGTAAACCATGCGATATGGTGACATTCCAATGGGATTCTTATAGGCCGTGCGATACGCCCATAAAGCATCGTCTAATTTCATTGCCCAATCCTTACGAGATGGGTTCACCACTTTCTCTAGAATTTGCTTAACTTCACAATTCGACACCTCCGCTGGACCATTCGTTTGGGGATAATAAGCCGTAGCAATCCTGTGTTTGACTCCATATTTAGCTAACAACTTAGTGAATTGTTTATTGCAAAAATAGGTACCTTCATCACTGATTGTGGCTCTTGGTGTACCGAATCGAGTAAAAATAGTTTTTTGCAAGAACCTTAGAACCACTTTGGCATCATTTGTGGGTAATGCAGTTGCTTCAACCCATTTTGATACATAATCCACAACCAAAAGTATGTATTGATTATTGAATGACGACGGAAATGGCCCCATAAAGTTAATACCCCATACGTCGAAGAGTTCCACTTCAAGGATAGTGTTGAGAGGCATTTCATACCGTTTCGAAATGTTGCCAACCCTTTGACATCTATCGCACTTTAGAACAAAAAGGTGAGCATCTTTGAACAACGAAGGCCAGAAAAACCCTGATTGTAGCACTTTTGCTGCAGTTCTTTCTGCCCCATAATGTCCTCCATACTCTAACGAGTGGCATCGAGTCAATATGCTCTCCATTTCTTCCTGTGGCACACAACGTCTTATCATTTGATCCGCACAAGTTTTGAAAAGAAATGGTTCATCCCAGAGGTACTGCTTGATATCATGGAGAAATTTCTTTCTTTGTTGAGAATTGAAATCTTGCGGAAGTATGTTACTGACTAGGTAGTTCACGTAATCAGCATACCAAGGGACTTTGGTGTTGATACGAAATAGATGCTCATCCGGAAATGACTCATTAATTACCACATCATCCTTTTTATGAATGTTGGCATCCTCTAGCCTTGAAAGATGATCAGCCACCTGATTCTCCGTACCTTTCCTATCTCGAATTTCTAAATCAAATTCTTGCAACAGGAGGACCCATCGAATCAACCTTGGTTTGGCATCCTTCTTTGCAATCAAGTATTTGATGGCTGAATGATCAGTGTAGACTATCACCTTGGTTCCAATCAAATATGCTCAAAATTTATCAAAGGCAAATACTACTGCAAGTAACTCTTTTTCTGTAGTGGTGTAATTCAATTGTGCATCAGTGAGTGTCTTACTTGAGTAATAAATGGTGTGAAAAATCTTATCCCTTCGCTGACCCAACACAGGCTCCCACTGCATAATCACTTGCGTCACACATCAACTCAAAAGGTAAAGTCCAATCGGGAGCAACTATGATCGGGGCTGTGACTAACTTCTTTTTTAGCACTTCAAAGGCTTCGATGCAAGATTGATCCATCTTGAAGGGAACATCTTTCTCAAGGAGTGAACACAATGGTTTTGAAATTTTTGAGAAGTCCTTGATGAATCGACGGTAGAATCCTGCATGTCCGAGAAAACTTTTCATGCCTCTTACAGATGTCGGTGGATGTAGCTTTTCAATGGTTTCGATCTTTGCTCTATCCACCTATAAGCTTGCTTCGGACACTTTGTGCCCCAGAATAATTCCTTCTTGTACCATAAAGTGGCATTTTTCCCAGTTAAGCACCAGATTTGTCTCCACACAGCGCTTCAACACTAAGATGAGATTGCTAAGACACAATTCAAAACTATCACCGAATACAGAAAAATCATCCATGAATACCTCCAAATTATGCTTAACCATATCCGAGAAGATAGCCATCATGCATCGCTGAAACGTAGCCGGTGCATTACATAACCCGAAAGACATTCTCCGGAATGCAAACGTCCCATAAGGGCATGTAAAAGTCGTTTTCTCTTGGTCCTTCGGAGCTATTACTATCTGGTTATATCCTGAGTATCCGTCAAGAAGGCAATAGAACTGATGACCGGACAACCTATCCAACATCTGATCAATAAACGGCAGTGGAAAGTGATCCTTGCGCGTCGCTTTGTTCAACTTGCGGTAATCCATACACACTCGCCAACCTGTAACTGTTCTTGTCGGAATGAGTTCATTGTTTTCATTCTCAACCACTGTCATTCCCCCCTTTTTAGGTACACACTGTATAAGACTTACCCAAGAGCTGTCTGAAATCGGATAGATAATACCGGCATCTAACCACTTAATGATTTCCTTCTTCACTACGTCCTTCATGATCGGATTCAATCTTCTTTGTTACTTAATAACCGGTTTTGCTCTTTCTTCAAGCAGAATTTTGTGCATGAAAAACGACGGACTGATTCCCTTTATGTCTGCTAATGTCCACCCAATTGCTATTTTATACTCACGCAAAACCCTTAACAGTTTTTCTTCTTGAGATTCATTCAAATGAGCAGAAACTATTACGGGTAGCGTGTCAGAGTTTCCCAAGTAAGCATACCTTAGGTGAGATGGAAGGGGTTTGAGTTCAAGCATAAGTGGTTCTTCCACTAACGGTTTGGACCTCTTTTCTCCTTCTTTTGGTCGGTCAAGTGTATCAAATTGCTTGCTGAATTTCTGAGAAATAGGTAACGCGTCTAAAACCTTGACATAATCCCACTCATTAAAATTATCAAAAATGTCTATCCCAATCAGGGCAGCTTCTAATGGATCTTCACAATAACTTGCATTGGTTCGTTCATTCATGATTTCGTCTAGCAAGTCTATCCGTAGGCATTCCTCGCCTTCCTTAGGGAATTTCATTGATTTAAACACGTTGAAGGTAACTTCCTGATCTTGAACTCTCATTGTCAATTCACCTTTTTGTACATCTATCAATGTTCTCCCTGTTACTAAGAATGGACGACCTAATATGATGGGGATTTCTTTATCCTCTTCGTAATCCAAGATGACGAAGTCAGCCAGGATGATGAATTTATCAACCTTAACCAGAATATCTTCCACAATACCCTTTGGATATGTCACTGACCTGTCTGCCAACTGCAAGCTGATGTTTGTCGGTTTTGGTGCCTTTAGCCCAAGCTGAGTGTAAACTGATAATGGCATTAAATTAATGCTAGCTCCTAAGTCACACAATGCCCTTCCAGAGAACTGGTTACCAATTACACATGGAATATTGAAGCTTCCTGGATCATTTAGTTTGGGTGGCAATTTGTTCTGCAAAATTGCACTGCATTCCTCGGTTAATGCCACAGTCTCGAATTTGCCCAATTTTCTCTTCTTTGCCAAAACCTCCTTCATGAATTTCGCATAACTGGGCATCTGTTCCAGGGCTTCTGCAAATGGTATGTTAATGTGCAGTTTCTTGAAAACATCTAAGAATCTGGAAACTTGCTTATCTAACTTAGCTTTCTGCAATCTTTGAGGGAATGGTACGGGAGGCACTACACTATCCAGCTTGAGTTCTTTTGACTTTGCCTCCGACCCTGAATCCTTCACCTTTTCTGATTCGTTCGCCTTAATTTTCATCGGGGTTACCTCATCTTCATTCTCCACAACTATTCCTGGTTTAGAATTCCCTTTTATCGTATCAGGAAGCTCTTTTCCACTCCTTAAGGTGACAACCTTATAATGTTCTTTTCCATCCGTTCTTGGGTTAACCTCTGTATCGCTTGGAAGTGCTCCTTGTGGTCGACTGTTCAAGACGTGAGCCAACTATCCCAGCTGATTTTCCAAGTTCCTAATTGACACTGCCTGGCTTTTCACATTCAAATCTACTTGAGTTAACAGCTTATCTTGATCATTCATTCTTTTCTTAGACAATGTGATGAATCTTGCCAACGATTCTTCTAAACTCGGTTTTCCTTCTACATTTTGTGGAGCTTGGTTCTGAAAACCTGGGGATTCTGTGATCTTGGAGCTGGATTTTGAGTCTAAGTGTTATTACTCCAAGAGAAACCCGGATGATTCTTCCACCCCGGATTATAAGCATTCTGATATGGCTGTTGTGGTCTGTTATAGCTCCCCAAAAACTGTACCGATTCTAGATTAATGGCACAATACTCCGTCGGATGTGCACCTGCACATAGCTCACACACATAGGCTACTTGCTGGACTTTCGATTCTGACAAAGCTTCAATCTTCTTAGACATGGCTGCCATCTGAGCTGTTAGTGCCGTGACCGCATCTACTTCCAATACTCCAGCTACCTTTTGTTGATTCATTCTGGAAGTCGGCCATTGATAGTTATTTGCAGCCATAGTCTCTAATAAAGTGAAAGCTTCCTCAAAACTTTTATCCATAAGTGCTCCTCCCGCAGCTGCATCAATGCTTGTTCAAGTGTCACTATTCAACCCATTGTAGAATGTCTGAACTTGTAGCCACTTGGGTAGGCCATGATGTGGACATTTTCTCAATAACTCCTTGAACCTTTCCCAAGCCTCGTATAGTGATTCTCCATGCTGTTGCCCGAATGTAGAAATCTCGTTTCTCAATTTAGCCGACTTAGCTGCCGGGAAGAATTTTGCTAGAAATTTCAGAGCTAGATCATCCCAAGTTGTGATGGACCCTGGCGAAAGTGAATGCAACCAACTCTTTGCTTTATCTCTTAGTGTGAACAGAAACAGACGTAATCTCACTGCATCATCTGTCACATTAGGATATTTGAAGGCATCACAAATCTCTAGAAAGCTAACTAAGTGTTCATTCGGATCGTCGTTAGCTAATCCCCCAAATTGTACCGCATTCTGAATCATATGAATTGTTCCCAGCTTGATCTCAAAGGAATTAGCGGTGATAGCTGGTCTTGTGATGCTTGAATTGATCTCGTCTATCTTAGGCATAGCATATTCCCTCAATGATTTCTGTTCTTCGTTAGACATTTTCTCTTTCTCAATTGTTTCCCGACAAACTTTTCTCAACTGACGTAGCTTTTTCTCAAAGTGATCCTCACACTGCACGAGTTCCGGTTGTTTTGATCGCGTTTGCATAAACGAATCAAAAGACACCTAAAACAAGAAGCAAAAGAAAAATAAGTTTGCTTAATTAGAACATACTTAATTAAACTAATATTGAAAATTATAAACATAAATAATCCCCGGCAACGACGCCAAAAACTTGTTGCCAAATTTCACAATCAATAATTACATGCAAGTATACACGGTCAACAAGTAATAAAGTGATAAGATAGAGTGTCGAACCCACAGGAATTACTATGTTTTATATCTCCAACTATCAATTTAGATTATGACTATTATATTAAATAGTCACAATTTTGAATATTGATTTAAAATAATTAAATTATACTAGCACTAGCAACTATCACAAAGGTTGAAATTCAGATTTAAAGAGATTAAGACTACAATATCCCCAATTTATATCATAAACCAATCTATCTACGCATTCCAATTATTCACTTCAATAGAGTTGTTAACAGAAATTCAATTGTATTTATAAGCCATTTTCCAAGTGATCAAATAAATCTATCTAATCCAATTAACTCTGTGATATTCCTATGCAAAACTAAAGGATTAAATTCATTAAGCTTCAATTTTTAATTGTTACATGCAGCAAAGAGATATCCCTATTCACTTCACAATCCTATTTATTCAACATATGGAAATAATTAAGAATATATGCTATCTCATCCAATTCTAACCCTAGATTACATCTCCCGAATTCACTTAAGATATTCCGCTAATTGTCGGCCAAACAATTAATCAATAAGCACAGAATAAGATAGACAACTCAAATTGATTCAATAACTGAAATCAAATAGATAGTTAATTCATAAATATAACCGGTTCAATTGTAGCCTTAACTAAAAAGTTTAGTTCATACTGACAATAAAAACTAGAATTCCAAAATAAGCCATCATAATTAATTACAAATTAGATATAAAAGATTAAAAGAAAACTCAATGTAATCTCTAGTCCTCCAATCTGAATTCCTCACGATGCTTGACTTGATCTTCAATCTCCTTGCTCAGCTCTGAAAATTCAATCTCCGTGTGTCGTCCCTTTTATCCAATGTGTTATCTCCTATTTATATCCTCATAAGCCTCCTCATCAGAGTGGTAGATAGAATCCTTGTTAGCTTCAACCTTTCCAAGATAACTGATTGCTGAAAAGTCTTTTAATTTCCATTAGCCGCATTCTCGCCCCGGCGAGAAATTCTTCACAAAAATCCTCGCCCCGGTGAGGTCTCGCCCCGGCAAGAAAAATAAACCATGAATTCTCGCGCGCGGCGAGGTTGCCCTGCACCCAGCTAATTGTTTCTTCTTCTAACCTGCAGCCAGCCTCGACCTACAAAAGCAATACAAAAACAAATAAAAAGATACTAAAAGCACTTAAAGACTGTAAAGATTTAAGCCAAAGACGTATCAAACTCGTAGGTTAAAACCTACTCATCAGGGATTAGTGAATCCGGATAGATTAGTACATACGTTGCTTGCTCTTAAAAAGAGGATGATTGATCTCATAATCATTTGTGTGGAGACACTAAAGCAAGTATATAGGTGCTTATTAGAGAATAAGTTAACTGAACGTGGCTTGCTAAGGAATACCTAATGGAGTTTTACTCGCCTGGCAATAGGAATTCCTCTAGTGATAGTAGTACAAGTGATCCTTGGACTTGAGATCATCATAGTATCTTGTGTATGATGAGTTATACTTTGACATGTCCCTTAAGACCTTTTGGGTATATCAAAGGGTATGATTGGGTATAATTAGTTGTACATGGAGATAGCTGAATGATCAACAAAGAATCTACCTCGTCTAGTAAAAGATGTGAATGTCCTATGTGATTCGATAAATGATAACTTAGTAGTCCTTGGCCAAGGCAGAATGAAATTAGAAAGAAGTTTCTAATTTGCATTATTTAGAGTTGTGCATTTGGGAATCGAAATACATATAATTAAATAAAATAAGACTTGACAGTAATTCCATATCTTATATTTAATTGGAACATTGTATGGTAGAAGGATTGAATTGTACGGTAACTATGCACTGAAAGGTTCTTTTGTGATTAATGTTGAAATCTATATTATCTGGAAAGTCGTTGATCGCTAAGGGGGCTTACCCTTATTGTAGAATAAATATTATTTATTTAAATAAATTAAATAGTTTAATTTATTTATTTAAATAAAATTAGAATTTTCCTAATTGATTTATTCACAACCGGTTTAATATGGAGAACCTAAAGGGTCACACCGCGAAAGAAAAATATTTATTTAAGAAGTAAATGGCATAATTGTAATAATAAGTTAAGTGTATTTAATTTAATCTATGGAAATAGAATAAATTAAATTGCTTAATATTTATTATTTAATATTTTAAAAATATTAAATATAAATTAATAAGAGGAGTCTTATTATTATTACTATTACTATTATTAAAACGGGATTCTACCCGAAGACTCTAAAGATGCCCAAAGAGTAAAATTTAAAGCCTCAAATTTCTACATAAGTAAGGGAACATTATAACAAAAAGTATTTTTGGCACCTTTGCTCAAATATGTTAGCTTGTCCAAGGCAAACTATTTCTTAGAAGAGGTTCATGTCGATATTTATGGGCATCACTTGGGGCCCATGGCTTTAGCACATAAAATCCTGAGACAAGGATATTTCTGGCCTACAATTCACAAAGATGCAAGGCTATATGTCCCAAAATGCCATCAGTGTCAAATCTATGCTAGCGTCCCCAAGAAGCCAGCTGAACCTTTATCCTCAATCGTATCCCTAATCTCCATTATGTTGTGGGAAATTGATTTAATGGATCCTTTCTCGAGGGCCCTAGGAAGCCACCAGTTTTACATCATAGCAGTCAACTACATCATTAAATGGGTTGAGGCTAAGGCCCTTCAGTGTATCACAAAAAAGGATTGCAAGAAGTTTTTTTAATGATTTCGTTATGCGCTTCAAGATATCCGAAATCCTGATATCCGATAGCTCTATTTAATTTATTGAAAAAGAATTTGAAGCATATTTAAAAGAGTTGAACATTATACACAGGAAGTCTTTAGTGGGGCACCCAGAAGCCAACGGCTAAGTAGACGTTACTAATTGTATCCTACACAGAAATATTGAAAAAAGACTTCGGGATGCTAAGGAAAAATAGGCAGAAGAGCTCCCACGAGTATTATGAACTTATAGAATTACTCCCGAATCTACCTCTAGAGAAACATCCTTCAATATGGCGTATGGAACTTAGGCGATTATACCTATGGAGGATGGGTCAATTTCTTTCAAAATTGATCATTTCGACAAACAAGTTAATTCTGAGGGAATTTGACTCAACTTAGATTTTCTCGATGAAGCGAGAGAAGTGGCGTTAACACAAATAACATAATACCAAGTCAAAGCAGCTCAATACTATGAACAACACCCTGAGTGTTTAAGGAGGGAAATCTAGTCCTTAGGGAAGCCAAAGCTTTAGACCCATCACACACGGGAAAACTCATGCCCTAATGGGAAGGTTTGTATCGCGTGCACAAACTAATTAGGCCTGGAACTTACCAACTAACCTAACTAGATGAAACCCAGGTTAAGAATACTTGGCATGTCAGCTGGCTATGAAAAAAATACCAATAGCTCCACACTTGGCAAATTCTTTATGACATTTTTTTGCAGGACCCCAAAAGGAGACTTCCTTTTGTGCATATTCTAATCGATAGTCTTTTGTAACTCAGTTATTAATATAATAATAAACTTTTAACAAGCTTTGTGTATATTTTCTACATATGATTGATGAACAAACCATCACACTTGGGCAAATGCCCTTACCATTGAACAGACCCAAAAGGGTTTACACTTGGGCAAATGCCCATAGCTCGAGGACGAAGGAGAAATATAAGGTGCCTTCTTTCCCGAAAGCGGCACAAATAGTCTTCACAAGATCTTTATCAGATAAGACCTTCCTGTCAGATGGATTCGTATTCACATAGATGAGAATTATATAGGAGAGATATAGGCTAAAGACATAAGTGAATTCGTCTTTCATCCGTATAGTGTCCCATGCCAGGATGAAGAAATCCAAGGATTTATAGTCAATGCGATAGAACACCTTTTCTGACATCAGGAGATGAAAGCTTCAGGCCAATCGGCCAGGTAAGCCAAGGGCATAGATGAATGAACTTGATGCTAGAAGGCTGCCGTATAAGTAAAGCCTTTCCTTTCTTGTCAGCCAAGCCTTCTTTTCTTCTTTCGTTCGTGCCCCATACCCACGTCTGGGGAACTTCTTCACTTCATGTTCACATCTTTATCTCCCACTTTCAAGTGAGTTCAGTTAGCCCTTATCTGGGAAGAAAAGCTATTCTTCTTAGTAGTTGAAGAAGTGAATGGAATCACCCCCAGGTCCGAGAATACTAAGCAGACTTGAAGTCCTCCCTTATAGTATAAATTCTTAAATAAACTCGAAAGTGATCACATTGGGGAAAATGCCCTAATCATTGAACAAACCTGAAAGGGTTTACACTTGGGAAAATGCCCATATTGTTGAATAAACCTGAAAGGGATCACATTTGGGAAAATTCCCTAATCATTGAATAAACCCGAAAGGGCTCATGCTTGGGCAAGTGCCCTTATCAATGAACAAACCTGAAAGCGTTCATACTTGGGCAAATGCCCTTATCATTGGATAAACCCAAACAAGTTCACACTTGGGCAAATGCCCTTATCGTTGAATAAACAAACTAAAGTTAAACATAAAACAAATATCAATAACACAAACCACAAAGAGCCAAATTATATTTACATACCCTAACAAGTTTTTGTTATATTAAAAAGTAGAGATAAAATACAAACTAAGAAACTAACTAAAACACACTAAAACTATTATAACCGATCATCGTCAACTCTTGAGGCGTCGTGAGGACCTTTGTAATGCCCGTTAATTTTGAACGTCCTTATTAATTAAATCTAATTTAATTTAATGAGTTAACGTTGTGTTCTATTCAAACCAACTTGGGTTAATGGGTGGGAGATGTATAAGATGTGTCTATACTTGTGTTGGCAAGTATGATATAACTATGGTTAAGAAATAACCATATGTGAGTCAAGTGTAGGAATTGGTGTGTAATGGCTAAAATGGCCAAGAGTGGTTAATAACCAAGGTAATTATGAAGGGGCGATAACCATTGTATATCCAAGTGGTTAATAACCAATGTAATTATGGCGGGATAATAACCATTGTGGTTAAACAATGTAATTATGGCAAGATAATAACCAATGTCTAATAACCAATGAAGAATGGTTAATAACTAATGGATAATTAAGATTCTGCGAAAAGACTATTTTAACCTTAAAAGAAGTTGGGTAATGATTAAAATACCCTTGAGGAAGTTGCTAGGAAGCTTCCTATTATTGATGAATTGATCAAATTGCCCTTGCCTAGTCATGATTAATAACTATTTTGCCCATGGTCTCTACTTTCCTATAAATAGAACCCCTCACCAATGATAGTAGGGGTTGGTTCATTTATTATTCACCAAGTATAGAGAGTTTGTGAGCTTGAGAGAGAGCTAAGGAAGAAACCCATTTTCGGGTGGAGCTTAAACACTTGTGAGAAATATTTGAGAGGAAAAGCAAGGAGGGGGTGCCAACCAAAGGAGAAGGAAAAGAAGAGAAGTCTAGCTTTGTTATACCATCCTCATTCACAACATATTTTGGAAAGAGGAGGAGAATAGCCATTTAATCTAGGTATGGATCTCATGTCTTTCAAACCCTAGTTCTTGCTGTTATTATTATAGTATGATTATTACACATTTATTTTGTTAGAACTTTTATGTTTTGGTTGGTGTTGGTGGTAGAGAGGGAGTATTCATGGATCTAGGTTTGTATTTTGCTAGATCTACATTATTGCAAAGCATGCTCAATAAAAATGGTTAAAGCTAAAAAAAAAAAAAAAAAAAAGAGATCTTGATCTTGTATGCTTTATTGATACCATATATAAGCTTAGAATCTTTGAAACATGTTTTGGTGGATTTTGTATGCTAAAACATGGGAGTAATATTATTTATTGGAGTATAAAATTTAGTGATGAAAAATATTGTTTTAAATCATAAATATTTTGTCTTAATATTAGAAATATTTTTGGTAGTCATGGGTAAATTTTTGAAAATCTATTTGGAGTATAAAACTTATTTAAAGGAGGATTAGAACTCATTTGGTGTGGAAGAAAAAAACAAAAAAGGGCCTGAAGCCCCGGGCTTCCCCCCCCCCCCCCCCCCGCGCTTAGCCAAACCACACCTGGCCGCGCATGGCGCGCCAGGGGTGCAACCCTGGCCGCGCATGGCGCGCCAGGCCTAATGTTGGGATTGAACGGGCGAGCCTCAAACGGCGTCGTTTGGGGACGCGGGTTTGAGCAGGCGCGCAATGCGCGGAAGAGGTTTCAGACGGGAATTTACCGTTTTACCCTCCGTCCGGACTTTAACCTATATACCAGAATGCCATCAAGGGTTAATTTTAATTAAATTTAATGTTTTAATATTATTAATTAATTTTGTAAAATTAGTAAATATACAAGATTAAGTTTGCGCATTAAATATTATATTTTCTAAATATATTATTAATTAATTATTGTTTAATTATTATTAAATAATGATTAAGGATAATTAGGAATTGTAAATTATTTATTATTTGATTAACTTTAAATAATAAATAAACCTAACTAATTATTATTTAAATCTTAAATAATTAAAGACAATTAAAATTTATAATTCGATTAATAATTAAATAATAAGTAACTGTAATTAGTTATTAATTACTATTATTAATAACTAAAGATAATTAATTAATTACTATTTAATTGTAATTAAATGAAGATAAAGTTAATAAAATAGAGAGAGTTTAATAACCCATTAATTAAACAATCATAATAAATTGTTTAAGGGTTTAATAAATGAATATTACTTAAGAAAGAGTAATGTTAATTAATTTAACAATTATAATAAATTTCTTAGAGGTTAATAAGTGATTATCACTTAAGGGAAACATTGTTAATTAATTAAACCATCAACCTAAAGATCAATTAAGTGTCTTATAGGATTTACGATAGTTTATGTGTGTTATGTTATTTGCTTAATTGTTAAACAAATAGCATAAGTAAGCGTGTCGATATACAACTACGCAGTACTAATTGATAGATCAACATTATCAATGTTAGGTTCTTCAAGGCCAATTAGTTAAAGCTAGAATTATTTGTAGCTGAGCAGACATGCAAGTTCCCTAACTCAAACTCGAGTTATTATTTTCGAAGCATGTTAGTGAATAATTATTGTTGATTATTCACATCTATACTGATTATTGAGATTCGCACCTTGTGAAATTGAATTCCTATTCTATTATTATGGAATTGTGAATTTAGTTAAAGTTCTTTCAAGCATGAACTGTTTATGAGATAGATCTATGCTATTTGTATCAGCTAGATCAAGCATGTCTAAATTTGTGAAATCGAATGTATTTTAAAAGCTGTTCTTATTAAATCATTATGGTAAGAACTCTTGGCTGAGAAAAGGATAAATTTGATTAAGGCATGATATCAATGCTGGTTATTAAGTGTTTATGCATAAATCACGGGGTATGAAAGGCTGATCCCCTCGATTACCAAAACTTTTTAAGAGGTCCAGTTTAAATGCTGAGAACCTTGGCAAATGTCTATGGTTATTTCCACCCACTCAGTAATTGTCATTCAATTATTCGAATATTCAATTGTTGACTATTAATTCATGTTTCTTCACAATTTTATACTGTCGTTGAACATTGAAAGCGAAACTTCCTTCTGTTCATGATATATCTCCATTGTGTATAAACTTGCTAAGCAAACTAGTTGCTTACCCTTGTTATATCATGATTTTTATTTCAGCTAAGGCAGAAACGTCAAAAGGGGACAAAGGAAAAGGGAAGGTGCAAGAATAGTTGCCTGATAGGGCTTATGTATTAGTTATCTAAAAATGTTATTTGGTTATGTGAACTCTTATTGTATTAAGGGTATGTTTTTAAGTTAAGGTTAAAGAATCTTGGGACCATGATTGTAAGACGTTATTACTAATTCGATAGACATTGTATGATTATTATTCCGCATTTAGTTAGAAAGTATGTTTGTTGTTGAGTATCGTGAACACCGAATTCGAGGTTAGGAAACCCGGATTTGGGGGTGTCACAGGTTGGTATCAAAGCTGTAGGTTATAAACGTTAGGAATGAGAAACCTAGGTTATAACCTTAGTAGAAAACTCATATAGAGTATGTAGGTGATGGATTGAGGAGATTCATCGAGTTCTAGTTGTACCGAATAAAATATTATTTCATTTTATCAATGAATATATTTTATTGTGGTACTGATGTTGATTATTGTGTGGTATTTGTAGGATGTCGGACGAGAGTCAAGATAGCTGTTCAGTGAACCAGGAACCCATAGAGCCTGAGGTGATAGGAGATTTGCTGGCGAAGGACGCCGAGCTAGAGGTTAGGGCTGAACAATTAGAGACACAGGACCACACCCTCTAGATTACTGAGCAGCAGTACAAGAACGCTGCTTACCAGGCCCAGGCTGAGTTAGCCGAGTTGCGAGGGAGGCTGCAGCAGAGAGAGCTACAGTTAGGACAGTTGAGGGATGAGGTGAAAGCTAAAGATGTGAAGATATATGATTTGGAGCGAGCCTTAGACATCACCCTTATGCAGTTTGACGCCAAACGGATGGAGCTGCCCTCCAGTAGCAAGAACAAACGTTGAGTTGTCTTCACCTTGTGATCCTTAGAGGATAGTTGGAGGTGGGCTTATGCCTTGAGCAGTGATGTTGGTATTACTTTTGATTTACTAGAGTTTGTATTAACCTCAGCTCGTGCGAGGTAGTTCGTATGTAGGATGTACTTCCATTTATGTAGGTAGAAAAGAATGGCTTAGTGAATCCCATCTTTTGTTATATTAAATGGTATGGTAGCATTTATAGCAATATACTTGTGATGAACGTGTAAAACACTAAAGTTGGTATATGAATATAAATGCATTATTATGGTATGTGTTTAAGAATTTTACTTGGTAAACCGTCAATTCAATGGTTATGTTAATTCAGTAAAACTGAATCGGTATTTTAGCAACTTAAATTACTAATCGGGTAAAAGCAGAATTCCCGAGGTTGGGTAATCTAGAGCTCCCACACGATGGTCATGCGATTGTTCGAGTACAATGTTGTATTACATGTTAAATACTTATATGTTTATAAAACCTGAGTAACGTGTTAGGACTTTGTTTAAACAGATAATGCCGCTCAGACGGATCCTACGAAACCAAGGGGTCAAAGAGTCGGTTAACAATGCAGAGGGAACTCAACCAAACCCAATGTAAGACTTTATCAACATGATGGCCGAAGCTCTGCGGAATCAAACGACTACCGCAGGAAACCAGACGGGCAACCACTTAGCCAATTTTAAAGACTTTAAGTCAGTAGGGCCGCCGGAGTTTAGGGGAACAGCGGACCCGATAGAGGCCCAGTCGTGGATAAAGGAGATTGAAAAGGCCTTTGTCATCGCTAGAGTTGCCGAGGAGCAGAAGACAGTTTTTGCTACTTACTTAATGAAAGGTGAAGCTAACTTTTGGTGGGAAGCCAATCAGAGCAAAGCTGGAACTGGAGTCGTGGCGTGGGAAGCATTCAAGACGTTGTTTTTCGAGAATTACTTCCCTGAGAGTACGCAGGCGAAAATGGATATCAAGTTTTTAGAACTGAAGCAGGAAAACTTGTCAGTGTCAGAGTACGCTGCAAAATTCAATGAATTGGCTAGATTCGCCCCACATCAGGTGGACACTAAGGTGAGGAAGGCAAGAAGGTTCGAGAATGGGTTAAAGCCGTGGATCTACAGCAAGATAGCGGTTTTACAAATTACGTCGTTCTCAACCTTGCTGGAGAAAACTCTCATTGCTGAAGGTGGGAGTGAAGCGGTTTCAAAATATAATCGGGAGAAGAACAAGAAGAAGGTAGAAGGAGGAAATGCGAATGTTAGCAGTGGTGGCAGCAACAACAGGAAGCGTCAATGGAGCAGTGGGGGTAGCAATTCTGAAATGCAGCAAGGGAGCATGCAACAGAAAAGACAGGTATGTGGAAATTGCGGAAAGGGTCACTCGGGAGAATGCATGAAGGGAAAAATGGTCTGTTATACCTGTGGACAAGAAGGGCATATCTCGCCCAATTGTCCTAAGGCGAAGAAAGGAGGTTGTTTCAATTGTGGAGAGATGGGACATCGGAGCAAGGACTGTCCCCGGAAGAAAAACATGGATGGCGGAAGCGGCAATAGGGGCAATAACTCGAGGGCAACCAATGGGGGACCAGCCCAGCCAAATAAGCCAACAGCGAGGACCTTCAACATGATAGTGCAAGATGTCGTGGCATGCAGGGTGGTGGTGTCAGGTATTATTCCAATCAACGACATAAATGCCTATGTGCTATTCGATTCAGGAGCTTCATGTTCTTTTGTATCTGATGAATTTGCTCAAAGATTTAATTTACCTAGTGAACCATTAGAACACCCGATGAACGTAGAAGTAGCGAACAAAGAGATTATCCCCGTAAACTACATTTATAGGAATTGTTGTGCTGATATGAGGGGGTTTAAGCTTAACATGGATTTGCTACCGATTCGTCTTGGAGACTTTGATGTAATCCTTGGAATGGATTGGTTAGCGAGTCACGGGGCGGTCATTGACTGTAAGAAAAAGTGCGTACACCTGGAGACTCCAAGTAAGTCGAAGGTAGTATTCTATGGTAATAAATCGCCGAGACAATCTTGTTATCTGACGATGATGCAAGCAAAGAGATTGCTTCAGAAGGGTTGTACAGGTTATTTGGCTCACGTGGTGGACACTCGACGGGTCGAGGGTGAACTGAGTCAGATACCCATCGTAAGGGAATTCGCTGATGTCTTCCCAGATGAAATTCTAGGATTGCCGCCAGATAGAGAGATATAATTTGTGATTGACTTGGTACCCGGGACGACACCGATATCCAAGGCGCCTTACCGAATGGCACCAGTAGAGATGAAAGAGCTGGTGGTTCAATTACAGGAACTGTTAGACAAAGGTTATATCAGACCGAGCGTGTCACCATGGGGAGCGCCAGTTCTGTTCATAAAGAAGAAGGATGGCTCGATGAGGCTTTGTATCGACTACCGCGAGTTGAACAAAGTTACGATTAAGAATAGGTACCCGTTGCCCAGGATAGACGATCTGTTTGATCAACTCAAGGGGGCGAAATACTTTTCAAAGATTGATTTTAGGACTGGCTATCATCAACTAAGGGTGAGACAGGAGGATATCCCGAAGACGGCATTCAGAACTCATTATGGACATTTCGAGTTTTTGGTTATGTCATTTGGACTGACAAATGCACCAGTGGCATTCATGGATATGATGAACAGAGTGTTCAAGCAGTACTTGGACAAGTTCATGGTAGTATTCATCGATGACATCTTGGTGTATTCAGTGACAGAGGAAGAACATGCCGAACATCTAAGAATTGCTTTGGAGGAATTAAGAAGGGAGAAGCTGTACGCGAAGTTTTCGAAGGGTGCAGTTTCTAGGACACGTCATTGACAGGAATGGTGTTTCAGTATACCCAGCAAAGGTGGAAGCCATTATCAACTGGGAGCAGCCGAAGACGCCAACGGAGATTAGGAGTTTCCTAGGGTTAGCAGGATACTATCGGAGATTCATCTAAGATTTTTCGAAGATAGCATCACCGCTGACCAATCTAACCAGGAAAATGGTAAAGTTCGTTTGGACGGAGAAGTGTGAGGAGAGTTTCATGGAGCTGAAGAAGAGACTTAGCCAATCCCCAGTGTTGGCTTTACCGGACGACACTGGAGGTTTTATAGTATACAGTGATGCGTCACACAAGGGCCTTGGTTGTGTACTAATGCAGCATGGCAATGTCATTGCGTACGCTTCACGTCAGCTGAAGGACTATGAGAAGGGATACCTGACTCAGGATCTGGAGTTAGCAGCAGTAGTGTTCGCCTTGAAGATTTGGAGGCACTACTTATATGGAGAGAGGTGCGAGATATATACAGATCACAAGAGTCTGAAATATATCTTCACTCAGAAGGAGCTGAATATGAGGCAGCGCCGATGGTTAGAATTGATCAAGGATTATGACTGTGAGATTCTGTATCATCCGGGCAAAGCAAACGTAGTGGCAGATGCCCTGAGTAGGAAGGGCAGAGAGAAATTGATGAGGCTTACAACTCAGGCAGAGCTGATAAAGGAGTTCGAACGTATGGAATTGGAGGTTAAGTATCCGATGGAGACGGATGGGAAACTGTTTACAGTGACAGCGAGCTCGACCCTGTTGGATCAGATTAAGGAGGCTCAAGAAAAGTGTCGACGCCGGGTTTTCTCGCTTAACGCGGGGGTTGTAACCCTTTCCAATTTTTAGCCTTTTGATTTAATGATTTTTTGGAAAAGGTCGGCATTGATGTCGACGGGGTTTTGAAATATCGTTTTTTATGATGAGCCAATTAACCAGAGTCGCCAGTTGGTATATTTGAAATGGATGTACCAACTCATCCGAATTTTCGTGTTTTATAAATCGCTGGCTCATATGTGACTCCGAATTAATTGGTCTGCGAATCGAGATTCATAGAGTTCGGGGGCTTGCTTAAGTGAGGGGAAGGTGTTAGGCACCCCTCGACTTCCGTGAAACACGGTTACCGCAATCTTGATGCTTTCCTATCCTTTAATTCATGAAATGTGTGTGTGTGCGCGCTTGTGTGTGGGTGTGTGTCTATGTGAATGTTGTGGTGAGTTTGTATGAAAGAATCATTTGGATTTAGGGAAAATCGTGTTTTAAATTGAGAACGCTTCGGAATGTCTTTTCGGTATACACGAGAAAGCTTTATGGGAAAGGTTTGATTTTAATTGTCAAAACTATGAGATTTTCGTTAGGTGTCGTTTTGGCAAAACAAGAGTTTTAAACCTTTGCCAAAATAGGAATCGAGATCTATACGTTGCTTTCGTGAAATGATCGGGCAATTTCTAGAATCTCTTTCACCCTATGCACAAAGATTTAACAAAACGTTACTTATTTCTAAAATCAGATTTTGTGATGTTTGAGAACGATTTTTCTTTAGCTTTCTCGTTAGATAGGAATCGACATTCATTAACATTTCTCAAATTTTAACCTCGTGATTCTAATATCCTACTTTGATTGATTTTATGAAAATCTTATCATTTAGCTTTGAAATCAATTTCGTGTCGTAAATCAAATCAAGCATTAAAATGCGTTGGGGCTATTCATGGGCATGTAAGCCATCAAAATAATCCCAAACGCCTACAATCACAAGTTCCACTAATATGGGGCCTTAAATCCGATTCTCGCTTTGGCGTCGTTTTAAGGCCCGACGGTTACACGTTACAAGGAGGCTACATCCTACCCGCTATATACATCAAGACATGTCCATCATCGGATTTGGACCACGGGGTCGCTTTCCTAGGCTCACAACCACGATTATTACATACTCACAAATCAAACATTACAATAAATAACCAACGCGGAAATTCTAACAATATCACGACATCCTAAATAGCAAATTAAAGGAACCACAACCAATACATCTCTTATACAACAAACAAGAAATCAAAACATGAATATCATCGGGTTATTAAGAAGAATTTTGTTCCAATGGAACCCTCGCAAATAATCCCTAATTCATTGTTCAATAAGATACATGAAAATTATATCTAATTTACCCAAATCAATAGGACATGAATTGCTAGAACAAATAGAAATTTTCACCTTGCAATTGATCTCAAATGGATGTGAACTTGTGTATTTGAATAGGATAAATGATGTATTTGATACAATCAAACTCAAAAGAATTAATTCCACTCTTTTTTTCCTCTTCTTTCTCCTTATTTTGTTGCAAAATCTAGCTATTTTCTCTCTATTTCCGTATTTTTTTGCTGCTGCAGGAATTCTTCTTCTTCAAAACTGCTGAACCCCCTGTATGCTGCCGAAGCTGGCTTAAATAGGCTGGCCAGAGCCAGCCGCAGATCTATCTGCGGCTGGCCGCAGATAGATCTGCGGCTGGCCAGCTGGCACGCCTCCCATCGCACTCAGCTGCTGAGTGCTGATTTCCCGGTTTTCGTGCTGGCGCACCCACTTGGCCGCAGATCTATCCGCGGCTGGCGGGCTTGACTTTCTCGATTTTCGTGTCACGCCTCGATTTTCGTACCGCAACGTCGGTTTTCGCTGACAGGCTCGTATTCCGCAGTCCGGGAACTTCCGGGAGACGTGCCACCTCATTCGGAAATGCCTGCCTCGGACGGCTTTATTGTCACGTAAACTTGGGCTGCCCAAATCATTGCGGTGGTGTCGGGCGCTCGCCCTTGTGCCCGCTCCTTTGCTCCCGCAAGCCGGTTCAATTGACGATTTCGCCCTCCTGTCATGGTTAGTAGAAGGAAACGCAACATTTGGGTGTCTACAGCTGCCCCTCTTTATCATGTTTATGAAATGATAAATGAAATGAACCGGATAAAGAATAGACACCTGATGCATGAATGACAGTGTGTAAGAATGACAGTGTATACATGATGTCTCACACATATAGCTTATGATGCAACATAAGATGCAATGCATGCAAGACATTCGTAAGAGTGTCAATGTATCAACCCCCTGACCATGTTTGTTAGTCTTTGGGTTCACTCTTTCAATCTATCGTCTCGTTCGGGGCCGGGTATCGTCGCCGGTCACCCATCGCGTAACCCCCGGTTATCGTCGCCGGTTGGTTACCTTGTTGGAGCCGGTTATCGTCGCCGGTCATCCATCTCGTGATCGCCGGTTATCGTCGCCGGTCGATCGTCATGTAGGGGCCGGGTATCGTCGCCGGTCACCCATCGCGTAACCCCCGGTTATCGTCGCCGGTTGGTTATCTGTCGGAGCCGGTTATCGTCGCCGGTCATCCATCTCGTGATCGCCGGTTATCGTCGCCGGTCGATCGTCATGTCGGGGCCGGGTATCGTCGCCGGTCACCCATCTCGTAACCCCCGGTTATCGTCGCCGGTTGGTTATCTGTCGGAGCCGGTTATCGTCGCCGGTCATCCATCTCGTGATCGCCGGTTATCGTCGCCGGTCGATCGTCTCGTCGGGGCCGGGTATCGTCGCCGGTCACCCATCTCGTAACCTCCGGTTATCGTCGCCGGTCGGTTATCTTGTCGGAGCCGGTTATCGTCGCCGGTCATCCATCTCGTGATCGCCGGTTATCGTCGCCGGTCGATCGTCATGTCGGGGCCGGGTATCGTCGCCGGTCACCCATCTCGTAACCTCCGGTTATCGTCGCCGGTCGGTTATCTTGTCGGAGCCGGTTATCGTCGCCGGTCATCCATCTCGTGATCGCCGGTTATCGTCGCCGGTCGATCGTCATGTCGGGGCCGGGAATCGTCGCCGGTCACCCATCTCGTAACCTCCGGTTATCGTCGCCGGTCGGTTATCTTGTCGGAGCCGGTTATTGTCGCCGGTCATCCATCTCGTGATCGCCGGTTATCGTCGCCGGTCGATCGTCATGTCGGGGCCGGGTATCGTCGCCGGTCACCCATCTCGTAAACTTTTCACTTCAACACGTCAAATGGCTGCAAGGGAGCAAGGTGGGACCCACCAGGGCCAGCCGCAGATGGATCTGCGGCCAGCCGCAGATGGATCTGCGGCCAGCCGCAGATACATCTGCGGCCATGATCGGGCCTTAAATCCAACGCGGCTCCTCCAGATCTGTCACTTTCAACTTGTAATTCAAAGAGATTCTCTCGATTTTTCTTGTTCGCAAGGGCTTTTGTCGATTTTTTTCAGCTTTCCTGCAAAAACTGTTCCGGTAGGATTGATCTACACGCTACAGGTAACACTTTGACCGGTCACTTTTCAATTTCGTCAATGTTTTGCTATACATTTGACTATTTGCATGTTTAGAGATAAAATGTATGCTTTACAATGCTATGTAATGTACCATCATATATACATGCTATGTATCAACTATGTGAGTCCTATTTTATGTTCATGAGGCGGCGGTCCCACATATTGTTATTCCTTTTCTGCAATAAAATCATGCATTACATGCTGTAATTACATATATGAATGCAATTTAAATCTGTTTGAGGCTTTGATTGATGGAAAACACGCTTGGCTTATGCCTGGGATGTTCAATTTACAAACGGAACTCTGCCGATTTTTTTTTTTTTTTTTTTTTTTTTTTTTTTTTTTTTTTTTTTTTTTAAGCATGCATCATGTTGCATTAATCATATGATGAGGCTAGAAATTTAGAAATGTTCATTACATAATTTTAAAAGGAAACTTACCTTCTTTCTCGCCCGTTCTATTCCAGCTATGGATCGTGATGCGCCCAGTAGCTCCTCCGCCTCTCGGACTTCGGGTGTTCGCCGTCGTAGGGCTGCACCCACTCCTGTTCCCCCTCGTACCCGTCAGGCTCGTCGCTTGACGGAGGCTGTCATTCGTCCTGGTCATCCGGACGTTGAGGAGGCTGTCCCTCCGGAGGTCGCGACAGAGGGGCCATCCTCCAGCACACCGGCTCCATCTACTCATCAGGCTCCTTCTGGCGCCTCTGTGCAGATACCCGATCTTTTGGGTCGGGATCTCAGTCGTCACCCCTCGGCATCTCTCGTGGCTAACGAGGTATATTTCAGCTCTATTCTGATTTCATTCTCAATTTCTCCATTCTCCTTTTACCCGGATTGACCCCTTAGTGATTGCCCCAGGTACCCGAGTTTACCCAGCCGAGGGGTAACTGGTTCAACATCTATTCTCTTTACGCGGCCTTGCACAGTGACTATCGGGCGATGGTGGACTCTTGGGGCTTCCGACATTTCTTCACTATCATCCCCCGCCAGTGCCCCTGGGGTTACATGAGGGCTTTATCCGAGCGATGGTTCCACCAGACGCAGTCTCTTCATCTCCTCGACTGCGAGGTCGTGTTGACCCCATGGGACTGGAGGTACATTACTGGCATTGAGTTTACTGGGTCCCGCGTCCCCTTGGATCTTGATATCACTCCTGTGGAGGTTCGAGCTTTGCTAGGCTTCGCTGCTGAGGACCGGGTCTTTAAGGCCCGCAGTATCCGATCTGGTGCCTTGGCAGTCGATGCAGTCGGGGGTCTCTATGCGCTGCCTATTCCAGCAGATCAGGGCACCAGGGACATTCTGCTACGACGCCTGTTCCTGACCATCATGAGGGGTTGTTTTCTGGGGAACAACTCCTCCACCATTCATTTCAGCGTCGTAGGAGCGGTCAGAGATGTGGACCGCATCGGTGATTACGACTGGGGGTCATTCACTTTTGCTTATTTCCTCCACGGCATGCGTCTACGCTCAGAGGGACAGACTGATGCCTGGCTCGGTTTCTACCACTTTCTGCTGGTGAGTCCCTTCCTCCTCTCTATTACTGTATTTCTTTTCTTTTCATCCTTTTCTGTATTTGATAGTGACTCATGCCTTGCCTTGTTTCTATTCACAGTTCTGGGCTTACGAGCGGCTGCCATGTCTGAGGCCTCTCACTACTCTGGGCCCGGACACCTATCCTCGGGGTCGGCGATGGCATCACAGTACTCTGGAGGAGGTCCCCGTGTCGGGCAGCTTTGCACATTGTCGTATTCAGCTGGAGTTGATCACGGCTGCCGACGTCGTCTGGATTCCCTACCTCTCCGAGCATTTGACTGTGGGGTTTGCTGACGGGCATCCTTCCGGCCCGGAGTTCGAGCTTTCCACCCGTCGCCTCACTTTGCAGAGTGTTGGAGGCTGGGTGATGTATCTGGGAGAGCGCGCATTCAGATGCGTCACTGGAGAGATCCGCATCCCGCACTCCCTTTCCTTCACTACTTTCTGGCCGCTGGATTCTCAGCCTTCAGAGATCATGCTTGCCGGGGAGGATGGTCGGATGCTTTCCACAGGTCCCACTACGAGTGATGCATTCCGTACATGGTGGGTGCCCCGTACCATCGGTCCTCAGACTCGGGCCACTTTCTTCCTTGGAGACATGGTTCCAGGCTCGGTGACGATGACCGATTGGGCTGCCTGTGTTCGGACCCCTACCCACGCTGATCAGATCGCCTCATTGACCCGTCAGGTAGATCAGTTGTCGCTGTTTATTCGAGGATTGGGCCGGGCCCCGGAGGAGGCTTACACCTACGATCCTGACGGTGCCGGTTATGATGCAGGCCCGAGTTCATCTGATGCCACAGCGCATCCCTACATCCCTGATATGAACTTTGGTCCTCCGAGCTCGGCGACTCCAGGGGATCAGTTCGAGGATCCTGCTTTCATAGATGATACTGATTTTATTTAGACCAGGATAGGATAGGGCCTTTTGTATCGGCACCTGCTTAGATTTCTTTTTCATTCATGCACTATGTACTGAACTCATTTATTTATTTACGCACAGTTCTTTTTCATCTCTATGGAATTCACCTGTTTCATTATTAACTGTATGATGCATGCTTTTATTTATGGATAGAGAATGACCCCTGTACAGTCTTTTTGATACTATTTTTTTCAGATGTCGTCCTCGGATGTCGTGACTTGTTTGGATTCCATTCCTCCCACAGGGTTGGTCGGCAGCCTCTTCCGCTGGTTGGACAGTTTACTGCCGGCAGACAGGATTATCGCAGATGGTCTTTTGGGACATTCTTGGTCCTTATTAACCTTCCAGGTGCCAGCGGGCTTTGTGGATGGTCTTCTGAGCCATTGGGCCCCTGCCCGTCAGGTGTTTAGGTTTGGGACAGTAGAGCTGACCCCCACCCTTGAGGAGTATGCTCGCTTCACCGGCTTGCCCTTGGATGGTCCCTGTGCTAGGGTTACTGTTGGTTCCATGCGCCGTCAATTCTTGACTTTCACCGGTTTGCGGAGGGCTGTCTTATTACCGGTAACCACATCAGACCATATGGTTCCTCTTCAATTCTTGATTGACCGATTCGGCTCACCTGACAGTTTCCGTCTTTTCCTCGGTGATTTTTCCGTGTCCGAGGAGCGCTGGGATGCCTTGAGAGTGGGCGTTCTGATGGCCTGTGTCATCTCAGTTTTGTATTTGCCTGCAGGATCCGATCATTTGGACATGCGGATTGTTGCGGCCGTTCGGGCCCTTCAGGAGGATCACACCATTCTCCCCATGATATTGGCGGATACCTATATGTCGGCCACATATTGCCAGTTCTTCCGAGGGAGATTCTTCAGAGGGAGTTCGACCTTATTGTACATGTGGTTCACGAGTCATCTTAGTCCCATCGGCCATTTCCGTCGCCAAGGGTTTTGCTTCAGCCATGACATAACCACGCAGTTTTCGCTTCGTCCTGCGCGTTGTACTGATGTGGCCTCCTGGACATTATTTTTGTCTATCATTGAGGACCCCTTTCATCTATTGGTTTACTCGGGCTATTGCTCCTTCATGAGCTTCTTGACTCATGTGCCTGGCATGGATTTCATTCCCATTGCTGGGTTAAGGGGCGTGACGACCTATCATCCCCTGGCGGTTATGGGGCAGTTCGATCAGACACAGGATTTACACTCCTTTGCGGGTGCAGCCGCATACCGATTCCTTATATCATCCTGTACAGAGAGGGATCTATCGCAGGTATACGAGCTTTGGGATCGCAGGATCTTTGCCGAATATAGTGCGAGCTGTCACATCCAGACATTTGCCTACGTACAGTGGTTGCGTGGAGACCTGGATTCGGCTAGTTTGAGTCGGACGGGGGCCTTTGATGACTCTGGAGTGATTTTCACAGAAGATACCGCAGACCATTCCATTTCAGCCGATTCTGCCCCGAGTCGGGTCGCTGAGGATTCCCGACTCCGCCTGGCCCTGATTACTACTGAAGCCGCGAGGGATGCCGCCCTTGCCGAGAGAGATGAGGCCATTCGGGCTAGAGATGTTGCCATTGCTGATAGAGAGGCCATTGTATTTCAGACCAGGGCAGTGGTAGATGCTCATTTTGGGACTGTCAGCCGAGCTACTGCTTTACTGGATCGTATTGATATGATGGGGCAGCAGATTGCAGGAGATGCTGATGCTTCAGATCTATCCACCACCCTGTCCATCCTGCTTCGGCTAGTTTCAGATTTGTAGATTATTTTATTTCCTGCATAGACTATGTTGGCTTCATCAGTTATTGAAAGATAAATCTTGTAATAAAACGACTTATATATATATAGACATGCATTTAAATTTAGTCATTTTCCCCTTTTGTCGTATCATTGCCCTCCATCAGATCATCATTTTATCCAACTGACCATGATTTTGACATTTCGCCTTCTTTCTTTCCTCAAGACTTGATGGAGATTTGACAGATATTGCCGCACACCTTTTGATTTCGTCGGATTGAAATCTCAGATTTTGGATAACTGTTTGGGTTGGATCAGGGTATGTATTCTGGGATGAAACCGGTTAGGCAGTTGGTTTCGGGAAGGTTTTGAGGGTGTAGGAAGGTTTTATCTGGCTATCGAAAATTGGTTTTGGTTGGGGAAAGGATTATTTTTTAAAGGATCGGACCGCGCCATGATGGCTGCCTACGTACCCCCACAAGTTGGGAGATCAGGTCCTACGTAGTTCGCTCTCAAAGGAAAAAAGAACTGATAATTTAAGCGTAGAACCGCTTCACCGAGTCAGCATTGAGGGGTTGTGGAAATACCTCACCATCCATTTCTTGCAATATGAGGGCTCCTCCGGACAGCACTTTCTTAATCACGAATGGTCCTTCCCAATTCGGGGCAAACTTCCCCCTGGCTTCGTCCTGACAAGACATGATTCTCTTTAGCACCAGGTCATTCTCCTTGAATTTCCGAGGTCTGATCCTTTTGTCATATGATCGGGAGATCCTCTGTTGATATAGCTGGCCGTGCCAAACAGCAGCCACCCTCCTTTCATCAATTAGGGCCAATTGGTCGTATCGACTTTGCATCCAATCCTCCTCGTCTATCTGAGCGTCGATCACTATTCTGAGGGACGCCATCTCAACTTCAACTGGCAGGACAGCCTCCATTCCATATACCAAGGCGTAAGGGGTGGCTCCCGTAGAAGTACGCGTGGATGTTCGGTATGCCAGCAGGGTGAGGGGTAACAGATCCGGCCATCCCCGATGATTAGCAGACATTTTCGCCATGATCTTCTTGATGTTCTTATTGGCCGCCTCCACTGCCCCATTCATTTTGGGACGGTAAATGACGGAATTGAGGTGCTTAATCTTGAACTGGTCACACAGTCCCTTCATGAGGGCATTGTTTAAATTCTTGGCATTGTCAGAGACCACAACCTCAGGTTGCCCATATCGGCAAATGACATTATTCCTGATGAAGCTGACGATGACCTCCTGAGTTACTTTAGGGAAAGACGCTGCCTCTACCCATTTGGTGAAGTAATCGATCATGACGAAAATGAACCGGTGCCCGTTGCTTGCTTTGGGCTCTATTGGTCCGATTACATCCATTCCCCACATCGAAAATGGCCACGGGGAGGTCATACAGTGCAGTTCATTGGGAGGCGTATGGATCACATTACCGTGCGCCTGACATTGATAACATCGTTTGACATGATCATCGCAATCAGCCCTCAGCGTTAACCAATAATACCCTGTCCTCAAGATCTTTTTGGCCAACATCGGTCCACTCATATGGGGCCCACACACTCCGCCGTGCACTTCATTCATAATCTTTCGGGCCTGTGTTTCATCTACGCACTGCAACAGTCCCAACCCGGCATCCCTTTTGTAAAGTGAATCGCCACTCAGATAAAACTTCATCGCCATCTTTTGAATTCTCATCCTTTCAGTCCGATTTGCCTGATCGGGAAGGGATCTGTCTCTCAGATATTCCCTTATGTCGTGATACCAGGGCTGCCTCGTCAACACCACCTCATTTGATAACACTGCCACATTTTCCTCATATGCCGGGGCATTCTGTACGGTGATCTCAATCTGTGGACTGTCCCTACTCTTGATCACGTGGATTAAGGAAGCCAAAGTCGCCAATGCATCGGCAAAATCATTTCGTCCCCGAGGAATATGGCGGAAGGCGATATCTTCGAACTCTTGCATAAGCTGGGTGACACAACGATGGTATGGAAGTAACCGAAGCTCCTTAGTGTTGTATACCCCGATTGTTTGTCTGATTACCAACTCTGAATCCCCGAACACCGCTAGTCTTTTTACTCCCATGTCACGGGCCAATCGGAGTCCCAAGATACACCCCTCGTATTCAGCGGTGTTGTTCGAATTGCTGAAACGAAGTTTAGTGGCCACGGGGTATTGTTCTCCGGTGATAGAGACTAAAACCGCTCCGGCTCCTGCCCCCTCGGCATTCATGGCACCATCAAAATACAGCTTCCAGAATTGTCCCTCGTCATCACATTTTTCGCGCGATACCCAAAATATATCTTCGCCCGGGAGAGGAGTTTCTAACGGCTCCATCCCTCCTGCCGGGGCTTCTGCCAACTGATCTGCAATTCCCTGCCCTTTCATGGCCTTCTGGGTCACGTACACCATGTCAAACTGTTGTAAAATTAACTGCCATCTTGATAGTCGACAATTCAGCATGGGCCTTTCGAAAATATATTTCAGGGGATCCATTCTTGATATCAGGTACGTTGTATGCCCATGGAGGTAGTGCTGTAATCTCCCTGCAGCCCAGGCCAGGGCACAACAGGTCTTCTCAATGGGAGTGTAATTCTGCTCACATTGGCTAAATCTTTTGCTGAGGTAATAGATGGCCTGCTCTTTTCCCGCCTCATTTTTCTGTCCCAACATACATCCCATCGCGATGGCATTTACCGATATATACATAAACAGAGGGATCCCATCCTTCGGGGGTACCAGCACTGGTGCTTCAGTCAACTGCTTTTTAATGGTCTGAAAAGCCTTCTGACATTGCTCATTTCCACTCTTGGGAAACCCCTTTTCTTAACAGTTTGAAAATGGGCTCACATGTAGTCGTCAAGTGGGATATAAAACGGCTGATAAAGTTTATCCTTCCGAGGAATCCCCTTATCTCCTTCTCTGTGCGAGGCGCTGGCATATCCACAATGGCCTTAATCTTTGCTGGATCCAACTCAATGCCCCGATCACTAACCAGGAAACCCAAGAGCTTGCCCGACTGTACTCCGAAAGCGCACTTGGCTGGATTGAGTTTCAAATTATACTTTCTGAGCCGATCGAATAGCTTTTTGAGATGGGTTATATGATCAGATTCTTCCTTCGATTTCACAATAATGTCATCCACGTAGACTTCTATCTCCTTGTGCATCATATCGTGGAACAAGGCCATCATGGCTCTCTGATAAGTAGCCCCTGCATTTGTGAGACCGAAAGCCAGTCGTCTGTAGCAGAAAGTGCCCCAGGGGGTGATGAATGCGGTCTTTTCCCGATCTTCCTCCGCCACCATTATCTGATGATATCCCGCGAAGCAATCCACAAAAGAATACATTTCGTACTGGGCTGTGTTATCTACCAGGATGTGTATGAAAGGCACCGGGAAGTTATCCTTGAGACTGGCCTTGTTTAGATCTCTGTAGTCTACGCATACCCTCACCTTTCCTCCAGGTTTAGCCACTGGGACCACATTGGATAGCCATTCCGGGTAAGTGGACACCATAATGATTCCCGCCCTGAACTGTTTGATGATCTCCTCCTTCACTTTTAAGCTCCACTCAGGTTTCAACTTTCTTAGTTTCTGCTTGACAGGCCTGAAACCCTCCTTGATGGGTAACCGGTGCACCACAATGTCGGTGGACAATCCGATCATATCCTCGTGCGACCAGGCAAAGACATCCTCATATTGGCTTAGTAACTCAATTATTTCTGCTTTTTGGCTGGGGTTAAGGTCTGTCCCTATCTTGAGTTCTTTTGGATTGTCAGGGGTTCCAATATCAACGGTGATGGTTTGGTCCAAGTTGGGTTTGGGCTTATCCTCGACCCATCCTTTGATCTCGTCAGGTGCGTCGTCGTAATCTGTCTCGTCTTGTTCAATGCCCATTAAATCGAAATCCAGCTCAATGTCAAAATCATAATCATCATTCAAATTTGAAGGACCATCTGTTAGGCAAGGATTACTCAAATGGGTACACCTGACATGAAACAAAATACTTGTCATATATAAATCATTTTTTCACGACGATCGCAATTTCAAATAACACGAAGAAACGACACAATTATGCAGAAATAAAACAACAACAAAATAAAAATTCTTCATTCCCCCTCATCTGGGGTCAACCACCCTGCCGTCGAGCTTTACCCCTGTTTGGATATCACTGGTTTCTGGGTCCAATTGTCGATGGTCAGGTCAGCTGAAATGCGCTGGATGACAGAGGTCCTCACATCGGACACCTCCCCGATGATTACGGATACGTCGCCTGAGTTCTCCTCCATACCCTCTCCAGGAATAATCAGTCCTGCCCAATCGATGACAGGCACAACTTGTTGGGCTCCCGGTGGCATGACAATATTCATCCCCTCCTTACTGCTTGTTGATTGTCCGGGGATGTAGCATTTGGTTTCAAACTCTTTTGCGACCTCCTGCAGGAAACTTTCCCTCCGGGCCGACTCATTACGTGTGGGGGTTAACTCTTCATTCCCTGCCCCAATCATAGGTCCGCTGATCCCCTGCTCATTGTCGGCTTTGGTCGCTGGACTGCCAACTAGTCGAATCGGAGTCGCACCCTGACGGTGTCCCCGTACTGCGCCCACATGGTATCCCAATCCTGCCTTGCCTATCTGCTGTGGTAGGTGGATGGGCTTGGTGATTCCCTGACTGCTTTTCCCTAGTCCCTGTCCAGGTTGGAAGTTCATTTTAATCATTTCCTTTGCCACAAAGGTGAGTTCCGGAGAGACCCTTGGTTTCACAGCTGGAGCTCCCAGGCATCTATAATGGGGAGTGCTAATCTCTAGTGCTTGAAAGCTGGCAGGCGCCGCTGACTCATCCACATTGATTACCGGTAGGCCACTCCTGGGAGGAGAAGGGTCATCACATTCGGCCGAGATTGTTACCAGATTCCCATCGATGATCAACTTGATTTGTTGGTGGAGCGTGGAAGGAACTGCCCCGGCCATGTGTATCCACGGCCTCCCTAGCAGCAGGTTGTAGCTTGCCGTGATATCTAGGACTTGGAAGGATATATCAAAAGTACAGGGTCCTATCTCCACTGGCAATTCTATCTCCCCGATGGTGTCTCTCCGGGATCCGTCAAAAGCCCGAACCACCACATGACTGGCCCGCAGGCGCTTGGGACTGATGTTCATTTTCTTCAGCGTACTGAGAGGACATATATTCAATGCCGATCCCCCGTCGATCAGTACCCCATTCATGACATATCCTGAGGAGATTACCGCGATGTGTAGCGGTTTTCGGTGCCCCCTTCCCTCTTCGGGAATGTCCTCATCTGTAAAGGATATTGCATCGGTTTCCAATAAGTGGCCTACCAACTGGCCGAAATCCTCCTCACTGATCTCTTTGGGCACAAATGCCTCCTCCAGAACCTTCATCAGGGCTTTGCAATGCTCACTGGATGACAACACCAAGTCCATGACTGATGTTAGGGTTGATTCCTCATTTAAAATCTGGATCCCCCTCATTTCTGGGTGATCCATCCTTTTCAAAAACTCTATGGCCCTTTCCTCGGAGACCTCTTCATTTTTTCTCTTTTGGCTCTCAAGGACTCGCCCGGGAAGATATAAGGGGTTCCCCCTGGTCGTCACGGAAGCACAACTGGCCGCTTCCTCGGGTATTCCCCCGTAATTCCAGGGTACAGTCTTCAGACTACTGATAGGGAGTTGTGGCCTTGCAGCAAAAATGATGGGCCTCGGAGCTGTCAACTTGATAGGTCCCTCTATGTTATTCGTACTTACCCCTATCAACCTGATGGGCGTTATCCTCGCACTCCCATGGTCATGTATCACATTTATCATCTCCTCAATTTTCTGCACATAGTTCAACCTTGGCGGCCCCCCCGCCTCACTTGCCTCCGTCGCATTGACTCCCCCTCCATCATGTCTTGGCAGGGGATTTGCCTTAACATTCGGGGAATCCGGCTGTTCCACCACAATCTCTCCACTGTCAATCAGGTTTTGGATTCGATGCTTTAACGTCCAGCAATCCTGTGTATCATGGCCAGGGGAACTGGAGTGGTATGCACACCGCTTGCTCGGGTCAAACCTTCTACCCTTTGGGTCACTCGGGGGTGCCAAACCAACAATCTTCTTTTGGGCTACCAATACCGCTAATACTCGTTCAAGCGGCTCCCCGAGCGGGGTGAATACTCGGTTTTGCGAGGCCTCATATCTTCTTCGCCCCTCTGCTCTTTGATCTGAGAAATTTGGCTGTCGGGGTGGCCCTCCCCTCTGTGCCTGTACCGGAAGATGGCTTTCTGCTTTACTGGACGACCCTTGTAGGATGAGGGAGACATCCTCTTCCTTCCTCTTTTGGACTCTCCGGGAAGTGCTACCATAGTTTCCATTCTGTATTTGCTCGGCAGCAGCAGTTTCTAAAGCAGTAAGATCCCGGATTTTACCCGATTTCAAACCCAGGTCAACCATCTCTCCATGTTTAATCATTTCCGCAAAAGGTCTTCCAATCCCAGAGATGACCCTCTCATAATACGGTGCCTCCTGAATGTCTACAAAGGTCATTACCATCTCTGATTCGCTCATCGGGGGAGTTACCTGGGCAGCCATGCCCCTCCATCTTTGCGCATATTCCCTAAAGGATTCCCTAGGCTGTTTTTTAACCTTTGTCATTTGGTACCTGTCAAGAGCCATCTGGGCCTGAAAGCTGTATTGGGTTAAGAAAGTATGGGCCAATTCCTCCCAGTTGTGGATTCGGGCGTTGTCGAGGCGGGCATACCATATTCTTGCCTCCCCTGTTAAGCTTTTCTGAAATAGCTGCATTCTTAACCCCTCGTCTTCGGCATAAGCCCCGAGTTCTCCAATGTATATTTTCAAGTGTGTATAGGGGTCTCCCTTTCCATTGTATTTTTCAAACTCGGGAACTTTGAACTTTTCTGGATATCTGGCCCCGGGGAAAACACATAAATCTGAGTAATTAACCCTGCCCAGGGAGCCTATGCCCTTTAGAGATTGGATGGTTTCCTCCATGTATTTCATTTTTCTCCGAAGGTCGTCATGGTCCCCTTCCTCTGGGATAGTAATCACTGTCCTGCTAGGTATGGGAACGGGCCTTGGGATGACTGGCTCGTCCTTGAGTCGGGGTTGGTCCTCTTTAAGCAAGTTTGTACCATTTTTAGGAGGACTCTGATCATCCCCTGGTGGTGGAGTATTATGCGATCCCTGATTTACCGGATCCTGTCTGATCAAGAACTGTTCCTTTAACATTGTGGCCATTTCCATCATCTGTCTCTTAAAATCATCAAACTCCTCCCGAGATATGGAATTATGGTTAGGAAGATCAGCCATTTCAGATGTAGAGACCTGGGCTTTCTTAGACTGCGAACGGGTTTGAGGAGCAATCCTACAGAAACAACGGTTCGAAGTTTAGTCCCGGGAAAATGAACACATGGATGCATGCTAAAGCTGTAAAATTTTTGTGTGTTTTTTTTTTTTTTTTTTTTTTTTTTGGGTTTTTTTTTTTTTAATCTTTTTCTGCAAAACAACACGTTAGCGGTCCTTTATTGAGACACTGCATGCTAGATACAATTTATTATGCTTCCCGGGTCGTTCCCTGCAAAACACAGAGGTTAGTATTTTCTTTTGTCATAAAGGGGGAAGCATATATGAATATTTTGCAATGGGATTATGACATTTATACGCATAAACGTAAAAGGGCATGAAGAGACTTTTCCTGCGTTGGGTTTATCAGAGGCTGACCTACCCTAGGGTTACTCTCACGGGCTTTTCGGCATGAAGGTTCCCAAATCTTCGCAATCTACTCGTTTGAGCCCTTTCGATTGGAGCGGATTTGAGTGGTGCGTTTCCTGAGCCATCTCCGGGGAGCAGCCCCATCGAGTCCAGTAATAAGCAACCGACAGGTTCGCCTCAGGAGGAGGTACTCTCTCAACATACATTCACATTCATCGTCCTCACCGCATGCAAATGATTTCTTTAAAGTAAAGTCATTTCATTCAATCATTCATTCATTGGACACAACACACATTCACACAACAAAACCAAAAGATCAAAATATCGCATGCACACACATATTCATGAATTTTTAAAGGATAGAATAGCATCAAGATTTTAATGCGGCTTAAGCCCTCTAATGATCCCCAGCAGAGTCGCCAGCTGTCGACGCCGGGTTTTCTCGCTTAACGCGGGGGTTGTAACCCTTTCCAATTTTTAGCCTTTTGATTTAATGATTTTTTGGAAAAGGTCGGCATTGATGTCGACGGGGTTTTGAAATATCGTTTTTTATGATGAGCCAATTAACCAGAGTCGCCAGTTGGTATATTTGAAATGGATGTACCAACTCATCCGAATTTTCGTGTTTTATAAATCGCTGGCTCATATGTGACTCCGAATTAATTGGTCTGCGAATCGAGATTCATAGAGTTCGGGGGCTTGCTTAAGTGAGGGGAAGGTGTTAGGCACCCCTCGACTTCCGTGAAACACGGTTACCGCAATCTTGATGCTTTCCTATCCTTTAATTCATGAAATGTGTGTGTGTGCGCGCTTGTGTGTGGGTGTGTGTCTATGTGAATGTTGTGGTGAGTTTGTATGAAAGAATCATTTGGATTTAGGGAAAATCGTGTTTTAAATTGAGAACGCTTCGGAATGTCTTTTCGGTATACACGAGAAAGCTTTATGGGAAAGGTTTGATTTTAATTGTCAAAACTATGAGATTTTCGTTAGGTGTCGTTTTGGCAAAACAAGAGTTTTAAACCTTTGCCAAAATAGGAATCGAGATCTATACGTTGCTTTCGTGAAATGATCGGGCAATTTCTAGAATCTCTTTCACCCTATGCACAAAGATTTAACAAAACGTTACTTATTTCTAAAATCAGATTTTGTGATGTTTGAGAACGATTTTTCTTTAGCTTTCTCGTTAGATAGGAATCGACATTCATTAACATTTCTCAAATTTTAACCTCGTGATTCTAATATCCTACTTTGATTGATTTTATGAAAATCTTATCATTTAGCTTTGAAATCAATTTCGTGTCGTAAATCAAATCAAGCATTAAAATGCGTTGGGGCTATTCATGGGCATGTAAGCCATCAAAATAATCCCAAACGCCTACAATCACAAGTTCCACTAATATGGGGCCTTAAATCCGATTCTCGCTTTGGCGTCGTTTTAAGGCCCGACGGTTACACGTTACAAGGAGGCTACATCCTACCCGCTATATACATCAAGACATGTCCATCATCGGATTTGGACCACGGGGTCGCTTTCCTAGGCTCACAACCACGATTATTACATACTCACAAATCAAACATTACAATAAATAACCAACGCGGAAATTCTAACAATATCACGACATCCTAAATAGCAAATTAAAGGAACCACAACCAATACATCTCTTATACAACAAACAAGAAATCAAAACATGAATATCATCGGGTTATTAAGAAGAATTTTGTTCCAATGGAACCCTCGCAAATAATCCCTAATTCATTGTTCAATAAGATACATGAAAATTATATCTAATTTACCCAAATCAATAGGACATGAATTGCTAGAACAAATAGAAATTTTCACCTTGCAATTGATCTCAAATGGATGTGAACTTGTGTATTTGAATAGGATAAATGATGTATTTGATACAATCAAACTCAAAAGAATTAATTCCACTCTTTTTTTCCTCTTCTTTCTCCTTATTTTGTTGCAAAATCTAGCTATTTTCTCTCTATTTCCGTATTTTTTTTGCTGCTGCAGGAATTCTTCTTCTTCAAAACTGCTGAACCCCCTGTATGCTGCCGAAGCTGGCTTAAATAGGCTGGCCAGAGCCAGCCGCAGATCTATCTGCGGCTGGCCGCAGATAGATCTGCGGCTGGCCAGCTGGCACGCCTCCCATCGCACTCAGCTGCTGAGTGCTGATTTCCCGGTTTTCGTGCTGGCGCACCCACTTGGCCGCAGATCTATCCGCGGCTGGCGGGCTTGACTTTCTCGATTTTCGTGTCACGCCTCGATTTTCGTACCGCAACGTCGGTTTTCGCTGACAGGCTCGTATTCCGCAGTCCGGGAACTTCCGGGAGACGTGCCACCTCATTCGGAAATGCCTGCCTCGGACGGCTTTATTGTCACGTAAACTTGGGCTGCCCAAATCATTGCGGTGGTGTCGGGCGCTCGCCCTTGTGCCCGCTCCTTTGCTCCCGCAAGCCGGTTCAATTGACGATTTCGCCCTCCTGTCATGGTTAGTAGAAGGAAACGCAACATTTGGGTGTCTACAAAAAGGATGAGGATTGTGATGCAATAAAGAAACGAATTGCCAAAGGCGAGGAGCTTAAGTATAAGATTGATAGCACTGGATTGCTAAGATTTGAAGGGAGAGTCTGGGTACCGTTGGATCTGGAATTGAGGGAAGAAATCCTTCAGGAAGCTCACAGCACGAAGTACTCAGTACATCCTGGAAGCACAAAGATGTACCAGGATTTGCGACGAAATTTTTGGTGGCCGAATATGAAACGCAAAGTGGCAGAGTGCGTCAGCCCATGTCTGACGTGCCAACGGATTAAAGTAGAGCACCAACGACCGAGCGGATTACTTCAACCGTTAGAGATTCCAGAGTGGAAGTGGGAGCACATCACAATGGACTTTGTGGTGGGACTACCACCAACTCATAAGGGTTTAGGCGCTATCTGGGTAATCGTGGATCGTCTACCCAAGTCTGCTCATTTTCTGCCAATCAAGATACGGTACAATCTGGGGCAATTAGCAAAGCTTTATGTGAAAAAGATAGTGTCAAGACATGGAGTGCCGGTATCAATTGAATCTAATAGAGATCCGTGCTTCACGTCGAATTTTTGGAAAAGTCTGCAGGCAAGAATGGGGACGCAGTTGAGGTTGAGTACAGCGTATCATCCTCAAACCGACGGCCAGAGCGAGCAAATGATTCAAACCTTAGAAGATATGCTTCGGGCAGTCGTGATGGATTTAAAGGGCAGTTGGATGACCATTTGCCACTGGTGGAGTTTGCTTACAATAATAGCTATCACGCCAGTATCGACATGCCACCGTACGAAGCGCTATATGGAAGGAAATGCCGAACCCCGATGTGTTGGGATGAGGTCGGGGAGCGAAGATTGCTGGGACCAGAAATGGTGCAGCAGACTACAGACATCGTGTGGCTGATCAGAAACCGGCTGGTAGCAGCTCAAGATCGCCAGAAGAAATATGCCGACTTACATCGTCAGAAGCGGGACTTTGAAGTTGGTAGCTTTGTATTTTTGAAGGTATCTCCTTAGAAAGGAAAGATCCGATTTGGGAAGAAGGGAAAATTGAGCCCTAGGTTCATAGGACCATTCGAGATTTTGAGGCGAATCGGCGAGGTGGCGTACGAGGTAGTGTTACCTCCTGAACTTGAGCACATTCACAACGTATTTCATGTGTCAGTGTTGCGGCCGTATAAACCAGGCTATAAGCACGTTATCTCCTATGAACCAATCCAAATCGAGAAGGACTTAACGTACAAGGAAGTTCCTATCCAGATTCTCGATAGAAAGGAACAGAAGCTGAGAAACAAGACCATCCATTCCGTCAAAGTTCTCTAGAGTAATCACGCAGTCGAAGAAGCTACGTGGGAACTCAAAGAGAAAATGAAAGCGAATTATCCGTTTTTATTTGATTCCTATTTTTGCAATTCCGAGGATGAAATTTTTATAAGGGGGAGGGATGTAATGCCCGTGAATTTTAAACGTCCTTATTAATTAAATCTAATTTAATTTAATGAGTTAACGTTGTGTTCTATTTAAACCAACTTGGGTTAATGGGTGGGAGATGTATAAGATGTGTCTATACTTGTGTTGGCAGGTATGATATAACTATGGTTAAGAAATAACCATATGTGAGTCAAGTGTAGGAATTGGTGTGTAATGGCTAAAATGGCCAATAGTAGTTAATAACCAAGGTAATTATGAAGGGGCGATAACCATTGTATATCCAAGTGGTTAATAACCAATGTAATTATGGCGGGATAATAACCATTGTGGTTAAACAATGTAATTATGACAAGATAATAATCAATGTCTAATAACCAATGAAGAATGGTTAATAACTAATGGATAATTAAGATTCTGCGAAAAGACTATTTTAACCTTAAAAAAAGTTGGGTAATGATTAAAATACCCTTGAGGAAGTTGCTAGGAAGCTTCCTATTATTGATGAATTGATCAAATTGCCCTTGCCTAGTCATGATTAATGAATATTTTGCCCATGGTCTCTACTTTCCTATAAATAGGACCCCTCACCAATGATAGTAGGGATTGGTTCATTTATTATTCACCAAGTATAGAGAGTTGGTGAGCTTGAGAGAGAGCTAAGGAAGAAACCCATTTTCGGGTGGAGCTTAAACACTTGTGAGAAATATTTGAGAGGAAAAGCAAGGAGGGGGTGCCGACCAAAGGAGAAGAAAAAAGAAGAGAAGTCTAGCTTTGTTATACCATCCTCATTCACAACATATTTTGGAAAGAGGAGGAGAATAGCCATTTAATCTAGGTATGGATCTCATTTCTTTCAAACCCTAGTTCTTGCTGTTATTATTATAGTATGATTATTACACATTTATTTTGTTAGAACTTTTATGTGTTGGTTGGTGTTGGTGGTAGAGAGGGAGTATTCATGGATCTAGGTTTGTATTTTTCTAGATCTAGATTATTGCAAAGCATGCTCAATAAAAATGGTTAAAGCTAAAAAAAAAAAAAAAAGAGATCTTGATCTTGTATGCTTTATTGATACCATATATAAGCTTAGAATCTTTGAAACATGTTTTGGTGGATTTTGTATGCTAAAACATGGGAGTAATATTATTTATTGGAGTATAAAATTTAGTGATGAAAAATATTGTTTTAAATCATAAATATTTTGTGTTAATATTAGAAATATTTTTGGTAGTCATGGGTAAATTTTTGGAAATCTATTTGGAGTATAAAACTTATTTAAAGGAGGATTAGAACTCATTTTAGCCAAACCACGCCTGGCCGCGCATGGCGCGCCAGGGGTGCAACCCTGGCCGCGCATGGCGCGCCAGGCCTAATGTTGGGATTGAACGGGCGAGCCTCAAACGGCGTCGTTTGGGGCGGCGGGTTTGAGCAGGCGCGCAATGCGCGGAAGAGGTTTCAGACGGGAATTTACTGTTTTACCCTCCGTCTGGACTTTAACCTATTTACCAGAATGCCATCAAGGGTTAATTTTAATTAAATTTAATATTTTAATATTATTAATTAATTTTGTAAAATTAGTAAATATACAAGATTAAGTTTGCGCATTAAATATTATATTTTCTAAATATATTATTAATTAATTATTGTTTAATTATTATTAAATAATGATTAAGGATAATTAAGAATTGTAAATTATTTATTATTTGATTAACTTTAAATAATAAATAAACCTAACTAATTATTATTTAAATCTTAAATAATTAAAGACAATTAAAATTTATAATTCGATTAATAATTAAATAATAAGTAACTGTAATTAGTTATTAATTACTATTATTAATAACTAAAGATAATTAATTAATTACTATTTAATTGTAATTAAATGAAGATAAAGTTAATAAAATAGAGAGAGTTTAATAACCCATTAATTAAACAATCATAATAAATTGTTTAAGGGTTTAATAAATGAATATTACTTAAGAAAGAGTAATGTTAATTAATTTAACAATTATAATAAATTTCTTAGAGGTTAATAAGTGATTATCACTTAAGGGAAACATTGTTAATTAATTAAACCATCAACCTAAGGATCAATTAAGTGTCTTATAGGATTTACGATAGTTTATGTGTGTTATGTGATTTGCTTAATTGTTAAACAAATAGCATAAGTAAGCGTGTCGATATACAACTACGCAATACTAATTGATAGATCAACATTATCAATGTTAGGTTCTTCAAGGCCAATTAGTTAAAGCTAGAATTATTTGTAGCTGAGCAGACATGCAAGTTCCCTAACTCAAACTCGAGTTATTATTTTCGAAGCATGTTAGTGAATAATTATTGTTGATTATTCACGTCTATACTGATTATTGAGATTCGCACCTTGTGAAATTGAATTCCTATTCTATTATTATTGAATTGTGAATTTAGTTAAAGTTCTTTCAAGCATGAACTGTTTATGAGATAGATCTATGCTATTTGTATCAGCTAGATCAAGCATGCCTAAATTTGTGAAATCAAATGTATTTTAAAAGCTGTTCTTATTAAATCGTTATGGTAAGAACTCTTGGCTGAGAAAAGGATAAATTTGATTAAGGCATGATATCAATGCTGGTTATTAAGTGTTTATGCATAAATCACGGGGTATGAAAGGCTGATCCTCTCGATTACCAAAACTTTTTAAGAGGTCCAGTTTAAATGCTGAGAACCTTGGCAAATGTCTATGGTTATTTCCAACCACTAAGTAATTGTCATTCAATTATTCGAATATTTAATTGTTGACTATTAATTCATGTTTCTTCACAATTTTATACTGTCGTTGAACATTGAAAGCGAAACTTCCTTCTGTTCATGATATATCTCCATTGTGTATAAACTTGCTAAGCAAACTAGTTGCTTACCCTTGCTATATCATGTTTTTTATTTCAGCTAAGGCAGAAACATCAAAAGGGGACAAAGAAAAAGGGAAGGTGCAAGAATAGTTTCCTGATAGGGCTTATGTATTAGTTATCTAAAAATGTTATTTGGTTATGTGAACTCTTATTGTATTAAGGGTATGTTTTTAAGTTAAGGTTAAAGAACCTTGGGACCATGATTGTAAGACGTTATTACTAATTCGATAGACATTGTATGATTATTATTCCGCATTTAGTTAGAAAGTATATTTGTTGTTGAGTATCGTGAACACCGAATTCGAGGTTAGGAAACCCGGATTTGGGGGTGTCACAACCTTTCCCAGTAGTTCCTCCCTGATCAACAATAGTAGTCCCATCCACAACCTTGTCATGGCAAGGCAAACTTTTGATAGCTTATGGGATGAAGGGCCCAAAAATCGGCAATAGTATTGCCCTCAAGGATCACGGTGCCTTTTTCTTACTAGAATCGTAGGCAGGTATCATAGACTCCTCTCTACTAAGGGGCGCTAATCACCATAGTAGAGGTCTGGAACTCGACAGATTGAATGTACTCATCAACGATCCTCCCTCGCATCTTTTCGCTCATGCCAGCTTTCAGCTTGTCCAAATCTGCTTAAAGTGAGGTTAACTGAGTCTCAGTCATCAATGCCAGGTCGACAACAGCTTTCTCGACATTTTGGGCATTAGGTTGTTCTTTCCCCAAGTTGCTAAATGACTCCTGTAGCATGTTGTGCTCATTTTACACTTTGTAGATCATTTTTTCCCGTCTCTTATTTGCTTCTTCAGTGGTCGTCATCGCCTTCTTGAGATATTTATCCCGAGCGTCTAACATCTTTGAATGATTAATAGTCGCAATTCTCTTTCTCTTTTCTTCATTGAAGTCTACTGACAGCTTTCGAGCAGCCGACGCATCCCGAATAAGAATGGTACTTAACTACGTGAAGGGAGAAATATATAAAATGAATTCTCACAAAAGAAATCAACAAGTATATAATCTCTTAGTTAAGTACAACTAATACCTAGCATATGATTACTTGACCGACACATGCTAACATCTCGTCCGTCAACAATCCCATAGTTCGGCCATTAAAGTAGTTATTGTCCTGTGGGAGCTGGAAAGACTTAAAGCACTCTATCGGGGGAGTAATGTCTCTCTTTCATGCCAAAGGGAACCACCCATCAAGTGATTAAAAGTTGATGCAACATTCCCCCACGAGGTGCTCGCATCAAAATTATAATGGGCCCCAAGGCATCACTTGGTCCTGGTGTCTTTGGCCGTGACTCTCCCGAGGCCCTCACCCCACTCCCAATTAAGGCAACAATTGCTTTTGATCCCGATTGACCAGCTGTTTCAGAGGGTATCAGGACTTCCTTGTTCGTCTCCTCAGCAGTCAATCGCCCCGGTGGTTGGCTCTCCCTCTGTAGCTTTTTTTGACTTCTTAGATGCGGGCTCTTCAATACTTGATTTTCTCTTTGATTTTCCCTTTCCCTTAGAAGCTTGAACAGTAATCGCAATATCAGCGACAAGAGCTATTTCAAGTTGTTCTAGAATATGAACATCCCGAGCAGGCCCACTGATCAATTTGGCAGTCGGGGCTAGGGTCGCAACTAAAGCTTTCGAGTTAATTTTGAAATTCCTCTTCACCATCGCTGGATCATCCCGAAGAACTGAGGTACGATAAAATAAAAAGTCAACACAAGATAACATAATCATAAACACAAGAGAATATCCACCTAACAACACAATCTATCTACTCAAAATAATCGACTTATGATGAGTGGATTCTATACGTATAAATTGAGTATTTTTAGCTTAATGATTTCTGTTACTTTTATGTGTTTTTATTTTATTTTGTAGGATAATGAAAGAGAGGTATTGAAGTTGATGTTTGGAAGCAAAAATGTTCAAAATTATAGTAAAAGAGCACTGAAGCCTATAGCGATGGGTTTTAGTCACAGGATTACCGTCGCCATAACCCAAAAATCATGACTAGTGCCGCGAAGCAAGGCTGGCTGGCGTGCTGTGTTGGGGTGTGCGACGTTGTGCACTTATATTCGACTTAGGACTCTTGCGATGCCAAGTTCCAATTGGATTTTACTTCTATTTGTCGCATGAGTTCCTATAAATACCAATCAAAGGCTAAACTTTGGGAGGGAAGAGACTAATATCATTAATATCATAACACACATCCAAGTTAGGGTTTTTCATTAGATTTTCAGGAGCACGAAGGGGAGCAAGTTGGAGGCTAAGCGTGGAGATCGAGAGGCCGCGTGACACAAATTTTTATCTTTTCTCTTATCATTTAATTTTTGCAATCCTAAGATGTTCTTTGGTTTCATGATGACGTTTCCCAATTTTGTTATGAATTAACTTTTAATTAAGATTGCAATGGAACCCAATGTTTAGTATGAATTGATTTATTCTCGTTTTGATTATTATTGATTATAATTGAATCGTTTATCATATTTTGTGATTATTGATGATTGTCTAGATAACAATTATTTTGATACCCTAGATGAAATTAGAAGATGAATTCTAGGTTTATATCTGAATATGATAACATGTGTGTTAGGTTTGTATATAACGCAAGCATGCAATCAAATTACATAAATAAAGCGGAAGCGTGATAAAACGGATTTTAAAATTTTAATACAAACCATCACCACGATCTATCCTTGTGTTCAATTATCAATTAAACGAAAGAGAAAGAGAATAAGAAATATACCCTCGTAGATCAAAACTTCCTCGAGTACAAGTTCAACTCCTAGTCCTTCGTGTTCTCCTCGAATTCCACTGATGAGATTCCTTCCTTTGATCAACGTTAGCCACCAAGTGTTTGGCCTCTAGAGGTGATCCACCAAGGAAGAATAGGTATTCAAGAAGTTGGGTATTGACAAAACCGTAGTTTTTATCTCTATAGAAATTGCAAGTACTCTCCACAATCTAATACAAGAGTGTGTAACCCTAATCTATGATAAGACTCCTCTTATTTATAGATGTAGGAATAACCCTTCCCTAAACTATTTAGGATTAGGGTTTTTATTATAATTAAACTCCTTTAATTAATTATGCTCCTAATCCAATTAAGAATTCATGAGAGAGTACTTCTATTAATTAATTCTCAATCCCTATTAGGAATTAAATAATAGTAATAGTAATAATAATAATAAGACTCCTCTTATTAATTTATATTTAATATTTCCAAAATATTAAATAATAAATATTAAGCAATTTAATTTATTCTATCTCCATAGATTAAATTAAATACACTTAACTTATTATTACAATTATGCCATTTACTTCTTAAATAAATATTTTCTTTTGCGGTGTGACCCTTTAGGTTTTCCATGTTAAACCGGTTGTGAATAAATGAATTAGAACAATTCTAATTTTATTTAAATAAATAAATTAAACTATTTAATTCATTTAAATAAATAATATGTATTCTACAATAAGGGTAAGCTCCCTTAGCGATCAACGACTTTTCAAATAATATAGATTTCAACATTAATCACAAAAGAACCTTTGAGTAAATAGTTACCGTACAATTCAATCCTTCTACCATACAATGTCCTAATTAAATATAAGACATGGATTTATAGTCCATACTTGATTTTCATACATGGAGTCAATCTCGAATTTCATGGCTTCTAGCCATTTCTCTAAGTCTTCACTACTCATAGCCTCTTCGTAAGTCAATGGATCATCATCATCTATGATGCGTACCTCATCATCATCCTCTATGATGAACCATACCTATCAGGTATCTTCGGTACTCTTTCAGATTTACGAATAGGTAGTGGTACAGTAGGTTCTTCTACTTGGTCAGGTACCTGACTTTGATCCGTAGTATTTTGTGGTTCTTGAACTCTTCAAGATATATCTTACTCCCACTGACCCCTTCAAGGATAAACTCCTTTTTCAAGAAGGCAGCGTGTTTCGCAACAAACACCTTTTGATCAGTAGGATGATAGAAATAATACCCTGATGTTTCTTTAGGGTATCCCACGAATCTACATTTGTCGGATCTAATCTTCAGCTTATCATGCTCAAATATTTTGACATAAGTTAGACAACCCCAAGTCTTAACATGCTTAAGATTTGGTTTCTTCCCTGTCCATATCTCATATGGGGTCTTTGGGACGGATTTGGTAGGTACCTTGTTAAGTAGGTATGCAGCCGATTCTAGGGCATAACCCCAGAAGGATACTGGAAGGTCGGTAAAACTCATCATAGAATGAACCATGTCCAACAATGTTCGATTTCTCCTTTCAGATACACCATTTAACTATGGCGTCCCTGGTAGAGTCCATTGTGAGATTATACCATTTTCTTTGAGACAATTGAGAAACTCATTGGTTAAGTATTCCCCTCCTCGATCCGATCGAAGAATCTTAATACTCTTACCAGTTTGCTTCTCTACTTCACTTCTGAATTCTTTGAACTTTTCAAACGATTCATATTTGTATTTCATTAAATACATATATCCAAATCTAGAATGATCATCAGTGAAAGTAATAAAATAAGAATACCCTCCTCGTGCATTCGTTGTCATAGGTCCACATACGTCTGTGTGTACCAACGCTAACAACTCTGTAACTCTTTCTCCTTTTTCAGTAAAAGGAGATTTAGTCATTTTATCCATGAGACAAGATTCACAAGTTGGATATGATTCATAATCAGATAGCTCTAAAAGCCCATCTTTATGCAACTTGGATAATCTTGTTTCATTGATATGACCGAGTCTACAGTGCCACATAAAGGTATAAATAATCATCTCTTTTTCTTTTCTTAGTTTGTTCAATTTGAAGTATATTTTTCATGCAAGTCAAGTATGTAAAGTCTATTCAGTAGGTTCCCAACACCATATAAAACATTTTTATTATAAATAGAACAATTGTTGTTCTTTATTATAATATCAAAACCATCAATATCCAATACAGAAATTGAAATAATATTTCTAATGAGTGTCGGAACATAATAACAATTATTTAAACTAATAAACTAGCCCGAAGACAGTGCTAAACAGTAAGTCCCTACAGCTAATGCAACAACCTTTGCTCCATTTCCCACTCGTAGGACGACTTCATCCTTGTTCAGCTTTCTACTTCTGCTTAGTCCCTGCATATTATTACATATGTGAGAACTATAGCCAGTATCCAATATCCAAGTAGAATTTTGACTTTCAGAAAAATTAATTTCAATCATGAACAAACCTAGATCAGAAGTCGAAGCTTCTCCAAGCTTCTTTTGGTCCGCAAGATACTCCTTGCAGTTCCTCTTCCAGTGTCCCGGCTTATTGCAATGGTAGCAAATTCCTTTGCTATCTGGATCAGGTTTCTTTTTATCCTGTCTCTTCGCCTTGCCCTTAGCCTTCTTGTTCTTCTTCTTTTCAGAAGATACCTTGGGCCTCTTCATTTTCTTGGAAGAGTTATCTACTAGTAAGACTTGGTTCTTGTTGGATGAGAAGTGACCTTCAGCAGTTTTCAGCATGTTAAGTAACTCAGGCAAGCTGACGTCCAACTTATTCATGTGAAAATTCACAACAAATTGTGAGAAGGTGTCCGGGAGTGACTGCAAGATCAAATCTTGACTTAACTCCCCATCCATTACGAACCCAAGCTGTCCAAGTTGTTCAATCAGATTGATCATCTTGAGGACATGAGTCTCAATAGTAGTGCCCTTGGTCATACGAGATCGGAAGAGCTCCTTAGATATCTGATATCTAGCAGTCCTACTTTGCTCACCATACAACTCTTTGAGGTGCAATAATATAGTAGGAGCATCCATAATTTCATGCTGACGCTGAAGCTCGTTACCCATGGATGCGAGCATGATGCATTGAGCTAAGATTGCATCATCTTGCCACTTTCTGAAAGTAGCAATCTCTTCCTCAGAGGCTGTTTCTGCAACATTTGTAGGGACTGGCGAATTTAGGAGATAAGAAATCTTTTCAGCACTGAGAACAATTCTCAGATTTCTTAACCAGTCCGTGTAATTCGGTCCGGTTAGTTTGTTAGCATCAAGTATGCTACGCAGTGATAGTGAGTTTGACATTTTTAAATTCTGCATGTGAAATAGACAACATTTTAGCATACATTCATTTATTTAATTACCAAAATAAATTAGGTCTTTATTTAAATTGGTATCTCTCACTTTTTCATCAAACTATATTACCCTCATTATATAGTTCGACAATTCTAATTAAAGATTTGCTAGTGAGATTAAGGATCCCATTTCAAATGTATATAGCCTTGTGGTGACACAACAAACGATATATAAATAAATAGGTAGACAACTATTGTCAATTACATCACTATGTAACTCCTTGTATTTTGCCTCTTAGATTTTGATCAAGTGGTGACACATCAAAATCAAAATTATCTAAGTTTAGTCCATCCTAGCACTTTCATATATGTAAATAGAAAAATACCGTCCTTGTAGTGAAACAACAAAACAGTAATGTTCAATTCCTTAATAAGCATCAAATGTGATAAAACAACATCTTAAATATTTAATACTTGCCTTGTGTGACGCCCCCAAATTCGGGTCTCCAAATACCCGGATCCGGTCATCACGATCCAACATAAACATCCACCTATAACAACATATGGTATCTAAAATGCGGAATAAAATAAACATACGTTGTTCATTACAAGGGGTTACTAGTCCCAGAATACAACAACCTTAATACATTCATGAATCCATACCCTAAGTAACGAGCAGGGTTTAATATTACATTAACAATGATTAACTGCACATAATGTTTAAGTCTGCTACATGAAGTTTATCACTTCATCTTTTCTTTCCCTTTGTTTTTCCCTGACGTCTCGGGTTTGGCTGCAATAAAATCATGATATAGCAAGAATGAGCAACGAGTTTTCTCAGCAAGTTTAAAATACAATAATAAGGATATATCATGATGAAAGGAATATAGAAAGGGATTTCAACAATAGCATTATCAGAAGCAATAACAATGAATGCTTTTAGAACAATTGATAGTCAAGTAGACTTTGAACAATAACTTCCAAAGGAGTCAATAGCTGGTTGACCCTCTGGTTACTGGCTACAGAATAACGTACTTGAGGGGATCAGCCTCGCGTACCCTATGTATATGCATAACATTTAATTCTGCTATTTGTACCTTATATACGGTACATGGGGTACTCCCCTATAATAAAGGGGTGTTCATACAGTTTAAGAATCCTTGCCAATGATTGGTTCGGAATAGCTTTTATAAATTCTTATATACGTGTCTGACCGAGACAAGGGTTCAGACTTAATCATGAATAGTTCGTGAATTTCAGAACTTAAATAATTATACGAATTCAAATGCACAAGTGCGAATGCCAATAAATACATAGATGTGGAATAATTTTAAAAGTAATTAGACCACTTAAGGCATGCTTGGAGATAAGATTCAAGCTTAAAGAATAACTTGCAATATATACCTTTTGCACAAATTAAAAATAATGCATAAGGTTTAGAAATTTGCTCAATGTAAAAGTTGAGAAAGGAAGGACTTTCATTCAATATACTGAAAGAATGGAATTAGAGAACTTACCTGTTTGCTCAGCTACAATTAAATCCTAGCTTTAATTAATTGATCTTGAGTGACCTATCATTGGATAAAGTCGACTTATCAATTAATGTGGCATTCTTATATAATGGCACACCTCACTATACCATTTATCTAACAGGTAGTGCTTCACCATCTATATTTAATTACTATTTAACATTAGTTAAACAGAATTTAATTTAATGGCCTCTAGCTATTATTTAAAAATAGCTAATAGTTAATCATGGTTACCTATTACTTAATTACTATTTACCCTTAAGAGTAATTGAGTAATTATTATTCTTGTTTCTTATTCAACTTTAATAAGATGTAGTAATTCTACACATTCACTTAATTATCATTTACTATTAATTAAATAATCATTAGGTATTTATTATCTTTATTTATTAAGAGCCGAAAATAAATAATTAACTTATTAATCTCACTCGTACTTAATCATTATTTCATTAATGATTAAGTAATTGTTATCCCTATTAACTTATTTATACCTAATTTATTATCAATATCAATTAGATAATAATTAGATATTTGTTACCTTTATTTAATGTTAAACAATAAATAAATTATCAAATACTTATTGTCTTTATTTACACTTTATTATTATTAATAATAATTAAATATTCATTACCTTTATTTATTATTTATTGCTAAATAATAAATAATTATTTTGTTAACTTATTCATACTTAATTATTATCCAATATTAATTGAATAACAATTAAATATTTAGTATCTTTATTTATTATTTTTTGATAAATAATAAATAATTTATTTCATTGAATTTTACTTATACTTAATTATTATTTAAGATTAAATAATAATTAAATATTTATTACCTTTATTTATTATTTATTGATAAATAATAAATAATTATTTGTTAACCTTGTTCATACTTAATTATCATTTAATATTAATTAAATAATAATTTAAATATTTATTATCTTTATTTAGTATTAAAGTGTAAATATTAAATTATTAACTTTATTTATACTTAATTAGTATTTAAAATAATAATTAATTATTTATTATCTTTATTTATTATTTAAATAATAAATAATTACTTTATTAATTTCATTCATATTTAATTATTTTATTATTAATAATTAAATATTTATTTAGATTATTCATTAATAACTAACTAATAATTAGATAGTCATTATCTAATTTATTAGTTATTAATAAACAAGTAATAAATAATTATTATGGACTTACTGTTAGCAATTTGCCCCAATAAGCCCCTACCCAACAGTTGGGTTCGATTGCCAAATACCCATACTAGCACGTCAGTTTTCCCACAGTTGGGACTCATACACAAGCTGCAAACCAACAACAATATGCATCCATACTGATTTCAAGGTTTGTAACCAGCCCAAACGTTTTCACATTAAAGAAAAGAGAAAGAGAAAAGCCAACATTCGGTTTTATCATTCATGTGGCTAACAGAACAAATCGATACCCAAAAAGGAGAACAAAGATTTAATTAGGCATTACAGCAACATATACTGGGTAGTCTTAAAATTCGACTGTTAGAACCTTTAGGTTCAACAACACCAGATTCCCCAACAACGCAATACAAGAATAATTAACCCAATACAATTACTACCACCAAACCAGGTTTCTAATTCAACAATACAACCAACAAAGCCTAAATGCAGAATTATAAACTCAAACAAAAACCTAATACCATATATATATAGCACAACCACACAGTCGGCAATACCAACCTAATCACAGAAAAATTCTTAAAGAAACCAACCCACAAAATTGGCAGCACCAATCTAAGTACAGAAGAAGAACTAAAGCAACCCATAACAAAAAAAAAAATTTATACAAACCCTAACATAGAAAACTATCACAGTAGCTCGACACTCTGTGGTTATACCTCAAGGTGGTGCGAACGGCGGCCCTTCTTCTTCGTCCAAAGTAATTGACGAAACCAGACATCCACAGCTAGCCCCTGCCTCCTTCCTCCTCTGAAATTTCCTCTCTCTCTAATTTGGAACCCTAAACTTCTAATTGGGAACTCACAACCAAGGAAAAAATGGCAGTCTTGGGGGTTTAATTTATAGGCAAAATTTTACCCAAATATTGGGCAATACCCTACCTGGCCAAGTTATTAACCGACGGTAGGGAGAGAGGAGCTGTCGACCGTTTCACATCAAACCAGCTGCGCTTTGCCGTCAGTAACTCGAGTCACGTAGCCCCGCCGGTCAAATCGCCGAACGTCCAAATCCCTTGGTCCAATCGGTCGTGCTCGGTCGCCCACCTTGAAACTTGCTTAGCCCACTGGTCGTTGCACGCGATCACCGTCGCCTCCCTCTCTTCTCTCGTCTCTGATCAATTGGAGGCTCGGTTGACTGATTGAGGGGTTAGGGATTTTCTGAGATGAAAGATTTGGTTCCTTTGGCTCGGTTCTCTCTCAAATAAATCCACCGATTGAATTTGATTTCCCCAAATTTCTTACCGGTTGTCCACCCGGATACAAGCCGGCTAAAAGAAAAGAAACGGGTTCGGTTTGGCTGAAATGGTTTTGGGCTCAACCCAATAGGGTTGGGCCGGTTGGTTTAGATCAAAGAGGCGGCCCAATAAGAAAAGGAAAAAGGATTTGGGCTTAAATTAGAATTAAATAAGAACAACGGCCAATCCAAATGAAGAAAATCGACCCAATTTAGATTAACCCCTTGTATTACTAATATTTTAAGTCAAATAACTAAACCAATTAAATATTTATTTAAAATATTTATTTTACCCATAATTCTTTATTTGAATTATTAAATCCGATAATGATAAATTATTTATTTAAATTCCCCAATTTTTATTGCCCATCAAATGCTTGGATTAACTCACTAATTTATTCAACCTATTAGTGAGCCCCTTTAAGGCAAAGAAAATTACTGGACCATGTATTTATATACTTAATTAGTAATACTTATATGGATCTGATTAAATTTCGAAAAAAATTATAAAAATGAATTCCATATATCAAGATAATTTAATACAATGTTTGAAAAATTTACTGGACATTACATCCTCTCCCCCTTATAAAAATTCCGTCCTCGGAATTTCAATTTAAGGTTACTCGAATAACTGGGGGTAATTCGCTTTCATCTTCTCTTCAAGTTCCCATGTAGCTTCTTCCACCGCGTGGTTTCTCCAGAGAACTTTAACAGAATGAATGGTTTTATTCCTCAGTGTCTGCTCCTTCCTATCAAGTATTTGGACAGGAATTTCCTCGTACGATAAGTCCCTTTCGACTTGAATTGGTTCATAGGAAATGACATGCTTGTAGTCTGGCTTATACGGACGCAACACTGACACATGAAACACGTTGTGAATGTGCTCAAGTTCAGGAGGTAAAGCTACCTCGTACGCCACTTCGCCGATCCACCTTAAAATTTCGAACGGTCCTATGAACCTAGGGCTCAATTTACCCTTCTTCCCAAAAAGGATCTTCCCTTTCCAGGGTGATACCTTCAGAAACACAAAGCTACCAACTTCAAAATCTCGTTTCTGACGATGTAAGTCGGCATACTTCTTCTGGCGATCCTGGGCTGCCACTAACCGCTGTCTTATTACTTTAATGATCTCCACGGTTTGTTGTACCAATTCTGGTCCCAACAATCTCCGTTCACCAACTTCATCCCAACACAACGGCGTTCGACACTTCCTCCCATATAGCGCTTTGTACGGTGGCATACCAATGCTAGCGTGATAACTGTTGTTGTAAGCGAACTCTACTAATGGCAAGTGATCGTCCCAACTGCCACTTATGTCCATCACAACTGCCCGGAGCATATCTTCTAGAGTCTGAATTGTTCGCTCACTCTGACCATCCGTCTGAGGATGATATGCCGTACTCATTCTTAACTGTGTTCCCAGTCTCTCCTGTAGGCTTTTCCAAAAATTTGACGTGAAGCGCGGATCCCTATCAGACACAATAGATACCGGCACTCCATGTCGTGATACTATTTCCTTCACGTAAAGTTTCGCCAACTGCTCCAATTTGTACCTGATCTTGATCGGTAGAAAGTGGGCAGACTTGGTCAAACGATCTACGATCACCCAGATGGCGTCTAGACCCTTTTGTGTTGTCGGGAGTCCTACTACAAAATCCATAGTAATGTGCTCCCACTTCCACTCGGGAATCTCTAAGGGTTGCAACAATCCGCTCGGCCGTTGGTGCTCTGCCTTGATCCTTTGACAAGTTAGACATCGGCTGACGAATTCTGCAACTTCCCCTTTCAAATGCGGCCACCAATAATGTTGACGAAGATCTTGATACATCTTGGTGCTACCCGGATGTACCGAAAATCTCGTATTATGGGCCTCCTGCAAAATCTCTTCTCTTAAGTCTGGTACGTAGGGTATCCAGATCCTTCCCTCGAATCTCAGCAATCCTGTGCTGTCAACTTTATACTTCGAGGCTTTTCCCTCTGATAACTGTTTCTTAATGTCAATGCATTCCTAGTCAAATTCTTGAGCCTCCTTTATCTTATCCAGTAGAGTCGGACCTGCCGTTACGGTACACAACCTTTCGTCCGTCTCCATTGGATACTTAACCTCCAGTTCCAGGCGTTCGAAGTCCCGTATCAATTCCTCCTGGACTGTTAGCTGCATCAATTCCACCTTGCCTTTTCTACTCAAGGCATCAGAATTTCACAGTCGTAGTCCTTGATCAATTCTAACCATCGGCGCTGCCTCATGTTCAGCTCCTTTTGGGTGAAGATATATTTCAGACTTTTGTGATCTGTATATATCTCGCACTTCTCCCCGTATAGGTAGTGCCTCCAAATCTTCAAGGCGAAAACCACCGCTACTAACTCCAAGTCATGAGTCGGGTAACCCTTCTCATAATCCTTCAGCTGACGTGATGCGTACGCCACTACCTTGCCGTGTTGCATTAGCACACAGCCAAGACCCTTGTGTGACGCGTCGCTATACACTACAAAGCCTCCAGTGTTGTCTGGTAAGGTCAACACCGGTACTTGGCTAAGTCTCTTCTTTAATTCCATGAAACTTTCTTCACACTTCTCCGACCAAACAAATTTAACTGTTTTCCTGGTGAGATTGGTCAACGGCGATGCTATCTTTGAAAAATCTTGTATGAATCTACGATAGTATCCCGCTAATCCCAAGAAACTCCTGATCTCTGTTGGGGTTTTCGGCTGTTCCCAGTTGATAACTGCCTCTACTTTTGCTGGGTCCACTGAAACACCATTCTTGTCGATGACGTGACCCAGAAATTGTACCTTCTGCAACCAAAACTCACACTTCGAAAATTTTGCGTACAACTTCTCCTTCCTGAGAGCTTCTAATACAATCTTCAAATGTTCAGCATGCTCTTTCTCCGTCCCTGAATACACCAGAATGTCATCAATGAATACGACTACGAACTTGTCCAAGTACTGCTTGAATACTCTGTTCATCATATCCATGAATGCTGCTGGTGCATTCGTCAATCCAAAAGACATTACCAGAAACTCGAAGTGCCCGTAACGAGTTCTGAATGCAGTCTTCGGGATATCTTCCTGCCTCACCTTCAGCTGATGATAGCCTGTTCTTAAGTCGATTTTGGAAAAGTACTTTGCTCCCTTAAGCTGATCAAATAAGTCGTCAATCCTAGGAAGCGGATACCTATTCTTAATCGTAACTTTGTTCAACTCTCGGTAGTCGATACAAAGTCGCATAGAACCATCTTTCTTCTTTACAAACAGAACTGGCGCTCCCCACGGGGACACGCTTGGTCTGATGTAACCTTTATCTAACAGTTCCTGCAGTTGCACCATCAACTCTTTCATTTCTACCGGTGCCATTCGATACGGCGGCTTCGATATTGGTGCGGTTCCCGGTGCCAAATCGATAACGAACTCGGTTTCCCTGTCCGGCGGCAGTCCCGAAAGTTCATCGGGAAAGACATCAGTGAATTCTCTCACGATTGGTATTTGACCCATATCATCCCCGACCTGACGAGTATCGACCACATGGGCTAAATAACACTCGCAACCTTTCTTCAGTAATCTCCTTGTTTGCATCATAGTAAGACAACAAGATGGTTTTGGTGACTTGCTGCCATAGAATACCACCTTCGACTTATTAGAAGTCTTTAGGTGTACACATTTCTTCTTACAATCAATGACTGCTCCGTGAATTGATAGCCAATCCATTCCCAGGATTACGTCAAACTCTCCCAGTCGAATTGGTATCAAATCCACATTGAGCTTAAATCCTCGCAATTCAGCACAACAATTCCTATGAATGCATTCTACGGGGATAATTTCCTTGTTTGCTACTTCTACGTTCATAGGGTGTTCTAACTTTTCACAAGGTACATTTAACTGACTAGCAAATTCTTTGGAAACAAAAGAGCAAGTAGCACCCGAATCAAATAGCACATATGCATTTATATCATTGATTGGGATGATACCTGACACCACGTCTTTGGATTCCATGGCATCCTGCACAGTCATGTTGAACGTGCGGGCTGTTGGCCTGTTGGCTTGACTGGATGGTGGCCCGTAGTTCAACCGGTTGCTGTTTCCACTGTTGTCGTTGTTTCGGTTGCCACTCCCGGCGTCGCTTTTCCTCTTCGGACAGTCCTTGATCCGGTGGTCAGGAGATCCACAAGAGAAACAACCTCCTTTCGGCTTATTAGGGCACTGTGGGGCCATGTGCCCAGGTTGTCCACAACGGTAACACACGCTCTTCCCCTTCATGCATTCCCCCGTGTGGTTCTTGCCACAGTTGTTGCATCTGCCTGGCTTCTTCACCTCCCCTCCAGATTTATTTCCCCCAGAGGACTGACTCTCGACCCATTTCCGTTTGTTGGGATTACTGCCCCCGCTGCTTCCTGCCTTCGGGCCCTCATGTCCCTTCTTCTTCTCTTGATTGTATTTTGCCAGGGCCTCACTGCCACCCTCTGCAATGATCGCCCTCTCCAACAATTCTGCAAATGTCTTGATTTTTAATACCGCAACAGAACGGTATAACCATGGTTTCAATCCTTGCTCAAACCTACGAGCTTTCCTTTCCTCTGTGTTGACTTGGTGAGTTGCAAACCGTGCCAACTCATTAAACTTAGCTGCGTACTCCGCCACAGACATGTTCCCTTGTTTTAGTTCCAGGAACTTGATCTCCATCTCTTGCTTCATGCTCTCTGGAAAGTAATTTTCCAAGAACATTTCCTTAAAACGATCCCAAGCGACAGTGCCTTCTTCCACTCGGCCTCTGTTGGCCTTCCACCACTAGTTTGCCTCGCCTTTTAACATGAAGGTAGCAAAACTTGTTTTCTGTTCCTCTGCCACCCGTGCTACCTCGAAGACCTTTTCTATCTCCTCGATCCAAGTCTGTGCCTCGATGGGGTTAAGAGTTCCTTTGAACTCGGGTGGTCCAACCAATTTGAAGTCTTTAAAATTTGCCAGATGATGCGCTGGCTCGGCTGCTGCTTGGGCCCCTCCAGGTGGTGGTCTTGATTGCATGGCCTCTGCCAGCATTTCCGCAAACATTCTCATCGGGTTGGATTGATTTCCAACTTCGCTTTCTGATTCCTCAACCTGTCGGTTTCGTGGTCGTCCTCTTGGCGGCAAGTTTGGATAAGCAAAATCCGCTGACTTTTACCTATAGTTTTATATTTTACACAATGTCATTAAAATAAGCAATCAAAGGTAAAATATCTATCAACACATTTAATTTAAGTGAAACATCTGCATTTATATTCATATACCACTGTTTTGTTACAAGACTAAACCTGTGGCATACTTCTATAAATGCGCCACTGTGTGCCTATCCATCAATAATCTTTCCCCCAAGACAAAAGTGGGGAATCCTAACCTTCCATCCCTCAAAACACAAAAGTTGGGGTTTAACTGCTACCCCAAGTCTAAATACAATATAAAGTTTCACAAATCAAACATGAATACGTCCCTAATATAACAAAAGGTGGGACTGACTGAACTAAAGACAAAGTAACCATCATATCAAGTCACTGCATGTCGTGACGGATCCGAGCCTGCTGACCAGAGAATGCTCCATCCCCTACCCTGCGACGTACAGAGCGACTAGACTCCCCTACCTCAGTCCGGGGTCTCCTGTAGGCTGCATCTAGAGCATGTCCTAGGGTCTCAATCCTCACCGCTCTAGCCTCTAACCGATCCTCCAATAGGTCAACTCTACTCGCTGCTCTGACCCAGGCGTCCCTCACTCGGACATTCTCCGCAACCTCTAGCCCAATCTCGAACCTCATGGCCTCCTGCTTGGCCTTCAGGTGGGCGATCTGCAGATCCCTCTGCTCCAGCCTCTCTCTCAACTCAGCATTTCGGGCCACTAGCTGATGTAGCAGTGGTCCGATCTGCTGCGCTGAGGACTCGTAGCCCTGTAGCTGTGACTTCGCCACTCCCAAGTCGTGCTCAAGCTGATAGGCCAGATCTCTATACTAGTCCTCTCGGATCTGGTGGGTCTGATTCTGCTCCTCCAGATGAGCTATCCGATCCTCCAGCTCCTCGGTCCTGCTGGTCAGTCACTCAATAATATCGTCGGCAGTGGACCCCATGCCATCCACATAAGCAGGTGGCTCCTCTCCCTCGGTCTCGGGGTCCTCCTCCTCAGCATCAGGGTCCTGACTACCGGACCTCATCACCCTACCTACCACTGGCTCTGGTAGCTCCCTCTAGTAGTCCTCCTCCGGCTCGGACTCCTCTAGCGGTACCCCTGGGGCAGTAGGAGCATACCCCACCAACTGCTCAGCAACTACTGGGATATCTATGAATACCTCCTCCTCCTGGGTCCCACTAGTCCCTGCCCTGTCAGCCATCCTACAATCACACCGAAAATCAACATTAGTACAGCAATAAAATATATTCATTGAAGAAATGAAGTTATATTTCATTGGATACTACTCGACTCGATGAATTCCCCAATTCATCAAAACCACATAATTAAATCTCCTCGATTTATCTCCTAACACTCAATACGAGTTTACTATGAAGGTTATAACCTATGTTTCGCGATCCTAAAATTTATAACCTACAGCTCTGATACCAACCTGTGACGCCCCCAAATTCGGGTCTCCAAATACCCGGATCCGGTCATCACGATCCAACATAAACATCCACCTATAACAACATATGGTATCTAAAATGCGGAATAAAATAAACATACGTTGTTCATTACAAGGGGTTACTAGTCCCAGAATACAACAACCTTAATACATTCATGAATCCATACCCTAAGTAACAAGCAGGGTTTAATATTACATTAACAATGATTAACTGCACATAATGTTTAAGTCTGCTACATGAAGTTTATCACTTCATCTTTTCTTTCCCTTTGTTTTTCCCTGACGTCTCGGGTTTGGCTGCAATAAAATCATGATATAGCAAGAATGAGCAACGAGTTTGCTCAGCAAGTTTAAAATACAATAATAAGGATATATCATGATGAAAGGAATATAGAAAGGGATTTCAACAATAGCATTATCAGAAGCAATAACAATGAATGCTTTTAGAACAATTGATAGTCAAGTACACTTTGAACAATAATTTCCAAAGGAGTCAATAGCTGGTTGACCCTCTGGTTACTGGCTACAGAATAACGTACTTGAGGGGATCAGCCTCGCGTACCCTATGTATATGCATAACATTTAATTCTGCTATTTGTACCTTATATACGGTACATGGGGTACTCCCCTATAATAAAGGGGTGTTCATACAGTCTAAGAATCCTTGCCAATGATTGGTTCGGAATAGCTTTTATAAATTCTTATATACGTGTCTGACCGAGACAAGGGTTCAGACTTAATCATGAATAGTTCGTGAATTTCAGAACTTAAATAATTATACGAATTCAAATGCACAAGTGCGAATGCCAATGAATACATAGATGTGGAATAATTTTAAAAGTAATTAGACCACTTAAGGCATGCTTGGAGATAAGATTCAAGCTTAAAGAATAACTTGCAATATATACCTTTTGCACAAATTAAAAATAATGCATAAGGTTTAGAAATTTGCTCAATGTAAAAGTTGAGAAAGGAAGGACTTTCATTCAATATACTGAAAGAATGGAATTAGGGAACTTGCCTGTTTGCTCAGCTACAATTAAATCCTAGCTTTAATTAATTGATCTTGAGTGACCTATCATTGGATAAAGTCGACTTATCAATTAATGTGACATTCTTATATAATGGCACACCTCACTATACCATTTATCTAACAGGTAGTGCTTCACCATCTACATTTAATTACTATTTAACATTAGTTAAACAGAATTTAATTTAATGGCCTCTAGCTATTATTTAAAAATAGCTAATAGTTAATCATGGTTACCTATTACTTAATTACTATTTACCCTTAAGAGTAATTGAGTAATTATTATTCTTGTTTCTTATTCAACTTTAATAAGATGTAGTAATTCTACACATTCACTTAATTATCATTTACTATTAATTAAATAATCATTAGGTATTTATTATCTTTATTTATTAAGAGCCGAAAATAAATAATTAACTTATTAATCTCACTCGTACTTAATCATTATTTCATTAATGATTAAGTAATTGTTATCCCTATTAACTTATTTATACCTAATTTATTATCAATATCAATTAGATAATAATTAGATAGTTGTTACCTTTATTTAATGTTAAACAATAAATAAATTATCAAATACTTATTGTCTTTATTTACACTTTATTATTATTAATAATAATTAAATATTCATTACCTTTATTTATTATTTATTGCTAAATAATAAATAACTATTTTGTTAACTTATTCATACTTAATTATTATCCAATATTAATTGAATAACAATTAAATATTTAGTATCTTTATTTATTATTTTTTGATAAATAATAAATAATTTATTTCATTGAATTTTACTTATACTTAATTATTATTTAAGATTAAATAATAATTAAATATTTATTAACTTTATTTATTATTTATTGATAAATAATAAATAATTATTTGTTAACCTTGTTCATACTTAATTATCATTTAATATTAATTAAATAATAATTAAATATTTATTATCTTTATTTATTATTAAAGGGTAAATATTAAATTATTAACTTTATTTATACTTAATTAGTATTTAAAATAATAATTAATTATTTATTTTCTTTATTTATTATTTAAATAATAAATAATTACTTTATTAATTTCATTCATATTTAATTATTTAATTATTAATAATTAAATATTTATTTAGATTATTCATTAATAACTAACTAATAATTAGATAGCCATTATCTAATTTATTAGTTATTAATAAACAAGTAATAAATAATTATTATGGACTTACTGTTAGCAATTTGCCCCAATAAGCCCCTACCCAACAGTTGGGTTCGATTGCCAAATACCCATACTAGCACGTCAGTTTTCCCACAGTTGGGACTCATACACAAGCTGCAAACCAACAACAATATGCATCCATACTGATTTCAAGGTTTGTAACCAGCCCAAACGTTTTCACATTAAAGAAAAGAGAAAGAGAAAAGCCAACATTCGGTTTTATCATTCATGTGGCTGACAGAACAAATCGATACCCAAAAAGGAGAACAAAGATTTAATTAGGCATTTCAGCAACATATACTGGGTAGTCTTAAAATTCGACTGTTAGAACCTTTAGGTTCAACAACACCAGATTCCCCAACAACGCAATACAAGAATAATTAACCCAATACAATTACTACCACCAAACCAGGTTTCTAATTCAACAATACAACCAACAAAGCCTAAATGCAGAATTGTAAACTCAAACAAAAACCTAATACCATATATATATAGCACAACCACACAGTCGGCAATACCAACCTAATCACAGAAAAATTCTTAAAGAAACCAACCCACAAAATTGGCAGCACCAATCTAAGTACAGAAGAAGAACTAAAGCAACCCATAACAAAAAAAAAAATTTATACAAACCCTAACATAGAAAACTATCACAGTAGCTCGACACTCTGTGGTTATACCTCAAGGTGGTGCGAACGGCGGCCCTTCTTCTTCGTCCAAAGTAATTGACGAAACCAGACATCCACAGCTAGCCCCTGCCTCCTTCCTCCTCTGAAATTTCCTCTCTCTCTAATTTGGAACCCTAAACTTCTAATTGGGAACTCACAACCAAGGAAAAAATGGCAGTCTTGGGGGTTTAATTTATAGGCAAAATTTTACCCAAATATTGGGCAATACCCTACCTGGCCAAGTTATTAACCGACGGTAGGGAGAGAGGAGCTGTCGACCGTTTCACATCAAACCAGCTGCGCTTTGCCGTCAGTAACTCGAGTCACGTAGCCCCGCCGGTCAAATCGCCGAACGTCCAAATCCCTTGGTCCAATCGGTCGTGCTCGGTCGCCCACCTTGAAACTTGCTTAGCCCACTGGTCGTTGCACGCGATCACCGTTGCCTCCCTCTCTTCTCTCGTCTCTGATCAATTGGAGGCTCGGTTGACTGATTGAGGGGTTAGGGATTTTCTGAGATGAAAGATTTGGTTCCTTTGGCTCGGTTCTCTCTCAAATAAATCCACCGATTGAATTTGATTTCCCCAAATTTCTTACCGGTTGTCCACCCGGATACAAGCCGGCTAAAAGAAAAGAAACGGGTTCGGTTTGGCTGAAATGGTTTTGGGCTCAACCCAATAGGGTTGGGCCGGTTGGTTTAGATCAAAGAGGCGGGCCCACCAATAAGAAAAGGAAAAAGGATTTGGGCTTAAATTAGAATTAAATAAGAACAACGGCCAATCCAAATGAAGAAAATCGACCCAATTTAGATTAACCCCTTGTATTACTAATATTTTAAGTCAAATAACTAAACCAATTAAATATTTATTTAAAATATTTATTTTACCCATAATTCTTTATTTGAATTATTAAATCCGATAATGATAAATTATTTATTTAAATTCCCCAATTTTTATTGCCCATCAAATGCTTGGATTAACTCACTAATTTATTCAACCTATTAGTGAGCCCCTTTAAGGCAAAGAAAATTACTGGACCATGTATTTATATACTTAATTAGTAATACTTATATGGATCTGATTAAATTTCTAAAAAAATTATAAAAATGAATTCCATATATCAAGATAATTTAATACAATGTTTGAAAAATTTACTGGACATTACACCTTGTGGTGACACAACAAACTCATATTAAACATTTAATACTCTATTGCTTTACCATGCTAGAAGGCGACGTTCGATATTCCAAATATCTTTGAACGCTTAGGACTTAATATGATTTTTTTGAGGGGTTTATTATTATTAGTCTCATCTTGTTTAGCGCGCATGTACATATATATATATATATAAAATACGCGTCATATTATTTTACATGTGAAGCATGTTGGATAATATATAATATATATAGTAACCATGCACATATAAAATACTATATTCTACCCGGATTGATTATGGACTTTTATTCTAGTTTGGTTCACTAGAGCCGCCAAGTGAACCAAAAGGTCAAACCTAGGGTGCAAGAATTAAATTTAAATATAACTATTACATTTAAACCCGGGCTCCAATACAAACGGATCTTCAAGCGCTCCTTGCTCCTTTGTCTCCAATTCTTCAAAATTAATTCTAACTAGTCATATTACATAAACTATTTACAATAAATAGAAACCTTGATCACCAGTCAAGGGGAAGTACATAGGAGGAAGATAGAATTTACATTAAGAAAAAATTAGAGAAGATGAGGTACGCAGACCCTATTTATAAAAACTCATACATTCAAGCATCCTCTAAAATAATTCCAATCACATATTGGTCAATAGTCCATAATCAACCCCTATTTATTATCATACATATCTCTATATGTATCAATAAATAACATTCATCCCATGAATAATAAAACCATTCCATATATGCATTGATATCAATTAATGGGCAAAAATTTTGCTAATATTTAGTTTTGAAACAAAATAAACTCTTTTATTTTAATCAAAAACCAAATCCAAATTAAACTCCTTTAATTTTTAGCAATCTGAAATCCTATTCCAGATAAAATAAACATCTTTATTTTAAACTTATATCAATTAAATAAACCATTTATGTTAATTGAGAAAAACAAAAAATTTTCAAAGTCTGCACACCGGTGCGGTCGCGCTCCAAATAGAACTCGGAGCGGTGCGGCCGTGCTGCACCCCTAGAAACGTTTTCCAAATTAGAAACGTTTTCTGGGTTTTATAGGTATTCAAGAAGTTGGGTATTAACAAAATCATAGTTTCTATCTCTATAGAAATTGCAAGTACTCTCCACAATCTAATGCAAAAGTGTGTAACCCTAATCTATGATAAGACTCCTCTTATTTATAGATGTAGGAATAACCCTTCCCTAAACTATTTAGGATTAGGATTTCTATTATAATTAAACTCTTTTAATTAATTATGCTCCTAATCCAATTAGGAATTCATGGGAGAGTACTTCTATTAATTAATTCCCAATCCATATTAGGAATTACATAATAGTAATAGTAATAATAATAATAAGACTCCTCTTATTAATTTATATTTAATATTTTTAAAATATTAAATAATAAATATTAAGCTATTTAATTTATTCTATCTCCATAGATTAAATTAAATGCACTTAACTTATTATTACAATTATGTCATTTACTTCTTAAATAAATATTTTCATTTTGCGGTGTGACCCTTTAGGTTCTCCATATTAAACCGGTTGTGAATAAATCAATTAGAACAATTCTAATTTTATTTAAATAAATAAATTAAACTATTTAATTCATTTAAATAAATAATATTTATTCTACAATAAGGGTAAGCCCCCTTAGCGATCAACGACTTCCCAGATAATATAGATTTCAACATTAATCAGAAAAGAACCTTTGAGTAAATAGTTACCGTACAATTCAATCCTTCTACCATACAATGTCCCAATTAAATATAAGATATGGATTTACTATCAAGTCTTATTTTATTTAATTATATGTATTTCGATTCCCAAATGCACAACTCCAAATAATGCAAACTAAAAACTCATTTCTAATTTCATTTTGCCTTGGCCAAGGACTACTAAGTTGTCATTTATCGAATCACATAGGACATTCACATCTTTTACTAAACGTGGTAGATTCTTTGTTGATCATTCACCTATCTTCATGCACAACTTATTATACACAATCATACCCTTTGATATACTCCAAAGGTCTTAAGGGGCATGTCAAAGTATAACTCATCATACAGAAGATACTATGATGATCTCAAGTCCAAGGATCACTTGTACTACTATCACTAGAGGAATTCCTATTGACAGGCGAGTAAAACTCCTTTAGGTATTCCTTAGCGAGCCACGTTCAGTGAACTTATTCTCCAATAAGCACCTATATACTTGCTTTAGTGTCTCCACACAAATGATTATGAGATCAATCATCCTCTTCTTTAGAGCAAGCAACGTATGTACTAATCTATCCGGATTCACTAATCCCCTTTTTAGTAATCCAACGATTAGGAACGATTTTAGTTTGTGACTTATCCAGAATTTAGATCTCATTAGCATGATTACCATCATGATTCTAAAAGCATTGCTCAAAACTATGGGTTTATCACATTTAATATAATAGCACCATGTAGATAATATAAAATGCTTTTTAAGAAAGTCAATTCTTTTATTAATAAATGAATAAGATTACAAAGTATATGCTACATCATATCAAATATGATTGGCTTGTGTGCATGCTACTTTCAATGTGTTTAGTTTATTCTTCTTAGGATTGAATAACTAATTTATGTATACGGTAGGAATATACCTATATGTCGTATGTAACCATTATGAGAGTCTAATCTTAATGAGTCTGCTCTTAATTACTTCACATAGGAATATAGTGATTTAATTAGAATGAATATTTTTATTTAACTATCGACAGAGGTTTTATAAATAATCCTGAATTCTCAGTTAACAATTTGCTATGATTAATTAATGGAAAAGAGAGTGAAGAGATTTAGACGAGGCTGATGAGTGAATTTTATACCTATTATTTGGATACCTTTAGGCTTAATAGTTTGTGTGTTTTTAAGTATTTTATGTCATTTTATAGAGTTTTTATTTTTTTTGTAGAAATAAAGGAGTTAAGTGGTAAAATCGTGAATATTTAAAGTAACTGGCGAGCAAAGAAGCAAGAAGAGAAAACGGACAGAAAGTCTTGAGCCGCGACTCTCATTCATTAGAGCCGCGACGCTGGATCAAGAGCCGCGGCACTCAAGTCCTAGGCTGCAACACTCGGGGGGGGGGGGGGTTCATGGTCAGGCGCATGGCGCGTGTGGCTTGGCGGAGCTGAAGGGTATAATTGCTGTTTGTTTTTCAAATAAAATGAGACACTTGCCAATTGAAGCCTAGAGAGTTACAAAGAGTACAAGGCTGACTTCAATTGTGACACCCCCAAATCCGTGTAACATCAAACACAAGATTCGGTGCTCATGAAACAACAAACATAACATCTAACTAATTAAACTTTCTAAATAAAAACCAAAGATACAGAAGTAATCGATAATAAACCTCAATATAAATCTATCCATAATCCCAGGTTACAAAACCTTAAACTTAGCGTTCCTCGCTATGTTACATCAATGCGAAAAAAAAAACTTATACAAGAAATAACTTTCATCACTACATCTTTGTCTCTCTGCAGCACGGCGCGGCCGCGCTGCCTTTATGCTTGGGAGTGGCGCGACCGCGCTACTCCCTTCTAGGCTCAGAACTGAGCTTTTCAATGCTCGGTTCACATTCTAGCATATTAGGGTCTTGGCACACCACAATTAGCAATTATACATGCTGATATGAAGGCTTAAACTAATCTAAATCCATCCATTCGACATTTAACAAATCACTACTTAAATTCAAGATAATTTTTCTTAAAAATTTCCAAATCATGGCTCACGGTTAAATTTTGTGATAACACGCTGGTAATACATCTTAAAACACATTCAAGGCTTATTCATGTCCATTACACAAGATTAGTTGAGTTAGAGAAGCTAAGCAATTAAAAGGAAATTTCCAGGTCTGACACAGGTGCGGCGCGGCCGCGGCCTATTTGACCTTAGTACCAGCGCGGCCGCGCTGGTACTCAGACACAGGTACTGAAGTCTGCTGCGAACCAAACGTTTAGTAACCCATGCAATCCCAATTTGGACACACTCAGACATTGTAAACTTACCCAAAGCAACATAATTTGAGTACTAGACTATCTTAATAACACCAACAATTTCATTAGCGAATTTAGAGCCTCTAAACTCGACTTTCTTACAAATTAAACTCGTTTTAGCAAATTAACCAACATGATTAGCACCTCTTGACTGAATTCAGAGCAAATAAGACATGATTAGACTTAGAATTACATGCTTTAATAATCTACCATCTTCAGTTATCAACAACATGGCAATACAACCCAAACAAATCATATAGCATGCTTATTCATACATTTCTCACTATTTTTCCTAAGAAAATAAAATGGGTTTAAGAATTACCTCTTGGATGAAATTCCTTATTGACTTAGTCCTCTTAATCCTTCTGATTCGATCACTTGATTCTCTGCAACTCCAGAACAACTCAAATCCTCACTCTCTCTCACTCTTGCTCTCAATTTTCTCACAATCTTCTTCTTTCTTGGGTGAAATGTTAACAAATGGAAGAATTGTCTTGGGTGAAGAGTATATAAAGATGACGGTAACATCTGATTTCCTTGTCCCTCCACCTTCAGTCATCAATTGCAAGGATTAAAGGAGAATGGGGGTTAGGAATTGAAATGGTTTTTAGAACTAAAGCAATGTGTAACTCCCTCCTTTTGATTTCCTGATAAATTAAGTGTATAGCCCCTCATTTAGTCCCAATTTGTTAGTACTGAAGTCTGCTGCGAACCAAACGTTTAGTAACCCATGCAATCCCAATTTGGACACACCCAGACATTGTAAACTTACCCAAAGCAACATAATTTGAGTACTAGACTATCTTAATAACACCAACAATTTCATTAGCGAATTTAGAGCCTCTAAACTCGACTTTCTTACAAATTAAACTCGTTTTAGCAAATTAACCAACATGATTAGCACCTCTTGACTGAATTCAGAGCAAATAATACATGATTAGACTTAGAATTACATGCTTTAATAATCTACCATCTTCAGTTATCAACAACATGGCAATACAACCCAAACAAATCATATAGCATGCTTATTCATACATTTCTCACTATTTTTCCTAAGAAAATAAAATGGGTTTAAGAATTACCTCTTGGATGAAATTCCTTATTGACTTAGTCCTCTTAATCCTTCTGATTCGATCACTTGATTCTCTGCAACTCCAGAACAACTCAAATCCTCACTCTCTCTCACTCTTGCTCTCAATTTTCTCACAATCTTCTTCTTTCTTGGGTGAAATGTTAACAAATGGAAGAATTGTCTTGGGTGAAGAGTATATAAAGATGACGGTAACATCTGATTTCCTTGTCCCTCCACCTTCAGTCATCAATTGCAAGGATTAAAGGAGAATGGGGGTTAGGAATTGAAATGGTTTTTAGAACTAAAGCAATGTGTAACTCCCTCCTTTTGATTTCCTGATAAATTAAGTGTATAGCCCCTCATTTAGTCCCAATTTGTTAGTCACATAAGTCCCTCCAAATTCAGCTGATGCATTTTAATTAATAAAAGATTATTTTAATCCATTAATCAATTTAATAAGCCATTTGACCATTTTGCCCTCCGAAATCCATATTTTTGATATTATAGTCGATTCCTAATAAAATCGACGTTCCGAACTCAAATCCACTGTCCGTTTCACCAATTTCCACTCCGAAAATAATTTGAGTTCTAGCTTCATTCTTGTGTTTAATACAATTATTATCTACCTAGTCAATAAGCAAATAGTTATATTAATCTAACTCAACTATTCAAATACATCTCATCACATAATCTAATTACTTATTAATTTATATATATATATATATGCATATATATATATATATACATAACATATACACATATAATTATTTAAACACACAAAAGATTCGCATAGAATTCAATTCATTAAATACAGTACGATGTATATTGATCTCGGGCATTACATTCACCCTCCCTTATTAGGATTCCGTCCCCGGAATCATCACAAAATTAAACAAACAGGTTAGGGTAATTTTCCATCATCTTCTCCTCGAGTTCCCACGTAGCTTCTTCAGCACTGTGGTTTCTCCATATTACCTTAATAGAAGGTATTACTTTATTACGTAAAACCTGTTATTTCTTATCAACAATTTGCACAGGAATTTCTTCATAGGTTAGATCTTTCTCAAACTGGATAGGTTCATATTCTATGATATGCTTGTAATCCTGCTTGTAAGGACGTAAAACTGACACATGGAACACGTTATGAACATGCTTCAGTTTCGGAGGTAAGGCGATTTCATAAGCTACCTCGCCTACACGCCTCAACCCCTCAAAAGGTCCTATAAACTGCGGGCTCAATTTTCCTTTCTTTCCAAATCTCATTTTGCCTTTCCAGGGAGACACTTTAAGGAATACATAGGTACCGACGTCGAAGTCTCGTTGTTGTCTATGTTGATCTGCATACTTCTTCTGTCGATCTTGAGCCGACACTAATCTTGCTCATATCAATTTAACAACGCTCGCAGTCTGTTGTACCAATTCTAGCCCTAGCAGTTGTCGTTCACCTACTTCATCCCAGCACAATGGTGTTCTGCACTTTCTACCATACAGAGCTTCATAAGGTGGCATACCGATGCTTGTATGGTAACTGTTGTTGTAAGCGAACTCCGCCAAAGGTAGATGATCATCCCAACTTCCCTTGAAATCCATAATGCATGCTCGCAACATGTCCTCTAGAGTTTGAATTGTCCTTTCACTCTGCCCATCTGTCTGAGGATGATAAGTGGTGCTTAGTCTCAATTGCGTTCCCATGCATTCTTGAAAGCTTCTCCAGAAATTTGCTGTGAACCGTGGGTCGCAATCGGACACAATCGATGCGGGCACACCATGTCTGGAGACAATTTCTTTGATGTAGAGTTTCGCCAGTTGGTCCAAGTTAAATTTGATTTTGATCGGCAGAAAGTGTGCCGACTTAGTCAATCGGTCCACAATAACCCAAATAGCAAATCCCTTCTGGGTAGTTGGAAGTCCTACCACAAAATCCATTGTGATATGCTCCCATTTCCATTCCGGTATTTCCAGGGGTTGAAGTAACCCGCTCGGTTTCTGATATTCAACCTTGACTCTCTGGCATGTTAAGCATCTACTGACGCACTCTGCGACCTCTTTCTTCATATTGGGCCACCAATAATATTGATGAAGATCCCGATACATCTTTGTGCTTCCTGGATGAATCGAGTAACTTGAACTATGAGCTTCTTGTAGAATTTCTTCCTTTAACTCAGATACCGCTGGCACCCAAATTCTCCCTTCAAATCTTAACAATCCATCACCACCCATACTGATCTTAAGCTTTTCCCCATCTGAAATTCTTTTTCTCACCTTTTCGCATTCTTCATTGCTGTCTTGTGCTTCCTTTATTTTGTCCAATAGAGTCGGACGAGCATCTACTGCGAATAATTTCTCACCAGATTCCTTTGAAAACTTTACTTCGAGCTCCAATCTTGCCATATCCTTAATTAACTCTTCTTGAGCTGTTATCATCGCCAACTTACCAATACCATTCCTGCTTAGCGCATCTGCTACCACGTTAGCTTTTCCCGGGTGATATAGAATTTCGCAGTCGTAGTCCTTTATCAGCTCCAACCATCTCCTCTGTCGTATATTCAGCTCTTTTTGCGTGAAGATATACTTCAGACTCTTATGGTACGTGTATATTTCACACTTTGCACCATATAAATAGTGCCTCCATATCTTCAGGGCAAATACTACCGCTGCCAATTCAAGGTCGTGGGTAGGATATCCCTTTTCGTAATCTTTTAACTGCCTTGACGCGTACGCAATAACTTTACCATGTTGCATAAGAACACAGCCAAGTACTTTGTGGGACGCATCACTATAAACTACGAAGTCACCCGTATCGTCAGGTAAAGACAACACTGGTGCTTCACTCAACCTTTTCTTCAGCTCCTGAAAACTTTCTTCACACTTTTCTGTCCAAACAAATTTTACCGACTTCCTTGTTAAATTAGTCAGAGTTCCTGCTATCCTGGAGAAATCTTGAATGAATCTTCTATAGTAGCCTGCCAATCCCAAGAAACTTCTTACTTCTGTTGGTGTCTTCGGCTGCTTCCAATTAATTACTGCTTCCACCTTTGCTGGATCCACAGAGATTTCGTCCTTGTCAATCACGTGACCCAAAAATTGAACTCTTTCCAACCAGAATTCACACTTTGAGAATTTTGCGTATAATTTCTCCTTTCTCAACGCTTCTAACACCATTCTTAAATGTTCTGCATGATCTTCTGGAGTTTTAGAATAGATCAGAATATCATCTATGAACACAACTACAAACTTATCCAAGTATTGCTTGAATACCCGATTCATCATGTCCATAAATGCCGCTGGCGCGTTCGTTAACCCGAATGACATTACCAGGAACTCGTAATGGCCATAACGAGTCCTAAATGCCGTCTTAGGTACATCTTCCTTTCTCACCTTCAACTGGTGATAACCCGTCCTTAAGTCGATTTTGGAAAAATATTTCGCTCTCTTCAACTGATCAAACAAATCATCTATCCTAGGTAGTGGGTATTTGTTTTTGATCGTCACTTTGTTCAACTCCCGATAGTCGATATAAAGTCTCATCGATCCGTCCTTCTTTTTCACAAATAAAATTGGTGCTCCCCAAAGAGACACACTCGGTTGGATATACTTCTTATCTAACAACTCCTACAACTGTACCATCAACTCCTTCATCTCCACCGGTGCCATTCTGTATGGGGCTTTCGAAATCGGTGCCGTTCCAGGTACTAGATCTATAACGAATTCGATCTCCCTATCTGGCGGTAGACCTGACAAATCCTTCGGAAACACATCGGGAAACTCACTTACAACAGGTATCTGTCCCATCTCTGTCTCTACTTTTTGGGTATCAACAATATGGGCCAAATAACCTATACAGCCTTTTCTCAACAATTTCCTAGCTTGCATCATCGTCAGACAACTCGAGTGCCTAGGCGATTTACTACTATAGAACACTACCTTAGACTGATTTGGAGTCTGAAGGTTTATACACTTCTTCTGGCAATCTATCATTGCCCCATGGTTAAATAACCAGTCCATACCTAGAATTACATCAAATTCTCCTAGTTGAATTGGAATTAGATCCACAGGTAACTTATACCCCCTTATATCTACAAGACAATTCCTATGAATATGTCTAACGGGAATTATTTTCTTATTCGCCACTTCTATGTTCATGGGATGTTCTAATTCTTCCTGAGGTAAATTTAATCGTTGGGAGAATTCATGTGATACGAAGGAACAAGTAGCACCCGAATCAAATAATATGTATGCAGATATATCATTGACCGGAATGATACCTGAAACCACGTCCTTAGATGCGACCGCAGCTTGAGCTGTCATGTTGAAAGTCCTTGTTGTTGGTCGATTTTGAGTTGGTGGTCCATAAATTGTAAGATTTCCACCGCTATTTCCCCTTCCTCCATTTCCTCCACTTGAGTTCTTCTTTGGGCAATTCCTAGCCTGATGATCCAATGCTCCGCAGTTGAAGCATCCATTCGTCTTCGGTGCGGGGTAGTTGGGAGAGATGTACCCCTCCTGTCCGCAATTGAAGCATACATTCTTTCCCTTTAGGCAAGCGCCTGAGTGACTCTTTCCACACTCCTTGCAAGCCTCTACTCTTTTCTTCGAATCACCGGATTTACCCCCAAAACTTGTTGGGTTGCTATTGTTATTGTTGTTGATCTTGATCCACTTCCTTTTGCTACCACTGCTACTACCTTCCCCTCTATTCCCTCCTTCAATCTTCTTCTTCTTTTCCTTATTGAATTTTATCAAGGCTTCACTTCCGCCCTCAGCAATTATGGCCTTCTCCAGAAGAGTAGCAAAGCTGTTCGTCTGTAACACCGAAAGTCTGCTATACAACCATGGCTTAAGGCCCTGCTCGAACCTCCTTGTCTTTCTTTCCTCAGTGTCGACCTGATGAGGTGCAAATCTCGCCAGTTCGTTAAACTTTGCGGCGTACTGGGGTACCGTCATGTCATCTTGCTTCAGCTCCAAAAATCGCATCTCCATGCGACTCTGTATACTCACAGGAAAATAATTCTCGAAAAAGACTTCTTTAAACATCTCCTAAGATATCACTCCTTCTCCAGCCCTGTTCTGGTTCGCCTCCCACCAGAAGTTAGCTTCACCTTTCAACATGTACGTGGCAAAGATCATTTTCTGCTCATCTCCTACTCGGGCGATTGCAAACGCCTTCTCGATTTCTTTGATCCATGACTGGGCTTTGATGGGTTCAGTGGTCCCTTTGAATTCAGGGGGTCCCACACTTTTGAAGTCCTTAAAGGTTGCCACTTGGGCCGTCGGAGGGTTATTATTATTGTTCGGGGTCCGATTCTGTAATGCCCCAACTAATAGGTCTACAAATTGTTGCATGGGGTTCGGTTGATCCCCAGCATTACTGACTGACTCCTCAGGTGTCTGTTGACGACGTCTTCCCCTTGGCATTTTTGATGAATAAAATTTACATGTTATCATCCCACAACTTAATCTTATAACATTTAAAGCTTATATAAAAGTTTAATCATCACATCACACATATCAATAAACACATTTTATTAATATGAAAAACCATGAAACCAAGGTACTTAACATCTTATGGCAAAATGCCATTTACACCTCTTAACTTAGAACTAAAATTTAAATATTTACATCAATAGATAAGTGTTCAATATGACACTAATAAAAAGTTCATAGCAATATAAACTCAAAGACCCCTCCTCAAAGCATCTTCATATTCCTCATCTGCCATATCCAGAACTAGCCCTCGACTTATAGCGTGTCTAGACCGGTGCTCCTCACGCGGAAAATGATACACCCTATGCTGGAACCTACCATGCGCTGAACTAAACGCGTATTGCATCCTGTCCATCCTAACCTTCTTATTCCTTACTTCATGCTCTAACTTATCCCTCTGGTTCTGAGCCTTTACACGACCTTTCATCTCATCCCTCCAGTAAGTGGTAATCAACTGTTTATCTATTTGAAGACCCTGAACTCTCGCCTCCAATCCGTTTATCGTGTTTCCCAAGTGGGACCAGACGGCTTCCTTTTCTACCCTCAACCTATCCGCTTTCTAGTCTGACGCACGCAGCTTGTCAGTCAGATCTGCGTTCCTAACCATCAAATGATGCACTAATTCCCCGAGCAGTACCACTGCCCCCTTCTCTTCCTGATACCGTTCCTCTAACTCATGGACTCGATCGTCCAACTCCGTGTTCCTGTCCATCAACTCATCTAGCAGCCTTTCCTCCAGCGCTTCCTCAGAGTCCTCCTCGGGCTCCTCTTCCTCGGGATCCTCCTCAGAATCCTCCTCAGGGTCCTCATCTGGGTCTGAATCAGCTGCTGCCTCAGCTATGGGCGGAGGTACAACTGCTACTAACTGCTCACTAACCACATGGATATCTCTAACCTCCTATTCTCCTGACATCCTACGATCAAAACAAATAACTAAATTAGTGTATTAAAAATAAACATTTTTTTTAGTAAAAGTAACTAGACTCAACACTTTAAACTCTATGTGAGTTCATCCCTTTATATCTCCACTAATTTCTTTACGGCTATAATCTAAGGTTCTCCCATCTAAGGTTTATAACATACAGCTTTGATACCAACCTGTGACGCCCCCAAATCCGTGTAACATCAAACATAGGATTCGTTCTCACGAAACAGCAAACATAACATCTAACTAATTAAACTTTCTAAATAAATACCAAATGTCGACGCCGGGTTTTTCTCTTTTCCAATTTTAGCCTTTTGATTGAATGATTTTTGGAAAAGGTCGGCATTAATGTCGACGGGGTTTTGAAAGATCGTTTTTTATGATGAGCTAATTAACCAGAGTCGCCAGTTGGTATTTTTTGAAATGGATGTACCAACTCATCCGAGTTTTCATTTTTTTATAAGTCGATGGCTCATATGTGACTCCGAATTAATTGGTCTGCAAACCGAGATTCATAGAGTTCGGGGGCTTGCTTAAGCGAGGGGAAGGTGTTAGGCACCCCCTAACTTCCGTGAAACACGGTTACCGCAATCTTGATACTTTCCTATCCTTTAATTCATGAAATGTGTATATGTGTGTGTGTGTGTGTGTGTGCTTATGTGAATGTTGTGGTGAGTTCTTTCATGAGAGATGAAACATTTGGCCTTTTATTGAGAAATCGTGTTTTATTTTGGGAATGTTTTAGAACGTCGTTTCCGTTAGTACGAGAGAGCTCCTTTATTTATGAGAAAGGTTTTGATTTTACTCGTCAAGAACTATGAGATCTTTATTAGGCGTCGTTTTGACAAAACGTGAATTTCCTTAACCTTAACCAAAATAGGAATCGAGATTTATACGTTGCTTTCATAAATGGTGGGCAATTTCTAGGATCTCTTTCACCCTATGTATCAAGGTTTAGTAAAACGTTTCATTCATTCATGAAAGCCATTTTTTGGTGATGGTTGAAAATGATTTCCCTTGGCCTTCTCGTTTAATAGGAATCGACGTTTATTAACACTTCCAATTTTTAGCTTCGTGATTCTAATAACCTAGCTTGTTTGATTTTAATAAAAAAAACCTTCATCGTTTAATCTTTGAAATCATTTTTTCGTGTCACAAAATCTAATCAAGCATAACACGCGCCGGGGCTATTCATGGGCATGTAAGCCATCAAAACATCCCCGAACGCCAACAATCACATATTCCACTACTACGGGGCCTTAAACCCGATTCTCGCCTTAACGTCGTTTTAAGGCCCGACGATTACATATTTACAATCAAGGATAATCGATCCTACTACATATACCTAGATTGTCCATCATCGGATTTGGACCACGGGGTCGCGTTCCTAGGCTCACATCCACAATTTCTACACTCCCACAAAATGGATATTACAAAAATTACACAAGCAAAAAAAATTCACCAAATGGATATCATCGGGTCATTAGGAAGAAATTTGTTCCGCTGGAACCCTCACTAATAATCCCTAATCCATGTATCCTCAATAATATACAAGAAGAAATTGCATTTAATATAACCCAAATGACCAAAAGCTTAACAAAATGATATATCAAAAATGCTATAAAAGAGGGCTTTTCACCTTGCAAATGTTACCACAATTCGTACAAACTCGTATATTGAATGAAGTAGAAAAATATATATGCTACAATCTAATCAAAAGAGTATAATTTCTCTCTTTTTTCTCTCTTTTCTCTCCTTTCCCGAGCTATCTTTGTTGCTGTTTTTCTCTTCCTTTTCTTCCCAAAACTGCTGCTGTCCACCCCCTGGATGAAATGAAGAAACTGAGCTGAAATAGGCTGGCCTAGGGCAGCCGCAGATTGATCTGCGACTGGCTGGCCCACCAGCCACTCAGCCTGGTTTCGAGTTCCGTGTTTCGAGTTCCGTGTTTTCAAAAGGCGCACTCATTGGCCGCAAATCAATCCGCGACTGGCTAGCTTGACTTTCTCGATTTTCGTGTTACGCCTCAATTCTCGTGTCGTGACGTCGGTTTTTGCCGACATGTTTGTATTTTGCATTTCGGGAATTACTGGGAGACGTGCCACATCATTCGGGAATGCTCAAATCGGACAGCCTTGTTGTCACGTCGGTTTCGGTTGTAAATCGTCGCGGTGGCGTCGAGTGTTCGTACTTGTCCATCTTTTGCTCTCGCAGGCCGGTTCATTTGACGGATTTGCCCTCCTGTCAGGGTTAGTATACGAAGTGCAAAATTTGGGTGTCTACAGCTGCCCCTCTTTATCATGTTTATGAAATGTTAAATGAAATGAATATGATAAAGAAATAGACACCCGACGCATGAATGACAGTTCACAAGAATGACAATACATACATGATGCAGCACATGCAACTTATGATGTAACACAAGATATAAGGCATGCAAAACATTCGTAAAGGTGTCAATGCATCAATCCCCGCCCGCCTTGTTAGTCGACGGGTTTCGTCTTCCAATCGGTCGTCTCGTTTGTGCCGGGTCTCGTATCCGGTCGTCAGTCTCGTGATCACCGGGTCTCGTATCCGGTTGATCGTCTTGTGAGTGCCGGGTGTCGTATCCGGTCGCTCGTCTCGTAATCGCCGGGTCTCGTCTCCGGTCGATTGTCCTGTGAGTCCGGGTCTCGTATCCGGTCGCTCGTCTGGTCGGGGCCGGGTCTCGTATCCGGTCACCCATCTCGTAATCACCTTACTCCATCGCATTGTCATCAGAGGAAGTTATTCTCCTGACTAGCTTGAAAGGCATCCTTGGAATTCGTCCTCGCACATCGTTCTTGGCAGTCATCGCTTTTGACTCAGATAGGCTAGGACCTTGACACCTAACCTGCATGGATCACGTACAGAGTTATCATCTATTCAATGCATGTGAAACAACATTTAAAATGCAAATTTGATGAAAAATGACCCCTGTACAGTCTCTTGATACTGTTCTACAGATGTCATCATTTGTCGGGGTTTGCTTGGATCTCAGCCCTTCCCAGGGATCACTCACTTTTTGGATATTGGCCCTTCCAAGGGGTTGTTCACCACCTTGTTGTGGTTTGCTTGGATGCCTTCCCAGGTTCACTCACCACCTTGTTTGGATCTCAGTCCTTCCCAGGGGTCGTTGATTGTTTGGATCTCAGCCCTTCCCAGGGTTTGTTGATTGTTTGGATCTCAGCCCTTCCCAGGGGTCGTTGATTGTTTGGATACCAGCCCTTCCCAGGGTCTTTGATTGTTTGGATACCAGCCCTTCCTAGGGGTCGTTGATTGTGTGGATACCAGCCCTTCCCAGGGATCGTTGATTTTTTGGATACCAGCCCTTCCTAGGGATCGTTGATTTTTTGGATACCAGCCCTTCCCAGGGATCGTTGATTTTTTGGATACCAACCCTTCCCAGGGATCGTTGATTTTTGGATATCAGCCCTTCCCAGGGATTGTTGATTTTTTGGATACCAGCCCTTCCCAGGGATTGTTGATTTTTTGGATACCAGCCCTTCCCAGGGATTGTTGATTTTATTTAAGTGATTTCTTGATGTGGGATGTGTGATCGGCTTCTGTCCTGGATCTCCCACCAACATCGTCCACGTACCATGCCGTAAAAGCCATCACGATCTGATCATTTGTGAGGTTGAAAGCGACGTGCTTGTACTTTCCCCTGAAGATTTTCATTTTGATCGTACATGTATGCATGCAAAAGATGTTATGCACGATCCGGCAGATATGTTACGGACAGATGCATGTGTACAACATATGTTTGGATAGAAATGACCCCTGTTCGGTCAAATGATACGATTCGACAGTCGTCGTTGCTTGCCAACATTTGATTGGATCACGCCTCGTCGTGAAGTGTTGTTTCTAGACTTCAACATTGGTGTGGTATTCTGCCTGTTCTTAGTCGTCTTCATTTCGTCGAGTTGAGGCAGTCTGTTTCGCTCTTTGTGATGATCGACAGCTATGTTGGGCTCCTCGGCCTTTTGATCATTTCTGCTGGCCGATATACTGTTGTCCCGCATTATATCATCCTTTTATATGCTCATGCACGTGGATCATTTGGATGTCGAGGCAGTGATAGTCAGGATTGGGGAAAGGCCCAATGACGAGGAGTTCTATGCGGCCTCAGCTTCCTTCCATTTCACGATTTTTAATTGCCCCTGCCTTGGCGCATGTTGTTACCAAGAATTTCTATCAAAAACTCGCGATGTTGACCGTGCTGAGTTACCCACAGCTCTGCAAGATCCTGCATATCAGACAACTAACAAATGCCAAAACTTGAAGGCTCGGGCCGTTGGTGTTAGTTCAACACAAAGATATTATAATCTCGACAAAAGAGTAAATGCAGTTAAAGCACATGAAATTGAATATCTGTTGATCGCACAATCTAGCGAGTTGTGAACCGTAAATGTACCAGATTGGAAGTTATTTTCAATCCCTCGTGAGTTGATGATTTTCTACTTGACGAGTTATGAAATCGTAAGAACAGCTTCAAGCATTCATGGTCATTGTACGTGAGTAAGGTCGAATTCAAAAGAACTACCTTCCCTCGTCAAAGGTATCCTTTCTCCATTCTCAACAACTTTCTTAGCAGGATTGACGTCATATGACAAATGTACTGTGCGTTGCAGCATTCAGTAGGGGTTTCTCTTCCATGACTTCTTGTTTAAGGCTGAGAGTTTTTCGTATTATCTTTTCTCCTTATTAGCCCACTTCACTTGTCTCGTTTTCTTAGGCTATTCAAAGTTACCCATTTAACGAGTTTTGGACCAATGACTCCCAAACCAGCTGGTTTTGGGGCATTAGGTATACAGACACCCCTTCGGGTTTAATTCCTCGAGTAACAAAGGCCACGGTTCGAGACAAGCTGGTGGTCTGCACCATTCATTCCTTGCTTGACCTTGTGCAAGATTCGTTTTCTTAGGCTTGAGTTACCCATGTAGCGAGTGTTAGGCCGGTGACTCCCAAGCCAGACGGCTTTAGGGCACCAGATGCAGAGACACCCTTTAGGCTTAATTACTCAAGTAGCTCATGCCACGATTCGAATCTGCTCGGGCCTCCTCTACTGTAATGCTCGTTTTCTTAGGCTCTGAGTTACCCATGTAACGAGTGTTGGGCCAGCGACTCCCAAACCAGATGGCTTTAGGGCACCAGGTGTAGAGACACCCCTCGGGTTTAATTACTCGAATAACCCAGGCCACGATTCGAGACATTAGCTTGATAATCATTTACCGTCTGACTTCTCGATATTAGCTTGATAATTATTGACTGTCTGACTACGTGTTAATTGCCATCAACGTCATCATGGTTTTATACCCCACAACTGAAAGTTTGTGCAATGCAAAGTGAAGACTGGCATATGAGGTCGATTCTGTCGCAAACGTTGCTTTGAATTAAGGCTTTATACCCAATCAAGAGGTTGAACAACCTTCTTCGTCTAATCATACTCACAATCGTGCTCCACGGATGCTTGTCAGAATTAATCCGATTCCTATCAAGTCAAATAAAATCCCCTTTCACGCGGGTCACCGTATCCCGGGAAAACTATGCTTGACAAATGCCAGATGATCATAGCATTTGATGATGATGGTGCATGTTGACGAGATTGTTGCATGGGTGCCAATTTGCACGCCATCACTTCCTGGGTAGTTGACAAATGCCCCAGCATTAAGTTATTTTTCTTGTGATCTCCCTCGTACTGGTTGCATCGGCATCTCACTGGGCTGACAAAAGATCCGATCCTTTGACCTGTTGAAAGGTTTGGGGGATTTTTGATCTAGTGTTAAGTTGCTTTTTTTTCCCCCTACTTCGGGTTCTTCGTGATCGTTTGGGGGTTCTGATGTTTGATGGCGATGGTTTGGTCTAAGTCGGGTTTGGGTTTATCTTCGACCCATCCCTCGATCTCGTCAGGCATATTGTCGATATCTGTCTCGTTTTGCTCAATCGCCATCAGATTGAAATCTAGCTTTATACCAAAATCGTGATCCTCCTTCAAATTTGGCCATATTGCTTGTCTGGCTAGAATGCCTCAAATCGGGGTACTGCCATAAAACCAAAAATGCTTGTCATATATATAACAAATTTCAGCACATGATCTTCCTTTTCGATAACATGACAAAATGACATGAGCGTGCATGGATTTGAAATAAAACTCAAAATTTTAAAACCCATTGATCTTCTATTGGTCGGGATTCACTGCCATACTTCTGGATTTACCCCCTTCCCCATCATGCTTAGGTAGAGGATTCAACATTTGGTGACCCTGGCTGTTCCACCACGATTTCCCCACTATCAATCAAGTCCTGAATTTTGTGCTTCAGCGTCCAACATTCCTGCGTATCATGACCAGGGGAACCTGAGTGATAGGCGCATCGCTTGTTTGGGTCAAATCTTCTTCCATTCGGGTCACTTGGGGGTGCCAAATCGACTATTTTCCTCTGGGCTATCAATACGGCCAACACCTGCTCAAGAGGATCCCCGAGTGGGGTGAATACTCGATTTTTTGAGGTCTCGAATCTTCTTCACCCATCCGCCCTCTGATCAGTGAAGTTAGGCTGTCGGGACGGCCCCACTCTCTGCACCTGTACTGGAGGATTGTTTTTTACCTTTCTAGATGATCCCTGCAGGATAAGGGAAATATCTTCTTCCTTTTTGTTTTGGACCCTACGGGAAGTGCTGCCATAGTTTCCGCTTCGGATTTGTTCCGCAGCCGTTTCCAAGGCCGTGAAATCCCGAATCTTGCCAGACTTCAACCCCATGTCCACCATTTTCCCGTGTTTTATCATCTCGGCAAAAGGTCATCCAATCCCCGATATCACTCGCTCATAATAGGGTGCCTCCTGGATATCCACAAAAGTCATTACCATCTCTGTCTCGCTCATTGGGGGATTCACTTGGGCAGCCATACCCCTCCACCGCTGTGCATAGTCCCTGAAAGATCCTTTCGGTTGTTTCTTGACCTTTGTCATTTGATACCTGTCAGGGGCCATCTGTGCTTGGAAGCTGTATTGTGTTGCGAAAGTATGGGCCAATTCCTCCCAGTTGTGGATTTGAGTATTGTCAAGGCGGGCATACCAGATTCTTGCCTCCCCCGTCAGGCTCTTTTGGAATAATTGCATTCTTAGACCTTCGTCTTCGGCATAAGATCCAAGCTCCCCGATGTATATCTTCAGATGTGTATAAGGATCCCCCTTCCCATTGTATTTCTCAAATTCGGGAATTTTAAATTTCTCCGGGTATCTGGCTCCGGGGAAGATACATAGATCTGAATAATTAACCCTGCCTAGGGAGCCTATGCCTTTCATGGATTGGATGGTCTCCTCCATTTGCTTCATTTTTTTTTGAAGGTTATCAGTGTCTCCTTCCTCTAGGATAGTAATCACTATCTTGTTAGGCATAGGAATGGCCTTTGGGACGACTGGCTCGCCCTTAGGTTGGGGTGGATCCTCTTTGGGTGGATCCTGTCTAGGTAGCAATTGTTCCTTCAACATTATGGCCATTTCCAACATCTGTTTCTTAAAATCATCAAATTCCTCACGAGATATAGAACCAGGATTAGTAGGTGGAAGATCAGCCATTTCAGATGTAGAGTCCTGGGCCCTTTTAGATTGCGAACGCGTTTGAGGAGCAATCCTACAGAAACAACGGTTCGAAGTTTAGTCCTGGGCAATGAAAAGATATGGATGCATGCTAAAGCTGTAACTTTTGTGTTTTGGGTTTTTTAATCTTTCTCTGCAAAACAACATGTTAGCGATCCCTTATTGCAATAATAAATGCTAGACTCGACTTATTATGCTTCCCCAGCTGTTCCCTGCAAAACACAGAGGTTAGTAATTTCTTTTGACAAAAGGGGAGGCATATATGAATATTGAATGTGATCATGCCATTTATATGTGCGAAACGTAAAAGGGCATGAAGAGATTTTTCCTGCGTTGGGTTAATCTGAGGCTGACCTATCCTAAGGTTACTCTCGCGGGCTTTTCAGCATGAAGGTCCCCAAATCTTCGCAATCTACTCATCTGAAACCTTTCGATAGGAGCGGATTTGGGTGGTGCGTTTCCTGAGCCATCTCCGGGGAGCAGCCCCTTCGAGTCTAGTAATAAGCAACCGACAGGTTCGCCTCAGGAGGAGGTACTCTCTCAACATACATTCACATTCATCGTCCTCACCGTATGCAAATGATTAAAAGTAAAGCAATTCCATTCAATCATTCATTTATTGGGCAAAACACACATTCCCACATCAAAAGTAAAATCAAAATATCGCACATACACACATTTTATGAATTTTAAAAGGATAGGATAGCATCAAGATTCGAAAGCGGCTTAAGCCCTCTAATGTCCCCAGCAGAGTCGCCAGTTGTCGACGCCGGGTTTTTCTCTTTTCCAATTTTAGCCTTTTGATTGAATGATTTTTGGAAAAGGTCGGCATTAATGTCGACGGGGTTTTGAAAGATCGTTTTTTATGATGAGCTAATTAACCAAAGTCGCCAGTTGGTATTTTTTAAAATGGATGTACCAACTCATCCGAGTTTTCGTTTTTTTATAAGTCGATGGCTCATATGTGACTCCGAATTAATTGGTCTGCGAACCGAGATTCATAGAGTTCAGGGGCTTGCTTAAGCGAGGGGAAGGTGTTAGGCACCCCCCAACTTCCGTGAAACACAGTTACCGCAATCTTGATACTTTCCTATCCTTTAATTCATGAAATGTGTATATATGTGTGTGTGTGTGTGCTTATGTGAATGTTGTGGTGAGTTCTTTCATGAGAGATGAAACATTTGGCCTTTTATTGAGATATCATGTTTTATTTTGGGAATGTTTTAGAACGTCATTTCCGTTAGTACGAGAGAGCTCCTTTATTTATGAGAAAGGTTTTGATTTTACTCGTCAAGAACTATGAGATCTTTATTAGGCGTCGTTTTGACAAAACGTGAATTTCCTTAACCTTAACCAAAATAGGAATCGAGATTTATACGTTGCTTTCATAAATGATGGGCAATTTCTAGGATCTCTTTCGCCCTATGTATCAAGGTTTAGTAAAACGTTTCGTTCATTCATGAAAGCCATTTTTTGGTGATGGTTGAAAATGATTTCCCTTGGCCTTCTCGTTTAATAGGAATCGACGTTTATTAACACTTCCAATTTTTAGCCTCGTGATTCTAATAACCTAGCTTGTTTGATTTTAATAAAAAAAAACCTTCATCGTTTAATCTTTGAAATCATTTTTTCGTGTCACAAAATCTAATCAAGCATAACACGCGCCGGGGCTATTCATGGGCATGTAAGCCATCAAAACATCCCCGAACGCCAACAATCACATATTCCACTACTACGGGGCCTTAAACCCGATTCTCGCCTTAACGTCGTTTTAAGGCCCGACGATTACATATTTACAATCAAGGATAATCGATCCTACTACATATACCTAGATTGTCCATCATCGGATTTGGACCACGAGGTCGCGTTCCTAGGCTCACATCCACAATTTCTACACTCCCACAAAATGGATATTACAAAAATTACTCAAGCAAAAAAAATTCACCAAATGGATATCATCGGGTCATTAGGAAGAAATTTGTTCCGCTGGATGGAACCCTCACTAATAATCCCTAATCCATATATCCTCAATAATATACAAGAAGAAATTGCATTTAATGTAACCCAAATGACCAAAAGCTTAACAAAATGATATATCAAAAATGCTATAAAAGAGGGCTTTTCACCTTGCAAATGTTACCACAATTCGTACAAACTCGTATATTGAATGAAGTAGAAAAATATATATGCTACAATCTAATCAAAAGAGTATAATTTCTCTCTTTTTTCTCTCTTTTCTCTCCTTTCCCGAGCTATCTTTGTTGCTGTTTTTCTCTTCCTTTTCTTCCCAAAACTGCTGCTGTCCACCCCCTGGATGAAATGAAGAAACTGAGCTGAAATAGGCTGGCCTAGGGCAGCCGCAGATTAATCTGCGGTTGGCTGGCCCACCAGCCACTCAGCCTGGTTTCGAGTTCCGTGTTTCGAGTTTCGTGTTTTCAAAAGGCGCACTCATTGGCCGCAGATCAATCCGCGACTGGCTAGCTTGACTTTCTCGATTTTCGTGTTACGCCTCAATTCTCGTGTCGTGACGTCGGTTTTTGCCGACATGTTCGTATTTTACAGTCTGGGAATTACTGGGAGACGTGCCACATCATTCGGGAATGCTCAAATCGGACAGCCTTGTTGTCACGTCGGTTTCGGTTGTAAATCGTCGCGGTGGCGTCGAGTGTTCGTACTTGTCCATCTTTTGCTCTCGCAGGCCGGTTCATTTGACGGATTTGCCCTCCTATCAGGGTTAGTATACGAAGTGCAAAATTTGGGTGTCTACACCAAAGATACATAAGTAATCGGTAATAAACCTCAATATAAATCTATCCATAATCCCAGGTTACAAAACCTTAAACTTAGCGTTCCTCGCTATGTTACATCAATGCGAAAAAAAAAATAAACTTATACAAGAAATAACTTTCATCACTACATCTTGGTCTCTCTGCAGCACGGCGCGGTCGCGCTGCCTTTATGCTTGGGAGTGGCGCGGCCGCGCTACTCCCTTCCAGGCTCATAACTGAGCTTTTCAATGCTCGGTTCACATTCTAGCATACTAGGGTCTTGGCACACCACAATTAGCAATTATACATACTGATATGAAGGCTTAAACTAATCTAAATCCATGCATTCGACATTTAACAAATCACTACTTAAATTCAAGATAATTTTTCTTAAAAATTTCCAAATCATGGCTCACGGTTAAATTTTGTGATAACACGCTGGTAATACATCTTAAAACACATTCAAGGCTTATTCATGTCCATTACACAAGATTAGTTGAGTTAGAGAAGCTAAGCAATTAAAAGGAAATTTCCAGGTCTGACACAGGTGCGGCGCGGCCGCGCCCTATTTGACCTTGGTATCAGCACGACCGCGCTGGTACTCAGACACAGATACTGAAGTCTGCTGCGAACCAAACTTTTAGCAACCCATGAAATCCCAATTTGAACACACCTAGACATTGTAAACTTACCCAAAGCAATATAATTTGAGTACTAGACTATCTTAATAACACCAACAATTTCATTAGCAAATTTAGAGCCTCTAAACTCGACTTTCTTACAAATTAAACTCGTTTTAGCAAATTAACCAACATGATTAGCACCTCTTGACTGAATTCAGATCAAATAAGACATGATTAGACTTAGAATTACATGCTTTAATAATCTACCATCATCAGTTATCAACAACATGGCAATACAACCCAAACAAATCATATAGCATGCTTATTCATACATTTCTCACTATTTTTCCTATGAAAATAAAATGGGTTTAAGAATTACCTCTTGGATGAAATTCCTTATTGACTTAGTCCTCTTAATCCTTCTGATTCGATCACTTGATTCTCTGCAACTCCAGAACAACTCAAATCCTCACTCTCTCTCACTCTTGCTCTCAATTTTCTCACAATCTTCTTCTTTCTTGGGTGAAATGTTAACAAATGGAAGAATTGTCCTAGGTGAAGAGTATATAAAGATGATGGTAACATCTGATTTCCTTGTCCCTCCACCTTCAGTCATCAATTGCAAGGATTAAAGGAGAATGGGGGTTAGGAATTGAAATGGTTTTTAGAACTAAAGCAATGTGTAACTCCCTCCTTTTGATTTCCTGATAAATCAAGCGTATAACCCCTCATTTAGTCCCAATTTGTTAGTCACATAAGTCCCTCCAAATTCAGCTGATGCATTTTAATTAATAAAAGATTATTTTAATCCATTAATCAATTTAACAAGTCATTTGACCATTTTTCCCTCCGAAATCCACATTTTTGATATTATAGTCGATTCCTAATAAAATCGACGTTCTGAACTCAAATCCGCTGTCCGTTTCACCAATTTCCACTCCGAAAACAATTTGAGTTCTAGCTTTATTCTTGTGTTTAATACAATTATTATCTACCTAGTAAATAAGCAAATAGTTATATTAATCTAACTCAACTATTCAAATACATTTTATCACATAATCCAATTACTTATTAATTTATATATATATATATATGCATATATATATATATACATAACATATACACATATAATTATTTAAACACACAAAAGATTCGCATAGAATTCAATTCATTAAATACACTACGATGTATATTGATCTCGGGCATTACATCAATACTCTAGGGTTATAAATGTAATTTTAACTCTTGGAATAACTCCTATAAATACTCTTATTTAGGCATTGTAAAGTGTTGGGTGAAAAAGCCAAGGAACGCCATGTGAGGCTAACTCTCTTCCCAGTTTAAGAGTAAAGCAAAATTTCATCAAAGATGGAAGTCATGGATTAATGAAACTTGGAGATAGAAGATATGCGGGAGCAATTTTTCTTCTCTAAACTCTTATTTATCTTTGTCTTTTATTGATGTTGAATATTTTGTGATTATATAATTATTTGTTTTGAACAAGGTTTTTATTTAAGTATTTAATGGAATCCCATGTGTAGTTTAGATTGATTTTCTCTCTATTTGATTGGCACCATATGAATTAGTTCATTATATTTTGTGCGTTCATGTGTAATTACCGGATCCATAATTAGGTGGGATAATCTATATGAAATTGGACGATGGATTATACATTTAGATCTGAATATAATGACATGTGATTATGCATATTCTTTTTCGAATTGAATCCATAATTTGCGTATAGGATAGGAATATACCTATAGGCCATGTGTAGCCAATTTGGGAATTTGTTCTTAAGGAATCTATTTTAATTTAATTTGCATAAGAAAATAACAAGTTAGTTAGGATGGGTATTTTTTTTATTTGCTATCGAAAGAGGCTTATAAATGAAATTATGAATTCTCGGGTAACAATTCATCATGACCATATAATCAAATGGGAAGTTATGAGATTTGAATGAAGCATGGGGTGAAATTGAATTCTTAATTTTATTTATCTATGTAGTTGTATTTTATTTATTTTTAGTATTAGTTAAATTATTAATTTAATTAATTCATACGTTTAAATAAGATTGACTTGATATAAAATTGGTACTTGGGAAAACGTTATAATTAATTCCTCGTGGGAATGATACTCTTCTTGTCATTATATTACTAAGTTGATCGCGTATACTTGCGTGTATTTACATATTATTAAATTAGGTAAGCAAGTTTTTGGCCTCGTTGTCGGGGAATTATTTTCTAATATTTTGCCAATATTGATTTCAATCAATTTGATCTTAATTTAAACTTGAATTTTTGTTGTAATTAATTAATTTATTTTTTGTTTTTTTCCAGATCATGCGTCTTAGCAGATAATAGAAGACGGATACGGAGAGCGACAACTGACCTCTTTTTAGGGAAGTTCTTATATTAATTTTCTTTATTTTATACTTTTAGGATAGTGTCAGTTTCAAGTTTGGGGGTCTTCCTATATTTTGTTTTGATGTGTAGATCTATGTTGTAATTTTATTTTAAAATTTTGAATTTTGTGGGTATATTCACTGCAAACCCTCACGAGACACAACTCGTAGTTTAGATTGATTTTCTCTCTATTTGATTAGCACTATATCAATTAGTTCATTATATTTTGTGCGTTCATGTGTAATTACTGGATCAATAATTACGTGGGATAATCTATATGAAATTGGACGATGGATTATAGATTTAGATCTGAATATAATGACATGTGATTATGCATGTTCTTCTTCGGATTGAATCCATAATTTGCGTATAGGAAGGAATATACATATAGGTCATGTGTAACCAATTTGAGAATTTGTTCTTAATGAATCTATTTTAATTTAATTTGTATAGGAATATAGCAAGTTAGTTAGAATGGGTATTTTTTATTTGCTATCGAAAGAAACTTATAAATAAAATTATGAATTCTCAGGTAACAATTCATCATAACCATATAATCTAATGGGAAGTTATGAGATTTGAATAAAGCATGGGGTGAAATTGAATTCTTAATTTTATTTATCTATGTAGTTGTATTTTATTTATTTTTAGTATTAGTTAAATTATTAATTTTAATTAATTCATACGTTTAAATAAGATTGACTTGATATAAAATTGGTACTTGGAAAAATGTTAGAATTAATTCCTCGTGAGAATGATACTCTTCTTGCCGCAATATTACTAAGTCGATCGCGTATACTTGCGTGTATTTACCTAGTATTAAAAGGCAAACAGATGCATTAAGAGAAATTGTAATCTTAACATTTAAATCTGATATTTATCCTTGCTTGATAATTTAGTTTTATTTTAATTAATTTAGTTTTATAATTTTAATTCATTTGTTTAAATAAGATTGAATTGATAAAAAGTTAGTACTTGGATAATATTATTGGCATATTCCTCGTGAGAACGATACTCTACTTACTATTATATTACGTGTTGAGTGTGTATACTTGCACGTAATTGTCAATTACCAAATTGGACAAACAACTTACTTCGATGGTTAAAAAGAAACCTTTGGGTTCAGAACTCCTCCGAAGACCAAGGTTGTCCTACTACAGGGTGCGAAAGTCCTGAACGTACCTCTCTACTATACTTAGAGGAATTTTATGTTTTTTGGTACTAGGGGTATCATCCTCACCGGTAGGATTTACAAAGAAAGGAAGAGACGCAACCTTACCCCCCGATGTATATCCATTCCTCATGCCACCCCGTAATAACTCCCTAATGAACAACTAGAGGGGTAATGTAATATTCCAAACCCTAATAAGATTTGTATATGTAAATTATATGTTTATTAAATGAAATTTCTTATTCCGACTCTGTGTTATGTGATGATATATTGTGATGAACGACTGTTCAGGTAATCTTTGAAAACTTAATAAGATTCGAAAACATTATCGTATACGTTTAGAATTAGAACGTATAACGTACAACTAGATATCGAAAAGTTTAAAACCTTAAACCCTAATGAGATTTAAAGTTTGTAACATATGTGCTTAATAAGGATTGAAATAATATTTCGAAGCAGGTGTTTTGTGATTATATAGTGTAAACGATGAATTAGGTCAAATAAATTTTTTTGGCCAAACTGCTTAGTCGTGCTTACATTGACAAAATGATTTGTCGTGCTTTCCACGATTTCACCAAGAAGCATTCCGACAAATTATTTTGGACAAGTTGTTGTGTCGTGCTTAAGAATGACAAAGTGATTTGTCGTGCTTAAAGTAACAAGCTGCATTGTCGAGCTTGTAAGATATTTTCATTGAGGAGCTTAGAAGATAGGTTCAATTGCAAGCTGCATTGTCGAGCTTGGAAGATATTTTCATTGAGAAGCTTAGATTGCAAGCTGCATTGTTGAGCTTAAAGATATTTTCATTGAGGAGCTTAGAAGATAGGTTCAATTGAAAGCTGCATTGTCGAGCTTGGAAGATATTTTCATTGAGGAGCTTAGAAGAATATTCTAAGAATATGCTAGGGTGCAAAGTGTAATAAGCCGAGCCCCTAATGTGCAATTAGTGAAACTTGGTTTTTCTATAAATAGCAAGTTCAGTTCATTCATTCCTTACTAATTTTCAAGAGCAGTTCAAAAGCAAAAACACTCTATATTTATATTTTGAGAGATATTGTGAGATAAAAATTACTTTCTAAGCATCGAAGCGCTGCGCGATTGGAAGTAAAGCTAGCAACTACAAGAGATATTACTTTAGTGGTTATTATTTTCATTTTTCTTTATATATATTTAGTAAAAGTATACTTTTATAAGCAGTTATAATGCCCAAATTATTTTAAGTATATAGTACAAAAGTCCTATTTACAAGCACTTATAATGTCTGATTTATTTCTCTTATATATTAGAAAATATACTTTTATAAGCAGTTACTATGTCCGAATTTTTTCAACTATTTAGTAAAAATATTCATTTTATAAGCAGTTATAGTGCTGAAATTTTCTTAAATATAATAGCCGAATATTCACTTTATAAGCAGTTATAATGCTAAAAAAATTTCAAATATAATAGCCGAATATTCATTTTATAAGCAGTTATAATGCTCAATTTATTTTAAATATAGTTGAAAAATATTTATTCTGTAAGCAGTTATAATGCTAAAATTATTTCATATATTGTAAAAGAAGTCTTATTTATATGCGGTTATGATACCCGAAATAAAACTTAAAAGATTTAATCGTTAAACGCTTATTTGTCTACATAAACTTATAATCGTGTAGGATTTACGACCAACGTTTAAACCGTTATATTAACTGTAAAAGATATACGAGGCAAGTCTTCTAACCTTGTTACATTTAAGCAAGTCTATTACATCTTGCTATCAATTATTGTGAAGTTATTGCTTCTTGTTCAGCATAACTTAAGAAATGAATCATTATTCATATATTGTTTATTCGAGCGTGTCGACGCCGGTTTAATCCGCTTATGCGGTGATTTGTTACCCTTTCCAATTTTAGCCTTTTGATTGAATGATTTTTGGAAAAGGTCGGCATTAATGTCGACGGGGTTTTGAAAGATCGTTTTTTATGATGAGCCAATTAACCAGAGTCGCCAGTTGGTATATTTGAAATGGATGTACCAACTCATCCGAATTTCGTTTTCGTAAATCGCTGGGTCATATGTGACTCCGAATTAATTGGTCTGCGAACCGAGATTCATAGAGTTCAGGGGCTTGCTTAAGCGAGGGGAAGGTGTTAGGCACCCCCCCGACTTCCGTGAAACACGGTTACCGCAATCTTGATGCATTCCTATCCTTTAATTCTCGAATGTATGTGTGTGCGCGCGTGTGTGTGTGTGCCCATGTGAATATTGTGGTGAGTTTGTATGAAAGAATCATTTGGATTTTTAGGGAAAGTCGTGCTTTAATTTGAGAATGCTTCAGAATGTCTTTTCGGCATACACGAGAAAGCTTTATGAGAAAAGATTTGATTTTAATTGTCAAAAACTATGAGATTTTCTTTAGGTGTCGTTTTGGCAAAACAGGAGTTTTAAACCTTTGTCAAAATAGGAATCGAGATCTATACGTTGCTTTCGTAACTCAAACGATGGGCAACTTCTAGAATCTCTTTAACCCTATGCACAACGGTTTAATAAAACGTCAATTATTTGACAAAATCATTCCTTGTGATATTTGAAAACGATTTTCCTTAGCTTTCTCGTTTGAAATAGAAATCGACATTTATTAGCACTTCCCATTTATTAACCTCGTGATGCTAATAGCCTAGTTTGATTGATTTTATGAAAATCTTATCATTTAGCTTTGAAATCAATTTCGTCTCATAAATCAAATCGAGCATAAACACGCGTCGGGACTATTCATGGGCATGTAAGCCATCAAAATAACCTCGAACGCCCACAATCACATACTTTCACTATTACGGGGCCTTAAACACGATTCTCGCCTTAGCGTCGTTTTAAGGCCCGACGATTACATATTTACAATGAAAGGTACATCGAATTTATTACATATATCAAAAGATGTCCATCATCAGATTTGGACCACGGGGTCGCGCTCCTAGGCTCACGTCCAAAATCGCTACACACCCACAAGATCCTAAAAATAACAATCTAAATAAACTATGCATAATACATCATTACAACTAGCTAAAATTCACCAAATGGATATCATCGGGCCATTAGGAGGAATTTCGTTCCATTTGGGAACCCTCACTAATAGCCCTCAATCCATGGATTCACAACAATATACAAGAACAACTACATTTAATATAATTTGGATGACAAAAAGCTTAACAAAAAATGGTAAAACAAGATGCTAAAACAAAGGATTTTTCACCTTGCAAATAATCCCCACAATATGTATGAATTTGTGTATTGAATAGAGTAGAAAATATGAGATGTAATCTCACAAAATGGGTACAATTGCTCACTATTTCTCACTCTTTTCTCTCTTGATTTCTCTTATTTGATTGCTGTTTTCTCCTTCTTTTTCTTTCTTTTTCCGCCGCTGCTGCTGCTGAACCTCCTGACTGAAATGAAGAAACTGAGCTGAAATAGGCTGCATTAGGGCAGCCGCAGATTGATCTGCGGCTTGGCCGCAGATTGATCTGCGGCTGGCTGGCCCACCGCCCATCGCACTCAGCCGTCTCGCGCACTACCATTATTTTAATCTTTTGGCCGCAGATTGATCCGCGGCTGGGTGGGCTGATTTTCTCGTTTTCCGAACCGCACCTCGTTTTTCGTGTCGTGACGTCGGTTTTCGTCGACAGGCTTGTATTTTGCAGTCCGGGAATCACTGGGAGACGTGCCACATCATTCGGGCATGCTCATTTCGGACGGCCTTCCTGTCACGTCGATTTTGATTTGTAAATCGTTGCGGTGACGTCGAGTGTTCGTTCCGGTGCCCATCCTTTGCTCTCGCAGGCCGGCCCAATGGACGAATTTGCCCTCCTATCATGGTCAGTATAGGAAGTGCAAAATTTGGGTGTCTACAGCTGCCCCTCTTTATCATGTTTATGAAATGTTAAATGAAAGGAACATGATAAAGAAATAGACACCCGATGCATGAATGACAGTGCATACATGATGCAACACATACAACTTATGATGTAACGCAAGATGTAAGGCATGCAACACATTTGCAAGGGTGTCAATGCATCAATCCCTGATCTGTCGCTCGTCTCGTAATCGCCGGGTCTCGTATCCGGTCGATTGTCCTGTGAGTGCCGGGTCTCGTATCCTGTCACCCCTCTCGTAATCACCTTATTACATCCCATTGTCATCAAAGGAAGTTATTCTCCTGACTAGCTTTGAATGGCCTCCTTGGAGTTCGTCCTCGCACATCGTTCTTGGCAACCATTGCTTTTGACTTTGATAGGCTAGGACCTTGACACCTAACCTGCATGGATCACGTACAGAATTATCACTTATTCAATGCATGTGACACAACATTTAAAATGAAAAATGACCCCTGTACAGTCTTTTGATACGATTCTACAGGTGTCACCGTTTGTCGGAGCCGGTTTTCGTCGCCGGACATCCATCTCGTAATCGCCGGTTATCGTCGCCGGTCAATTGTCTCGTCGGGGCCGGGTATCGTCGCCGGTCACCCATCTCGTAACCCCCGGTTATCGTCGCCGGTTGGTTATCTTATCGGAGCCGGTTTTCGTCGCCGGACATCCATCTCGTAATCGCCGGTTATCATCGCCGGTCGATTGTCTCGTCGGGGCCGGGTATCGTCGCCGGTCACCCATCTCGTAACCCCCGGTTATCGTCGCCGGTTGGTTATCTTGTCAGAGCCGGTTTTCGTCGCCGGACATCCATCTCGTAATCGCCGGTTATCATCGCCGGTCGATTGTCTCGTCGGGGCCGGGTATCGTCGCCGGTCATCCATCTCGTAATCGCCGGTTATCATCGCCGGTCGATTGTCTGGATCTCAGCCCTTCCCAGGGTTTGTTGTTTTTTGTCTTTTTTCTTTTTGTGGATATCAGCCCTTCCCAGGGTTGCTCACCATCTTGTCGTGGTTTGCGTGGATCTCAGCCCTTCCCAGGGTTTGTTGTTTTTTGTCTTTTTTCTTTTTGTGGATATCAGCCCTTCCTAGGGTTGCTCACCATCTTGTCGTGGTTCGCGTGGATCTCAGCCCTTCCCAGGGATCGTTGATTACTTGGATGATTTTTTTTTTTTTTTTGGATGGGATGTGTGATCGGCTTCATGTCCTGGATCTTCCACCAACATCGTCCACGTATCATGTCGCAAAAGCCATCACTCTGATCATTTGTGAGGTTGAAAGCGACGCGCTTGTACTTTCCCGAAGATTTTCATTTTGATCGTACCTGCATGCATGGAAAAGATGTTATGTATGATCTGACAGATATGTTATGGACAGATGCATGTGCACAACATATGTTTAGATAGAAATGACCCCTGTTTAGTCAAATGATACGATTCGACCGTCGTCATTGTTTGTCAACATTTGATTGGATCACGCCTTGTCGTGAAGTGTAGTCCCTAGACTTCAACATTGGTTTGGTACTCTTCCTGTTCTTGGTCGTCTTCATTTCATCGAGTTGAGGCAGTCTGTTTCGCTCTCTGTGATGATCGACAGCTATGTTGGGCTCTTTGGCCTTTTGATCATTTATGTTGGCCGATATGCTGTTGTCCCCGCATTATATCATCCTCGTATACGCTCATGCACGGGGATCATTTGGATGTCGAGGCAATGATAGTCAGGATTGGGGAGAGGCCCAATGACGAGAAGTTCTGTACAGCCTCAACTTCCTTCCATTTCACAATTCTTAACTGCCCTGCCTTGGCACGTGTCGCTGCCAAGAAATTCTATCGAAAACTCGCGATGTTGACCGTGCTGAGTTATCCACAGCTCTGCAAGATCCTGCATATCAGATGACTAACAAATGCCAAAACTTGAAAGCTCGGGTCGTTAGTGTTAGCTCAACACAAAGATATTATAATCTCGACAAAAATGCAGTTAAAGCACATGAAATTGAATATCTATTGATCGCACAATCTAGCAAGTTGTGAACCGTGAATGTAAATTTTTTTTTTTTGATCCCTCGTGAGTTGATGATTTTCTATTTGACGAGTTATGAAATCGTAAGAACACCTTCAAGCATTCATGGTCACTGTACGTGAGTGAGGTCGAATTCAAAAGAACTACCTTCCCTCGTCAAAGGCACTCTGTCTCCATTCTCGACAACGTCCTTAGCAGGATTGACGTCATATGACAAATGCACTGTGCGATACAGCATTCAGTAGGGGTTTCTCTTTCCTGACTTTTTTTTTTTTTTTTTTTTTTTTTTTAAGGCCGAGAGTTTTTTTTTCGTATTATCCTTTCTTTTTATTAGCCCACTTCACTTGTCTCGTTTTCTTAGGCTATTCAAAGTTACCCATTTAACGAGTTTTGGACCAATGACTCCCGAACCAGACGGTTTTGGGGCATTAGGTGTGCAGACACCCCTTCGGATTTATTTACTCGAGTAACAAAGGCCACGGTTCGAGACAAGCTGGTGGTTTGCACCATTCATTCTTTGCTTGACCTCGCGCAAGATTCGTTTTCTTAGGCTTGAGTTACCCATGTAGCGAGTGTTAGGCCGGTGACTCCCAAACCAGACGGCTTTAGGGCACCAGATGTAGAGACACCCCTTAGGCTTAATTACTCGAGTAGCCCATGCCACGATTCGAATCTGCTCGGGCCTCCTCGACTGTAATACTCGTTTTCTTAGGCTCTGAGTTACCCATGTAGCGAGTGTTGGGCCAGCGACTCCCAAACCAGATGGCTTTAGGGCACCAGGTGTAGAGACACCCCTCGGGCTTAATTACTCGAATAACCCAAGCCACGATTCGAGACATTAGCTTGATGATCATTTATCGTCTGACTTCTTGATATTAGCTTGATAATTATCGACTGTCTGACTACGTGTTAACTGCCATCAACATCGTCATAGTTTTATACCCTACAACTGAAAGTTTGTGCAAATGCAAAGTGAAGGTTGTCACATGAGGTCGATTCTGTCGCAAACGTTGCTTTGAATTAAGGCTTTGTACCCGATCAAAAGGTTGAATAGCCTTCGTCGTCTAATCATACTCACGATCGTGCTCCACGGTTGCTTGTCAGAATTAATCCGATTCCTATCAAGCCAAATAAAATCCCCTTTCACACGGATCATCGTATCCCGGGAAAACTATGCTTGACAAATGCCAGATGATCGTACCGTTGAAGATTGAATTGACATGACGTAGCATTTGATGACGGTGCATGTTGATGGGATTGTTGCATGGGTGCCAATTTGCACGTCATCATTTCCTGGGTAGTTGACAAATGCCCAGTGTTAAGTTGCTTTTCTTGTGATCTCCCTCGTACTGGTTGCATCGGTATCTCGCTGGGCTGACAAAAGATCCGGTCCTTTGACTTGTTGAAAGGTTTGGGGGATTTTTGATTTTTTTGATTTTTTTGATTTTTTGATTTTTTTTTATTTTTTTTTTGTCTTTTCAGGGTTTTTCACAGAGTCGGAATTAACGGGCTGGGGAACGCCTTTCCGTCCATTCCTTGTAAGATGAGGGCTCCCCAGAGAGGATTTTTTTATCGTGACGGCTCCTTTTTAATTTAGAGCGAAATTCCCCATAGCTTCGTCGGGGCAGGGCGCGATCCTTTTGAAGACTAAATCGTTTATTTTGAATTTCCGGGATCGTACCCTCCTGTCATATGCCCGGGAGATGCGTAAGGGGCTGCCCCTGCAAATGTGCGAACTGAGGTTCGATAGGCAAACAGGGTGAGCGACAATAAATCCGGCCATCCCCGATGATTGGCGGACATTCTTCCCATGATCGTCCTTGTGTTTTATTTGCCGCCCCCACTGCCCCATTCATTTTGGGCCGGTAAATGACTGAATCAAAATGTTTGATCTTGCATTTGTCGTATATCTCCTCCTTGAGGGCATCGTTCAGATTTCTATAGTCAATGCGACCCCCTACTTCTCCTCCAGGCTGTGGTACTAGGATTCTGTTGGAAAGCCATTCAGGGTAAATAGACATCGTGATGATTCCTGCTTTAACCCGCTTGACAATCTCGTCCTTTATTTTCATCCCTCCATTCAGGCTTCAACGTTCTCAACTTTTGCTTAATTGGTCGGAACCCTCCTTGATGGGCGGTTGATGTCCTATAACGTCTGTGGACAATCCACTCACGTCGCCACGGGACCAAGCGAACATATCTCCATACAGGCTCAACAACTCGGCTATTTTTTCTTTTTCTCTTTTTTTTTTTTTTTTTTTTTTTTTGTGTTCGAATTTGCCCCTACTCCGGGTTCTTTGTGATCGTTAGGGGTTCTGATGTTTGATGGCGATGGTTTGGTCTAAGTCGATTTTGGGTTTACCTTCGACCCATCCTTTGATCTCGTCAGGCGTATTGTCGATATCTGTCTCGTCATGCTCAATCCCCATCAGATCGAACTCTAGCTTTATACCAAAATCGTGATCTTCCTTCAAATTTGGCCTATTGCTTGTCAGGCTAGAGTGCCTCAAATCGGGGTACCTGACATAAAACAAAAATGCTTGTCATATATATAAAACATTTCAGCACATGATCTTCTTTTGGATAACATGACAAAATGACATGAGCGTGCAGGGATTTGAAATAAAACTCAGAATTTTAAAACCCATTGATCTTCTACTGGCCGGGATTCACTGCCATACTCCGGGATTTTTCCCTTCCTGGATATCACCTGATGCACGGTCCAACTGGCCACGGTGAGGTCAAGCAATGGAGCTCATTAGGAGGTGCATGGATCACATTGGTATGGATCTGGCATTGATGGCATTTCCTGACATGAGTATCGTAATCAGTTTTCATGGTTAGCACGTAGCGACCCGTTCACACGCCTTTCTTTGCAAAAAGTGTTCTGCTCATATGGGCTCTGCACACCTCGCCATGTACTTCGTTCAGTTGTATGTGGCCTCTTTGGCTTCCAGATATCTCAGCAGTCCCGTAGCTAGGTCCCAATTATGCCCTTTGGTGCTGTATATTCCCATGGCCTGCCGGATGACCAATTCGAGTCTCTAACTACTATCATTTTTTTCATTTCCAAGGCTAATCTCAGTCCTAGGCTGAATCCCTCGTATTCAGTTGTATTGTTGGAGTGGAAGAACTGTAATTTCATGGCTATCGGCCTCTGCCATTTGGATGGACGGAGTATGGACTTTACGGCCTCTTAGTTGGGTCGTAGGGGCAATTTCGCAAAACGAACAAAGGCCGTAGTTTAGTACTGTGCCAGTTACAAATTGGCAGATGCCTGTCAACACTGATGCATGATTATTATTCTTTCTTTCTTTTTTTTTTGTGGTCGAATATGCCCCTACTCCGGGTTCTTTGTGATTGTTATGCCACGCATTCACGGTTCTCTAATATTATCCTGCAAAACAAGATCAGTGTTTGATGACAGGATAGTATTTTTTAGAAAACCTTGGTATGTGGTATGGATTGCCCTCCTGCAAAACCATGTCAGTATTCTCTTTATATGTGCAGGTGATGTAATCACATGATACATGACATATTTATTACGATGATGCCGGTATGACATTTACATGACATTTATTTATTTGACTGAACGATAAAAGGGCATGAAGAAGCTTCCCTTTCGTTAGGTTTATCAGAGGCTGACCTACCCTAGGTTTACTCTCACGGGCTTTTCGGCATGAAGGTCCCCAAATCTTCGCAATCTACTCGTCTGAATCCTTTCGATTGGAGCGGATTTGGGTGGTGCGTTTCCTGAGCCATCTCCGGGGAGCAGCCCCTTCGAGTCCAGTAATAAGCAACCGACAGGTTCGCCTCAGGAGGAGGTACTCTCTCAACATCCATTCACATTCATCGTCCTCATCGTATGCAAATGATTACTTTGAAGTAAAGCAAACCCATTCAATCATTCATTCATTGGACAACAACACACATTCACATAACAATAAAAGAAGTCAAAATGTCGCACGCACATACACATTTATAAATTTTAAAGGATAGGATAGCATCAAGATTTAAACGCGGCTTAAGCCCTCTAATGTTCCCCAGCAGAGTCGCCAGCTGTCGATGCCGGTTTAATCCGCTTATGCGGTGATTTGTTACCCTTTCCAATTTTAGCCTTTTGATTGAATGATTTTTGGAAAAGGTCGGCATTAATGTCGACGGGGTTTTGAAAGATCGTTTTTTATGATGAGCCAATTAACCAGAGTCGCCAGTTGGTATATTTAAAATGGATGTACCAACTCATCCGAATTTCGTTTTCGTAAATCGCTGGCTCATATGTGACTCCGAATTAATTGGTCTGCGAACCGAGATGCATAGAGTTCGGGGGCTTGCTTAAGCGAGGGGAAGGTGTTAGGCACCCCCCGACTTCCGTGAAACACGGTTACCGCAATCTTGATGCATTCCTATCCTTTAATTCTCGAATGTGTGTGTGTGTGCGCGCGTGTGTGTGTGTGCCCATGTGAATATTGTGGTGAGTTTGTATGAAAGAATCATTTGGATTTTTAGGGAAAGTCGTGCTTTAATTTGAGAATGCTTCGGAATGTCTTTTCGGCATACACGAGAAAGCTTTATGAGAAAAGATTTGATTTTAATTGTCAAAAACTATGAGATTTTCTTTAGGTGTCGTTTTGGCAAAACAGGAGTTTTAAACCTTTGTCAAAATAGGAATCGAGATCTATACGTTGCTTTCGTAACTCAAACGATGGGCAACTTCTAGAATCTCTTTAACCCTATGCACAACGGTTTAATAAAACGTCAATTATTTGACAAAATCATTCCTTGTGATATTTGAAAACGATTTTCCTTAGCTTTCTCGTTTGAAATAGAAATCGACATTCATTAGCACTTCCCATTTATTAACCTCGTGATGCTAATAGCCTAGTTTGATTGATTTTATGAAAATCTTATCATTTAGCTTTGAAATCAATTTCGTCTCATAAATCAAATCGAGCATAAACACGTGTCGGGACTATTCATGGGCATGTAAGCCATCAAAATAACCTCGAACGCCCACAATCACATACTTTCACTATTACGGGGCCTTAAACACGATTCTCGCCTTAGCGTCGTTTTAAGGCCCGACGATTACATATTTACAATGAAAGGTACATCGAATTTATTACATATATCAAAAGATGTCCATCATCAGATTTGGACCACGGGGTCGCGCTCCTAGGCTCACATCCAAAATCGCTACACACCCACAAGATCCTAAAAATAACAATCTAAATAAACTATGCATAATACATCATTACAACTAGCTAAAATTCACCAAATGGATATCATCGGGCCATTAGGAGGAATTTCGTTCCATTTGGGAACCCTCACTAATAGCCCTCAATCCATGGATTCACAACAATATACAAGAACAACTACATTTAATATAATTTGGATGACAAAAAGCTTAACAAAAAATGGTAAAACAAGATGCTAAAACAAAGGATTTTTCACCTTGCAAATAATCCCCACAATATGTATGAATTTGTGTATTGAATAGAGTAGAAAATATGAGATGTAATCGCACAAAATGGGTACAATTGCTCACTATTTCTCACTCTTTTCTCTCTTGATTTCTCTTATTTGCTTGCTGTTTTCTCCTTCTTTTTCTTTCTTTTTCCGCCGCTGCTGCTGCTGAACCTCCTGACTGAAATGAAGAAACTGAGCTGAAATAGGCTGCATTAGGGCAGCCGCAGATTGATCTGCGGCTGGCTGGCCCACCGCCCATCGCACTCAGCCGTCTCGCGCACTACCATTATTTTAATCTTTTGGCCGCAGATTGATCCGCGGCTGGGTGGGCTGATTTTCTCGTTTTCCGATCCGCACCTCGTTTCTCGTGTCGTGACGTCGGTTTTCGCCGACAGGCTTGTATTTTGCAGTCCGGGAATCACTGGGAGACGTGCCACATCATTCGGGCATGCTCATTTCGGACGGCCTTGCTGTCACGTCGATTTTGATTTGTAAATCGTTGCGGTGACGTCGAGTGTTCGTTCCGGTGCCCATCCTTTGCTCTCGCAGGCCGGCCCAATGGACGAATTTGCCCTCCTATCATGGTCAGTATAGGAAGTGCAAAATTTGGGTGTCTACAGAGCGTAAATTGTTGTCTCAAACCAAATTGTTTTGGTACGACATCTTATACTGAGAAATGGAACACCTTGATGTATGGTGAACTGAAACACCTGTATATAAGGTGCCGGTAAATGTTGATTATATATCGACACAAAATTGTAGGATGATATGCATACTCCTAGGATATTGGTTAGGCTGATCCCCTACCAGATATCCGAATTCAAACGGTTCTAAGTCATTAAAGACTGATAGAACTAATTGAAATATATGGTTCATGTACAGAACCCTTAGTTATACATCATTGACATCTTTCAAATCAAACACATTGTGTTTACGTTTTTAAATGAACTTGTTGAGCATTTGTAGATCATTCTTGCATATATCTTCTTTTGCAGTTTTAAATGATAATCCCTGCACTTCTGGGATAGACAAAGGAAAAGGACATGTTTACTAGTTTTATTTACTATTTTTGAATAATTCAAGTCTTTTATAAGGCTTTGTTGTAATAACTTAGGACTGCGAACGATGTAACCGAACTTAATGATATGTAATATATTATCATCCTTTATTACATCGAATGCGTTATACTCTGATCTTTACTTTCTTTAGCATAGTTGTACTAAGTAAATACAGTATATATACGAACTGTACATCTGAATGAGGGTATTTGAATGATATTAAAGTCCTATAAGCTCTGAGGTTACACTTAATGAGTGCCGGTAAGGTGCCATCTTTACCGGAATGCGCCCCTCACTTCTATGGACAATCTTATCGTTAATACTGTGAATGTCAGATAGATAGGGAATATCGATATGAAAGAGATATTCATGAGATATGAATCTATACATCTAAGTGAGGGTATCCAAACACAGATAACGTTCTAGCAGGAATTATCATCTGTTATGGGATACTGTGAACCTTGGATAGATAGAAGTCATATTTTATTGAATATTTATAGTTGTATAATTTCACGTGAGCACCAAATCTGCTACAGGGAAGTGTAGAGAATTTGGGGGCGTCACAGGTTGGTATCAGAGCTGTAGATTATAACTCTAAGGTAGTTAGGAATTACCTTAGGATATAGTCATTGAGTCCATAAAATACTTAATCATACATAAAATAATCTTAAAAGCTTTATATTATGTGTAAATTTGCTTCGCTTTAATACTAAACAACTAAAATTCTTTTGTAGGATGTCAGAGACAAATTGGAATGACCTCCCAGTTATAGATCAACCCATGGTAGGGTGACTGTCAGAGAGTGAGTCAGAAGAAGATCCAGAAGAGGTATATCGCGCACTAGGGATACTAGAGGAGGAGGACCCAGAGGAGGAAGAACTCCTCCATGACCAGGAGATACTAGATGTTGAGGAGGCTGAACATCCTATAGATGGACAGCTAGTAGATCCTGATCCTGATGAGGAGATTGAAGCGAGTCAGATGATGCGTGTCGATAGACATGAGGAGATAGTGACGGGGTCGGTCGAGCAGTCATTCGTAGATCTAGAGGTTGCCAATTTTCGAGCATATGTAGCTGAAGGTTTGTTGGAGAGTGAGAGGGATACCACTCGCCGTCTTAGAACACTTCTCCAGAATACCCAGAAGGAAAGGCAAGATGCTCAGATGCAGTTGTACCGAGCTGACAAGGGATGTCGGGATACATTCCAAGGCTTAGAGCGTCGGGTGCTTAGGTATCCCGTAGAGGAGAGGAAGGTAGATTATATGATAGATAGATCAGTGGTCTGTCATATGGTCCAGGATGCTTATAAGGAGACACGTGATCGTTCAGTCCAGTTTAGTACTTAAGTTTATTTCCGTAGTTTGTATTATAAAGATTTTGGGTTGTAAAATAGGGAATCCTCTGTACTAAATAGTGGTAGTATAAACCACTAGTCGAATATGTAACCGTTCTGCATGTGATATATAAATTGTGTTTGTACAAATTGTTAATTCTATGTGTAGTATATACCTGTATTTATACTTGTCTTTTCTTTATTTTTAGAATCATGGCATCAGGACGAAGAAACCAGACCAGAAATGAGACCAATGAACCAAACCCCACCCAAAAACTAGTAGACTTACTATTAGGAGCTTTACAAGGTCATCCACCACACCAGCCCAACACAAATAACCCACATAGGTTAGCGTTTAAAGACTTTAAAACCGTTGGACCACCTGAGTTCAAGGGAACTGTGGATCCAGTTGAAGCCCAAACTTGGGTAACTGAAATGGAAAAGTTCTTCACTGTAACAAATGTAAGTGAGGAACAAAAGACAATCTTTGCTACCTTTTTCCTAAAAGGTGAGGCAAACTTCTGGTGGGAAACAACAAAAACCAGGGCCGGTGAAGGGGTAATTCCTTGGGTAAGATTCAAAGAACTATTCTTTGAAAATTACTTTCCACAAACTATGCAAGACCGAATGGAGGTAAAATTTCTAGAACTAAAACAAGGGGAAATGACTGTATCTCAGTATACAACCAAGTTTAACGAATTGTCTCGTTTTGCCCCACATCAAGTTAACTCTGAGACAAGAAAAATTAGGAGATTTGAGGAAGGGTTGAAACCTCAGATAAGGAGTAGAATATCGATCTTCCAGTTGAAGACGTTTTCATAGATTCTTGAGAAGGCTTTCATAGCCGAGACCGAGAACGAAAACCTTCTCAAATTCCATAAAGATAAGAGGAGTCAGAATGAAGGAGGAAAATTCAAGGGAGAAGTCAGTACAGGGGGTATTAATAACAACAAAAGGAAGTGGGATACCACTTTTTCTACTAACTTTGGGGAGAAGGGGAATAATTACATCAATAACAACACTACCAGCAGAAACCAGAATAACAAGATGGATGGTTGTGTCACATGTGGAAAGAACCATCTGGGAGTATGTCGTAGAAAGGTGGTTACCTGTTACAGCTGTGGTCAGGAGGGACATTATTCCAATGATTGTCCCAAGAAGAGTACTAATAACACCAATCAGGGCAATCAAAATTATAAGTGTTATAATTGTGGCGCAACAGGTCACATATCTAGAAATTATCCAAAGAATAGGAACCAAACCGGGGGAAGAAATCAAACCACAAACAACACCCTCAAACCAACAGTAGCAGGAGCTGGAGGCCAGAGTCGTCCAACCGCTAGAACATTTAATATGACGATGAGGGATGCTGTTGCTTCACAGGATGTGGTGACAGGTATCATCCCTATCGAGACTTTAAATGCATATGTGTTATTCGACTCTGGTGCTACTTGTTCATTCGTGTCTAATAGCTTTGCTAAAAACTTTAATATGCCATGCAAAGACTTAGACATACCTTTTAATGTAGAGATTGAAAATCGAGAGATATTTCCCGTTAAAACTGTATATAAAGATTGTAACGTAGAGATTAAGGGACACAAGTTTCTTATGGACCTCTTTCCTATACAGCTAGGGGAATTCGATATAATATTAGGCATGGATTGGTTGGTTAATCATAATGCAATGATTGACTACCATCGGAAACGTGTAAACTTGTTGACTGAGTCGAAGTCAAAGGTAGTGTTCAACGGTGGTTGTTCACCTAAACGATCTCGATGTCTGACAGTAATGCAAGCAGAAAGATTACTTAGGAAGAGTTGTACAGGTTATTTAGCATATATAGTAGATACTCGGAAGGAAGGAGCGAAGCTAGATCAAATACCTGTAGTTAGAGAATTTTTGGATGTGTTTCCAGATGATTTACCAGGTCTACCTCCGGATAGGGAGATTGAATTTGTTATCGATCTTGCACCTGGTACGACGCCAGTTTCGAAGGCACCGTATAGGATGGCACCAGTAGAGTTGAAGGAGTTACTTGTGCAGTTATAAGAACTCTTAGACAAGAAATACATACAACCCAGTGTTTCACCTTGGGGAGCACCGGTGTTGTTTGTAAAGAAAAAGGATGGAACGTTGAGATTATGTGTTGACTATAGAGAATTAAATAAGTTGACCATAAAGAACAAATATCCTTTACCACGAATTAATGATTTGTTTGACCAGTTGAAAGGAGCCGAACACTTTTCGAAGATCGACCTACGATCAGGTTATCATCAATTAAAGGTAAGAAAAGAAGATCTGCCGAAGATAGCGTTTAGGACACGCTACGGACATTATGAGTTTCTTGTGATGTCTTTTGGATTAACAAATGCGCCGGCAGCATTCATGGACTTGATGAACCGAGTGTTTAAATCATGCTTAGACAAATATGTCGTAGTGTTCATCGATGATATTTTAGTATACTCGAGAACAAAAGAAGAGCATGCTGAACACTTAAGAAGCGTATTAGAGATATTACGCAAGGAATAACTTTACGCAAAGTTTTCCAAGTGTGAGTTCTGGTTGGAAAGAGTCCAGTTCTTGGGTCATGTAATTGACAAGAATAGAATAGCGGTGGATCCATCAAAGATAGAGACAGTTGTAAATTGGGAACAACCAACAACTCCAATAGAAGTACGAAGTTTTCTCGATTTACCAGGGTACTATTGACGTTTTATACAATATTTTTCAAAAATAGCAACCCCGCTAACCAATTTAACTCGAAAGATGGTAAAGTACGTCTGGACAGATAAATGTGAAGAAAGCTTCCGAGAATTGAAGAAACGATTGAGCATGGCACCAGTGTTATCTTTACCAGATGATACAAGAGGCCTTGTCATTTATAGTGATGCATCACACAAGGGATTGGGTTGTGTGTTAATGCAACATGGGAAGGTGATTGCGTATGCCTCACGACAACTCAAAGATTATGAGAAGAGGTATCCTACGCATGATCTTGAGTTAGCTGCAGTAGTATTTGCCTTGAAAATCTGGAGACATTACTTGTATGGGGAGAAGTGTGAGATATACACAGATCATAAAAGTCTGAAGTATATTTTCACGCAGAAGGAATTAAATATGAGGCAGAGGAGATGGCTAGAGTTGATAAAAGATTTCGACTGTGAAATTTTATATCACCCCAGGAAAGCCAACGTCGTAGTAGATGCGTTAAGTAGGAAGAACCAAGAAAAGTTGAATATAATAACCAACAACGAGGTACTGATAAAAGAGTTTGACAAACTTGAGATCGAGGTAAGAGTTCCAATGAATTCTACCCAAAAGTTATTTGTTGTGGAAAATGGTTCAACTTTATTGGAGAGAGTCAAGGGACTACAAGAGACTGATGTAAAGTGTCAGAAGTGTAAGACTGAAATAACCCATAAGAAGAATAACAAATTCAGAGTGGATAAGGATGGGGTACTAAGGTACGAAGATAGAATTTGGGTACCCTCAGTACAAGAACTAAAAGATGAAATACTGAATGAAGCCCACAGTTCTAAATTTGTTGTACATCCTGGGAGTACAAAAATGTACAAAGATTTAAGCCGACACTTTTGGTGGTCTAACATGAAAAGAGAAATAGCAGAGTGGGTAAGTAAATGCTTAACGTGTCAAAGGGTTAAAGCTGAACATTAGAAACCGAGTGGATTACTACAGCCCTTAGAAATTCCTGAGTGGAAATGGGAACACATTACTATGGATTTCGTAGTGGGTCTTCCAAACACCTAGAAAGGTCACAATGCCATTTGGGTAATTGTAGATCGTCCTACCAAATCAGCTCATTTTCTACCCATAAAAGTCAACTTCAGTCTTGACTAGTTAGCCAAACTTTACATCAATGAAGTTATTTGTAGACATGGAGTCCCTGTTTCTATATTATCAGACCGAGACCCATGGTTTACTTCAAATTTTTGGACAAGTCTTCAAAAACATTTAGGAACCCAATTGAGATTAAGCACAACTTATTACCCACAAACCGACGGTCAGAGTGAGAGAACAATTCAAACATTGGCGGACATGTTGCGCGCTTGTATCTTGGATTTCAAGGGAAGTTGGGAAGATCAATTACCTTTGGTAGAATTCGCCTGCAACAATAGTTACCATGCCAGCATAAGAATGCCACCATTTGAAGCTTTGTATGGAAGGAAATGTAGGACACCTTTGTGTTTGGACGAGGTCGGTGAGCGACAAATGCTAGGACCCGAAATAGTTCACCAAACCGCTGAGGTAGTTCGAATTATACGAGGAAGATTACAAGCGTCTTAAGATCGACAGAAGAAATATGTGGATCAACACAGGAAGCTACAAGATTTCGATGTCGGTAGTCACGTATTTTTAAAAGTTTCTCCGTAGAAAGGCAAAATACGTTTCGGCAAGAAGGGAAAATTGAGTCCGAAATTCATTGGACCATTTCAGATATTGAGAAGGATAGGTGAAGTAGCTTATGAGGTAGCCTTACCTCCTGAATTAGAACATATTCATAACGTATTTCATGTGTCCGTATTACGACCATACAAACCCGATTATAAACACATTATAGATTATGAGCCTATTAAGATCGAGAAAGATTTATCATATGAAGAAGTTCCTATTGAATTCAAAGATAGGAAAGAACAAAATCTACGGAATAAAGTGATACCTTCAGTCAAGGTTATTTGGAGGAATCAAAACATAGAGGAAGCTACGTGGGAGCTTGAGAGTAAAATGCGAGACAACTACCCACATTTATTTTTATAACATGTACTGTAATTTCGAGGACGAAATTCTTATTAGTAGGGGTGAATGTAATATTCCGAACCCTAATAAGATTTGTATATGTAAATTATGTGTTTATTAAATGAAATTTCTTATTCCGACTCTGTGTTATGTGATGATATATTCTGATGAACGGCTGTTCAGATAATCTTTGAAAACTTAATAAAATTTGAAAACATTATTGTATACGTTTAGAATTAGAACGTATAACGTACAACTAGATATCGAAAAGTTTAAAACCTTAAACCATAATGAGATTTGAAGTTTATAACATATGTGCTTAATAAGGATTGAAATGATATTTCGAAGCAGGTGTTTTGTGATTATATAGTGTAAACGATGAATTAGGCCAAATAAATATTTTTGGTCAAGCTGCTTAGTCGTGCTTACATTGACAAAATGATTTGTCGTGCTTTCCACGATTTCACCAAGAAGCATTCCGACAAATTATTTTTGACAAGTTGCTGTGTCGTCCTTAAGAATGACAAAGTGAATTGTCGTGCTTAAAGTAACAAGCTGCATTGTCGAGCTTGTAAGATATTTTCATTGAGGAGCTTAGAAGATAGGTTCAATTGCAAGCTGCATTGTCGAGCTTGGAAGATATTATCATTGAGGAGCTTAGATTGCAAGCTGCATTGTCGAGCTTAAAGATATTTTCATTGAGGAGCTTAGAAGAATATTCTAAGAATATGCTAGGGTGCAAAGTGTAATAAGCCGAGCCCCTAATGTGCAATTAGTGAAACTTGGTTTTTCTATAAATAGCAAGCTCAGTTCATTCATTTCTTACTATTTTTCAAGAGCAGTTCAAAAGCAAAAACACTTTATATTTATATTTTGAGAGATATTGTGAGATAAAAATTACTTTCTAAGCATCGAAGCACTGCGCGACTGGAAGTAAAGCTAGCAACTACAAGGGTATTACTCTAGTGGTTATTATTTTTATTTTTTTTATATATATTTAGTAAAAATATACTTTTATAAGCAGTTATGATGCCCAAATTATTTTAAGTATATAGTACAAAAGTCCTATTTACAAGCAGTTATAATGTCCGATTTATTTCTCTTATATATTAGAAAATATACTTTTATAAGCAGTTACTATGTCCGAATTTCTTCAACTATTTAGTAAAAATATTCATTTTATAAGTAGTTGTAATGCTGAAATTTTCTCAAATATAATAGCCGAATATTCATTTTATAAGCAGTTATAATGCTGAAATTTTCTCAAATATAATAGCCGAATGTTCATTTTATAAGCAGTTATAATGCTCAATTTATTTTAAATATAGTTGAAAAATATTCATTCTGTAAGCAGTTATAATGCTAAAATTTTTCATATATTGTAAAAGAAGTCTTATTTATATGCGGTTATGATACCCGAAATAAAACTTAAAAGATTTAATCGTTAAACGCTTATTTGTCTACGTAAACTTATAATCGTGTAGGATTTACGACCAACGTTTAAACCGTTATATTAACTGTAAAAGATATACGAGGCAAGTCTTCTAACCTTGTTACATTTAAGCAAGTCTATTACATCTTGCTATCAATTATTGTGAAGTTATTGCTTCTTGTTCAGCATAACTTAAGAAATGAATCATTATTCATATATTGTTTATTCGAGCGTAAATTGTTGTCTCAAACCAAATTGTTTTGGTACGACATCTTATACTAAGAAATGGAACACCTTGATGTAAGGTGAACTGAAACACCTTGATATAAGGTGCCGGTAAATGTTGATTATATATGGACACAAAATTGTAGGATGATATGCATACTTGTAGGATATTGGTTAGGCTGATCCCCTACCAGATATCTGAAATCAAACGGTTCTAAGTCATTGAAGACTGATAGAACTAATTGAAATATATGATTCATGTACAGAACCCTCAGTTATACATCATTGACATCTTTCAAATCAAACACATTGTGTTTACGTTTTCAAATGAACTTGTCGAGCATTTGTAGCTCATTCTTACATATATCTTCTTTTGCAGTTTTAAATGGTAATCCCGGCATTTCTGGGACAGACAAAGGAAAAGGACATATTTACTAGTTTTATTTACTGTTTTTGAATAATTCAAGTCTTTTATAAGACTTTTTTGTAATAACTTAGTACTGAGAACGATGTAACTGAACTTAATGATATGTAATATATTATCATCCTTTATTACATCGAATGCGTTATACTCTGATCTTTACTTTTTTTAACATAGTTGCACTAAGTAAATACAGTATCTATACGAACTATACATCTTAATGAGGGTTATTGAATGATATTGAAAGTCCTATAAGCTCTGAGGTTACACTTAATGAACACTGGTAAGGTGCCATCTTTACCGGAATGCGCCCCTCACTTCTATGGACAATCTTATCGTTAATACTGTGAATGTCAGATAGATAGGGAATATCGATATGAAAGAGGTATTCATGAGATATGAATCTATACATCCAAGTGAGGGTATCCAAACACAGATAACGTTCTGACAGCAATTATCATCTGTTATGGGATACTGTGAACCTTGGATAGATAGAAGTCATATTTTATTGAATATTTATAGTTGTTTAGTTTCACGTGAGCACCAGATTTGCTACAGGGAAGTGTAGAGAATTTGGTGGCGTCACAGGTAAGGTCATATCTAAAGTGTATGACTAGTAACCCGACCCAATGCCCCTCAGGTCTAAAGAATATCCTTTCGTTGACGGTCGGTATCCTAATGTATATTCGAGAGGAAGCTGAATAGGGGCCCAGAGGGCCTTAAGTTACCAACCGTCAAACCAACATGCTTGGGTCATGGATATATGAGGCCTTCCTTAAATACCTCAACCAATCTGGCGGTAGTAGCAACATCTATGGTCGGGACAATCTTTTCATGATCTTCCATCGCAAAGGTACTGGCAGCGAGGAGTTGCTTTTTTCACCTTGAACACCGATGGTAAGTGCATAATATTCATATATTTTGATTCCTATATGTTTAGTTTTATTACATGTTTTATATGTATATGAGTTTAATAAGGTGTTTATTGATTTTAGGAGGAAATGGAGCTAAAAAGGGAAAAAGGGATCAAAATGGGCGCGCAAGGAGAAAAAGAGAAAACGGACAGGCATTGTGGGTCGCGACACTCAAAAGGAAGAGCCGCGACACTCCAAGCTGGGTCGCGGCGCTAGAAATGTTGGGCCGCGGCGCTTGAGACTTTTGCGCGGGTGCGTGGGCGCGTGGCTGTGCAGCAAATTTCTCGCAGCATTGTTATTTTTGAGGATTTCTAATGTAACTTTGAATATTATTTCTTAGAGTCTTAGGACTTTGACCTAGGAGTATAAATAGATGGTATTAGTCAAAGTGGGGGGACCTCCTTTTTACCTTCTACATTCAATTACAAACCCTAGTTTTAGAGATTGAGGGCATGTCCGGCTAAGCACTTTATTTCAATTCTAAGGGATGTTGAGCCTTCTTTATAATTAATGGTTTGATCAAGTTTACTTTATTTATTCCTTCGTGCATGAAATTTATTCTGTTAATCTGTTTTAATTGATTGCATGTTATTCTATCTGATTGATTTGATATGGCCAGTTAGATTAATCTGATTGATTTCATCTGCTAGATTAAGGTATAGTATTAAGCAAACGATATTATATATGATCATAAGTAGGAATTAATAATACATGATTGTGGACAAGCTTTTGAGTATTATTAAGATTATTAGAAGACAAGTTAAATAATCCCTGATTGTGTGATTGTTGCTTGGAAGAACCTAATTCTCTAATTCTTCATGTTGTTGTTATATTAAATCAAGACTGATAGTTTTAGGTTGTATGATAGCTAGGATCTACTGAAGCGATTGTTTCTTTAGATTTATAATTAAGGAGAATTTTGGATAATTAGCAATTACAGTTATCTAGGGTTATTATTTTCATTCAAGGATAAATATTGTATAACTTGATTACTCCGATGATTGTAAAAAGGTGATACTGAAATGAAGAACTGAAGTCTTTAATTCATTGATTACTCTTATTAATTATTTACAATTGCTTTAGTTTAGTTAATCAACTCAAAATCCCTATCTTCATTAGAAAACACTAGGATTAATATTGAACAATTTACTCTATGTGAGATCGATCCTTGCTTATTACTATACTTATTCTTATGTTAGTAACGTAGAAGTAAAGCATTAATTTTGGAGTGTTAACGACAGCTCCCAAATTTTGGCGCCGTTGCCAGGGAGTGCTATTTGTTTTTATTTATTCAGTGTTTTATTTTATTTTATTTTTCTTAGTTTATGACTCGATCTTCTCACTCTCTTGAACTAAATTTTGATCCAGAAATAGAGAAAACTACACGCAGGTTGAGGAAGGAAGCTCGTCAATCTAAAAGCACAATTGTAGACTCCGACGAAGCTCCATCACCAGGCCTCAACATAGCACTCGAGCTTCTTTCAAACCATTCATCCAGCGATTCAGACGAAGAGATGGCGGTGCCAAACAACAACAGGACGTTGAAAGAATTAACCAATTCTAATCTAAATCAACAACCTTTATGCATTGAGTATCCACCTTTAAATGTTGCGTCTGAACTTAAATCTGGACTAATTCATCTTTTACCTACTTTTCGTGGTCTTACAGGTGAAGATCCATATAGGCATTTAAAAGAGTTTCATGTTGTATGTTCCACCATGAATCCACATGGGATAACTGAAGAGCAGATAAAGCTTCGAGCTTTTCCATTCTCACTAGCGGATCTAGCAAAAGATTGGTTGTACTATCTTCCTTCGGGATCAATCTAATCATAAAGTGACATGAAAAAGCTGTTCTTGGAGAAGTACTTTCCGGCTTCAAGAGTAGCTAACACAAGGAAGGAGATATGCGGAATCCGACAATTCAGCAGAGAAATGTTGTATGAATATTGGGAAAGGTTCAAGAAGTTGTGCTCTAGCTGTCCACCTCACCAGATTGACGATCAACACCTGATTCAACATTTCTATGAGGGGCTTGTACCGATGGATAGAAGTATGATTGATGCTGCCAGTGGAGGGGCATTGGTTGACAAAACTCCAGAGGCTGCAAGGAATCTAATTGCAAATATAGCAGCAAATTTCACAGTAGTATGGGACAAGGAATGATCACGCACCACAAAGGGTAAGTGAGGTAAGCACAAATAATTTGGGGCAACATATTTCAGACTTAACTACTGTGGTTAGACAATTAGCTATAGGAAATTTGCCAGTCGCAAAGGCTTGTGGGATGTGTTTACAACAAAATCACAACAAAGATGCATGCCCCACATTACAAGATGAGGAGTCTGCATAATAAGCCAACGCAGTGGGAAACTATCTGGCACAACCTCAAAAGAAGTATGATCCATACTCAAGCACCTATAATCCAGGTTGGAGGGATCATCCGAACTTCAGTTATGAAGGGAATATGCCACCAGCTGAAGGAACATTCCCAGTTAGGTAGCAAGGTTTTCAACCGGCTCAACCTTTGTATCAACCTAGACAAACAGCTCATGCAAACAATGGACAATCCATGGAGGACATGTTTAATGTATTTATGGGACAGTCGCAGAAATTCATGACTCAGACCCAACAATGCATGCAAGAAACGAGAAATTCTGTTCAAGAACTGATGAACCAAGTGGGTCAGCTTGCTACCACAGTGGGAATGTTGGAATCTCGAGGTTCAGGGAAGTTGCCCTCTCAAATAGTTGTCAATCTAAGGGAGAATGCTAGTATGATTACACTATGGAGTGGAAAAGAGCTGGAAGTACCCAAAGCAGTTGCTGATTTTGAGGAGGAGAAAGCTAAAGAGGAGATCGAGACACCTAAGGCAATCTCTAACCTAAGTACTTCAGTTAAGATTAAGCCATTACCTTTTCCACCTAGGAACCATAAGACTTCAAAGAAGGATGAATAAGAGAAGGAAATTCTGGAAACCTTTAGGAAGGTAGAGGTAAACATCCCTCTTTTGGATGCAATAAAACAAGTACCTAGGTATGCTATGTTTTTGAAAGAGTTGTGCACTAATAAAAGGAAGTTAAAGAATGATGAAAGAATCATTATTGGAGAGAATGTGTCAGCAGTACTTCAAAGAAAAATGCCTCCTAAATGTAAAGATCCAGGCATGTTTACAATCCCATGTAGAATAGGTAATACCAGATTTGAGAGAGCCATGCTAGATCTAAGAGCTTCAATAAATGTCATTCCATTATCTATATTTGCTTCTTTAAATTTAGGCCCATTAAAACAAACCGGTGTTATTATTCAATTGGCTGATCATACTAACACTTACCCTCAAGTGGTAATTGAAGATGTCTTGCTGCAGGTGAATGAACTAATCTTTCCTACAGATTTTTACATTGTGGATATGGAGGATGAAAAATCTCCAAATCCCTCGCATACCTTGTTAGGGAGGCCATTTATGAAAACAACAAAGACAATAATTGATGTACACAATAGAACCTTAACTATGGAATTTGATGGTGAAAAGATACAATTCAACATATATGAGGCCATGAGGTATCCTAGTGATGTTAGTCCTGTTTTTGCTATTGACATCATTGACTCTTTAGTGCAGGAATCTTTTGAACACATACGTAAGGAAAGTTTGGAGGTTACTATCACCAACAGTTTGGAGCTGGATAAAGATGAAGAGATTGAACAGAATCAGGAATTGAAGGAGGTTGTAGCTGCATTGCATTCTTTACCTAAAATTTCAGATAAGTATGCAGTCCAATCCATTCAATTCCCTGTTTCTCATAAAAAAATGTTCCCATCTGTAGTGCACGCTCCAATCCTAGAATTGAAACCATTACCTGCACACTTGAAATATGCATATTTAGGGACTAATGATACATTACCTGTGATTATTTTAGTAACTTATTATTGTTTTTAGATGATTTTTCAGGTTATAACCAAATTGTGATTGCACCTGAAGACCAGGAAAAAACCACATTTACATGTGATGAGCTGGATTTATACCTGCGAATCGGACTCCTTATCACTTAAAAAATTGCTTGATTGTCTTACCTCTGGTGCATTATTATGTTGTTTTTGTTATCTTATGCTTTAATACTTTTCAGGTGGGAGATTTGGTCATTTGAGGCTAAAAGGTATAAAAGGACCCCCAGATGGCCAAACGCACGGAGCCCACGCCGCAGCACCACGGCAAGGCACAAGGCCCACGCCATAGTGCCAGCTCACAAGCCATTCATGCTGCAGCGTGACCATTCCTTCATGGACTAGCGCTGTAGCGACCCCTTCTTGGCTAAAACACGGAGCCCACGCCGCAGCGCCAAGGCAAGGCGCAAGGCCCACGCCACAGCGCGAGCTCTGGTACCCAGCCACCGGCCCTTCCTTAAATGACTTGGCTGCTGCTCATCTGGTAGACATCTTGTAACTTAGAGAAAGAAGGAGGCAGCCACACAAATGAGAGGAGTTGAATCAAGAACACTTCCGAAAAGGAGTTTTCTTATTTCAAATCTTTCATTCATTTGTGTAATTTTGATCATGTTGGACAGTATAACTGTGTTAATTAGTTCTATAGTTATGAACTAATTATATTTCTAGGATTGCAATGTAACCTAATGATTAGCTTAATATGAATTTCTCTCATATTTATATAATGAATCATGTTCTGAATGAATTGTTGTATTTCATGCTTATGTATCAATTTCTTGAGATAGGAATTGATTTAGGTATTAATTGGTATTGGAAAATTGATGTTATACCTTTCCTTAAGTACACCAACACTTGTTATGACCATGGCCTAAGGGAATGAGTGCATAGAATTGCATGATAGAATATGAATATGTCTATTTGCCTTGTGTAACTATTGAGATTAATATTAATGACCCTTAGTCTAGTTATTTTTACCACAGGAATATTATGATTTATCTAGCTAAGGGATATGCATTTGACCGTCGGAAGAGGCTTATGTATACCTTTTGTTCTCAGTTGACCATTCTTGTGATTTGTTAGTTAATTGGAGAGTTAGGAATCTTAGGTGAGGCATTAGGGGAGTTATAATCCTAGCTTGTCATCTCTGTTACAACTCGCTTCCCTATTTTACTGCATTTACCTTATAGTTTAAAGCACACAACTCTTATTCAATTGTTCAGATAAGATCGTAGAGACCATTTTAATACTTGAGCGATTATCTAGTACTTTGTCCTCGTGGGTTCGACACTCCACTTTATCTATACTACTTGTTAGACTGAGTATACTTGCGCGAGTTTATCGGTTGTGAAATCGACCAACAAGTTTTTGGCGCCGTTGCCGGGGACTTAGTATTATTTATCTTTCAATATTAATACTAATTCAAAACGATCTTAATTTAAACTGATTTATCTGTTTAATCTTCCTCTAAGGTACTCTAGACTGTGCATGCCACCTCGCAGGAATCAGGATTTATTACCTCTTGACCCTGAGGTGGACAAAACCTTCAGACGACTAAGAAGAGAAAGAGCTAGGGAAATACCTATTCCAGTTATAATGGCCGAGGAAATTCAGAAATCTCTGCGGGAGTATGTAATGCCGCGTGTCATAGATTTACATGCTAGTATACAAAGGCCCACTATTGAAGCAAATAGCTTTGAAACTAAGCCAGGCACGACTCAAATGATCCAAAACAATTTACAGTTTGGGGGAATGCCGAATGATAACCCTAATGATCATGTAGTCAACTTTGTGGAGATCTGTGACACCTTCAGATATAGCGGAGTGACCGAAGACACAATCAGGCTCAAACTATTTCCTTTTACCCTACGGGATTAAGGCTAAGAGTTGGTTGCACTCGCTCCCCTCGGGCTCAATTACCACATGGGCTGATTTGGCCCAGAAATTCGTGGCAAAGTTCTTCCCGCCAGCGAAAACTGCCAAGCTCAGAAATAACATCATGTCTTTCTCACAATTAGGTGCTGAAACTCTTTATGAAGCATTGGAAAGATACAAGGATCTGTTAAGAAAGTGTCCTTACCACAGCCTGCTGAATTGGCTATTAGTGGAGACTTTCTACAACGAGGTATCAGGGCATACCAGATTAAGTATTGATGCTGCATCTGGAGGAGCATTTATGGGAAGGACGTATGATGAAGCTTATTAGCTATTGGAAACTATGGCAGCAAATAATTCTCAATGGCCGACGGAGTAGAAAAGGCTGAGTAAATTGGCCGGTATGTATGAGGTAGACACAGTAACTACATTATCTGCACATGTTGATGCTAAGTAAATTTATGCCATGGGGAAGCAGCCGGTGCAGAGTGTCATTGTGTCATGTGAATTGTGTGCAGGAAGTCACCCGACTGAACAATGTCCCATTAGCTCGGAATCAGTTCAGTATGTCTCTACCTACGAGCGACAACAAAATTCCAATCTCCCCACACACTACTAACCTGGACTGAGAAATCACCCAAATCTCTCATGGAGTAACAATAACAGCAACCATGCCCAACCCTCTACCACCCGACCACCATATTCACATTCTCCTGGGTTTCAATCTCAGAATCAACAATATTCTCAAGGATCTTACCCACCGCCACCTCCACAGGATAGGAAACCTAGTGTGGAACTTGAGATATATTGCTCAGAATGAAACAAGGAGCCTCAATCAAGAGGCAGCGATCCAGAATCTGGAAGTCTAATTCGGACAGTTGGCAACTGCTTTGGATAGCCGTCCTTTAGGCACCTTACCAAGTGACACGAATGTCACCCCAAAACGGGAGGGCAAGGAGCAATGTAAGGCAGTCACCCTTCGGAGTGGCACAATATTGAATAATTTTGGAGGAGAAACCTCAACAGTGCATCATGAAGTTGTTGAGAAGGAAAGCAATGTGGAGCTTGATTGTGATAAGTCTGGGGGGAAAAAAGAATGTGCAGGAAAAATCCATAATACCAACCCAACTGTTAGCAAGCCAAGTCCTATAGCCCAACTGCTACCATTTCCCCAATGCCTGCAGAAGCAAAAGCTTGAGAAACAATTCTTAAAGTTCTTAGAAATTTTCAAGAAACTTCACATCAATATTCCTTTTATGGAGGCACTGGAACAAATGCCCAGCTATGTCAAATTCATGAAGGATATCTTGTCCAAGAAGAGAAAAATGGGGGACTATGAGACAGTAGCACTTACTAAGGAATGTAGTGCAATCCTTCAGAGCAAGCTTCCAACCAAGTTGAAAGACCCTGGGAGTTTCATTATATTATGCACTATTAGGGATCAGTTTATCGGAAAAGCCCTATGTGACTTAGGAGCTAGCATCAATTTGATGCCCCTTTCTATCTACAAGAAGTTATGGCTGAATGAGGTAAAGCCTACCAGTGTGACCCTACAACTAGCCGATAGATCCATTACTTATCCAAAGGGAATAGTAGAAGATGTACTCGTCAAGGTGGACAAGTTCATCTTCCCTGCTGATTTTATTGTACTGGATTGCGAGGAGGATAGAGAAGTCCCTATCATCTTAGGTAGACCATTCCTAGCAACAGGCAGGACACTGGTAGATGTCCAGAAGGGGTAACTCACAATGAGAGTACAAGACCAGGAAGTAACATTCAATGTCTTCAAGTCTATGAAGTATCCCAGTGCCTTCGATGATTGCTTCTGAGTCGATATTATTGACGAAGCTGTGCGAGAAGTATTCTATGAAAATTGTTTTCCTGACTCGCTTGAGGCCACTTTGATTGGAGCATGTAATATAGAGGATCACTCTCATCTCGAACATGTTCAGTGGTTGGAAGCAGCCCTAAGATCAAATATGTTCAAGCGACAATTTGAATCTTTGAATGAGCATGAAGCACCTAAGTCCCAGTCACACCCATCAATTATAGAACCATCTGAGCTTGATCTTAAGCCCTTGCTAAGCCACTTGCGATATGCCTATCTAGGTGATGCTTCTATCTTGCCAGTTATAGTCTCTTCATCACTAGATGAAGGAAAGGAGGAGAAGCTCCTCGCAGTTCTCAAGGCATATAAAACAACTTTGGGGTGGTCTATCTCAGATATAAAGGGCATCAGTCCCTTTGTATGCATGCACAAAATCCTCCATGAGGAGGGGGCTAAACCTTCTATTAAGCATTAGAGGCGGTTGAACCCCATCATGAAGGAAGTTGTCAGAACTGAAATTATTAAGTTACTGGATGCGGGCATTATCTACCCCATATCTGACAGTCCATGGGTTAGTCCAATACAATGTGTGCCAAAAAAGGGCGGCATGACAGTTGTAACGATCGAGAATTTTAATTTCCTTATAACCCGAGTTTATGTGTGAATGAAATGAATTTTTTATTTTTATTTATATTATTATGTGTTATGTGCTTAAAGGTTGTGTTATAACCTAGAATATGTGTATGTATTGAATTTTACATGTTGTAGTGTCGTTAGGGTGAATATATTGACCTTGCGAAAAATCGTAAAATCATTATTCACGGGGCACGCTTATCGAGGCACTATTCATGCCATAATATTTTTGCGTCTTTTTCGACCTTAATAAATTTCAATAATACATGTGTGCGAAGTGATAATTTTTCTAAGTATCAGACTTTCATTTTGAGCTCATTCGTGTTTTATTCGGTATCCGAATTGTATAATATGACTGTCCCGAATATTTGGCCAAATCCCATAATAATTATTTTTATGTATCCAAATAGTTTACGGGAGTACTCATTTTAATTTTGGGTAGAGTTATTTACCAAATTGGGTACAAAAGTGGGAGTATTCGGGTATATTTTTGTGTATTTGGGTATTTATTTTGGTATGTTACTCCAAGAGGGAACCAACCTAAACCCTTGGACCAATCAAATGAGGGAGTAGAGTGTATAGCCGGTAGCATGCTGCTATTTGGTAGGCTCAATGCCTAATTTTTTTCTTCCAATTGCTGAACTTTCTTGAGCCACTCCCTCTCTTTCACCCAAAGCCACCAGCTCCGTTCACTCCTCCATTTCCATTGTCAGCCTTCTTCCATCTAGCATTCCATTTTGAAATTGCTGGAAAAATATAGAGAGAGATTCAATGTGAGAGTGCTGCAGATATTAAGAGTGAGAGAAAGCATTGGAGAAGAAGAAGGAAGAACAAAGAAGAAATAGAGGAACAAGAAAAGAAGAAGAAGAAGAACGCGGAAGAACAAGAAGCCAAGAGAACGGGAGAAGGGAAGAGGAGCTGAATCTAATTGAACCTAACAATTTCTTAGCACCTAGAAGGGATTTACAAGGTAAACAATCAACAAATAAATTCATTCCATGTGATTTTGATAGGATTTTCGAGTTCTATGTGTTCTTGAGCTCAAACCATTGGGTTTGAGCATTTCTTGCAATTGTTGTTGTAATTGTTGGTTGTGGTTGATTTTTATTGTTACCAAGACATCTTGTAAGCTATTAATAACCTCAAAGTGGAACAAAATCAATGAATGATCCGAACCTTTGCATAAAAGGATGAAACTTTGGACTTTTGGGATAAAATGACTTTTGGACGGTTTAGAGGACTATAAAGCTTTGATTGAGTAATTGTTTGGTCTAATTGATGTTGCAATATTGTAGTTCAATGGGTTATCTTTATAACCTAGTTGGAATGGAGTTAAAAGGAGTTAAAACAAAGATTTGGGGTTGATTTTGGTGAAGAACACCAAGAACACGAAAACAGAGTTTTCATTTTGTACTTTGGCTCACAAATTGGCCATGTCAATGTTTATGGATATTTCTAAATTTTTGATATGTTGTAGCCCTATGAATTAGGAGTCCATAGAGTCCGAAATGGACCAATTTGCTTGTGTATAGGAGAAGTTATGAAGGTTGGAGTCGAAGGAGGTCGAGGTCGCGAACTGGGCAAAAGCCCAGAATCCGGCCACTGGATGGTTGACGCTGCAACGCCAACAACTCACGCTGCAGCGTGGCCTATCCAGGGAATGAAGGGGGCTCACGCCACAGCGTGACCTCCAAGCTTTGAGCGTGGCGCCGCTGCGACGCCACTTGGCAGGAAACGGACAGGACTCGCGGCGCAGCGGCGAGCCCAAGTACTAAGCGTCACGCCACAACGTGAAGCCTTGTCATGGGAAAAATACGGGACTCACGCCGCAGCGTGAGGTCCAGGGGGCACTGCCCCCTTAGACCCCCACCAGCTCACCGGTGAGCTGGGCAGCCGCTCGCTCACCGGGGAGCGAGACCCCCGACTGGGTAATCATAGGGCAATCTATGTGTTTTAGTGATGCAACGTCTGTTTTAAACTTAATCCTTATGTGACTAATTGTTATATGAATACGTATTTATATATGTAGGATATTAAGGAGCGTGTGTTGTAATATTGTAACAGCGCTGCAAGCAATTTTATTAACTCAATTCAACTTATATTTGAGCAAGTTCTCTTAACTTTATTCAAGATATTTATTGAGGAAGTTCTATCTTACTCAAGTTATAATTGGACAAGTATTCTATTGTATTGTAAGTTCCTTAACTTCATTCATCATTCTTTCTATCTATTGAATGCAAGTTCTTCTTTAACCCTTGTCTAACCCTTGTGTTGGGCAAGTTCTATTGTACGAGTTAATTATTGATTGAGCAATCATTCTATGTTATTGAAAGTTCCTCACTCAAGTATTTTATTTGAGCAAGTTTCCTATCCTATACAAATGTTGTATATTGTTGCAAGTATTACTTCAGTAAGCGAGTCTCTTATCTTATCCAAGATATTCTCGACAGATTCTTTTACTTCAATCATTGTCGAATCACAAGTACTCTTAGAATGAACTGATATTCGTTCACGTTATTTAACTATGCTTCGACGCATGCTATTAAAGCTTTCAAATTATATATTCCATGAACTGCATAAGATAGATGTCAAAGCCAATTGTTTCGGCTAGACGTATGTTTAATCATCATTGTTGTTAAGTAAAGCTATCTGATCAAATTGTTTAGTTTGGATTCCTATGTAAAGCTGAGATGAACAACCCTCATAGTAGGGGAAACAGTATGTATGTCAGGGAACCGACACGCGCGCGAACAGTATGTTAAAGGGGTTATGCATAACACCGAGTACATTAGGCTGATCACCTATTGTATTAGTATGTTGGGTTATCGGATGAATTTCTGGTAATTCTAGTAAAAGTTCAGTGTCATGATGACTACTCAGTATAGAATATTTCCTCCATTTGGGAACATTGAAATCATTCGGTCCATAGAGGCCCTACTATTATGTTAATGAGATCATTCGTTGAGATTGTCCAAATTCTTGAGCTATCTTTTATTCTCTTGATTCTTGTAACTATAAAGTCTTCATTTGATGATTCACGATTATTGTTATTATACTTGCTGAGCAAATTTGTTGCTCACCCTTGCTTTCCTTAAAATATTTCAGTTAGTGGAGCTCGTGGTGAAAGCTCAGGGAAGGATAAAGGCAAAGGCATAGCTACTGATTAGCTTTGTACCGTTAAAATTACCATTTTAATTATGTACTAATCCTCGTTGACATTTGTGATGTATTAAAACTTAATTATCCTTATGTATTAAGTTACGTTTTGTAGAAGTTTTGGTTTCGAGACATGGGACAGGATTATTTATGTTATATCAATGTAAATATTCCTTTATTTCCGCTGTAAGTTATCAATTGTATGACGTATGTATTAGATAGTGACGAACTAGGTCCATGGTTCGGGTGACCCGGATTTGGGGGCATCACAACAGTGGTGTCTAATAAGAATAATAAGCTTATCCAAGCACGGACTATGCCTGGATGGAGGGTATGTATGGACTATAGAAAACTGAACAAATCCACTTGTAAGTATCACTTTCCTCTACCATTCATTGACCAAATGCTTGATAGATCACTGGGCATGAATTCTATTGTCTTCTGGATGGATACTCGGGGTACAATCAAATTGCAATAGCACCCGATGATCAGGAGAAACAGCGTTTACATGTCCATATGGGACCTTTGCCTTCCGAAAAATGTCCTCCGGGTTATGTAACGCACCTGCAACATTTCAGCGTTGCATGATGTCTATCTTCTCTGATATGGTGGAACAGACGCTTGAGGTATTTATGGATTATTTCTCTGTTTTCGGGAGTTCTTTTGAAGCTTGTCTGCAAAATTTGACTGCAGTTCTGAAAAGATGTGTTGAGACGAACCTGGTCCTGAATTGGGAGAAATGCCACTTCATGGTAAGAGAAGGGATTATTCTGGGACATAGAGTGTCTGCTAGTGGGATTGAAGTAGACAGAGCAAAAGTTGATATTATTGATAATCTACCTCCACCTTCATTAGTCAAAGGAGTTAGGAGTTTTCTGGGGCACGCAGGATTTTACAGGAGGTTCATCAAGGATTTCTCTAAGATTACCAAGCCGTTGTGTAGCCTATTGGAAAAGGGCATGGCTTTCAAGATTGATGAGGCCTGCCTAGAAGCTTTTAATCTGTTGAAAAAGAGACTCGTCTCAGCTCCTATTGTAGTGGTTCCTGACTGGACATTGCCTTTTGAACTCATGTACGACGCCAGCGATTATACTATTGGGACAGTGTTGGGATAACAGAGAGACAAGGTGTTTGACACTATTTACTACGCCAGTAAAATCTTGACAGATGCTCAGCTTAATTACACAACTACTAAGAAAGAGCTTTTGGCAGTAGTATATGCCTTTGATAAGTTCCAACCATATCTCATTGGAACTAAAGTCATTGTGTATACTGACCATTCGATGATCAAATATCTAATCTCTAAGAAAGATGCAAAGCCGAGGTTGATTCGTTGGGTCCTTCTCCTCCAAGAATTCAATTTGGAGATTCGTGATAAAAAGGGAACTGAAAACCAAGTGGCGGATCACCTATCAAGATTGGAGAATCCAAATAACTAGAAAGAAAATTAACCATATATCGATGATTTCTTCCCGGATGAGCAGTTATATGAGGTCAAGAGTGTAGCACCATGGTTTGCAGATTTTGCTAAATGTTGCTTGTAATGTGCTACCACCTGACATGAACTATCAGCAAAGGACGAAATTCCTGCATGATGTTAGGCAATATCTCTGGGATGAGCCGTTCCTGTTCAAACTATGTGCAGACTAGATTTTGAGACGGTGTCTGCCTGAAGGAGAGATTGAGGGTGTGCTCCATGTGACACCCCCAAATTTAGGTACCAATGCCTCGAATTTGGTGCTCACGATAAAATACATCCATACACCTCTAAACAACATAAATCAACTAATGCGGAATAAAATAAACATATGTTGTTCATTACAAAAGGTTCACTACGGTCCCAAGGTCTATAACCTTAAATAAATACATCGCATAATACATTAATAATACAAAACTATTCCACGATTATATAACGGGATAGTACATATAACTATTCCTTAAGCTTTCCTTTGCCTTTGTCCGCTTTGGAACTCCTCGGCTTAACTGCAATAGGTTCATGATATAGCAAGGGTGAGCAACTACTTTGCTCAGCAAGTTTAAAATGAATAAAGGAGATATATCATGAATGAATAAGAATAATAGCTGCATAAATCAACAATTTATGAACATTGATGAAATAGTTGAAATGACATAATCAAGGTCCAAATGAATCAATGAATAATGATTATTTACTGCTGAGTGGTCCAACCGACCATGAACTTTTGGCCAAAGAGTCAATCATTCAACTAACTCCTTTAAAACCTGGCCCCGTCAGTTGTACTCGAGGGGATCAGCCTCTCGTACACCATGTATATGCACAACATTTAACTCTAACTCCATCGAATAACCGACACATTATAATCCCCTAATAAGGGTTGCTCTCTCAGTCCAAGAATCTGTACATGTCTAGCCGAAACAATAACCTGTACATGTCTAGCCGAAACAAATGGCGTAGACTATTTCCTTAAACAGTTCATGAACGAATAACTTAAACGTTTTCACAATCCAACAACAAATAATGACTTCAAATGCATAAGCTGCGAATATCAATAATTATATTGGAGGTGGAGTAATTGACAATATTTAATCCACTAATATGATTTAAAAGTAATAACTCCCTTTGAGTCATGAAACTTGCAACAATATACAACACCTGTATAAAATATGAAACCTGCTCAAAATATAATTCAAATAAGGTTAGGGAAACTTGCCCAACACAAGGGTTTGGCAAGCATTACGAAACTTGCTCAAATGAAAACAGTTGAGTAGGGAACTTGCAACAATATAGAATGATTGCTCAATTAATAAACAACTCCCTCAATAAACAAAAGTTGTACGGTTGAGAAAACGTGCCCAATATTAATTTGAGCTAGGGTAAGGAAACTTGCATTCAATAAATAGAAAGAATGAAGTTAGGGAACTTGCCTGGTGCGTCTGCTACAATATTACAACACACACTCCTTAATATCCTACACAATTAAGTACATATCCACATAACAATTAGTCACATACCGGATATCAAATAATGTCTTATATTACTCTATAATGTCTCATTCATAGTAGAAACAAAATATTAAACAAGGTTATGCCCACTAGTTACGGCATTACGACGCTTGTTCGTTCGTACGCCAAACTTTCCTATTCGAACGCCCAAGCGACACGCAATTGCGTACGCCTAGCCCGCCCATTCGATTTATCTCATACTCATTGGTTAATGCTAAGCATCATTATAAATCATAACATTCATGTTTTAGAACTTAGAACGTCATTTTACATTGTTGGGAGCATTACATGTGGTTACACGCATGCCCGACACCCTCCGATTGCTCCCAATTACATATCAGTCCTATAAATGGCCAATTTAGACCATGATACAGACCTCAAATTGAAAAACTTAAAGAACGAAAGTTGTAGGTTTACTCGTTCTCTTTCCGAATCATCCTGAATCACCTCAATCCGAGTTCGTATGAGAAAGTTATGCTCATTTTACTCAAGGACTTCGAAGCTATTTGCACAGTCTCTTGTCCAGCGCCTTTGGCGCTCAAAATGGCCTATGACCAGCGCCTAAAGTGCTCTATTGCAGTAGCTAGACTCGTGGCCAGCGCCTACCCAGCGCCGTAGGCGCTTGGCCTGAGTCCCCAACCCGTTTTGCTTCCCGGAATGCTCTGTTTTGGTGTTCTAGACCTATCTTGCTTCCAACCACCATAACTCCCTCAATACACGTTCAAATTGGTCCATTCCGGACTCTATGGACTCATAAGACATAGGGCTACAACATATCAAAAATTTAGAGCTATCCATTAACATTAACATGTTGAAATCCTTGACTAAAATATCAACTCACGTTTTATTTTCGTGTTCTTGGTGTTCTTGGTGTTCTTCACTAAAATCATCACCAAATCTTCGTTTTAACACCTTTTACTCGATTCAAGTTGGGTTAACTTTGTAACCCATGGAACTACAATACCATAACAACAAACAAATTAAACACACATGAAATCATAGCTACAAAGTCCTCTAAAATGGTCCGAATGTCCAAAGTCCATGTTTTGTCCATTGTTCTTGCTCCATTAAGCCAAGGTAAGGATTTCTTGCATTTTTGTTTCACTTTGATGTTATTAATAGCTTACATATCCTCTTAACAACATTTAAAACATCCAATACAAACAAAAACAACAAGAATCGCTAGAAAATCAATCCACAAGCTCAAGAGCTCAAAAACCATAAAAACTTGAAAACCTAAACAAGAAATCGAATGGAAAGGTTTTGGTTGGTGTTTACCTTTGTAAATCCTTCCCAGATGCTAGAGAGCTTTCTAGGCTTGGCTTGAGACTCTTCTCCTACTTCTTTGGTTCCTTTCTTCTCCACCCGTACCTCTCCTTTCTTCTTCCTTCAAGTTCCTTCCTCTTCTTCTTCCTTTGTTCTTGTTCTTCAGCACTTTCTCTCTCTAACAACAGCTCTCTCCCTCTCTCTCTCTCTCTATCAGCTGATGGTTGCAAGAGAGAATTGGAAAATCATTTGGGAGAAGTGGAGGAGTGAATTAGGGAGAAGTGGAAGAAATGGGTTAGTGGCTCAAGGTGGCCAGATTTTCTATTAGCTAACAATTGTTTATTTGTTCCCACTTATTCAACATGCAATTCCACTCATTTGGCCTCTCCTTTACCATGTTACCCGAATACTCCCTCATCTAAACACCAAAATGCTGATTTTTGTGCCCACATCCCACATGGGTTAAGTCTTGGGTCATGGGTTGGGTCACCCTTAAAAATCACTCGGGCTTCTAATTTAATTCCCATTGGGCTCCCATAAATCCTACACTTGGATTATTATCTCATTGCCTAAATGGGTTGGCAATAATTAGGAAAAATCGAAGTCACCCGAGAAGACGTCTCTAGATGAATATTCCCCACGTGAATACTAACTCGTGGATAGAGATTTAACAATGCTACGCGAAATCAAATATTCACGTAAACAAAACTATAACATGTAAAAATTCATGCATTCATATAATCCAGGTTGCCACACAACCTTTAAACATGCAACACAAAATGATATTAATAAAGTATAATATATCCGCTAATATTCAAAAATTCGAATTACAAGGTAAACCCAGAATTCTCGGTCGTTACATCCTCCCCCCATTATAAGAATTCTGTCCCCAGAATTACAGTCTAGGTACGGAAAACTTAACACAGGTTCACTCAAAAAGATGCGGATAATTCTTCCTCATCTTCTCTTCTAGCTCCCATGTAGCTTCTTCAACTACATGGTTCCTCCAAAGTACTTTGACCGAATGAATAACCTTATTTCTTAACGTCTGCTCTTTCCTATCTAATATCTGGACAAGAATCTCTTCATATGACAAGTCTCGCTCAACTTGAATTGGTTCATAGGATATCACATGCTTGTAGTCGGGTTTATATGATCGCAACACTGAAACGTGGAACACATTATGAATGTGCTCAAGTTCAGGAGGTAGGGCTACCTCGTACGCCACTTCACCGACCCTATTTAAAACTTCAAATGGTCCTACGAACCTAGGACTCAATTTTCCCTTCTTTCCAAATCTGATCTTCCCTTTTTATGGAGATACCTTCAAAAACACAAAACTACCAACTTTAAAGTCTCGCTTCTGACGATGCAAATCGGTGTATTTCTTCTGTCGGTCCTGAGCCGCTACCAATCGAACTCTTATCACCTTAACGACATCCACAGTCTGTTGTACCAATTCAGGTCCCAACAGTCTCCATTCACCGACTTCGTCCCAACACAGAGGTGTTCGACACTTCCTCCCGTATAATGCTTCATATGGCAGCATGCCAATACTAGCATGATAACTGTTATTATAGGCGAACTCAACCAATGGTAGATGATTATCCCAGCTACCTTTAAAATCCATTACACATGCTCTAGGCATGTCTTCAAGAGTCTAAATCGTTCGTTCGCTTTGCCCATCCGTTTGAGGATGATATGTCGTACTCAACCTCAACTGAGTTCCCAACCTTTCTTGTAAGCTCTTCCAGAAATTCGACGTGAAGCACAGATCTCTGTCAGATACAATAGATATCGGTGCTCCATGTCGTGACACAATCTCTTTCACATATAACTTTGCTAGCTGCTCCAGATTGTACCTTATCTTGATCGGTAGAAAATGTGCAGATTTAGTTAAACGATCCACGATCACCCAGATCGCGTCGTAACCCTTTTGAGTTGGTGGAAGCCCCGTCACAAAATCCATCGTGATATGCTCCCACTTCCACTCCGGAATCTCCAGCGGTTGTAGCAGTCTGCCCGGTTTCTGATGTTCTGCTTTTACCCTTTGACATGTCAAACATCGCCCAACACACTCCGCGACCTCCCTTTTTATGTTCGACCACCAGAAATGTTGGCGCAAATCCTGATACATCTTGGTACTACCAGGGTGTATCGAATACTTTGTAGAATGAGCTTCCTGCAAAATCTCTTCTCTAAACTCCGGAACTATCGGTATCCAGATCCTCCCTTCAAACCTTTGCAGTCCCATACTATCAGTTTTGTACTTCAATTCCTCTCCATCTGAGATTCGCTTCTTTATGGCAACACATTCGTCATCCTTTTCTTGAGCCTCCTTTATCTTGTCTAATAAAGTTGGACTCGCCTCCACTGCGAATAGTTTCTCATCTGCATTCATCGAATACTTGACTTCCAACTCTAGTCTTTCCATATCCTTGATCATTTTCTCTTGAGCTGTTAGCATCATCAACTTATCTCTGCCCTTCCTACTTAGAGCATCAGCTACTATATTGGCCTTACTGGGATGGTATAGAATCTCACAATCGTAGTCCTTGATCAACTCCAACCATCGCCTCCCTCATGTTTAGTTCCTTCTGAGTGAAGATATACTTAAGACTCTTGTGGTCTGTATATATCTCACACTTTTCCCCATACAGATAGTGTCTCCAAATCTTCAGAGCAAACACCACTGCCGCTAATTCCAGGTCATGAGTCGGATATCCCTTCTCATAGTCCTTCAGCTGCCGTGAAGCGTACGCAATGACCTTCCCATGCTGCATCAACACGCATCCAAGGCCTTTGTGTGACGCATCACTGTACACCACAAATCCCCCTGTATTATCTGGTAGTGATAACATAGGTGCTTCACTAAGTTTCTTCTTCAACTCCAAGAAACTCTCTTCGCACTTATCCGTCCATACAAACTTTACACTTTTCCTTGTCAAATTTGTTAACGGTGTCGCTATCTTTGAAAAGTTCTGAATAAATCTCTGATAGTAACCCGCTAATCCCAAGAAACTTCGGACTGCTGTCGGCGTCCTTGGTAGCTCCCAGTTTATTACTGCTTCTACCTTCGTAGGATCCACTGATACACCATCCTTGTCAATTACGTGCCCCAAAAACTGCACCCTTTGTAGCCAAAATTCACACTTGGAAAACTTTGCATATAGCTTCTCCCTTCTTAGCGTTTCCAGGGCTATCCTCAAATGCTCGACGTGTTCCTCCTCTGTCTTCGAGTAGACTAAAATTTCATCTATGAAAACGACAACAAATTTATCTAGGTATTGCTTGAACACTTGGTTCATCATGTCCATAAATGCTATTGGCGCGTTCGTCAGCCCAAACGACATCACCAGAAACTCAAAGTGGCCATATCGAGTTTTGAATGCTGTCTTTGGAATATCTCCCTGCCTCACCTTCAGTTGGTGATATCCCGTCCTCAAGTCAATCTTCGAAAAGTATTTCGCTCCCTTCAACTGGTCAAACAGATCATCAATTCTGGGCAGCGGATACTTGTTCTTAATGGTAACCTTATTCAGTTCCCTGTAGTCAATACAGAGCCTTAACGATCCATCCTTCTTTTTCACAAACAGTACTGGCGCTCCCCACGGAGATACACTCGGACGAATATATCCCTTGTCTAGCAACTCCTGTAGTTGAACCATCAGTTCTTTCATCTCCACCGGTGCCATCCTGTACGGTGCCTTTGAGATCGGTGCAGTTCCCGGTACTAAGTCGATCACAAATTCCACTTCTCTATCCGACGGTAAACCCGATAACTCATCTGGGAAAACATCTGGGAATTCCCTTACTACAGGTATCTGACCCATTTCACTCCCTACTCTTTGAGTATCAACCACGTGAGCCAAATAACCTATGCAACCTTTCCTTAGCAATTTCTTCGCTTGCATCATCGTCAGACAACAAGATTGTCTCAGCGATTTACTACCGTAAAATACGACCTTCGACTTATTTGGGGTCTTTAGGTGTATACTTTTCTTCTGACAGTCAATCACAACCCCATGACTAGACAACCAATCTATCCCAAGAATTACATCAAATTCTCCTAGTCGTATCGGAATTAAATTTATGCTCAGTTTATACCTGTTTATCTCAGCACAACAATTTCTATGGATGTATTCCACAGGAATAACTTCTTTATTAGCTACTTCCACATTCATAGGATTCTCTAATTTCTCACGAGGTAAATTTAACCGTTTAGCAAAATCTTCCGAAACAAAGGAACAGGTAGCACCTGAATCAAATAACACATATGCACTGATATTATTGATTGAAATAATACCTGACACCACGTCTTTCGATTCCATCGCATCCTGCACAGTCATGTTGAAGGTGCGTGCTACTGGTCTCTTCTGCTGTGCTGGTCCTCCGATAGTCAGCTTACTGTTGTTCCCTTGGTTAGCACTGCCTGCATCGCTCTTCCTCTTTGGGCAATCCTTCTTCTGATGATCTGAAGTGCCACAAGAAAAACAACTTCCTGCCTTTGCCTTTGGGCATTGTGGGGCAATGTGCCCCGATTGACCACAGTTGAAACAAACTCCTTTTCCTTTCATGCATTCTCCAAAGTGATTCCTTCCACATTTCTCGCATTTATTGCCCTTCTTTGCATCCCCTCCGGACTTGCTTCCTGACATCTGACTGTCATTCCATTTCCTCTTATTTGGGTTACTTCCCCCACTGCTACCTTCCTTGTGACCATCATGGCTCTTCTTCTTTTTCTGATCTTGGTTGTGCCTTGCCAAAGCTTCGTTTCCTCCCTCAACAATGATTGCTTTCTCAAGTAACATAGAAAATTTGTTGATCTGCAAAACCGCAACCTTACTATACACCCAAGGTTTCAGTCCTTGTTCAAATCTCTTCGCTCGCCTAGCTTCAGTGTCCACCTGATGTGGAGCAAACCTAGCTAATTCGTTAAATTTTACGGCATACTCTGTAACTGACATGCCTCCTTGCTTTAGTTCCAAGAACTTTATCTCCATGCTTGCCTGCATGCTTGTTGGAAAGTAATTTTCGAAAAACAGCTCCTTGAAACGAGCCCATGCAATCGTGCCTTCCCCAGCTCGACCCTTGTTCGCCTTCCACCAGTAATTTGCCTCACCTTTCATCATGAAAGTGGCAAACGATGTCTTCTGCTCTTCGACCACCCTTGCGACCTCGAACACCTTTTCCATTTCTTCCACCCGTGTCTGGGCTTCTATCGGGTCTGTAGTCCCGCGAAACTCTGGCGGTCCTACCAATTTGAAGTCCTTAAAGTTCGTCATGTGACTTCCTGGCTGATCAACCGCAGCGGCTTGTCTGCCCTGCATTGCTTCGGCTAATAAGTTCACAAAAGTCCTCATAGGGTCTGCCTGACCCCCCTCGTTATTCACCGACTCTTCCACCCTTGTGTATCGGGTTGTCTTCTAGGCGGCATTGTCTATTTAATAGAAAACACTTAACGTTATAATCCCGTCACACCTTGTACGCATCTATTCTAAAGCGACAATAAAGCAACACATGTAACACAAACGTTTATACTCATGTGCTAACAGTTAAAACATCACACATGATTACTCTATAGCATACCGCTATAATGACATCATCCCTCCCTTCACACCACAAAAAGGTGGGGATTTACTACTAACAACCACCCCTAACATGAACTAAGGTTGGGGTTTACAAACACAAATCACATACTGATAGGCACACAAACAAAATAGTCTAACCAAGTATACTGCGCTCCGTAGCGCTAACATACTCCACCTGCCCTAACTGGGTCATCAACTCTCGACTTAAGGTGAGATGAGTCTGTCCCTTATCAACTAGATGATGGTGCACACTATCCATCCACCTACTACTCGCCATGCTAAATACATAGCCAATTCTATTCATCCTTCTCTAACTGGGTTCGCCGAGCCTCCACCACTACTTGTAGACTTGCTCCCCATTGCTCCGACTGCTCTAGTCTACTACTCCACTCAACATCTCTCGCCAAGAGGCGACGTGAGAGGGTACTCAACTAAATAGGAGCTCCCTGCCCCAACTCGACTGGCTAAACTCAGGCATCCTACAGCCACAACAAAGACATCATAGACAATCAACACAAATAGTACCATAACAAAATACATTCATTGATGGGATGAATTTATATTTCATTATGTACAAACTCGGCTTGATGAATTTCCACAATTCACCTCCGACACATACAACTCGATGAATCTCCTTGATCCATCTCCTAGCATACTCAATACGAGTTTAATACTAAGGTTATAACCTAGGTTTTGCATTCCTAATGTTTATAACCTACAGCTCTGATACCAACCTGTGACACCCCCAAATTCAGGTACCAATGCCTCGAATTTGGTGCTCACGATAAAATACATCCATACACCTCTAAACAACATAAATCAACTAATGCGGAATAAAATAAACATATGTTGTTCATTACAAAAGGTTCACTACGGTCCCAAGGTCTATAACCTTAAATAAATACATCGCAGAATACATTAATAATACAAAACTATTCCACGATTACATAACGGGATAGTACATATAACTATTCCTTAAGCTTTCCTTTGCCTTTGTCCGCTTTGGAACTCCCCGGCTTAACTGCAATAAGTTCATGATATAGCAAGGGTGAGCAACTACTTTGCTCAGCAAGTTTAAAATGAATAAAGGAGATATATCATGAATGAATAAGAATAATAGCTGCATAGATCAACAATTTATGAACATTGATGAAATAGCTGAAATGACATAATCAAGGTCCAAATGAATCAATGAATAATGATTATTTACTGCTGAGTGGTCCAACCGACCATGAACTTTTGGCCAAAGAGTCAATCATTCAACTAACTTCTTTAAAACCTGGCCACGTCAGTTGTACACGAGGGGATCAGCCTCTCGTACACCATGTATATGCACAACATTTAACTCTGACTCCATCGAATAACCGACACATTATAATCCCCTAATAAGGGTTGCTCTCTCAGTCCAAGAATCCGTACCAACTACTGGATTGGATAGCTTTTAAAATATTAACCTGTACATGTTTAACCGAAACAAATGGCGTAGACTATTTGCTTAAACAGTTCATGAACGAAGAACTTAAACGTTTTCACAATCCAACAACAAATAATGACTTCAAATGCATAAGCTGCGAATATCAATAATTATATTGGAGGTGGAGTAATTGACAATAATTAATCCACTAATATGATTTAAAAGTAATAACTCCCTTTGAGTAATGAAACTTGCAACAATATACAACATCTGTATAAAATATGAAACCTGCTCAAAATATAATTCAAGTAAGGTTAGGGAAACTTGCCCAACACAAGGGTTAGGCAAGCGTTACGAAACTTGCTCAAATGAAAACAGTTGAGTAGGGAACTTGCAACAATATAGAATGATTGCTCAATTAATAAACAACTCGCTCAATAAACAAAAGTTGTACGGTTGAGAAAACGTGCCCAATATTAATTTGAGCTAGGGTAAGGAAACTTGCATTCAATAAATAGAAAGAATGAAGTTAGGGAACTTGCCTGGTGCGTCTGCTACAATATTACAACACACACTCCTTAATATCCTACACAATTAAGTACATATCCACATAACAATTAGTCACATACCGGATATCAAATAATGTCTTATACTACTCTATAATGTCTCATTCATACTAGAAACAAAATATTAAACAAGGTTATGCCCACTAGTTACGGCATTACGACGCTTGTTCGTTCGTACGCCAAACTTTCCTGTTCGTACGCCAAACTTTCCTATTCGAACGCCCAAGCGACACGTAATTGCGTATGCCTAGCCCGCCCATTCGATTTATCTCATACTCATTGGTTAATGCTAAGCATCATTATAAATCATAACATTCATGTTTTAGAACTTACAACGTCATTTTACATTGTTGGGAGCATTACATGTGCTTACACGCATGCCCGACACCCTCCGATTGCTCCCAATTACATATCAGTCCTATAAATGGCCAATTTAGACCATGCTACAGACCTCAAATTGAAAAACGTAAAGAACAAAAGTTGTAGATCTACTCGTTCTCTTTCCGAATCATCCTGAATCACCTCAATCCGAGTTCGTATGAGAACGTTATGCCCATTTTACTAAAGGACGTCGAAGCTGTTTGCACAGTCTCTTGTCCAGCGCCTTAGGCGGTCGAAATGGCTTATGACCAGCACCTAAAGCGCTCTATTGCAGTAGCTGGGCTCGTGGCCAGCGCCTACCCAGCGCCGTAGGCACTCGGCCTGAGTCCCCAACCCGTTTTGCTTCCCGAAATGCTCTGTTTTGGTGTTCTAGACCTATCTTGCTTCCAACCACCATAACTCCCTCAATACACGTTCAAATTGGTCCGTTCCAGACTCTATGGACTCCTAAGACATGGGGCTACAACATATTAAAAATTTAGAGCTATCCATTAACGTTAACATGTTGAAATCCTTGACCAAAGTATCAACTCACGTTTTATTTTCGTGTTCTTGGTGTTCTTCACTAAAATCGTCACCAAATCTTCGTTTTAACACCTTTTTACTCTATTCAAGTTGGGTTAACTTTATAACCCATGGAACTACAATACCATAACAACAAACAAATTAAACACACACGAAATCATAGCTACAAAGTCGTCTAAAATGGTCCAAATGTCCAAAGTCCATGTTTTATCCATTGTTCTTGCTCCATTAAGCCAAGGTAAGGATTTCTTGCAATTTTGTTTCACTTTGATGTTATTAATAGCTTACATATCCTCTTAACAACATTACAACATCCAATACAAACAAAAACAACAAGGATCGCTAGAAAATCAATCCACAAGCTCAAGAGCTCAAAAACCATAAAAACTTGAAAACCTAAACAAGAAATCGAATGGAAAGGATTTGGTTGGTGTTTACCTTTGTAAATCCTTCCTAGATGCTAGAGAGCTTGCTAGGCTTGGCTTGAGACTCTTCTTCTTCTTTGGTTCCTTTCTTCCCCACCCGTGCCTCTCCTTTCTTGTTCCTTCAAGTTCCTTCCTCTTCTTCTTCCTTTGTTCTTGTTCTTTAGCACTTTCTCTCTCTAACAGCAGCTCTCTCTGTGACGCCCCCAAATCCAGGTTTCCAAACCTCGAATTCGGTGCTCACGATAATTCGACGATAAACATAGTATCTAACTAAATGCGGAATAATAAACATACATTGTTTATCGAATGGAAATAAAGTCTTACAATTCTGGTCCCAAGGTTCTTTAACCTTAACATAAAACGTACCCTTAATACAACAAAAGGTTCACCTAATCAAACAACATTCAATAATAACTAGTACATAGGCACTATTGGGCATCTATTCCTGCACCTTCCCTTTTCCTTTGTCTCCTCTAGACGTTTCTGCCTTAGCTGAAATAAAGATCATGATATAGCAAGGGTAAGCAACTAATTTGCTTAGCAAGTATATACACAAGAGATATATCATGATAGAAGGAAATTTTTCTTTCAATGTTCAACAACAGTATAAGGGTGTGAAGGAACATGAATTAGTAAACAACAGTTGAATATCCGAATAATTGAATGACAATTAATGAGTGGTTTGAAATAACCAAGGACGTTTTCCAAGGTTCTCAGCATGTAAGATGGACCTCTTAAAAAGTTTTGGTAATCGAGGGGATCAGCCTCTCATACCCCGTGATTTATGCATAAACACTTAATAACCAGCATTGATATCATGCCTTAAACAAGTTTATCCTTTTCTCAGCCAAGAGTTCTTACCACAACAATTTAATAAGAACAGCTTTTAAAATACCATTGTCTTAACCAATTTAGACATGCTGGATCTAGCTGATACAAATAGCATAGATCGATCTCATAAACAATTCATACTTGAAAGAACTTTAATTAAATTTACAGTTCAATCATAATAGGATAGGAATTCAATTGCACAATGTGCGAATCTCAATAAATAGTATAGATGTGAATAATCGACAATAATTATTCACTAACATGCTTCGAAAATAATAACTCGAGTTTGAGTTAGGGAACTTGCAATAATGTAAGAAGTTTAGGGTTAGGAACTTTCCTGTTTGCTCAGCTACAAATAATTCTAGCTTTAACTAATTGGCCTTGAAGAACCTAACATTGATAATGTTGAGCTATCAATTAGTATTGCGTAGTTGTATATCGAAACGCTTACTTATGCTATTTATTTAACAATTAAGCAATTCACATAGCACACATAAGTTAATAAACTATCATAAATCCTATAAGACACTTTAATGGATCTCTAGGTTGATGGTTTAATTAATTAACCATGTTTTCCTTAAGTGATAATCACTTATTAACCTTTAAGCAATTTATTATAATTGTTAAATTAATTAACATTACTCTTTCTTAAGTAATATTCATTTATTAAACCCTTAAACAATTTGTTATGATTGTTTAATTAATGGGTTATTAAACTCTCTCTATTTTATTAACTCTATCTTCATTTAATTACTATTAAATAGTAATTAATTAATTATATTTAGTTATTAATAATAGTAATTAATAACTAATTACAGTTACTTATTATTTAATTATTAATTAAATAATAATCGAATTATAAATTTTAATTGTCTCTAATTATTATTTAAGATTAGAAAAAAAATAATTAGTTAGGTTTATTCATTATCTAAAGTTAATCAAATAATAAATAATTAATTAGTGAGTAATAATTATCTTTAGTTATTATTTAATAATAAATAATAACTAATTAGGTTTATTTATTATTTAAAGTTAATCAAATAATAAATAATTAATTAGTGAGTACTAATTATCTTTAGTTATTATTTAATAATAAATAATAACTAATTAGGTTTATTTATTATTTAAAGTTAATCAAATAATAAATAATTAATTAGTGAGTAATAATTATCTTTAGTTATTATTTAATAATAAATAATAACTAATTAGGTTTATTTATTATTTAAAGTTAATCGAATAATAAATAATTAATTAGTAAATATGAATTATCTTTAGGTATTATTTAATAATAAATAATAACTAATTAGATTTATTTATTTCTTAAGGTTAATTAAATAATAAATAATTAATTTACAATTCTTAATTATCCTTAATCATTATTTAATAACAATTAAACAATCGTTAATTAATATAATATATTCAGAAAACACAAGATTAAATGCGCAAACTTAATTTTTTTGTGCATTTACTAATTTTACAAAATTTAATAATATTATTTAAAGTATTTAAATTAATTAATATAAATCTGGATGGCAAATCAGTAAATAAGGCAAAAATCCGGACGGAGGGGCAATTCTGTAATTTTCCCGTCGGTGCCTCCCGCGCATTGCGCGCGTGCCTTCCTTGCCCGGCCTAAAAGGGCGTCGTTTGGTGTGCGCCTGTTAACCAACTTAAGCCTGCCGCGCCATGCGCGGCTAGGCTGGTTCCGGTTTTGGCTTCCAGGCAGTTGGTTGATTTTTTTTTTTTTTTTTTTTTTTCTTGCACACACCAATTGAGTTCTAATCACCATCAAACAAGTTTTATACTCCAAATAAATTCCCAAAAATTTACCCATGACTAAGAAAATATTTCTAATATTACAACAAAATATTTATGACTTAACTCAATATTTTTTTATCAATAAATTTTGTACTCCAATAAATCATTGTACACATGTTTTAGCCCATCAAACCACTAAAACTTGCTACAAATATTTTTAAACTTCAACATATTATTAATAAAACATACTAAACCATTATTTGTCATCACCTAGGTTTTAAAATCATGAGTTAAGCATTCTTTAAAAAAAATATATAGATCTAACAAAATAAAACATAGATCTAGCAAAATAAAACATAGATCTATACACACCTCATCCCTTTCATAATCATCAAACAACAATAAAAAATTTATCCCACACACAACTAGGGTTTTAAAAAAAATGAAGATCCATACCTTGGTTTTAAAATCATGAGTTAAACAATCTTTTAGAAAAATGTAGATCTAACAAAAATAAAAACTTAGATCCATGAATACTCCCTTTATACCACCAACCCCAATCAACACACATAAAAGTTTCCAACAAAATAGTGTATAGAAATCATAATATAATACTAGCAACAAGAAACTAGGGTTTGAAGGAATGGAGTTTATACCTAGCTTTAATGGCTATGCGAATGGAGATGGCGTAAACACTTCAAGGTCTTCTTCTTCCTCTCACAAGACTTGCTCTTGCTTCTCTCTTCAAAACTCTCTCAAGCTCACAAACTCTCTACTTGGTGAATAATAAGTGAGCCAACCCTTGTTAACTTTGGTGAGGGGTCCTATTTATAGGAAAGTAGAGACCATGGGCAAAATAGTCATTAATCATGACTAGGCAAGGGCAATTTGGTCAATTCATCAATAGTAGGAAGTTTCCTAGCAACTTCCTCAAGGGTATTTTAGTCCTTTCCCAACCTCTTTCAAGGTTAAAATAGTCTTTACGCAAAATCTTAATTATCCATTAGTTATTACCCATTCTTCATTGGTTATTAGACATTGGTTATTATCTTGCCATCATTACATTGGTTAAACACAATGGTTATTATCCCGCCATCATTTCATTGGTTATTAACCACTTGGATATACAATGGTTATTGCCCTTACATAATTACCTTGGTTATTAACCACTCTTGGCCATTTTAGTCATTACCCACCAATTCCTACACTTGACTCACATATGGTTATCTCTTAACCATAGTTATATCATACCTGCCAACACGAGTATAGACACATCTTATACATCTCCCACCAATTAACCCAAGCTGGTTTAAATAGAACACAACGTTAACTCATTGAATTAAATTAGATTTAATTAATAAGGACGTTCAAAATTCACGGGCATTACATCCCTCTCCCCTTATAAAAATTCCGTCCTCGGAATTGCAAAAATAGGGTTACTCAAATAAGAACGGATAATTCGCCTTCATTTTCTCTTCGAGTTCCCACGTAGCTTCTTCGACTGCGTGATTCCTCCAGAGAACTTTGACGGAATGTATGGTCTTGTTTCTCAGCTTCTGTTCCTTCCTATCGAGAATCTGGACAGGAACCTCCTCGTACGATAAGTCCTTCTCGACTTGAATTGGCTCATAGGAAATAACATGCTTGTAGTCTGGCTTATATGGACGTAACACCGATACATGAAACACGTTGTGAATGTGCTCAAGCTCAGGGGGTAATGCTACCTCGTACGCCACTTCGCCTATTCTCCTCAATATTTCGAAAGGTCCTATGAACCTAGGGCTCAGCTTGCCCTTCTTCCCAAAGCGGAACTTCCCTTTCCAGGGAGATACCTTCAAAAATACATAGCTGCCAACTTCAAAGTCTCGCTTCTGACGATGTAAGTCGGCATACTTCTTCTGACGATCCTGGGCCGCTACTAACCGCTGCCTTATTACTTTAATGATTTCCACGGTTTGTTGTACCAATTCTGGTCCCAACAATCTCCGTTCACCAACTTCATCCCAACACAACGGCGTTCGACACTTCCTTCCATATAATGCTTCGTACGGTGGTATACCAATGCTAGCGTGGTAACTATTGTTGTAAGCGAACTCTACCAAGGGCAAATGATCGTCCCAGCTGCCACCTAAGTCCATCACAACTGCCCGGAGCATGTCCTCTAAGGTCTGAATAGTTCGCTCGCTCTGACCATCGGTCTAAGGATGATACGCCGTACTCATTCTTAACTGTGTTCCCAGTCTCTCCTGTAGGCTTCTCCAAAAATTTGACGTGAAGCGCGGATCTCTGTCAAATACAATAGAAACCGACACCCCATGTCGCGATACTATCTCCTTTACGTAGAGTTTCGCCAACTGCTCCAATTTGTACCTGATCTTGATCGGTAGAAAATGGGCAGACTTGGTCAACCGATCTACGATCACCCAGATGGCGTCTAGACCCTTTTGTGTTGTCGGGAGTCCTACCACAAAATCCATAGTGATGTGCTCCCACTTCCACTCGGGAATCTCTAAGGGTTGCAACAATCCGCTCGGCCGTTGGTGCTCTGCCTTGACCCTCTGACAAGTTAAACACCGGCTGACGAATTCCGCAACTTCCCCTTTCAAATGCGGCCACCAATAATGTTGACGAAGATCTTGATACATCTTGGTGCTACCCGGATGTACCGAAAATCTCGTATTATGGGCCTCCTGCAATATTTCTTCCCTTAAGTCTGGTACATAGGGTATCCAGATCCTTCCCTCGAATCTCAGCAGACCCGTGCTGTCAACCTTGAACTTCAACGTTTTTCCTTCCGATAGTTGCTTCTTAATGCCAATGCATTCTTCATCAAATTCTTGAGTCTCCTTTATCTTATCCAGTAGAGTCAGACCCACAGTCACGGTGAACAATTTTTCGTCCATCTCCATTGGATACTTAACCTCCAGTTCCAGGCGTCCAAAGTCCTTTATCAGCTCTGCCTGAGTTGTAAGCCTCATCAACTTCTCTCTGCCTTTCCTACTCAGGGCATCTGCCACTACATTTGCTTTGCCCGGATGGTACAGAATCTCACAATCGTAATCCTTGATCAATTTTAACCATCGGCGCTGCCTCATATTCAGCTCCTTCTGAGTGAAGATATATTTCAGACTTTTGTGATCTGTATATATCTCGCACTTCTCTCCATATAGGTAGTGCCTCCAAATCTTCAAGGTGAACACTACTGCTGCTAATTCCAGATCATGAGTCGGGTATCCCTTCTCATAGTCCTTCAGCTGGCGTGAAGCGTACGCAATGACCCTGTCGTGCTGCATTAGTACACAACCAAGGCCCTTGTGTGACGCATCACTGTATACTACAAAACCTCCAGTGTCGTCTGGTAATGCCAACACTGGTGCTTGGCTAAGTCTCTTCTTCAACTCCAAGAAACTCTCCTCGCACTTCTCTGTCCAGACGAACTTTACCGTCTTTCTAGTCAGATTGGGCAACGGTGATGCTATCTTCGAAAAATCCTGGATGAATCTCCGATAGTATCCCGCTAACCCTAGGAAACTCCTGATCTCCGTTGGCGTCTTTGGTTGCTCCCAGTTGATAATGGCTTCCACCTTTGCTGGGTCTACCGAAACACCATTACTGTCAATGACGTGTCCAAGAAACTGCACCCTCTGCAACCAAAATTTACACTTTGAAAACTTCGCGTATAGCTTCTCCCTTCTTAATGCCTCCAAGGCAATCCTTAGATGTTCAGCATGTTCTTCCTCTGACACTGAATACACCAAGATATCATCGATGAATACTACCACGAACTTGTCCAAATACTGCTTGAACACTCTGTTCATCATATCCATGAATGCCGCTGGTGCATTCGTCAGGCCAAATGACATAACCAGAAACTCGAAATGTCCATAACGAGTTCTGAATGCCTTCTTCGGAATATCCTCCCGTCTCACCCTTAGTTGATGATAGCCCGTCCTTAAATCGATCTTTGAAAAGTATTTCGCTCCCTTGAGTTGATCAAACAGATCGTCTATCCTGGGCAGTGGATACCTATTCTTAATCGTAACTTTATTCAACTCACGGTAGTCGATACAAAGCCTCATCGAGCCATCCTTCTTCTTTACGAACAGAACTGGCGCTCCCCATGGTGACACGCTCGGCCTGATATAACCCCTGTCTAACAGTTCCTGTAGTTGAACCATCAGTTCTTTCATCTCTACTGGTGCTATTCGGTAAGGCGCCTTAGATATCGCTGTCGTCCCGGGTACCAAGTCGATTGCAAATTCTATCTCTCTATCCAGCGGCAGTCCCGGAAGTTCATCTGGGAAGACATCAGCAAATTCCCTTACAACGGGTATCTGACTCAGTTCACCCTCGACCCGTCAAGTATCTACCACGTGAGCCAAATAACCTATACAACCCTTCTTAAGCAATCTCTTCGCTTGCATCATCGTCAGACAACAAGATTGTCTCGGCGATTTACTACCATAGAACACCACCTTCGACTTACCCGGAGTCTGCAGGTGTATGCACTTTTTCTTACAGTCAATGACCGCCCCGTGGATCGCTAACCAATCCATCCCAAGGATTACATCGAATTCTCCAAGACGAATCGGCAACAAGTCCACGTTAAGCTTAAACCCTCTCACATCAGCACAATAATTCTTATAAATGTAGTTCACGGGGATAATCTCTTTGTTCGCTACTTCTATATTCATCGGGTGTTCTAACAGTTCATTAGGTAAATTAAGTCTTTGAGCAAATTCATCAGAAACAAAAGAACATGAAGCTACCGAATCAAATAGCACATAGGCATATATGTTGTTGATTGGAATAATAAAGTAATATTCATTTATTAAACCCTTAAACAATTTGTTATGATTGTTTAATTAATGGGTTATTAAACTCTCTCTATTTTATTAACTCTATCTTCATTTAATTACTATTAAATAGTAATTAATTAATTATCTTTAGTTATTAATAATAGTAATTAATAACTAATTACAGTTACTTATTATTTAATTATTAATTAAATAATAATCGAATTATAAATTTTAATTGTCTCTAATTATTATTTAAGATTAGAAAAAAAATAATTAGTTAGGTTTATTCATTATCTAAAGTTAATCAAATAATAAATAATTAATTAGTGAGTAATATTTATCTTTAGTTATTATTTAATAATAAATAATAACTAATTAGGTTTATTTATTATTTAAAGTTAATCAAATAATAAATAATTAATTAGTGAGTAATAATTATCTTTAGTTATTATTTAATAATAAATAATAACTAATTAGGTTTATTTATTATTTAAAGTTAATCAAATAATAAATAATTAATTAGTGAGTAATAATTATCTTTAGTTATTATTTAATAATAAATAATAACTAATTAAGTTTATTTATGAGTTAAAGTTAATCGGATAATAAATAATTAATTAGTAAATATGAATTATCTTTAGGTATTATTTAATAATAAATAATAACTAATTAGATTTATTTATTTCTTAAGGTTAATTAAATAATAAATAATTAATTTACAATTCTTAATTATCCTTAATCATTATTTAATAACAATTAAACAATAGTTAATTAATATAATATATTCAGAAAACACAAGATTAAATGCGCAAATTTAATTTTTTTGTGCATTTACTAATTTTACAAAATTTAATAATATTATTTAAAGTATTTAAATTAATTAATATAAATCTGGATGGCAAATCAGTAAATAAGGCAAAAATCCAGACGGAGGGGCAATTTTGTAATTTCCCCGTCGGTGCCTCCCGCGCATTGCGCGCGTGCCTTCCTTGCCCGGCTTAAAACGGCGTCGTTTGGTGTGCGCCTGTTAACCAACTTAAGCCTGTCGCGCCATGCGCGGCTAGGCTGGTTCCGGTTTTGGCTTCCAGGCAGTTGGTTGCATTTTTTTTATTTTTTTTTCTTTCTTGCACACACCAATTGAGTTCTAATCACCATCAAACAAGTTTTATACTCCAAATAAATTCCCAAAAATTTATCCATGACTAAGAAAATATTTCTAATATTACAACAAAATATTTATGACTTAACTCAATATTTTTTTATCAATAAATTTTGTACTCCAATAAATCATTGTACACATGTTTTAGCCCATCAAACCACTAAAACTTGCTACAAATATTTTTAAACTTCAACATATTATTAATAAAACATACTAAACCATTATTTGTCATCACCTAGGTTTTAAAATCATGAGTTAAGCATTCTTTAAAAAAAATATATAGATCTAACAAAATAAAACATAGATCTAGCAAAATAAAACATAGATCTATACACACCTCATCCCTTTCATAATCATCAAACAACAATCAAAAATTTATCCCACACACAACTAGGGTTTTAAAAGAAATGAAGATCCATACCTTGGTTTTAAAATCATGAGTTAAACAATCTTTTAGAAAAATGTAGATCTAACAAAAATAAAAACTTAGATCCATGAATACTCCCTTTATACCACCAACCCCAATCAACACACTTAAAAGTTTCCAACAAAATAGTGTGTAGAAATCATAATATAATACTAGCAACAAGAAACTAGGGTTTGAAGGAATGGAGTTTATACCTAGCTTTAATGGCTATGCGAATGGAGATGGCGTAAACACTTCAAGGTCTTCTTCTTCCTCTCACAAGACTTGCTCTTGCTTCTCTCTTCAAAACTCTCTCAAGCTCACAAACTCTCTCTCTACTTGGTGAATAATAAGTGAGCCAACCCTTATTAACTTTGGTGAGGGGTCCTATTTATAGGAAAGTAGAGACCATGGGCAAAATAGTCATTAATCATGACTAGGCAAGGGCAATTTGGTCAATTCATCAATAGTAGGAAGTTTCCTAGCAACTTCCTCAAGGGTATTTTAGTCCTTTCCCAACCTCTTTCAAGGTTAAAATAGTCTTTACGCAAAATCTTAATTATCCATTAGTTATTACCCATTCTTCATTGGTTATTAGACATTGGTTATTATCTTGCCATCATTACATTGGTTAAACACAATGGTTATTATCCCGCCATCATTTCATTGGTTATTAACCACTTGGATATACAATGGTTATTGCCCTTACATAATTACCTTGGTTATTAACCACTCTTGGCCATTTTAGTCATTACCCACCAATTCCTACACTTGACTCACCTATGGTTATCTCTTAACCATAGTTATATCATACCTGCCAACACGAGTATAGACACATCTTATACATCTCCCACCAATTAACCCAAGCTGGTTTAAATAGAACACAACGTTAACTCATTGAATTAAATTAGATTTAATTAATAAGGACGTTCAAAATTCACGGGCATTACACTCTCCCTCTCTCTCTCTCTCTATCAGCTGATGGTTGCAAGAGAGAATTGGAAAATCATTTGGGAAAAGTGGAGGAGTGAATTAGGGAGAAGTGGAAGAAATGGGTTAGTGGCTCAAGGTGGCCAGATTTTCTATTGGCTAACAATTGTTTATTTGTTCCCACTTATTCAACATGCAATTCCACTCATTTGGCCTCTCCCTTACCATGTTACCCGAATACTCCCTCATCTAAACACCAAAATGCTGATTTTTGTGCCCATATCCCACATGGGTCAAGTCTTGGGTCATAGGTTGGGTCATGGGTTTGGGTCACCCTTAAAAATCACTTGGGCTTCTAATTTAATTCCCATTGGGCTCCCATAAATCCTACACTTGGATTATTATCTCATTGCCTAAATGGGTTGGCAATAATTAGGAAAAATCGAAGTCACCCGAGAAGACGTCTCTAGATGAATATTCCCCACGTGAATACTAACTCGTGAATAGAGATTTAACAATGCTACGCGAAATCAAATATTCACGTAAACAAAACTATAACATGTAAAATTTCATGCATTCACATAATCTAGGTTGCCACACAACCTTTAAACATACAACACAAAATGATATTAATAAAGTATAATATATCCGCTAATATTCAAAAATTCGAATTACAAGGTAAACCCAGAATTCTCGGTCGTTACACTCCACATTGTCATTCATCTAACTATGGAGGGCACTTTGGGGGGCAACGAACTGTAGCAAAAGTGCTTCAATCAGGTTTCTACTGGCCAACCTTGTTTAAGGACGCTCATTCCAATGTATTGCGATGCGATAATTGCCAAAGGGTAAGAACCATTTCAAGGAGGCATGAAATGCCGCTGCACAACATCCTTGAGGTCGAGTTATTTGATGTCTGGGGAATAGACTTCATGGGCTCATTTTCGTCCTCCTACAATAACCTGTACATTCTAGTCGTTGTGGACTATGTCTCCAAGTAGGTGGAACCTGTAGCTCTGCCTACTAATGATGCTAAGGTTGTGCTGAACTTTCTAAGAAAGAACATTTTTACTCAGTTTGGCACACCTCGGGCCATCATTAGTGATGAAGGCACGCACTTATGCAACAAGTACTTTGAAGCCCTTCTTGCAAAATATGGGGTTTCCCAAAAGATTGCCACTGCTTACCACCCGCAAACTAGTGGTTAAGCGGAGGTGTCTAATAGGGAGGTCAAGCGGATCTTGGAAAAGATAGTGAACCCTAACCGCAAGGACTGGTCCGAAAAGCTAGATGATGCATTATGGGCGTACCGCACTGCCTACAAAATGCCTATCAGAATGTCTCTGTATAGGCTTGTATATGGAAAGGCATGTCATCTCCCAGTCGAGTTGGAGCACAGTGCTTATTGGGCAATTCGAAAGCTAAACTTCAATATGGATGCCGCTGATGGAAAAAGGTTGCTACAACTGAATGAGTCAGACGAGTTCCGTCCAAGCGTATGAAAACGCTAAGTTATATAAGGAGAAAACAAAGCGGTGGCATGACAACAAGATTGTTGTGAAAGAATTCGAACTGGGGCAGAAAGTGCTCCTTTTTAACTCCAGTCTGAAGTTATTTCCAGGAAAATTAAAGTCCCGATGGTCAGGCCTTTCACAATAGCTAAGGTGTATCCTCATGGTGTAACTGAAGTGGAGGATCCTAACTCTGATATAACATTCAAGGTGAACGGTCAACATTTGAAGCATTATTGGGGGCGGCGAAGTCGACCGCCAAATGACTTCAATTACCCTTGGTGACCCAGTATGAACCGGGCAGATAGTCAAGCCGACGACTATAAAACAAGCGCTTGGTGGGGAGGCAACCCCACCCGAGTATCGATTTCTACCCTATCTAGCTTTCTGTTTCATTTTAATAGTTTTATTGTTTATGTTTTAAAGTTAGTGTAGCCACTAGTGGTGTTTGTGTTAGTTTAAGTCTGTTTTTCAGTTTTTAGAGAATTTAGATTGATTTCTGTAGTCTATAGTCTCGCATGTGTTTAAAGTTGCGGTTGTACAGTTGGCATGTTTTTAACCGTTATTGCATGTTTGCGAGTGTAAATAGTATTATAGTACAGTTTAATAATTAGGAAAATTTTGGGTCCATGTATATCTTGCATTTGTGCTATTGTAGATACATGGTTGTTTTGTGTTCGAATCCTTAGGGTCCATGAGCTCTATGATTTGGCATGCTTGTTTAGTTTAGAAATTTTTGGTGGGAATTGCTAACAGACATCCATTGTGATGATGGAGGAAAACTGCATATTTTTTGTGCCAAGCTGGGACTCACGCCGCAGCATGAGGCTAAAGCTCTAATCGTCACACTGCAGCACGAACATCGACCCTTCCCAAGCCAGGAGCCCACGCTGCAGCGGCGCTAAGTGAAAACTTACTAGAGAGTTACACTGCAGCGTGACCATTTTTGCCTCCAATCCACGCCGCAGCGAGCTGTTGTTTTGAGCATAAAATATTCACGCCGCAGCGTGAGTTTACAAAGCACTACTCACGCCATAGCGCCAATGCCGAATTTTTGTTTTTAAAAGACCCTGATTGCTCGGCATCCCACCCTACCAAACCAGCAGCACACTTGATAGCAGTCGTGCCCTATTCAACCAAGTCCCTAATCAAACACAAATCCTACCCTTATAGCAGCCGAAGAACCTAAGCCCTCACTCACCAAGTTCAGATTTTGGTGTGATTTTGGGTGTTCGTCACCACAATTTTCTACAATTTTCACCAAGTAAGTTTTTAATTTTTGTCTGAATTGTAGGGTTTGATTTCATTTTCTGTGGTTGTAAGAACTTGAGTGATTATTGCCGATTGATTTGTGTTTGGATTCCATCTTGGGCTGCTTAGAACTACTGTGACCAACAAGTTGGTGGGGTATTGAGTTCTTGTATAGGTAGTGTTGAGTTAGTTTTGGGCAACGCAGACCACCTGTTTGATAATTTGCCTGAGTAGCATCTTGGTTCAGTTTGGGCTCAATTTGGATTTTCAATAGATTGACCATTGAATTAGTTCTATATTGGCACTGATTGTGGCTGACATTGGGGTTGAATTCTACATTAACCACAGTGTGAGATTGTGACTTGTGATTAGCTTGCATCGGGGTACTTATGGCATTGTTTTTGGACATTTGATTTCACTTGGGTTAAGTTTTTGCTTGAATCTTGTCATGGCTCCAAAACGTCAACGCCTTAGCATAGGAAGTTCCTCTTCAGCGGCCCCACAATGGGACCAAACAAAGTTCTTCAGTCTTAAGGCTTGGAATTGATATAACAAATCCTTTGCTAAGAGAAACCTTGTGCCTGAGCGTGGGTTTAGGCCGGATCAGAATTTGGATGGGAAATTATCCGAGATGATTTTGAAAAAGAAGTGGGTCCACTTCACTAAGCCACCCGAATCTGCGGTAATTTCAGTTGTGTGGGAGTTTTCTGCCAACGCCAGTGCTGAGGGTCCAGCAGAGGTCACTGTCCGGTGCGTTATTATGTTGTTTTTGTTATCTTCTGCTTTAATGCTTTTCAGGTAGGAGATTTGGTCATTTGAGGCTAAACGGTACGAAAGGACCCCCAGACGGCCAAAGGCACGAAGCCCACGTTGCAGCACCATGGCAAGGCACAAGGCCCACACCGCAGCTCCAGCTCACAAGCCACTCACGCTGCAGCGTGACCATTCCTTCACGGACTGGCGCTACAGCGACCCCTTCTTGGCCAAGACACGGAGCCCATGTCGCAGCGCCAAGGGAAGGTGTAAGGCCCACGCTGCAGCGCAAGCTCCGGTACCCTGCCACCAGCCCTTCTTTAAATGACCTAGTTGTTGCTCATCTGGTAGACATCTTGCAACTTACAGAAAGAAGGAGGCAACCACACAAAGGAGAGGAGTTGAATCAAGAACACTTCCGAAAAGGAGTTTTCTTATTTTAAATCTTTCATTCATTTATGTAATTTTGATCATGTTGGACAGTATGATTGTGTTAATTAGTTCTATAGTTATGAACTAATTACATTTCTAGGATTGCAATGTAACCTAATGATTAACTTAATATGAATTGCTCTCATATTTATATAATAAATCATGTTCTGAATGGATTGTTGTATTTCATGCTCATGTATCAATTGCTTGAGATAGGAATTAATTTAGGTATTAATTGATATTGGAAAATTGATGTTATACATTTCCTTAAGTACACCAACACTTGTTATGACCATGGCCCAAGGGAATGAGTGCATAGAATTGCATGATAGTCTAGTTTATAGAATATGTTTATTTACCTTGTGTAACCATTGAGATTAATATTAATGACCCTTAGTCTAGTTATTTTCACCATAGGAATATTGTGATTTATCTAGCTAAGGGATATGCATTTGACTGTCGGAAGAGGCTTATGTGTACCTTGTGTTCTCAGTTGACCATTTTTGTGATTCGTTAGTTAAATGGAGAGTTAGGAATCTTAGGTAAGGCATTAGGGGAGTTGTAATCCTAGCTTGTCATCTCTATTATAACTAGCTTCCCTATTTCACTGCATTTACCTTATAATTTAAAGCGCACAACTCTTATTTAATTGTTTAGATAAGATCGTAGAGACCCATTTTAATACTTGAGCGATTATCTAGTACTTTGTCCTCGTGGGTTCGACACTCCACTTTATCTATACTACTTGTTAGACCGCGTATACTGACGCGAGTTTATCGGTTGCGAAATCGACCAACAACATGTCCATTCAATACATTTGCATATCGCAGGATGTCTTTTGGACTGTGTAATACACGAGGTACTTTTCAGAGATGCATGGTGAGTATATTTTCTGATCTTTCAAAAAATTCCATAGAGGTCTTTATGGATGATTTCACAATTTATGGTGATTCTTTGGATATATGCTTGGATAATTTGACTCGTGTGCTAGACAGATGCTTAGAGACTAATCTTGTTCTTAATTAGGAAAAATGCCATTTTATGGTAGAACAAGGTATAGTACTTGGTCATGTTGTGTCAGCTAAAGGATTAAAAGTTGATAAAGCTAAAATAGATGTTATTTCTGCTTTGCCTTACCCCGTAAGTGTACGGGAGATTCGTTCTTTCCTTGGACATGCAGGATTCTATCGCATGTTTTCAAAGACTTCTCAAAGATAACTCTGCCATTGTGTAAATTGCTGTAAACGGATGAGGAATTCTAGTTTTCTGAATAGTGCAAGGAGGCGTTTGACAAGTTGAAAAGCTTATTGACCTCTGCACCTGTGATTCAACCTCCAAATTGGAATTTGCCCTTTGAAATCATGTGTGATGCAAGCAATTATGCAGTGGGAGCTGTTTTAGGCCAAAAGATTAATAAAGTTGTCCATGCTATATATTATGCTTCGCGAACTCTAAACTCTGCTCAGATTAACTACTATACAACTAAGAAAGAACTTTTATCTGTTGCTTTTGATTTAGACAAGTTTAGATCTTATCTTCTTGGTACTTAAAGTAGTAGTTTATTCTGACCATGCTGCTCTCAGGTATTTACTGACTAAGAAGGACTCAAAACCCAGAATTATCAGATCGATTCTGCTGCTACAAGAATTTGACTTGGAGATCAAGGATAAGAAAAGAGCAGACAATTTGGTGGCAGATCACTTGAGTAGGTTGATGAGAGACGAGGAGATACTACCATTGCATGATTCCTTTCCAGATGAGCATCTGCTTTTTATTCATGAGAAATTGCCCTGGTATACTAACATTGTCAATTATTTAGCAAGTGCATATTTTCCAAGTGAATTCTCTAGATCACAAAAAGATAAACTTAAGAGTGATGCCAAATATTATATATGGGATGATCTATATCTATGAAAATTTTGTGTTAATCAGGTAGTTAGAAGGTGTGTGCCAAATAATGAATTCTTATCTATCTTAACCTTTTGTCACTCGTATGCTTGTGGAGGACACTTTGGACTAAAAAGGACTGCTCATAAGGTTTTAAAAAGTGATTTTTATTGGCCAACAATTTTTAAGGACTCCTATTTATTTTGTAAATCATGTGCGAATTGTCGAAAGACAGGTAATATATCATATAGGAATCAAATGCCACAAACTCCTATTTTAATTGTTGAGATCTTTGATGTTTGGGGTATTGATTTTATGGGACCATTTCCTACTTCTTATGGTAATGTTTACATTATTTTGGCTATTGATAATGTTTCCAAATGGGTGGAAGCTAAAGCTACCCGGACTGATGATTCTAAAGTTGTTACAGATTTTGTCAAATCTAACATATTTGTCAGGTTTGGAACTCCGAGGGCTATCATCAGTGATAGAGGAACTCATTTTTGTAATAGGATGTTAGCCACACTATTTAAGAAGTACAATGTGTTACACAAGGTTTCTGTATCCCATCATCCACAAAGCAATGGGCAGGCTGAGGTGTCCAACCATAAGGTTAAGTCCATTTTGGAGAAGGTAGTTAAGCCGAACAGAAAAGATTAGAGTCTGGGGTTGGAAGATGCATTGTGGGATTATAGAACAGCATACAAAACTCCCATTAGTGTGTCCCCATATAGGCTGTTGTTTGGGAAGCCATGTCATCTACCTGTGGAGTTAGAGCACAAGGCTTACTGGTCAATTAAGCAATGCAACATAGGCATGGTTGAAGCGGGAGTGCATAGGAAGTTATAATTGCAAGAGTTGGAAGAATTGCGGAATGATTTGTATGAAAGTTCTAAACTGTACAAGCCTAAGACAAAAGCTTTCCATGATAAGCAGATTTTGAGGAAGACTTTCACTATTGGACAAAAAGTTCTCATTTACAATTAAAGGCTAAAATTGTTTCCAGGTAAGCTGCGTTCTCATTGGGAAGGTCTATTTGTTATCTCTAATATTTTTCCTCATGGTGCTATAGATATTCAAAATCCCCATCTTCATTAGAAAACACTAGGATAAATATTGAACAATTCACTCTCTATGGGATCGATCCTTGCTTATTGCGATACTCATTCTTGTGTTAGTAGCGTAGAAGTAAGGTATTAATTTTGGAGTGTTAACGACAACTCCCAAATTTTGGCACCGTTGTCGGGGACAATTTTCAAGAACGGGGACAATTTCAAGGTGAATGGTCACCAGCTAAAACCATTTTACAAAGGCTATCATGTGGAGGATATTGAGGTGGTGGCTTTGGTAAATCCAGTTTATAAGGATTTAGAAAATCGACGTCGGGCTAACGACATTAAACAAATGTACTACTTGGGAGGCAACCCAAGATTTCAGATTTATTACCCCTTCTTATTAATTAGTTTCTTGTTATTTAGTTACTTCTTCTTTGCATAATTTTCTTACATTGGGGACAATGTAAGGTTTGAGTGTGGGGGAGAGGTTTAGGTTAGTATATTCTTAGTTTAAATTGCCTCAGAATTGCTTCAATAGTTTAAGTTTTCCTGAATTAAAAAAAAAACTGATTTTATTTGGCTAAGCTTTCGAAGGTTGTGGTTGTAGAGTGAAAATTGATGTTAGTTGATAGACTTTGTTTGATGCTTAATTGATTAAGGAATGATAATAACTGAGTCAGGATCCACAGTTAACTGATTTTGGTTGAATTTGTGTTGCATGAGTACTTGAATATGAGATACATGATGCCTGCTTGGCTGAATTATTTGTGGGATTTGACTATGTACACTGATTTCATGATTTAGAATGGTTAAGCTGTTATTTTGTTTCCAGGACCATTTTTAAAAAAATGTGTGAAAATCATGTGGTGGGTTGAGATAGAGCGTAAAACGCACTCTCCCATAAACACATGTAGTGAGATGGGGCATAAAATGCACTCACTTAAGAAAGAATGAGAAAGGTGGAATGGAGCATAAAATGCACTCACCTGGAAAAGAAAGTGAATTTGAGGGTTCTGGTAAAAAGAAAAAAAATGAATAGCAAGAAATATGTTCTAGTTATGAGTCAGTGTACACGGTTGTTGTTCCATGATAACCAAGATAGGTATTTATGTTTATCAGAGGAAGGTAACTTATGTGAATGCAATTTAATTTAAAGATGTTCAGTGGTGAATGACAAGGTTGTTGTTATGAATTGATTGATGAAGTGTTGATCAAATTTATGTTGATTAGTGTTGATATTCATGGATGAAAATTGATTTAAAACCTTTGAAAGTTTGGTTGAATAGAGTTCAGTTGATTTCAATATGACATTTGTTTTGGTTTACACGAGGACGTGTAAAGGCTAAGTATGGGGGAATTTGATAAGTGCATAATATTCATATATTTTGATTCCTTTATGTTTAGTTTTATTACATGTTTTATGTGTATATGAGTTTAATAAGGTATTTACTGATTTTAGGAGGAAATGGAGCTAAAAAGGGAAAAAGAGGGAAAAGGGATCAAATGGGCGCGCAAGGAGAAAAAGAGAAAACAGATAGGGATTCTGGGTCGCGGCGCTTGAGACTTTTGCGCGGGTGCGTGGGCGCTTGGTTGTGCGGCAGATTTCTCCCAGCGTTGTTATTTTTGAGAATTTTTAATGTAACTTGGAATATTATTTCTTAGAGACTTATGACTTTGACTTACGAGTATAAATAGATGGTATTAGTCAAAGTGGGGGACCTCCTCTTCATCTTCTACATTCAATTACAAACCCTAGTTTTGGAGATTGAAGGCATGTCACGCTAAGCACTTTATTTCAGTTCTAAGGGATATTGAACCTTCTTTATAATTAATGGTTTGATCAAGTTTACTTTATTTATTCCTTCGTGCATGAGATTTATTCTGTTAATCTATTTTAATTGATTGTATGTTATTCTATCTGATTGATTTGATATGGCCAGTTAGATTAATCTGATTGATTTCATCTGCTAGATTAAGGTATAATATTAAGCAAACGATATTATATCTAATCATAAGTAGCAATTAATAATACATGATTGTGGACAAGCTTTTGAGAATTATTAAGATTATTAGAAGGCAAGTTAAATAATCCCTGATTGTGTGATTGCTGCTTGAAATAACTTAATTTTCTAATTCTTCATGTTGCTGTTATATTAAATCTAAACTGATAGTTCTAGGTTGTATGATAGTTATGATCTACTAAAGCGATTGTTTCTTTAGATTTATAATTAAGGAGAATTTCGGATAATTAGCGATTGCGGTTATCTAGGGTTATTAATTTCATTGAAGGATAAATATTGTATAACTTGATTACTCTGATGATTGTAAAAAGGTGATACTGAAATGAAGAACTGAAGTCTTTAATTCATTGATTACTCTTATTAATTATTTACAATTGCTTTAGTTTAGTTAATCAACTCAAAATCCCCATCTTCATTAGAAAACACTAGGATAAATATTGAATAATTCACTCTTTGTGGGATCGATCCTTACTTATTGTTATACTCATTCTTGTGTTAGTAGAGTAGAAGTAAGGTATTAATTTTGGAGTGTTAACAACAGCTCCCGACCCCCACCTTGAGCACCCCGACCGAACCCTTTCACCTTCCCCGTGCAATCTCTTGCCCTTGGTAAGTGTCGACGCCGGGTTTTTCGCTTCTCGTGTCCTTTTAGTCTTTTCCAATTTTAGCCTTTTGGTTTAGATGATTTTTGGAAAAGGTCGGCATTGATGTCGACGGGGTTTTGAAAGATCGTTTTTTATGATGAGCCATTTAACCAGAGTCGCCAGTTGGTATATTTGAAATGGATGTACCAACTCATCCGAGTTTTCGTTTTTTATGAATCGCTGGCTCATGTGTGACTCCGAATTAATTGGTCTGCGAATCGAGATTCATAGAGTTCGGGGGCTTGCTTAAGTGAGGGGAAGGTGTTAGGCACCCCTCGACTTCCGTGAAACACGGTTACCGCAATCTTGATGCTTTTCCTATCCTTTAATTCATAAAACGTATATGCGTGCGTGTGTGTGTGTGCCTAAGTGAATGTTGTGGTGAGTTTGTATGAAAGAATCATTTGGATTTTTAGGGAAAATCATGCTTTAATTTGATAACGCTTCGGAATGTCTTTTCGGTATGTACGAGAAAGCTTTATGAGAAAAGTTTGATTTTAATTGTCCGAAACTATGAGATTTTTCATTATGTGTCGTTTTGGCAAAACGAGAATTTTAAACCTTTGTCAAAATAGGAATCGAGATCTATACGTTGCTTTCGTAACTCAAATGATAGGCAACTTCTAGGATCTCTTTCACCCTATGCACAAAGATTTAATAAAACGTTACTTATTTTATAAAATCGTTTTTTGTGTGATGTTTTGGAAACGATTTCCTTTTGGCCTTCTCGTTTACATAGAAATCAACATTTCATTAGCACTTCTCATTTTTAAGCCTCGTGATGCTAACAACCTAGTTTGATTGATTTTATGAAGGTCTTCATTGTTTAGCTTCGAAATCAATTTCGTGTCGTAAATCGAATCAAGCATAAAATGCATTGGGGTTATTCATGGGCATGTAAACCATCCAAATAACCCCAACACCCACAATCACACACTTCATTATTACGGGGCCTTAAACCCGATTCCGCCTTGGCGTCGTTTTAAGGCCCAATATTACATATTTACAAAGAGACTACATCCTACCCGCTACATACATCAAGATACGTCCATCATCGGATTTGGACCACGGGGTCGCTTTCCTAGGCTCACAACCAAATTTCCACACACCCACAATCGGATTTTACAAGAAATAACCAATACGGATAATCTACCAATACCAAGACATCCCAAAATAGAGATCTAAAAGAACCTTGTCAATATAACACCAAAAAAACAAACAAACAAGAGATCAATAAATAAATATCATCGGGTTATTAGGAAGAATTTTGTTCCAAATGGAACCCTCACTAACACTCCCTAATTTATTATTCCATAATCATATGAAAATTTCATTTGATTTGACCAAAAGATATGATAGAAATTGTAAAATTGAGGAGATTTTCACCTTGCAAATGAGATCAAAATGGATCTAGATTTGTGTATTTGAATAGAAGAAAAAGTCTTATGTGATACAATCAAATCACAAAAATATTATTCCTCTCTTTTTTTCTTACTTTCTCTCCTATTTGATTGCAAAATCTATGCTAATTCTTCCTCTTTTTCTCTATTTCCTGCTGCTGTTTCCTTGCTGATTCTCTTCTTCTCCAAAAATTCTCGACCTCCCTGTATGCTGAGAAGAAATGGTTGATATAGGCTGGCCAAAGCCAGCCGCAGATACATCTGCGGCTGGCCGCAGATGGATCTGCGACTGGCTGGCGCCCACACCCCACTCAGCACACCTTCCACTTTGATTATTTAATTCTCCTCGGTTCTCGCACCGTACCTCGATTCTCGCGTCGCGCCGTCAGTTTTATCCGAAAGGCTTGTATTTTGCAGTCCGGAAATTATTGCGGGACGTGACACATCATTCGGCATGCTCATTTCGGACGGCTTTGATCGCAAGTCGTCGTGGTGGCTCTAAGTGTTCGCACTTATGTTCACCCTCCGTCTCGCAGGCCGGTCCAATGGACGAATTTGCCCTCCTGTCATGGTCAGTATAGAAAAATGCAAAATTTGGGTGTCTACAGCTGCCCCTCTTTATCATGTTTATGGAATGATAAATGAAATGAACAGGATAAAGAATAGACACTCGATGCATGAATGACAATTCGTAAGAATGACAGTACATATATGATGCCATACATATAGCTTATGATGCGATATAAGATGTAATGCATGCAAGACATTCGTAAGAGTGTCAATGTATTAACCCCTTGACCGTGTTTGTTAGTCCTTGGGTTCACTCTTTCAATCTATCGTCTTGTTCGGGGCCGGGTATCGTCGCCGGTCACCCATCGCGTAACCCCCGGTTACCGTCGCCGGTTGGTTGTCTGTCGGAGCCGGTTATCGTCGCCGGACATCCATCTCGTGATCGCCGGTTATCGTCGCCGGTCGATCGTCATGTCGGGGCCGGGTATCGTCGCCGGTCACCCATCTCGTAACCCCCGGTTATCGTCGCCGGTTGATTATCTTGTCGGAGCCGGTTATCGTCGCCGGTCATCCATCTCGTGATCGCCGGTTATCGTCGCCGGTCGATCGTCATGTCGGGGCCGGGTATCGTCGCCGGTCACCCATCACGTAACCCCCGGTTATCGTCGCCGGTTGGTTATCTGTCGGAGCCGGTTATCGTCGCCGGACATCCATCTCATGATCGCCGGTTATCGTCGCTGGTCGATCGTCTCGTCGGGGCCGGATATCGTCGTCGGTCTCCCATCTCGTAATCCCCGGTTATCGTCGCCGGTTGGTTATCTTGTCGGAGCCGGTTATCGTCGCCGGGCATCCATCTCGTGATCGCCGGTTATCGTCGCCGGTCGATCGTCATGTCGGGGCCGGGTATCGTCGCCGGTCTCCCATCTCGTAACCCCCGGTTATCGTCGCCGGTTGGTTATCTTGTCGGAGCCGGTTATCGTCGCCGGTCATCCATCTCGTGATCGCCGGTTATCGTCGCCGGTCGATCGTCTCGTCGGGGCCGGATATCGTCGCCGGTCTCCCATCTCGTAACCCCCGGTTATCGTCGCCGGTTGATTATCTTGTCGGAGCCGGTTATCGTCGCCGGTCATCCATCTCGTGATCGCCGGTTATCGTCGCCGGTCGATCGTCATGTCGGGGCCGGGTATCGTCGCCGGTCACCCATCTCGTAAACTTTTCACTTCCACACGTCAAATGGCTGCAAGGGAGCAAGGTGGGACCCACCAGGGCCAGCCGCAGATGGATCTGCGGCCAGCCGCAGATGGATCTGCGGCCAGCCGCAGATACATCTGCGGCCATGATCGGGCCTTAAATCCAACGCGGCTCCTCCAGATCTGTCACTTTCAACTTGTAATCCAAAGAGATTCTCTCGATTTTTCTTGTTCGCGAGGGCTTTTTTGACGATTTTTTCAACTTTCCTGCAAAAACTGTTCCAATAGGATCGATCTACGCGCTACAGGTAACACTTTGACCGGTCACTTTTCAATTTCGTCAATGTTTTGCTATACATTTGATTATTTGCATGTTTAGAGATAAAATGTATGCTTTACAATGTCATGTAATGTACCATCATATATACATGCTATGTATCAACTATGTGAATCCTATTTTATGTTCATGAGGCGGTCCCACATATTGTTATTCCTTTTTTGCAATAAAATCATGCATTACATGCTGTAATTACATATATGAATGCAATTTAAATCTGTTTGAGGCTTTGATTGATGGAAAACACGTTTGGCTTATGCCTGGGATGTTCAATTTACAAACGGAACTCTGCCGTTTTTTTTTTTTTTTTTTTTTTTTTTTTTCATGCATCATGTTGCATTAATCATATGATGAGGCTAGAAATTTAGAATGTTCATTACATAATTTTAAAAGGAAAACTTACCTTCTTTCTCGCCCGTTCTATTCCAGCTATGGATCGTGATGCGCCCAGTAGCTCCTCCGCCTCTCGGACTTCGGGTGTTCGCCGTCGTAGGGCTGCACCTGCCCCTATTCCCCCTCGTACCCGTCAGGCTCGTCGCTTGACGGAGGCTGTCATTCGTCTTGGTCATCCGGACGTTGAGGAGGCTGTCCCTCCGGAGGTCGCGACAGAGGGGCCATCCTCCAGCACACCGGCTCCATCTACTCATCAGGCTCCTCCTGGCGCCTCTGTGCAGATACCCGATCTTTTGGGTCGGGATCTCAGTCGTCACCCCTCAGCATCTCTCGTGGCTAACGAGGTATATTTCAGCTCTATTCTGATTTCACTCTCAATTTCTCCATTCTCCTTTTATCCGGATTGACCCCTTGGTGATTTTCACAGGTGCCTGAGTTTACCCAGCCGAGGGGTAACTGGTTCAACATCTACTCCCTTTACGCGGCCCTGCACAGTGATTATCGGGCGATGGTGGACTCTTGGGGCTTTCGACATTTCTTCACTATCATCCCCCGCCAGTGCCCCTGGGGTTACATGAGGGCTTTATCCGAGCGATGGTTCCACCATACGCAGTCTCTCCATCTTCTTGACTGTGAGGTCGTGCTGACTCCCTGGGATTGGAGGTACATTACGGGCATAGAGTTCACCGGGTCCCGTGTCCCCCTGGATCTTGATATCACTCCAGTGGAGGTCCGAGCTTTATTGGGCTTCGGTGCTGAGGATCGGGTCTTTAAGGCCCGCAGTATCCGATCTGGTGCCTTGGCTGTCGATGCAGTCGGGGGTCTGTACGCACTGCCCATTCCCGCGGATCAGGGCACCAGGGACATTCTGCTACGACGCCTGTTCCTGACCATCATGAGGGGTTGTTTTCTGGGGAACAACTCCTCTACCATTCATTTCAGCGTCGTAGGAGCGGTCAGAGACGTGGACCGCATCGGTGACTATGACTGGGGGTCATTCACCTTTGCCTACTTCCTCCACGGCATGCGCCTACGCTCGGAGGGACAGACTGATGCCTGGCTCGGCTTCTACCACTTTCTGTTGGTGAGTCCCCCTCCTCCTCTCTCTTACTGTATTTCTTTTCCTTTCATCTCTTTTCTGTATTTGATAGTGACTCATGCCTTGCCTTGTTTCTATTCACAGTTCTGGGCTTACGAGCGGCTGCCATGTCTGAGGCCTATCACTACTCTGGGCCCGGACACGTATCCTCGGGGTCGGCGATGGCATCACAGTACTCTCGAGGAGGTCCCCGTGTCTGGCAGTTTTGCACACTGTCGCATCCAGCTGGAGCTGATCACGGCTGCAGAGGTCGTCTGGATTCCCTACCTCTCCGATCATCTGACTGTGGGGTTTGCTGACGGGCATCCTTCCGGCCCGGAGTTCGAGCTTTCCACCCGCCGCCTCACTTTGCAGAGTGTTGGAGGCTGGGTGATGTATCTGGGAGAGCGCGCATTCAGATGCGTCACTGGAGAGATCCGCATCCCGCACTCCCTTTCTTTCACTACTTTCTGGCCGCTGGATTCTCAGCCCTCGGAGATCATGCTCGCCGGGGAGGATGGTCGGATTCTTTCCACGGGTCCCACTACGAGTGATGCATTCCGTACATGGTGGGTGCCCCGCACCATCGGTCCTCAGACTCGGGCCACTTTCTTTCTTGGAGATATGGTTCCAGGCTCGGTGACGATGACCGATTGGGCTGCCTGTGTTCGGACCCATACCCATGCTGAGCAGATCGCCTCATTGACCCGTCAGGTAGATCAGTTGTCGCTGTTTATTCGGGGGTTGGGCCGGACCCCAGAGGAGGCTTACACCTACGATCCTGACGGTGCAGGTTATGATGCAGGCCCGAGTTCATCTGATGCCACAGCGCATCCCTACATCCCTGATATGAACTTTGGTCCTCCGAGCTCGACGACTCCAGGGGATCAGTTCGAGGATCCTGCTTTCATAGATGATACTGATTTTATTTAGACCAGGATAGGATAGGGCCTTTTGTATCGGCACCTGCTTAGATTTCTTTTTCATTTATGCACTATGTACTGAACTCATTTATTTATTTATGCACAATTTTCTTTTTTATTTTATGGAATTCACCTGTTTTATTATTAACTGTATGATGCATGCTTTTTATTTATGGGTAGAGAATGACCCCTGTACAGTCTTTTTTGATACTATTTTTTCACAGATGTCGTCCTCGGATGCCGTGGTTCGTTTGGATTCCATTCCTCCCACAGGGTTGATTGGCAGCCTCTTCCGCTGGTTGGACAGTCTACTGCCAGCAGATAGGGTTATCGTAGATGGTCTTTTGGGACATTCTTGGTCCTTATTAACCTTCCGGGTGCCAGCGGGCTTTGTGGATGGTCTTTTGAGCTGTTGGGCCCCTGCCCGTCAGGTGTTTAGGTTTGGGACAGTAGAGCTGACCCCCACCCTTGAGGAGTATGCTCGCTTCACCGGCTTGCCGTTGGATGGTCCCTGTGCTAGGGTTACCGTTGGTTCCATGCGCCGTCAATTCTTGACTTTTACCGGTTTGCGGAGGGCTGTCTTATTACCGGTAATCACATCAGACCATATGGTTCCTCTTCAATTCTTGATTGACCGATTTGGCTCACCTGACAGTTTCCGTCCTTTCCTCGGTGATTTTTCCGTGTCCGAGGAGCGCTGGGATGCCTTGAGAGTGGGCGTTCTGATGGCCTGTGTCATCTCAGTTTTGTATTTGCCTGCAGGATCCGATCACTTGGACATGCGGATTGTTGCGGCCATTAGGGCCCTTCAGGAGGATCACACCATTCTCCCCATGATATTGGCGGACACCTATATGTCGGCCACATATTGCCAGTCCTTCCGAGGAAGATTCTTCAGAGGGAGCTCGACTTTGCTGTATGTGTGGTTCATGAGTCATCTTAGTCCCATCGGCCACTTCCGCTGCCAAGGGTTTTGCTTCAGTCACAACATAGCCGCGCAGTTTTCGTTTCGTCCCGTGAGTTGTACTGATGTGGCCTCCTGGACATCATTTTTGTCTATCATTGAGGACCCCTTTCATCTATTGGTTTATTCGGGCTATTGCTCCTTCATGAGCTTCTTGACTCATGTGCCTGGCATGGATTTCATCCCCATTGCTGGTTTGAGGGGCGTGACGACCTATCATCCCCTGGCGGTTATGGGGCAGTTTGATCAAACACAGGATTTACATCCCTTCGCGGGTGCAACCGCATACCGATTCCTTATATCATCCTGTACAGAGAGGGATCTACTGCAGGTATACGAGCTTTGGGATTGCAGGATCTTTGCCGAATATAGTGAAAGCTGTCACATCCAGACATTTGCCTACGTACAGTGGTTGCGTGGAGACCTGGATTCAGCTAGTTTGAGTCGGATTGGGGCCTTTGATGACTCTGGAGTGATCTTCACAGAAAATACCACAGACCATTCCATTTCAGCCGATTCTGCCCCGAGTCGGGTCGCTGAGGATTCCCGACTCCGCCTGGCCCTGATTACTACTGAAGCCGAGAGGGATGCCGCCCTTGCCGAGAGAGATGAGGCCATTCGGGCTAGAGATGCTGCCATTGCCGATAGAGAGGCCATTGTATTTCAGACCAGGGCAGTGGTAGATGCTCATTTTGGGACTGTCAGCCGAGCTACTGCTTTACTGGATCGTATTGATATGATGGGGCAGCAGATTGCAGGAGATGCTGATGCTTCAGATCTATCCACCACCCTGTCCATCCTGCTTCGGCTAGTTTCAGATTTGTAGATTATTTTATTTCCTGCATAGACTATGTTGGTTTCATCAGTTATTGAAAGAGAAATCTTGTAATAAAACGACTTATATATATAGACATGCATTTAAATTTAGTCATTTTCCCCTTTTGTCGTATCATTGCCATCCATTGGATCATCATTTTATCCAACTGACCATGATTTTGACATTTCGCCTTCTTTCTTTCCTCAAGACCTGATGGAGATTTGACAGATATTGCCGCACACCTTTGATTTCGTCGGATTGAATCTCAGATTTTGGATAACTGTTTGGGTTGGATCAGGGTATGTATTCTGGGATGAAACTGGTTAGGCAGTTGGTTTCGGGAAGGTTTTGAGGGTGTAGGAAGGTTTTATCTGGCTATCGAAAATTGGTTTTGGTTTGGGAAAGGATTATTTTTTTTAAAGGATCGGACCGCGCCATGATGGCTGCCTACGTACCCCCACAAGTTGGAAGATCAGGTCCTACGTAGTTCGCTGTCAGGGGAAAAAGGAACTGATGATTTAAGCGTAGAACCGCTTCACCGAGTCAGAATTTATGGGTTGTGGAAATACCTCACCATCCATTTCTTGCAATATGAGGGCCCCTCCGGATAGTACTTTCTTGATCACAAATGGCCCTTCCCAGTTCGGGGCAAACTTCCCCTTGGCCTCGTCTTGACAAGGCATGATTCTTTTCAACACCAAATCGTTTTCCTTGAACTTCCGAAGTCTTATCTTTTTATCGTACGATCGAGAGATCCTCTGTTGATATAGCTGACCATGCCAAATGGCAGCCACCCTCCTTTCATCAATCAGGGCCAATTGGTCATATCGACTTTGCATCCAATCTTCTTCGCTTATCTGAGCGTCGATCACTATTCTGAGGGACGCCATCTCAACCTCGACTGGTAGAACAGCCTCCATTCCATACACCAAAGCGTAAGGGGTTGCCCCTGTAGAAGTACGCGTTGATGTTCGGTATGCCAGCAAGGTGAGGGGTAACAGATCTGGCCATCCCCGATGATTAGCAGACATTTTTGCCATGATCTTCTTGATGTTCTTATTGGCCGCCTCCACTGCCCCATTCATTTTGGGACGGTAAATGACGGAATTGAGATGCTTAATCTTGAAACTGGTCACACAGTCCTTTCATGAGGGCGTTGTTTAAATTCTTGGCATTGTCGGAGACTACAACCTCAGGTTGCCCATATCGGCAAATGACATTATTCCTGATGAAGCTGACGATGACCTCCTGAGTGACTTTGGGGAAAGAGGCTGCTTCTACCCATTTGGTGAAATAATCGATCATGACGAAGATGAATCGGTGCCCGTTGCTTGCTTTGGGCTCTATTGGTCCGATTACATCCATTCCCCACATTGAAAATGGCCAGGGGGAGGTCATACAGTGCAGTTCATTTGGAGGTGTATGGATCACATTACCGTGCGCCTGGCATTGATAACACCGTTTGACATGATCATCGCAATCGGCTTTCAGCGTTAACCAATAATGCCCTGTCCTCAAGATCTTTTTGGCCAACATCGGTCCACTCATATGTGGCCCACACACCCCGCCATGGATTTCATTCATAATCCTTTGGGATTGCGTTTCGTCTACGCATTGCAACAGTCCCAACCCGGCATCCCTTTTGTAAAGTGAATCGCCACTCAGGTAAAACTTCATCGCCATCTTTTGAATTCTCATCCTTTCAGTCCGATTTGCCTGATCGGGAAGGGATCTGTCTCTCAGATATTCCCTTATGTAGTGATACCAGGGTTGCCTCGTCAACACCACCTCATTTGATAACACTGCCACATTTTCCTCATATGCCGGGGCATTCTGTACGGTGATCTCAATCTGTGGACTGTCCCTACTCTTGATCACGTGGATTAAGGAAGCCAAAGTCGCCAGTGCATCGGCAAAATCATTTCGTCCCCGAGGAATATGGCGGAAGGCGATATCTTCGAACTCTTGCATAAGCTGGGTGACACAACGATGGTATGGAAGTAACCGAAGCTCCTTAGTGTTGTATACCCCGATTGTTTGTCTGATTACCAACTCTGAATCCCCGAACACCGCTAGTCTTTTTACTCCCATGTCACGGGCCAATCGGAGTCCCAAGATACACCCCTCGTATTCAGCGGTGTTGTTCGAATTGCTGAAACGAAGCTTGGTGGCCACGGGATATTGTTCTCCGGTGATAGAGACTAGGACCGCTCCGGCTCCTGCCCCCTCGGCATTCATGGCACCATCAAAATACAGCTTCCAGAATTGTCCCTCGTCATCACATTTTTCGCGCGATACCCAGAATATATCCTCGCCCGGGAGAGGGGTTTCTAACGGCTCCATCCCTCCCGTTGGGGCTTCTGCCAACTGATCTGCAATTCCCTGCCCTTTCATGGCCTTCTTGGTTACGTACACCATGTCAAACTGTTGTAAAATTAACTGCCATCTGGATAATCGACAATTCAGCATGGGTCTTTCAAAAATATATTTCAAGGGATCCATTCTTGATATCAGGTACGTTGTATGCCCATGGAGGTAGTGCTGTAATCTCCCTGCCGCCCAGGCCAGAGCACAACAAGTCTTCTCGATGGGAGTGTAATTCTGCTCACATTGGCTAAATCTTTTGCTGAGGTAATAGATGGCCTGCTCCTTACCCGCCTCATTTTTCTGTCCCAGCATGCATCCCATCGCAATGGCATTGACCGATATGTACATAAACAGAGGGATCCCATCCTTCGGGGGGGGTACCAGCACTGGTGCCTCAGTCAATTGCTTTTAATGGTCTGAAACGCCTTTTGACATTGCTCATTCCATTCTTGGGACACCCCTTTTCTTAACAGTCTAAAAATCGGCTCACATGTGGTCGTCAAGTGGGATATAAAACGGCTGATAAAGTTTATCCTCCCGAGGAATCCTCTTATCTCCTTTTCTGTGTGAGGTGCCGGCATATCCACAATGGCCTTAATCTTTGCTGGGTCCAACTCAATGCCCCGATTACTAACCAGGAAACCCAAGAGCTTACCCGACTGTACTCCGAAAGCGCACTTGGCTGGATTGAGCTTCAAATTATATTTTCTGAGCCGATCGAATAGCTTTTTGAGATGAATTATATGATCGGATTCTACCTTCGATTTTACAATAATGTCGTCCACGTAGACCTCTATCTCCTTGTGCATCATATCGTGGAATAAGGCCATCATGGCTCTCTGATAAGTAGCCCCCGCGTTTGTGAGGCCAAAAGCCAGTCGTCTATAGCAGAAAGTGCCCCAAGGGGTGATGAATGCGGTCTTTTCCCGATCTTCCTCCGCCACCATTATCTGATGATATCCCGCGAAGCAATCCACAAAAGAATACATTTCGTACTGGGCTGTGTTATCTACCAGGATGTGTATGAAAGGCACCGGGAAGTTATCCTTGAGACTGGCCTTGTTTAGATCTCTGTAGTCTACGCATACCCTCACCTTTCCTCCCGGTTTAGCCACTGGGACCACATTGGATAGCCATTCCGGGTAAGTGGACACCATAATGATTCCCGCCCTGAACTGTTTGATGATCTCTTCCTTCACCTTTAAACTCCACTCAGGTTTCAACTTTCTTAGTTTCTGCTTGACAGGCCTGAAACCCTCCTTGATGGGTAACCGGTGCACCACAATGTCGGTGGACAATCCGATCATATCCTCGTGCGACCAGGCAAAGACATCCTCATATTGTCTTAGTAACTCAATTATTTCTGCCTTTTGGCTGGGGTTAAGGTCTGTCCCTATCTTGAGTTCTTTTGGATGGTCAGGGGTCCCGATATCTATAGTGATGGTTTGGTCCAAATTGGGTTTGGGTTTATCCTCGACCCATCCTTTGATCTCATCAGGTGCGTCGTCGTAATCTGTCTCGTCTTGTTCAATGCCCATTAAATCGAAATCCAGCTCAATGTCAAAATCATAATCATCATTCAAATTTGAAAGACCATTTGTTAGGCAAGGATTATTCAAATTGGTACACCTGACATGAAACAAAATACTTGTCATATATAAATCATTTTTTCACGATGATCGCATTTTCAAATAACAAGAAGAAACGACATAATGATGCAGAATTAAAAACAACAACAAAAATAAACTTCTTCATTCCCCCATCATCTGGGGTCAATCACCCTGACGTCGAGTTTTACCCCTGTTTGGATATCACGGGTTTCTGGGTCCAATTGTCGATGGTCAAGTCAGCTGGAATGCGCTGGATAAAGGAGGGCCTCACATCGGACACCTCCCCGATGATTACGGATACGTCGCCTGAATCCTTCTCCATATCTTTTCCAGGAATAATCAGCCCTGCCCAATCGATGACAGGCACAACTTGTTGGGCTCCCGGTGGCGCGATAACATTCGTCCCCTCCTTACTGCTTGTTGATTGTCCGGGGATGTAGCATTTGGTTTCAAACTCCTTTGCGACCTCCTGCAGGAAACTTTCCCTCCGGGCCGACTCACTATGTGTGGGGGTTAATTCTTCATTCCCTGCCCCAATCACAGGTCCGCTGATCCCCTGCTCATTGTCGGCTCTGGTCGCTGGACTGCCAACTAGTTAGAATCGGAGAGTCGCACCCTGACGGTGTCCTCGTACTGCGCCCACATGGTATCCCAATCCTGCTTTGCCTATCTGTTGTGGTAGGTGGATGGGCTCGGTGATTCCCTGACTGCTTCTCCCTAGTCCCTGTCCAGGTTGGAAGTTCATTTTAATCATTTCCCTTGCCACAAAGGTGAGTTCCGGAGAGACCCTTGGTTTCACAGCTGGAGCTCCCAGGCATCTATAATGGGGAGTGCTAATCTCTAGTGCTTGAAAGCTGGCAGGCGCCGCTGACTCATCCACATTGATTACTGGTAGGCCACTCCTGGGAGGAGAAGGGTCATCACATTCGGCCGAGATTGTTACCAGATTCCCATCGATGATCAACTTGATTTGTTGGTGGAGCGTGGAAGGAACTGCCCCGGCCATGTGTATCCACGGCCTCCCTAACAGCAGGTTGTAGCTTGCCGTAATATCTAGGACTTGGAAGGATATATTAAAAGTACAGGGCCCTATCTCCACTGGCAATTCTATCTCTCCGATGGTATCCCTCCGGGATCCGTCAAAAGCCCGAACCACCACATGACTGGCTCGGAGGCGCTTGGGACTGATGTTCATTTTCTTCAGCGTGCTGAGAGGACATATATTCAATGCCGATCCCCCGTCGATCAGCACCCCATTCATGACATATCCTGAGGAGATTACCGCGATGTGTAGCGGTTTTCGGTGCCCCCTTCCCTCTTTGGGAATGTCCTCATCCGTAAAGGATATTGCATCGGTTTCTAATAAGTGGCCTACCAGCCGGCCGAAACCCTCCTCACTAATTTCCTTGGGCACAAATGCCTCCTCCAGAACCTTCATCAGGGCTTTGCAATGCTCACTGGATGACAACACCAAGTCCATGACTGATGTTAGGGTTGATTCCTCATTTAAAATCTGGATCCCCCTCATTTCTGGGTGATCCATCCTTTTCAAAAAACTCTATGGCCCTTTCCTCGGAAACCTCTTCATTTTTTCTCTTTTGGCTCTCAAGGACTCGCCCGGGCAGATACAAGGGGTTCCCCTTGGTCGTCACGGAAGCACAACTGACCGCTTCCTCTGGCATTCCCCCATAATTCCAGGGTACAGTCTTCAGACTACTGATAGGGAGTTGCGGCCTTGCTGCAAGGATGATGGGCCTCGGGGCTGTCAGCTTGACAGGTCCCTCTATGTTACTCGTACTTACCCCTATCAACCTGATGGGCGCTACCCGTGCATCCCCATGATCATGTATCACGTTGATCATCTCCTCAATTTTCTGCACATAGTTCAACCTTGGCGGCTCCCCCGCCTCACTTGCCTCCGTCGCATTGACTCCCCCTCCATCATGTCTTGGCAGGGGATTTGCTTTAACATTCGGGGAGTCCGGTTGTTCCACCACAATTTCCCCGCTGTCTATCATGTTTTGGATTCGATGCTTCAACGTCCAGCAATCTTGTGTATCATGGCCAGGGGAACTGGAGTGGTATGCACATCGTTTGCTCGGGTCAAACCTTCTACCCTTTGGGTCACTTGGTTGGTGCCAGACCAACTATTTTCTTTTGGGCTACTAATACCGCTAGTACCCGTTCAAGCGGCTCCCCGAGCGGGGTGAATACTCGATTCTGCGAGGCCTCATATCTTCTTCGCCCCTCTGCCCTTTGATCTGTGAAATTTGGCTGTCGGGATGGCCCTCCCCTCTGTACCTGTACCGGAAGATGGCTTTCTGCTTTACTGGACGACCCTTGTAGGATGAGGGAGACATCCTCTTCCTTCCTCTTTTGGACTCTCCGGGAAGTGCTGCCATAGTTTCCATTCTGTATTTGCTCGGCAGCCGTTTCTAAAAGCAGTAAGATCCCGGATTTTACCCGATTTCAACCCCATGTCAACCATCTCTCCATGTTTTAATCATTTCCGCAAAAGGTCTTCCAATCCCCGAGATGACCCTCTCATAATACGGTGCCTCCTGAATGTCTACAAAGGTCATTACCATCTCTGATTCGCTCATCGGGGGGGTTACCTGTGCGGCCATGCCCCTCCATCTTTGCGCATATTCCCTGAAGGATTCCCTAGGCTGTTTTTTAACCTTTGTCATTTGGTACCTGTCAAGAGCCATCTGGGCCTGAAAGCTGTATTGGGTTAAGAAGGTATGGGCCAATTCCTCCCAGTTGTGGATTCGGGCGTTGTCGAGGCGGGCATACCAGATTCTTGCCTCCCCTGTTAAGCTTTTCTGGAATAGTTACATTCTTAACCCCTCGTCTTCGGCATAAGACCCGAGTTCTCCAATGTATATTTTCAAGTGTGTATAGGGGTCTCCCTTTCCATTGTACTTTTCAAACTCGGGAACTTTGAACTTTTCTGGATATCTGGCTCCGGGGAAAACACATAGATCCGAATAATTAACCCTGCCCAGGGAGCCTATGCCCCTTAGAGATTGGATGGTCTCCTCCATGTGTTTCATTTTTCTCCGAAGGTCGTCATTGTCCCCTTCTTCTGGGATAGTAACCACTGTTCCTGTTAGGTATGGGAACGGCCTTTGTAATGACTGGCTCGTCCCTGAGTTGGGGTTGGTCATCCTTTACCCAGGTTTTACAACATTTTTAGGAGGATTCTGGTCACCCCCTGGTGGTGGAATATTATGTGGTCCTTGGCTTGGCGGATCCTGTCTGAGTAGGAACTGCTCTTTTAGCATTGTGGCCATTTCCATCATCTGTTTTTTGAAGTCATCAAATTCTTCCCGAGATATGGAACTATGATTAGGAATATCAGCCATTTCAGAGGTAGAGACCTGGGCTTTCTTAGACTGCGCGAACGGGTTTGAGGAGCAAATCCTGCGAAACAACGGTTCGAAGTTTTAGTCTTGGGGAAATGAAAGCATGGATGCATGCTAAAACCGTAACCTCTTGTGTGTTTTTGGGTTTTTTTTTTTTTTTTAATCTTTTTCTGCAAAACAACTCGTTAGCGGTTCTTTATTGAAATAATACATGCTAGATATGATTTATTATGCTTCCCGTGTCGTTCCCTGTAAAAACACAGAGGTTAGTATTTTCTCTTGACATAAAGGGGAAGCATACGGAATTATGGCATTTATACGCAGAAACGTAAAAGGGCATGAAGAGAACTTATCCTGCGTTGGGTTAATCTGGGGCTGACCTATCTTAGGGTTACTCTCACGGGCTTTTCGGCATGAAGGTTCCCAAATCTTCGCAATCTACTCGTTTGAGCCCTTTCGATTGGAGCGGATTTGAGTGGTGCGTTTCCTGAGCCATCTCCGGGGAGCAGCCCCATCGAGTCCAGTAATAAGCAACCGACGGGTTCGCCTCAGGAGGAGGTACAATCTCAACATACATTCACATTCATCGTCCTCACCGTATGCAAATGATTACTTTAAGGTAAATCAACTCCATTCAATCATTCATTCATTGGACAACAACACACATTCACACAACAATAAAAAGAAATCAAAATGTCGCATACACATACACATTTATAAATTTTAAAGGATAGGATAGCATCAAGATTTGACTCGGCTTAAGCCCTCTAATATCCCCAGCAGAGTCGCCAGCTGTCGACGCCGGGTTTTTCGCTTCTCGTGTCCTTTTAGTCTTTTCCAATTTTAGCCTTTTGGTTTAGATGATTTTTGGAAAAGGTCGGCATTGATGTCGACGGGGTTTTGAAAGATCGTTTTTTATGATGAGCCATTTAACCAGAGTCGCCAGTTGGTATATTTGAAATGGATGTTACCAACTCATCCGAGTTTTCGTTTTTTATGAATCGCTGGCTCATGTGTGACTTCCGAATTAATTGGTCTGCGAATCGAGATTCATAGAGTTCGGGGGCTTGCTTAAGTGAGGGGAAGGTGTTAGGCACCCCTCGACTTCCGTGAAACACGGTTACCGCAATCTTGATGCTTTTCCTATCCTTTAATTCATAAAACGTATATGCGTGCGTGTGTGTGTGTGCCTAAGTGAATGTTTGTGGTGAGTTTGTATGAAAGAATCATTTTGGATTTTTAGGGAAAATCATGCTTTAATTTGATAACGCTTCGGAATGTCTTTTCGGTATGTACGAGAAAGCTTTATGAGAAAAGTTTGATTTTAATTGTCCGAAACTATGAGATTTTTCATTATGTGTCGTTTTGGCAAAACGAGAGAATTTTAAAACCTTTGTCAAAATAGGAATCGAGATCTATACGTTGCTTTCGTAACTCAAATGATAGGCAACTTCTAGGATCTCTTTCACCCTATGCACAAAGATTTAATAAAAACGTTACTTATTTTATAAAATCGTTTTTTGTGTGATGTTTTGGAAACGATTTCCTTTTGGCCTTCTCGTTTTACATAGAAAATCAACATTTCATTAGCACTTCTCATTTTAAGCCTCGTGATGCTAACAAACCTAGTTTTGATTGATTTTATGACGGTCTTCATTGTTTAGCTTCGAAATCAATTTCGTGTCGTAAATCGAATCAAGCATAAAATGCATTGGGGTTATTCATGGGCATGTAAACCATCCAAATAACCCCAACACCCACAATCACACACTTCATTATTACGGGGCCTTAAACCCGATTCCGCCTTGGCGTCGTTTTAAGGCCCAATATTACATATTTACAAAGAGACTACATCCTACCCGCTACATACATCAAGATACGTCCATCATCGGATTTGGACCACGGGGTCGCTTTCCTAGGCTCACAACCAAATTTCCACACACCCACAATCGGATTTTACAAGAAATAACCAATACGGATAATCTACCAATACCAAGACATCCCAAAATAGAGATCTAAAAGAACCTTGTCAATATAACACCAAAAAAAACAAACAAACAAGAGATCAATAAATAAATATCATCGGGTTATTAGGAAGAATTTTGTTTCCAAAATGGAACCCTCACTAACACTCCCTAATTTATTATTCCATAATCATATGAAAATTTCAATTTGATTTGACCAAAAGATATGATAGAAATTGTAAAATTGAGGAGATTTTCACCTTGCAAATGAAGATCAAAATGGATCTAGATTTGTGTATTTGAATAGAAGAAAAAGTCTTATGTGATACAATCAAATCACAAAAATATTATTCCTCTCTTTTTTTCTTACTTTCTCTCCTATTTGATTGCAAAATCTATGCTAATTCTTCCTCTTTTTCTCTATTTCCTGCTGCTGTTTCCTTGCTGATTCTCTTCTTCTCCAAAAATTCTCGACCTCCCTGTATGCTGAGAAGAAATGGTTGATATAGGCTGGCCAAAGCCAGCCGCAGATACATCTGCGGCTGGCCGCAGATGGATCTGCGGCTGGCTGGCGCCCACACCCCACTCAGCACACCTTCCACTTTGATTATTTAATTCTCCTCGGTTCTCGCACCGTACCTCGATTCTCGCGTCGCGCCGTCAGTTTTATCCGAAAGGCTTGTATTTTGCAGTCCGGAAATTATTGCGGGACGTGACACATCATTCGGCATGCTCATTTCGGACGGCTTTGATCGCAAGTCGTCGTGGTGGCTCTAAGTGTTCGCACTTATGTTCACCCTCCGTCTCGCAGGCCGGTCCAATGGACGAATTTGCCCTCCTGTCATGGTCAGTATAGAAAAATGCAAAATTTGGGTGTCTACAGTAAGTTCGCTCAAAGTTTCAGTCAGAACAATGGTCCCCTCACCTTGAACTACTCGCCTACGAGGGGAACCTGAAGGGGTCCCCAAAGACAACACCTCGCTGTCTACAACATCTTCCTTTTAGACTCCCTCAATTGGGTCATGCCTGTCACCAGTTGGCAGAACCGCTTTACCCATCACAAATAAAACCCTAATTATTCTAGTCATACTAAGAAATACAATGCCGAGGAAACATAGTAAAAAAAACCCTTTCCAACCCCATAAATAAAATAACTAAGAAATAGTAACGAAACAAGGAAGTGAATGATACCAAATTAGTACTTAAAATGGTAAGTTCGGTGAACTTACCTGAAATAAGGTAACCAAAAAAATTGAGGCAGACAACAAACCCTCACGCACAACTAAACTTTTCGGCAAGAAGATGAAATAAAGAAACTGCGGTACAGGACACACCAAGATGAAAGTAAAAAGTGAAAAATGAAATAATTTCAGATATTTATACTTGATCCCCTAAAAAGATTTGTCATCAATTTCAAATCAACAGTCTAGATCGGTTAGCTAGTTATAACCCATATGATGCAGATGAGGTGTCGTGTCTGATGCTATCATTACCACAAGCTTCGAGAAATGCACATTAAACACATAGACTGACACATCCCCACGTTCTCCGCACCACGCGCGTAACTAACATCACTCAACCGCCAATCCGACACATCCCAAAAACCCTACTTAGGGAAATTCAGTTAGGTTTGTATATAACGTGAGCATGCAATCAAATTACACAAATATAGCGGAAGCGCGATAAAATCGAATTTTAAAATTTTATACAAACCATCACCATGATCTTTCCTTGTACTCAATTATTAATTAAAGGAAAGAGATAGAGAATAAGAATTATACTCTCGTAGAACCGTGCTTCCTCGGTTACAAGTTCAACTCCAAATCCTTTCGCGTTCTCCTTGAAATTCACCGATTAGATTCCTTCCTTTAATCAACGTTAGCCGCCCAAGTGTTTGGGCTCTAGAGGTGATCCACCAAGGAATAATACGTAATCAAGAAAATGGGTATTGGCAAAACCTTAGTTTCTATCTCTATAAAAATTGTAAGTACTCTCCCAACTATTGGAAGTGTGTCTAATCCCAATCCATAATAAGACTCCTCTTATTTATAGATATAGACAACCCTCCTAAACTATTTAGGAATAGGGTTTTATTTAATTAATTAAACTCTTTTAATTAATTAGTCTCATAATCTAATCAGAAACTTATAAGAGTACTTTTATTAATTAATTCTCAAACCCTTTTAAGAATTAAATAATAATAATAATAGTAATAATAATAATAAGACTCCTCTTACTAATTTATATTTAATATTTCTAAAATATTAAATAATAAATATTAAACTATTTAATTTATTATATCACCATAGATTAAATTAAATATACTTTAGGTTTTCTATATTAAAATGGTTGTGAATAAATAAATTATAACAATTCTAATCTTATTTAAATAAATAAATTATACTATTTAATTCATTTAAATAAATAATATTTATTCTACAATAAAGGTAAGCCCCCTTAGCAATCAACGACTTTTCAAGTAATATAGATTTCAATATTAATCATAAAAAAATCTTACAGTGAATAGTTACCGTACAATTCAATCCTTCTATCATACAATGTCTCAATCAAATATAAGACATGAAATTACTGTTAAGTCTTATTTTATTTGATTATATGTATTTCGATTCTCAAATGCACAACTATAAATAATGCAAATTAGAAACACCTTTCTAATTTCATTCTGCTTTGGCCAAAGACTTCTGAGTTGTCATTTATCAAATCACATAGGACATTCTCTCCTTTTACTAAAAGCGGTAGATTCTTTATTGACCATTCACCTATCTCCATGTATAACTTATTATACTCAATCATACCCTTTGATATACCCTAAGGGTCTTCATGGACATGTCAAAATATAACTCATCATACACAAGATACTCTGATGATCTCAAGTCTAAGGATCACTTGTACTACTATCACTTAAGGAATTCCTATTGACATGCAAGTAAAACTCCATTAGGTATTCCTTTAGCGAGCCACGTTCAGTGAACTTATTCTCCAATAGGCACCTACATACTTGCTTTAGTGTCTACACACAAATGATTATGAGATCAATCATTATATTCCTAAGAGCAAGCAAAGTATGTACCAATCTATCCGGATTCACTAATCGCTTTTTAGTAATCCAATGATTGGGAACGATTTTAGTTTGTGAGCTATCTTGAATTTAGATCTCAGTAGCATGATCATCATCATGATTCTAAAAGCATTGCTCAAAACTATGGGTTTATCACACTTAATATAACAGCATCATGTTGATAACGAAAATGCCTTTAATAAATTAATTCTTTTATTAATAAACGAATAAGATTACAAAGTATATGCTACATCATCTATATAATAAAACACAACCCATTTTGAATTTTTTTTTATTATAAACACAAGAATGGTTCAGATTTAATCACAAAAATTTCAACTTAATCTAAAGGCTCACATTTCATTTCATACAAAAAAATTTCCCGCCCAAATTTCTCTCTATTCATTTCTTTCTCTCTCCTCTACTCCTTTATTTCTCTCTCCTCTCTCCTCTCTCCTCTCTCCTCTCTTTTTTTTTCCACCTTCCCTCTTTCTTTCTCCTCCTATTCTTATTCCTCATTTTTTTTCTCTCTCTCTTCTTCCTAAGTCTCTCTCATCTTCCTAAGTCTCTCTTCTCATCTTCTTTCATTTACTTAATTAATTTTTGTTTTAATATTTTATTTTAAATTGTAATAATTTTTTGGAGTGTATATATATGCATACATTTAAAATATATAATACATAAAAAACTTCAATAGTAAAAACATAAAATTAAAAATAAGATCATAACTTACTTATAAAAAAAAATCAATTACAAAATAAATTCTTTTTCTTTTTTCTAGATAAAGAACAAATAAAAAAGATTGTCAACTTATATCACTTTTAATCCTATTTTTTTCTCTCTGTTTTTACAATGGATCCCGCCCAAATTATATTGGGCTAATGACAAAGTTTGAGAATATTCAATCAATACCTCTAAGTATTTTGAAACAACAAATGTGTCCCTTTTGGCCAGACCAACTAATGTTTCGTCGAAAATTACCACATGTCAAGGAGAGAGAAGAGAGAAAAGGAGGAGTAGAAATAAAAAAGCATTTTCTTTTTTCTTTTTTCTTATTTTTTTTTCTTTATCAATTTTCTCTCTCCTCTACTCCTTTTTCTCTCTCCTATTTCCTCCTCATTCTCTCTTTCTTTCTCCGTCTATTCTTGCTCCTCCTTTTCTTCCTATCCATTCTTTCCTCTTTCTCTCTCTCTCCTCTTCTTGGGTCTCTCTCTTCCCCTCTTCCTCCATTTACTTAATTAATTATTATTTTGATATTTTTATTTTAAATTGTAATAATTTTTTTGGAGTGTATATATATGCATACATTTAAAATGTATAATACATAAAAATAACATCAATGGTAAGTAAATAAAATTAAAAACAAGATCATAACTTACTTATGAAAAAAATAATTACAAAATAACTACAAAATCAAAAAATTAAATAGATTCATTTTTTTCTAGACAAGGAACAAATATAAAAGTTTACCAACTGGTATCACTTTAAATCCTATTCTTTTCTCTTTGTTTTAACAATGGATTTGGATGTTATTGATTTTAAAAAAAATTAAGTTTCGTTTTATATATAACGTTTGATTTGTCACACATGTTTTTTGTTTTTCTAATTTAATATTACTTATTTTTTTAATAGTGTGATTCTGTGTATACAATTGAATTACTAAGGATTTATGATTTTTTTTTTACCAATTTTATAGTTGAGAGTTTTAGTATCTTAATCTCAATGTTGCTTTGTAGCCTTTAAGCTTTTGTTCTGACATATAATCTGAATCTTTTGTTAGGTCTCATTTTTTAAAACTCTAAATTTGTTTGAACATTCCATAATTTGAAGTATCGATCAATATTGAAATCTCAATTTTTTCCAATTGTTTGAAACATATTTTGATCTTTTTTATAGCATACCTTTCAAGTTGTTAAATTCAATATGCTATTGATCGAGCATCTTATTATAGAACAATGTGTTGGATGCAACTGTTGCTATGATGTTTTATTTTTACATCAAACAAAAACTTTATTAAAATTATAATGTTGACAAATAGTTGGGTAGATAGTTCTGCTAATTCAACACTTTATTGTCGTGTTACATCGTTACTATATATACAAAGTGGAAAACGATACGATATACATTAAATCAACAAAATAATAATTAATTCTTTATGAGTTTATAAAGTTAACTACTTATACATGATTATGATGATTTTGGATATGAAATGATAGTTGTTTTGGTGGTTTAGATATGTATTGATGATTGGAAGTTTTGTAGATAGTTTTTAGATTTTTCTGGATATTTATTGTTGAAAGAAACTCTGCTGAAATTTCTTGGAATTAGTAGCGACTAGCTTGATGTTTTGGTGGTTGGATATGTGTTGATGATTGAGTATGTATTATTTATTGTGGTTGTATGGTGAATTATGATAATTGTTATGTCTGATTGTAAGTTATTTTAGGTTGCAAAAAGTTTTTAGGTAATGTAGTATTTTTCGAATTTTAATCTAATTTTTCATTACTCCGTGCCTTCAGGCACGGGTAATTACTAGTATTAAATATGATTGGTTTACATGTATACTATTTGTAATCTCCCACTTGCACTAAAGCCAATCGTCATGATATCTAATACCCTTCTTCTCTAAGTGACGATCATCCTGTTGTTGGATAAAGCTTTAGTAAATGGATATGCAATGTCGTTCTTGAGAGTCCATTATGTAATAACCTGGAATTTCAAGTCACTTTATATGTATATGCCTTATTGACATTTAAAACTTTGTGCTATATAATAATTTAATATGTGATAACATATGTGAATTGGTGTATGGCTAAATAAATATATATACTATAGTTATGGATATATATATATATATATATATATATAGATTTCATTATAAAGGAAAGCTTCATAACCTAATTATACATTAGGTGGGATAATTAAATAACCTAAAAGTTATGGTAATATTGAATAGTAAGTATTTAATATGTATACTAACTTAAGTGGATAATCTTATTATTGTAAGTGATTAATAATTTTAAACCTAATTATAGTAAACCTAATTAGGTTACAAGTTAAAGAGATATGTGTAAGTAATTAAATTCCATAAAATTGAAAATAAAAATCCTAAATAAACAGTTAGGGTAATACATATTAAAATTGTTAAACTATGTTTATTACCTATTAAGCCCTATTAAGCCTTTTAAGGCATGAAATTATGTCAATCAACTTGCTTTATTTGGTAACTCTTATACAAAGGACAAGGTTGTCAAGCTCCCATTGGTGAAAAATCTAATTAGCACACTTAAAAATAAGATTAAGGCTAAATGGAAGGGATAAGGTGAACTCTTATATCCAAGGGGCAAGAAAGATGTGGGGGATAATAGCATGAATTCTAATTTAGCATTATACTTGCAAGTATTCTATCCTTTCATTTCATTTCAAGTTCATTTCTTCTTTTCATCTCCTTCTTTCATTTCTCCCAAGCAAGAACACAAAGTGAGAGCTTAGAGAGGAAAAGAGAGTGAGATTAGCATAGTTCATGCATCCCAAGTTCATCACATACTTTGGTAGATCAAGGAGAATAGCTACAAGATCAAGGTGAAACCCTAAACCATTTTCTTCTTTCTTACTTTGTTTTATTTTCATAGTTTTTGAGAGGTTTTATTCTAAGACTAAGAATCATTAGATCTTCGTGTTTCATGTATAGATCTAATCCTCTTGAGTGTTAGAATGGAGATTCAAAGGAAGAAAAGGAACTTATGTTCTTAAAGGGTAAAAACCCTAGCTTTTCTTCACTTGGATCACCCATAACTTGAGATCTACAACTTGGATTTGTGATCTGACGAAAGGGGGTGCTAGATACAGGAGGTAGCTAGTAAATCCAAGTGGTAGAACACAAATCCATCAAGTTTTGCAGCCATGGGGGCTGTTTTCCCCGAAACAGTCCACTTAAAGTCTTAAAACCAAGAAAGCCTGCTGACCCCATTTTTCCTAAGGCCGTTTCGACAGTTCTGGACCTTCTAAAATTCTGGAAAAAATCAGGGAGGTACCTTAAGAAGTTATCTACATGTAGGAAAAATAACGGTCACGTTCGATGTGTGGTTTGTGTGTAATGAGTTTTACCGTGAAGGACTCCTAAATATTCTTACCCGAATTCCTCACTGTGTATACCTTGAAAAAATTTGAAATTTATACAACACGTGTATATATGTTATGAGAGTGTACCCTGAAAGTTTCAGAATTTGTTGGGTAAAACTCGATTTATGAAAAATGTAACACGATTCGGAGACTTTGAGTACTTTAAATATAGTAAATTACTTTCTAAAATTCCAGAAAAATTTGTGGATCATTGTTGGATCATATACTGTCAGATCTAGAGGATAATAATTTTCAGAACCTATTTGCTATTTTTCATAATAATGTTATAGTTATGGTTAAAAGAAAATAAATGTCATAAATAAGGAAAATGTGATTTTAAAGCTTGGATACTCCTAATATTATATATTCTGACTATTGAGGGGTATTTTAGTAATATTTAATGAGAAATAATATTTATGACCTTTTATGGGTAGTAAATGAGTTGTTTAATAAAGGGTAAAACAATTAGAATAAATTGTTTATTTGCCTAATAACTTATTAAAATATTACTATGATATTTGTAATATAAGAATTCGATATTTTTAAGTAAACAAAGAAATATTAAGATTAAAACTTTATGAAAATATTATTGAATGGGTAATAATATTTGATTTAAGCATTAATAAATAATTAAAATATTATTAAAATGGCTAATAATATTAGATTAAAATATTATTAATTATATGAGATTAAAATATTATTAAAAGATTAATAATATTAGATTAAAGTATTATTGGATGATAAAAATATTATTAAGTAAATAATAATATTCGAAATTAAATAAAATGTTATTAAAAATGTAATAACATTAGTAAAGGACTAAAACATTATTAGATGATTAATAATATTAGTAAATGAATAAATATTATTAATTGATTAATAATACTAAAGAATAGTAAAGTATTAAAATATTATTAAGATGTTAATAATATTAGTAAACGAATAAAAGTGTTATTAGTGGACTAATAATACTAAGAGGTGAATTAAATATTATCAAGATTAATAATATTAAGTGAATTAAAGGTAGTTGTTATTTAATAGTAATATTATCAAGGCATGATAATATTTCTAAGAACTAAATGCAATATGTAATATCTATGTGATTACATAATGTAATGTTATGCTATGGCTAATTGAAAGATTAACTATAGGTCTCTCAGAGGAAGATAATTAAATTGCCTAGCGGATAGAATTTCATTACGTAACAGTAGCCTGCAAACGAGGCAAGTTCTCTATCCCGAAACTTTAATTGTTGCAAGTTTCCTATCCTTACTCATATTTTGTTGAGCAAGTTCCTTAACCCTACTCAAATTATATTCGAGAAGGATATTATTGTATTGGAAGTTATTTATTTAAGCTTGAACTTTATTTCCAAGCATGCTTTAAGTGGTTTAATTAATTTACAATTAATCCACATCGATATTATTGATACTCGCACTTGGTGCATTTAAATTCGTACAGTCTTGGACTTGTACATTCTTTAAAGTTCTATAATTCATGAACTATCTAAGATTGAGTCTGAACCCTTGTTCGGTCAGACAATTGCATGAAAAGTATTTATAAAAGCTATCCAGGCCAATCAATGGTATCAATTCTTAGACTGGAGTGAACACCCCCTTTATTATAGGGGTGTACCCCACGTATCTAATATAAGGTACAAATAGCAGAGTTAAATGTTATGTATATACATAGCGTATGCGAGGTTGATCCCCTCAAGTACATATTCTGTAGCCAGTAACCAAAGGGTCAACCAGCTATTGACTCCCTTGAAAGTTTATTGTTCAAAGTCTACTTGACTATCATTTGTTCTAAAAGTAATTATTGTTCTTGCTTCTGATATTTATATTGTTGAATCCCCTCTCTATATTCCGTTCATCATGATATATCCTTTATTGTTGTATTTAAACTTGTTGAGCAAACTAGTTGCTCATCCTTGCTATATCATGACTTTCATTACAGTTAAACCCGAGACTTCAAGGAAGGGTAAGGGTAAAGAAAAGATGAAGTGATAGGCTTCACGTAGTTGGCTTTATTTTATGCTTAGTTTAATTTGCTATTAATGTAATTTGAACCCTGATTACTATTTAAGGTATGTTTTGTGTTATGTATTAAGGTTATCGTATCTTGGGACTAGTAACACCTTTGAATGAACAACATATGTTTGTTATATTCCGCATTTAGTTATTGTATGTTGTTGGAGGTGAATGTTTATAATGGATCGTGATGACCGAATCCGGGTATTTTGAGACCCGAATTTGGGGACGTCACATGTAGGTATCAAAGTTATAGGTTATAAACGTTAGGATTGCGAAACCTAGGCTATAACCTTAGTATTAAACTCGTATTGAGTGCAGTAGGAGATAAATCAAGGAGATTTATCATATGTGGTATGTTGATGAATTGGGGAATTCATCCAGTCGAGTAGTACCCAATAAAATATAACTTCATTCCTTCAATGAATATATTTTATTGCTGTACTAATGTTAGTTTTGTGTGTTATAGGATGGTTGCCATAGGAGAGACCAGTGGAGTTCGAGAGGAGGAGGTATTCACTGACATACCCGTTGTTACGGAGTAGCTGGTAGGCTATGCACCCGTTGCCCTAGTAGTACCATCGAGTGAGTCCGAGCCAGAGGAGGACTACTTGATGGATTTGGTAGAGCCTGTCATGGACGGAATGTTGAGATCCGGTAGTAAGGACAGTGAGGACTTGCTCGGGGATTATGCCGATCGCATAATGGAGCAGGAGCAGACTATCGGCCAGTAGAATGCTCGTATTGCACACTTAGAGGAGGAGAATGCTGTCCATCAGGAGATGGAAGATCAGTATAAGGCAGAGGCATATTTACTACAGTTCCAGGTAGCTGATCTGAAGGCTCAGATTTAGCAGTTAGAGAGTGCTACACCCTAGTTCAGCCACACAGTGCAGCGGCTGGTGTTGCAGAACAGTCAGCTGAGGCAGGCATTAGAGCAGTCGGATGCCAGGGAGGTGGAGCTGCAGTCAGTTCTACAGGCCGTTAGGGCCGAGCGAGACTTGGAGCAGGCAGACAGGATTCGAGTACAGGAATCCTGGATTCGCGCAGCCACAAGGGTGGATGTGCTCGAGGGAGAGGTTCGAGATGGATCCGCCAGGATCGATACGTTAGAGTATGCCATGTACACAACAATAGCCAGAGTGCAGGACCGGGTCAGAAGGTACCCTCGGGAGGAGGGCAGTAGTCGGCGCATGATCAGACGCCGAGTGGTTGATCGGATAGCTCGACAGGCCTTCCGTCGGGTAGTTCGCCATAGCGAGCATTGATTGACAGTGCAGTACCCTTGTGTTTATCTGGTCATTGTTATGAGTCCCACTTTTGTTTAATAGGGACAGATTTATGATTAGAATTCTGATGCCTTATTGTATGCTTAGAATGATAGTAAACCCCAACTTTTGTTCTGATAGAAGGGGTAGGTAGTAGTAAATCCTCACCTTTTGCTTAATAGAGGATAGTTATTAGTAGGCAGTTTATGCCATTGAGCGTTTATAGTAGTATGCCGAATGTTGAGTCAGTCTGTATTCAAATATTGGTATATGAATATAAATGCAGTTGTTTCCTTTTAAATCGAATGTGTTTAATAGTTGTATCTTCTGTTAAATGTTGACTTAACTAGTATAATGTGTATGGCATAATAAGCGAAAGTTTAAGACTTGTTCTTTAGCAGATCATAATGCCGCCCAAAGGTAGACCCCGCAATCCGCGAGTTGCAGAGTCAGAAAGTGAGGTTGGGGATCAACCCGATCCAATGAGAGTATTCGTGGAGATGCTGGCAGAAGCCATGCAAGCAAGACCACCACCTGTGGTCCCAGTAGGGGAACAACCAACGCCCCAACCAGCGCATCACTTGGCTAACTTTAAGGATTTCAAACTGGTTGGGCCACCCAAGTTCAGGGGCACTCTCGATCCAATAGAAGCACAGACTTGGGTCGAAGAAATGGAGAAGGTCTTCGAGGTCGCACGAGTGGCCGAAGAGCAGAAACTGGATTCACCACCTTCATGATGAAGGGCGAAGCTAACTATTGGTGGAAAGCTAATAAGGGACGAGCAGGCGAGGGAGTCATTCCATGGGACAGATTTAAAGAGCCATTCTTCGAAAATTATTTTCCGGAGAATACACAGCAGGATATGGAAGTTAAGTTTCTGGAATTGAAACAGGAAAGTATGGCTGTCGCAGAGTACGCGGCAAAATTCAATGAGTTGGCCCGATTTGCTCCACATCAGGTGGACACAGAGGCCAGGAAGGCAAGAAGATTCGAATTAGGATTGAAGCCATGGATGCAGAAGGCTGTCGCGGTATTGAAGATTAAGGACTTCTCTGAATTGCTGGAGAGGGCTATCATCGAGGAAGGAGGCAATAAAGCTGTAGCACGATTCAACCAGGACAGGAAGAAAGGTCAGGAAGGACCTAAAGCGGGGAGCAGCGGAGGCAACAACCCCAATAAACGCAAATGGAATGAGAGTCAATCGTCCGGAGGAGAGGCTAAGAAAAATGGAAAGTGCAGCAACTGGGGGAAGAATCACTCGGGGGAGTGCATGAAGGGAAAGAGCGTTTGTTATCGTTGTGGACAACCAGGGCATCTGGCTCCTTAGTGTCCTAATAAGCAGAAAGGAGGGTGTTTCTCTTGTGGAGCACCCGACCATCAAATCAAGGATTATCCTAAGAGGAAGAGCGACGCAGGGAGTGGCAACAGAAGCAACTACAACAACAACAATAATAACAACAACAACAGCAACAACAACAGGCCTAGTATCGGGGGGCCTGCCAGTCAAGCCAACAGACCAATGGCACGCACGTTCAACATGACCGTGCAGGATGCCGTGGGGTCCAAGGACGTGGTGTCAGGTATCATCCCAATCAATGATATAAATGCATATGTGTTATTCGATTCGGGTGCTACCTGCTCTTTTGTTTCCGAAGAATTTGCTAAACGGTTAGACTTACCTCGTGAAAAGTTAGAACACCCTATGAAAGTAGAAGTAGCAAACAAGGAAATTATTCCCGTAGAATGCATTCATAGGAATTGTTGTGCCGAATTGCGAGGATTTAAGCTCAACGTGGATTTGATACCGATTCGTTTGGGGGAGTTCGATGTGATCCTTGGAATGGATTGGTTATCGATTCACGGAGCAGTCATCGACTGTAAGAAGAAGTTTGTACACCTGAAGACTTATAATAAGTCGAAGGTAGTATTCTATGGTAGTAAATCGCCGAGACAATCTTGTTGTCTAATGATGATGCAAGCTATGAGATTTATAAAGAAGGGTTGTATAGGTTACTTGGCTCACGTGGTTGATACTCGTCGAGTCGAGGGCGAACCGGGTCAGCTACCTGTCGTAAGGGAATTCACGGATGTCTTCCCAGATGAAATTCTGGGATTGCCACTAGATAGGGAGGTAGAATTTGTAATTGACTTGGTGCCGGGAGCCGCACCAATATCAAAGGCGTCGTATCGAATGACACCGGTAGAAATGAAGGAGCTGATGGTTCAATTACAGGAACTATTAGACAAGGGTTATATCAGACCGAGCGTGTCACCATGGGGAGCGCCAGTTCTGTTTGTAAAGAAGAAGGATGGCTCGATGAGGCTTTGTATCGACTATCGCAAATTGAATAAAGTTACAATTAAGAATAGGTACCCGCTGCCAAGAATAGACGATCTGTTTGATCAACTCAATGGAAACTCAATGGAGCGAAATACTTTTCAAAGATTGATTTGAGAATGGGCTATCATCAACTAAAGGTGAAACAGGAGGATATCCCGTAGACGGCGTTCAGAACTCGTTATGGGCATTTCGAGTTTCTGGTAATGTCATTTGGACTGACAAATGCACTAGCGGCATTCATGGATATGATGAACAGAGTGTTCAAGCAGTATTTGGACAAGTTCGTGGTAGTATTCATTGATGACATCTTGGTATATTCAGTGTCAGAGGAAGAACATGCTGAACACTTAAGGATTGCTTTGGAGACGTTAAGAAGGGAGAAGTTGTACGCAAAATTTTCAAAGTGTGAATTTTGGTTGTAGAGGGTGCAATTTCTAGGACACGTCATTGACAAAGATGGCGTTTCGGTAGACCCTACAAAGGTGGAAGCTATTATCAATTGGGAGCAACCGAAGACGCCGGCGGAGATCAGGAATTTCCTAGGGTTAGCGGGATACTATCGGAGATTCATCCAGGATTTTTCGAAGATAGCATCGCCGTTGACCAATCTAACCAGAAAGACGGTAAAATTCGTTTGGATGAAAAAATGCGAGGAGAGTTTTATGGAGCTGAAGAAGAGACTTAGTCAAGCACTGGTGTTGGCTTTACCGGACGACACTGGAGGTTTTGTGGTGTACAGTGATGCGTCACACAAAGGTCTTGGTTGTGTACTGATGCAGCACATCAAGGTCATTGCGTACGCTTCACGACAGCTAAAGGACTATGAGAAGGGATACCTGACTCATGACCTAGAGTTAGCAGCAGTAGTATTCGCCTTGAAGATATGGAGGCATTATCTATATGGAGAGAAGTGCGAGATATATACAGATCACAAAAGTCTGAAATACATCTTCACTCAGAAGGAGCTGAACATAAGGCAGCGCCGATGGTTAGAATTAATCAAGGATTACGACTGTGATATTCTGTACCATCCGGGCAAAGCAAATGTGGTGGCAGATACCTTGAGCAGGAAAGGCAGGGAGAAATTGATGAAGCGGACAACTCAGGCAGAGTTAATAAAGGAGTTTGAACGTCTGGAATTGGAGGTTCAGTATCCGATGGAGACGGATGAGAAATTGTTCACAGTGACAGCGAGCCCGACCCTATTGGATCAAATCAAGGAGGCTCAAGAAAAGGATAAGGACTGTGATTCAATAAAGAAGCGAATTACCGAAGGCGAGGAGCTTAAGTATAAGATGGATAGCACGGGGTTGCTAAGGTTTGAAGGGAGAGTCTGGGTACCGTTGGATCCAGAATTGAGGGAAGAAATCCTCCAGGAAGCTCATAATACTAGGTTCTCGGTACATCTGGGTAGCACCAAAATGTATTAAGATTTTCGTCAGCATTATTGGTGGCCACACTTGAAGAGAGAAGTTGCAGAATGCGTCAGCAGGTGTTTAACTTGCCAGAGGGTCAAGGCAGAGCACCAGCGACCGAGCAGATTGTTACAACCGTTAGAGATTCTAGAGTGGAAGTGGGAGCACATCACAATGGATTTTGTGGTTGGACTTCCAATGACATAGAAGGGTCTAGACGCCGTCTGGGTAATCGTAGATCGTCTGACCAAGTCTGCTCATTTTTTACTGATCAAGATCAGGTACAAACTGGAGGAGTTAGCAAAGCTTTACGTGAAAGAGATAGTATCGCGACATGGAGTGCCGGTATCTATTGTATCAGACAGAGATCCGCGCTTCACGTCAAATTTTTGGAGGAGTCTACCGGAAAGACTGGGAACGCAGTTGAGGTTGAGTACAGCATATCATCCTCGGACTGATGGCCAGAGCGAGCGGACAATTCAGACCTTGGAGGATATGCTCCGAGCAGTTGTGATGGATTTAGAGGGCAGCTGGGACTACCATTTACCACTGGTAGAGTTCGCTTACAACAATAGTTATCACGCTAGTATTGGCATGCCACCATACAAAGCGCTATATGGAAGAAGTTGCCGAACACCGTTGTGTTGGGATGAGGTTAGCGAACGAAGATTATTGGGACCAGAGTTGGTACAGCAGACCGTGGAGATCGACAAAGTAATAAGAGCTCGTCTAGTAGCAGCTCAGGATCGTCAGAAGAAGTATGTCGACTTACATCGTTAGAAACGAGACTTCGAGGTTGGTAGCTTTGTGTTTTTGAAGATATCTCCCTGGAAAGGGAAGATCCGTTTTGGGAAGAAAGGCAAGTTGAGCCCTAGATTCATAGGACCGTTCGAGATTTAGAGGCGAATCGGCGAAGTGGCGTATGAGGTGGCGCTACCTCCTGAACTTGAACACATTCACAACGTGTTTCATGTATCAGTGTTGCGGCCGTATAAACCAGACTACAAGCACGTTATCTCCTTTGAACCAATCCAAGTCGAGAGGGACTTATCGTACGAGGAAGTTCCTGTCCAGATACTCGATAGGAAGGAGCAGAAGCTGAGGAATAAGATCATTCATTCCGTCAAAGTCCTCTAGAGGAATCACGCAGTCGAAGAAGCTACGTGGGAACTCGAAGAGAAGATGAAAGTGAATTATCCATTTTTATTCGAGTAACCTTATGTGTAATTCCGGGGACAGAATTCTTATAAGGGGGGAGGATGTAATAACCCGGAATTTCAAGTCACTTTATATGTATATGCCTTATTGACATTTAAAACTTTGTGCTATATAATAATTTAATATGTGATAACATATGTGAATTGATGTATGGCTAAATAAATATATATACTATAGTTATGGATATATATATATATATATATATATATAGATTTCATTATAAAGGAAAGCTTCATAACCTAATTATACATTAGGTGGGATAATTAAATAACCTAAGAGTTATGGTAATATTGAATAGTTAGTATTTAATATTTATATTAACTTAAGTGGATAATCTTATTATTTAATATTGGATAATCTTATTATTCTAAGACTAAGAATCATTAAATCTTCGTACTTCATGTATAGATCTAATCCTCTTGAGTGTTAGAATGGAGATTCAAAGGAAGAAAAGGAACTTATGTTCTTAAAGGATAAAAACCCTAGCTTTTCTTCACTTGGATCACCCATAACTTGAGATCTACAACTTAGATTTGTGATCTGTAAAAAGGAGGTGCTAGATACATGAGTTAGCTAGTAAACCCAAGTGGTAGAACACAAATCTATCAAGTTTTGCAGCTATGGGGGCTGTTTTCCCCGAAACAGTCCACTTAAAGTCTTAAAACCAAGAAAGCCTGCTGACCCCATTTTTCCTAAGGCCGTTTCGACAGTTCTGGACCTTCTAAAATTCTGGAAAAAATCAGGGAGGTACCTTAAGAAGTTATCTACATGTAGGAAAAAGAACGGTCACGTTCGATGTGTGGTTTGTGTGTAATGGGTTTTACTGTGAAGGACTACTAAATATTCTTACCCGAATTCCTCACTGTGTATACCTTGAAAAAATTTGAAATTTATACAACACGTGAATATATGTTATGAGAGTGTACCCTGAAAGTTTCAGAATTTGTTGGGTAAAACTCGGTTTATGAAAAATGTAACACGATTCGAAGACTTTGAGTACTTTAAATATAGTAAATTACTTTCTAAAATTCCAGAAAAAATTGTGGATCATTGTTGGATCATATACTGTCAGATCCAGAGGATAATAATTTTCAGAACATGTTTGCTATTTTTCATAATAATGTTATAGTTATGGTTAAAAGAAAATAAATGGTTAAATGATGTCATAAATAAGGAAAATGTGATTTTAAAGCTTGGATACTCCTAATATTATATATTCTGACTATTGAGGGGTATTTTGGTAATATTTAATGAGAAATAATATTTATGACCTTTTATGAGTAGTAAAGGAGTTGTTTAATAAAGGGTACAACAATTAGAATAAATTGTTTATTCGCCTAATAACTTATTAAAATATTACTATGATATTTGTAATATAAGAATTCGATATTTTTAAGTAAACAAAGAAATATTAAGATTAAAATTTTATGGAAATATTATTGAATGGGTAATAATATTTGATTTAAGAATTAATAAATGATTAAGATATTATTAAAATGGCTAATAATATTAGATTAAAATATTATTAATGATATGAGATTAAAATATTATTAAAAGATTAATAATATTAGATTAAAGTATTATTGAATGATTAAAAATTATTAAGTAAATAATAATATTCGAAATTAAATAAAATGTTATTAAAAATGTAATAACATTAGTAATGGAATAAAACATTATTAGATATTATTAATTGAATAAATATTATTAATTGATTAATAATATTAAAGAATAGTAAAGTATTAAAATATTATTAAGATGTTAATAATATTAGTAAACGAATAAAAGTGTTATTAGTGGACTAATAATACTAAGAGGTGAATTAAATATTATCAAGATTAATAATATTAAGTGAATTAAAGGTAGTTGTTATTTAATAGTAATATTATCGAGGCTTGATAATATTTCTAAGAACTAAATGCAATATGTAATATCTATGTGATTACATAATGTAATGTTATGCTATGGCTAATTGAAAGATTAACTATAGGTCTCTCAGAGGAAGATAATTAAACTGCCTAGCTGATAGAATTTCAGTACGTAACAGTAGCCTGCAAACGAGGCAAGTTCTCTATCCCGAAACTTTAATTGTTGCAAGTTTCCTATCCTTACTCATATTTTGTTGAGCAAGTTCCTTAACCCTACTCAAATTATATTCGAGCAGGATATCATTGTATTGCAAGTTATTTATTTAAGCTTGAACTTTATTTCCAAGCATGCTTTAAGTGGTTTAATTAATTTACAATTAATCCACATCGATATTATTGATACTCGCACTTGGTGCACTTAAATTCGTACAGTCTTGGACTTGTACATTCTTTAAAGTTCTATAATTCATGAACTATCTAAGATTGAGTCTGAACCCTTGTTCGGTCAGACAATTGCATGAAAAGTATTTATAAAATCTATCCGGGCCAATCGATGGTATGAATTCTTAGACTGAAGTGAACACCCCCTTTATTACAGGGGTGTACCCCACGTATCTAATATAAGGTACAAATAGCAGAGTTAAATGTTATGCATATACATAGCGTACGCGAGGCCGATCCCCTCAAGTATATATTCTGTAGCCAGTAACCAAAGGGTCACCCAGCTATTGACTCCCTTGGAAGTTTATTGTTCAAAGTCTACTTGACTATCATTTGTTCTAAAAGTAATTATTGTTCTTGCTTCCGATATTTATATTGTTGAATCCCCTCTTTATATTCCGTTCATCATGATATATCCTTTATTGTTGTATTTAAACTTGTTGAGCAAACTAGTTGCTCATCCTTGCTATATCATGACTTTCATTGCAGTTAAACCCGAGACTTCAGGGAAGGGCAAGGGTAAAGAAAAGATGAAGTGATAGGCTTCACGTAGCTGGCTTTATTTTATGCTTAGTTTAATTTGCTATTAATGTAATTTGAACCCTGATTACTATTTAGGGTATGTTTTGTGTTATGTATTAAGGTTATCGTATCTTGGGACTAGTAACACCTTTTGAATGAACAACATATGTTTGTTATATTCCGCATTTAGTTATTGTATGTTGTTGGAGGTGAATGTTTGTATTGGATCGTGATGACCGAATCCGGATATTTTGAGACCCGAATTTAGGGGCGTCACACATTATCTCTATAGTGACTTATCCTCTTTTAATGATTCCTCTAATCAAATGAAAGTGCCACAACATATGTTTGAATCCAAGATGAGACTTAGGAACTATTCCTAGTTCTGTAATGAACTTTTCATCCAAACAAGCAAGTTGCAGCTTCATTTACAGCTATATACTTTGTCTTTGTCACTAAACCAGCAACTCTTTACTGTTTGGAACTTTTTAAATTCACTGCACCACCATTCAAGGTAACGATTTACCCTAAAGTGGATTTGTTATCATTTTGGTTAGTCTGAAAAACTTGAGTTTGTTTAACCCTCTAGTTTTAATTCAAACCCACCATGAATCATGATCACATCCTCGGTACCGGTTAAGTACTTAAACATGTTTTTCACTGTCTTACAGTTATCTTCTCCAGAATATTACTGATCAACAGCAGGTCCTGTACATTTCATTGCATACATAATAGTAACTCATGCGATCTCTCTTTTATTAGGGACAATTTTAGAGAGATACACTCCATGGCTCGTCATCATGAGACCTCTCTTGGAGTTTGCTATGCTAAACGCCTTTGTCATCGAATGAATGTACGTTCCTTGTGTCAAGAGGAGCATCCTTTTAAATCTATCTATATAGATTTATATCCTCAATTTATAGGATGATACTCCCAAGTCATTCATGGAAGAATGTTTAAACAATTTTATCTTTACTGATTGTAACACTAGTATGTCATTACTTATCAATAGTATATCAATATATAATACTACGAATGTCATTGTGACGCCCTGAAAATCCACCTGCTAGCTTCTTTTAGCCAGGTCAGACTTCGTGCTCACGTGTACAACCTTTACATAATGCTATAGAAATTTTGACTTCTAATAATCATAGTAAAGTGCGGAAAAGTGATAATATTCACAATATCATTCGTTCGTTTTATAAGTGTGACACCCCCAAATCCGGGTACTTCGTTTCCTCAGGATTTAGTGTTCACTATCCATATACATCACATCACATCTAACTACCCATTCAATCTTAATGGAAATACTATTAATTAAAAATAGAAATCTCCCATTAAAGGGTTACAACATCATTCATAAACAAATCCCAGGTCATCTAACCTTAATAAACATCAATGCGGAAACATAAATCAAGTCTATTACATAAACATCATTTAATCAAATAAAACAAGTCTTCATCACTTGTTTGCTTTTCCTTTGCCCTTACTAGTGGATGGCTCATCAGTTCTTTCAATTTTAGCTGCAATGTTATTATGTAAGGGTGAGCAATGATTACCCAGCAAGTATAACAACAACAGTAATAATAACATGCAAAATAATTAACGGATATTGAATAATCAAAGATTTAGCTTTTGAGTCAAGAATATCAGACAAGATTCAAAAGAACGTCTGGGGGTCTTAAGACCACGAACTATGTCCCAGGTTATCAAGTATTTCTACTTTAAACCTTTAACAGTCGTAAGACTATATGGACCTTACTTCTCGTACTCAGGGGGATCAGCCCTTTATACCATGTATGTGCACAACATCTTAACGCTAACGCGTAAATAAAATCCCTTGTATAAGGGTTGTTCATCTCAGTTTGACATCAGAGTCCGCACCAAAGGAAGTTTGGTTTGGATTTACTTCAATAACGTTTCTAGAATTTAGAACGCTCATCAACTATGGACTAGTCGAATCAAAAGGGTTCACTAGTCAATCAAGGTTTAAAAGGTGTAATTCGAGAATCAAAACTAAATATTGCTAGGTTTGTAGATAGCGCGAACATGGAATCAAATTACATAAATAGTGCGGAAGCGCGATAAAACAGATTTTAAAATTTTCATACAAACCATCACCATGATCATCCATGTGCTCAATTATCAATTAAACGAAAGAGATAGAGATTAAGAAATTATACCCTCGTAGAACCGTGCTTCCTCGGGTACAAGTTCATCTCCAATTCCTTCGCGTTCTCCTTGAATTCCACCGATTAAATTCCTTTCTTTGATCAACGTTAGCCACCCAAGTATTTGGCCTCTAGAGGTGATCCACCAAGGAATAATAGTTGTTCAAGAAGATGGGTGTTGGAAAAACCCTAGTTTCTATCTCTATAAAAATTGCAAGTACTCTCTCTCCAATTCTTATGGAAGAGTGTGTAACTGTCTAACCCTAAATCATGATAAGACTCCTCTTATTTATAGATATAGGGAACCCTCCTAAACTATTTAGGATTAGGGTTTTTCTTCTAATTAAACTCCTTTAATTAATTATGCTCCTAATCCAATTAGGAATACATGAGAGAGTACTTCTATTAATTAATTCCTAATCCCTATTATGAATTAAATTATAGTAATGGTAATAATAATAATAAGACTCCTCTTATTAATTTATATTTAATATTTCCAAAATATTAAATAATAAATATTAAGCTATTTAATTTATTCTATCTCCATAGATTAAATTAAATACACTTAACTTATTATTACGATTATGCCATTTACTTCTTAAATAAATATTTTTCTTTTGCGATGTAACCCTTTAGGTTCTCCATATTAAATCGGTTGTGAATAAATCAATTAGAACAATTCTAATTTTATTTAAATAAATAAATTAAACTATTTAATTCATTTAAATAAATAATATTTATTCTACAATAAGGGTAAGCCCCCTTAGCGATCAACGACTTTCCAGATAATATAGATTTCAACATTAATCACAAAAGAACCTTTCTGTGAATAGTTACCGTACAATTCAATCCTTCTACCATACAATGTCACAATTAAATATAAGACATGGAATTACTGTCAAGTCTTATTTTATTTAATTATATGTATTTCGATTCTCAAATGCACAACTCTGATAATGCAAATTAGAAAATCCTTTCTAATTTCATTCTGCTTTGGCCAAAGACTTCTGAGTCGTCATTTATCGAATCACATAGGACATTCACTCCTTTTACTAGAAGTGGTAGATTCTTTGTTGACCATTCACCTATCTCCATGTATAACTTATTATACCTAATCATACCCTTTGATATACCCTAAGGGTCTTAAGGGACATATCAAAGTATAACTCATCATACACAAGATACTATGATGATCTCAAGTCCAAGGATCACTTGTACTACTATCACTAGAGGAATTCCTATTGACAGACGAGTAAAACTCCATTAGGTATTCCTTAGCGAGCCACGTTCAGTGAACTTATTCTCTAATAAGCACCTACATACTTGATTTAGTGTCTCCACACAAATAATTACGAGATCAATCATCCTCTTCATAAGAGCAAGCAACATATGTACTAATCTATCCGGATTCACTAATCCCCTTTTTAGTAATCCATTGATTAGGAACAATTTTAGTTTGTGAGCTATCTAGAATTTAGATCTCATTAGCATGATCACCATCATGATTCTAAAACTAATTAGATTACAAAGTATATGCTTAAAACTATGGGTTTATCACATTCAATATAACAACACAATGTAGATAAAGAAAAATGCCTTTAATAACCGAATTAGATTACAAAGTATATGCTACATCATATCAAATATAATTGGCTTGCGTGCATACTACTTTCAAATCTCACAAAAGGTACAATTGAATACGTTCTATATAACTGAAGCACTTCAAAGAGGAATTTAAAACGTCTCATTGAATCCATGAATTGAATGGAATAGAAGTAATAATTTTCTCGAGTAATTAATAGCATTATGAAACATATAAGATAAGAGAATTGAGTTCAGGAACTTGCGTAAACGTAAAAAGTAAGGATAAGATACTTGCCTCATGCATAGACTATAAATTTAAGACTCACGTTCTTTAAATCAACCTATACATTCGGTTTATAAAGCAGTAACAATAATTAGTTACAGTATTATAAACACGTTAAGATTCATTCTCATCCAAAATTTCCATCTTAATAACTCAGTTGACACCGAGCAATCAGTGGTTATATGCCTACCACCCATTACAGTATTTTAACATTCATTTTTTACATTAGCCTAAGCTTTAGGTATGTCTACGATATCGTAACATGAACTCAAAGAAAGAAGAAAATTTTTACTCTCGTCTTTTTACTCTCTTTTTTTTTAAAGTTCCCGCCGGCGCGAGAAAATCCTTCACAAAACTCTCGCCGGGGCGAGAAATTCCTTCACAAAATTCTCGCCGGGGAGAGAATCACGAATTCCAGTTTCTACAGTTCGCGAAGAACGCAGAAACAGGCCAAAATTTCCAATCTTGTTATTCTAATTGTCAAATTAAACATACCTAGACACTATAATTCATATATAATTGTTACCCAAGCCTTCTAGCATGATTCTAACAACTTAAATCACATAAACCATGAATCTAAGAATCAAATTTGAGGTTTCTTATCATTTTATCAGAGTTCTTCAATTTTCATGAAATCACACATAGGAGGTTCATTATACAACCAAATTAACCCGTTTAAATCTTGTTTTCTTCATTTATACATGCATGAACAAAATAAGTTATCAATTTAACCCATTAACATGCAAAACAAGCATGAATTTTTCATACATTTAAACCATATTCGTATACCACTACTCTGTAATTTCCAGAAAACTAATATAAACATGATTTCATAGATTTAATTACTCTAAATCACATATAAACTATATAAAACACATTTATATATACTTTCAAACATATAATCATTAATTTATAAAATTTAGCCACAAAAATTTAGTTTACAGAGAATACAGAGAACTCAAAACAGACATTCATGGAAGAACTTCAAAAATATAAATTAAAACTTAAATTAAAAAAATTACCTTCAATTAGATGCTTAAACTATGCAAGAATTGAATGGGATCCTTCTCAATTTTCTAATTCCTCACAAATTTTTCTCCTTTTTCTCTCAAGTTTTCTCTCTGGCTTGATTTTAGAAACTGGTGAAATAAGGCACGTAATAAGAACTGACGCAACATGAATGTCAGTTAATCCTATATTGGGTTAACTGGCTTCAACTCCCCTTAAGACATTGTTTGGTTAGCACACTTATTCCTCCTTTCTAATTTATTTTAATAAACTACTTATTATATAGTTTCATGTCACACTTTAATCAACTAAATAATCTTACTAAAATCAAATAAATAAAATAGAATAATTCTACATTAAATCACATAGTCATATAAATAAAATTCTCCTTTATTAGTAATGACAATTTACTAAATATCCAATTAATAATTAAATTAATTAGAAATAACATTATACTTATTTAAATAATGTATTTAATCAAATAAATTCAATTAAACACATACTTTAAATATAAAAATTCTCCACATTAATTTAATTAATGTAACACATATAATTAAACTAATCTACCACAAATTCATCGATTAATCAATTAATTCAATAATCAAATCATTGAAAAAATATTTATTTAATCAATGAATATTCAAATTAAGTTACAAAATTCTCGTTTGTCACATCTTTCCCCCCTTAAAAGGATTCTGTCCCCAGAATCACGACTCAATTAACTCGTCCCGTTACAATAAGATTCCAAGATAACTTGTTCTTATTACAAATAAGTCCTAAAAGACTTAAAAATAAATCTCCATTTCTCTATCCAAGACTTGCAGCATTAGCAACTAGACGATTTCCAGGAAAGAGGGGGCTTTCCGTTAAAATGACGCGCAATTAAATGACTTAACCCCTTTCCTCGTCAGAACTTTCTAGACATTGCCAATAATGCTACTCTAACATAGTTTAAATGACTTCTACATTTTCAACTTAAATCTTTATACCTCTATAACAGATCTGGTGTTCAAGCTTAACTAGTTAACCACTTATTAGATATTCCATAATATATAACTTCTAACTATACAAGGTTCACAGTATCCCATAACAGATAATAATTCTCGTCAGAACGTTAAATGTGTTTGGATACCCTCACTTGGATATACAGATTTATATCTGATGTATATCTCTTTCATATCGATAGTTCCTATCTATCTGACATTCACAGTATTAATGATAAGATTGTCCCTAGAATTGAGGGGCGGATTCTGGTAAAGATGGCACCTTACCGGCGCTCATTAAGTGTAACCCCAGAGCTTATAGAACTCTCCATATCATTCAAATTCCCTCATTCAGATGTATAGTTCGTATGGATACTGTATTAACTTAATACAACTATTCTAAACAATTTAAAGATCAGAGTATAATGCATTCGATAATGGATGATAATATATTTTATATTATTAAGTTCAGTTACATCGTTCTCAGTACTAAGTTATTACAACAAAGCCTTTAAAAGACTTAAATAAAGTAAAACTAATTAACACGGTTGTTTCCCTTTGGTCGTCTCTGAAGTTTTGGAATTATCATTTAAGACTGCAAAAGAGATTATATGCAAGAATGAGCTACAAATGCTCAGCAAGTTTATTTAGAAACATGAACACAATGTGTTCGAGTTAAAAGATGTCAAAGAGATTTAGTATAACTGAGGGTTCAGTACAAGAACCATTTATTTCAACCAGTTATGTCAGTCTTTAATGACTTAGAACAACTTTGTTCGGATATCTGGTAGGGGATCAGCCTACTAATATCCTAGGAGTATGCATATCATCCTACAATTTGTGGTCAATATATAATCGATATTTTCTGGCCTTCCATGAAGGCATTTTCATTTTCTCAATATAAGATGTCTTACCAAACAATTTGGTTTGACACAACAATTTAAGCTCGAACAAGAAATATACGAATAATAATTGATTTCTTAAGTTATGCTGAACAAAAAGCAATAACTTCACAATAATTGATAGCAAGATATAAAAGACTTGCATAAAGTTTTGGAGATTTGCCTCGTATATCTTTTATAGTTAATATAACAGTCTAAGCGTTCGTCGTAAATCCTACACGATTATAAGTTTATATAGACAAATAAGCATTTAACGATTAAATCTTTTAAGTTTTATTTCGGGTATCATAACCGCATAAAAATAAGATTTCTTCTACAATATATGAAATAATTTCAGCATTATAACTGCTTACAGAATGAATATTCGGCTATTATATTTGAGAAAATTTCAACATTATAACTATTTATAAAATGAATATTTTTACTAAATAGTTGAAGAAATTCAGACATAGTAACTGCTTATAAAAGTATATTTTCTAATATATAAGATAAATAAATCGGATATTATAACTGCTTGTAAATAGGACTTTTGTATTATATACTTAAAATAATTTGGGCATTATAACTGCTTATAAAAGTATATTTTTACTAAATATATAAAGAAGAATGAAAATAATAACCACTAGAGTAATACCTCTTGTAGTTGCTAGCTTTACTTCCAATCATGCAGCGCTTCGATGCTTAGAAAGTAATTTTTATCTCACAATATCTCTCAGAATATAAATATAGAGTGTTTTTGCTCTTGAACTGCTCTTGAAAAATAGTAAGGAGTGAATGAACTGAGGTTGCTATTTATAGAAAAACCAAGTTTCGCTAATTGCACGTTAGGGGCTCGACTTATTACACGTTGGTACCTAGGTTAATTACACTTTAGTACCTAGCAAATTCTTAGAATATTCTTCTAAGCTCCTCAATGAAAATATCTTCCAAGCTCGACAATGCAACTTGCAATCTAAGCTCCTCAATGAAAATATCTTATAAGCTCGACAATGCAGCTTGCAATTGAACCTATCTTCTAAGCTCCTCAATAAAAATATCTTCCAAGCTCAACAATGTAACTTGCAATCTAAGCTCCTTAATGAAAATATCTTCTAAGCTCGACAGTGAAGCTTGCAATTGAACCTATCTTCTAAGCTCCTCAATGAAAATATCTTCCAAGCTCCATAGTGCAGCTTGTTACCGTAAGCACGACAAATCACTTTGTCATTTTTAAGCACGACACAACAACTTGTCAAAAATAATTTGTCAGGATACTTCTCGGTGAAATCGTGAAAAGCACGATAAATTATTTTGTCAATGTAAGCACAACTAAGCAGCTTGACAAAAAAAATTTATTTGACCTAATTCATCATTTACACTATATAATCACAAAACACCTGCTTCGAAATATCATTTCGATCTTTATTAAGCACAAAATTCGAATCTCATTAGGGCTTAAGGTTTTAAACTTCTCGATACCTAATTTTAGGTTACTAAATTAACCTCTAACCATATATGATTGTATTTATAAGCCTCATAAATATTCGGGATATTACAGTCACAGCGCTCCCACTGACCCTTTTGTACACACTAGGTTCATTCTCATTTTTAATAAAATCAAACTCTTTTAATTGTCTCATCAAAACGAATGTTCCGTCTTTGAGAAGCTTGCTTCAATCCATAAATGGATTGTTGTAGCTCATATACATGATTTACTTCAACCATTGAAACAAATCCATCTGGTTGTATCATACATACATTCTCCTCTAATATATTCATTAACGAAGGGTGTCTCCACGTCCATTTGCCAGATTTAGTAATAATAAACTGCAATCGCAAGTAAAATCCAAATGAACTTGAGCATTACTACCAGTAATAAGGTTTTATTGCAGTTAACCCCTTGACTTTATCTGAAACCTTTTAAACAGGTCTGGTCTTATAGGTCTCCACCTTGCCATTTGCCACAGTCTTTCTCTTAAAAATCCATATACACCCGTTAGGCATTATGTCTACCAGAGGGTTAACCAAAGTTCACACTTAGTTTTTCATATATGGAGTCCATTTTGGATTTCATGGTCATCTGTCATTTCTCTGAGTGTCTACAACTCTTAGCCTCATCCTATGTAACTGGAGCATCATCTTTTATGATGTGTACCTCATCATCATCATCTATGATGAATCCATCCTCCTATGTATCTTCAGTACTATTCCAGATTTACGATTCGGTTGTGGTACAATAAGTTTATCCACAGGTTCCTCTCTTTGACTATAGTGCTTTATGGTTCTTGAACTCCTTCAAGATCTATAATCCTCCCGCTAGCCAAATGATAAACTCTTTTATACAAGAAGGCAAGGTGTTTCCCAACAAACACATTGTGCTTACTAGGATTATAGTGTTAGGTTTGTATATTACGCAAGCATGCAATCAAATTACATAAATATAGCGGAACTGTGATAAAATCAGATTTCAAAATTTTTATACAAACCATCACCATGATCTTTCGTTGCACTTAATTATCAACTAAACGAAAGAGATAGGGAATTAGAATTATACCCTCGTAGAATCAAGTTTTCTCGAGTACAAGTTAAACTCCATAATCCTTCGTGTTCTCCTTAAATTCAATAATGAGATTCCTTCCTTTAATCAACGTTAGCCACCCAAGTGTTTGGCCTCTAAAGGTGATTCACCAAGAAATAATACCTACTCAAGAAGATGGGTGTTGGCAAAACCCTAGTTTTTATCTCTATAGAAATTGTAGGTACTCTGTCAAATCTTATGGAAGTGTGTGTAACCCTAATCCATAATAAGACTCCTCTTATTTATAGATGTAGGCAACCCTCCTAAACTATTTAAGAATAGATTTTTATTTTAATTAAACTCTTTTAATTAATTAAACTCCTAATCCAATTAGGAATTTATGAGAGTACTTTTTTTAATTAATTCCCAAACCCTTTTAAGAATTAAATAATAATAATAATAATAGTAATAATAAGACTCCTCTTATTAATTTATATTTAATATTTTTAAAATATTAAATAATAAATATTAACCTATTTAATTTATTCTATCTCCATAGATTAAATTAAATATACTTAACTTATTATTATGATTATGTCATTTACTTCTTAAATAAATACTTTTCTTTTGCGGTGTGACCCTTTAGGTTCTCCATATTAAACTAGTTGTGAATAAATCAATTAGAACAATTTTAATCTTATTTAAATAAATAAATTAAACTATTTAATTTATTTAAATAAATAATATTTATTCTATAATAAGGGTAAGCCCCCTTAGCGATCAACGACTTTTCAGATAATATAGATTTCAACATTAATCACAAAAGAACATTTCAGTGAATAGTTACCGTATAATTCAATTATCTTACCATACAATGTCACAATTAAATATAAGACATGAAATTACTGTCAAGTCTTATTTTATTTAATTATATGTATTTCGATTCCCAAATGCACAACTCTAAATAATGCAAATTAGAAACTCTTTTCTAATTTCATTCTGCCTTGGCTAAGGACTACTGAGTTGTCATTTATCGAATTACATATGACATTCACATCTTTTACTAGATGTGGTAGATTCTTTGTTGACCATTCACCTATCTCCATGTACAACTTATTATACCCAAGCATACCCTTTGATATATCCTAAAGGTTTTAAGGGACATGTCAAAGTATAACTAATTATACACAAGATACTATGATGATCTCAAGTCCAAGGATCACTTGTACTACTATCGCTAAAAGAATTCCTATTGACAGGCAAGTAAAACTCCATTAGGTATTCCTTCAGCAAGTCACGTTCAGTGAACTTATTCTCCAATAAGCACCTATATACTTGCTTTAGTGTCTTCACACAAATGATTATGAGATCAATCATCCTCTTCCTAAGAGCAAGCAAAGTATGTACCAATCTATCCTTTTTAGTAATCCAACAATTGGGAACGATTTTAGTTTAAAGCTTTCTAAGAATTTAGATTTCATTGCATGATCATCATCATAATTCTAAAAGGATTACTCAAAATTATGGGTTTATCACATATAAAATATAACACCATGTAGATAAAATAAAATGCCTTTAATAAATTAATTCTTTTATTAATAAATGAATAAGATTATAAAGTATATGCTACATCATATCAAATATGATTGGCTTTTGTGCATACTACTTTCAATTTCCCACTTGCACTAAAGCTAATCGCCATGGTATCTAATACCCATCTTCTCTAAGTGACGATCAAACTGGTATTGGGTTAAAGCTTTAGTAAATGGATTTGCAATGTTGTCTTGAGAGTCCACACGCTTCAGGGTGACGTTTCATCTTTCATTGATCTATCTAATCAAATGAAACTGCTGCAACACGTGTTTGGATTTCTGATGAGACCTGGGTTCCTTAGCCTACGTAACAGCTCTAGTGTTGTCACATAATAAAGGTACAACTCCTCTAATGCTAGGAATCACTCCTAGTTCAGTTATGAACTTCTTCATCTAAACAGTGTCCTTTGTAGCTTCACTTGCAGCTATATACTCTGCCTTTCTCACCGAATCAACAACTGTTTGCTGCTTGGAACTTTTCCAACTCACTACGCCACCGTTTAAGGTAAACACATACCCTGAAACAGATTTATTGTCATCTTGGTCCGTCTGAAAACTTGAGTTTGTATTGCCCTCTAGTTTCAATTCAGACCCACCATAGACAAGAAATACATCCTTAGTTTTTCTTAAGTACTTTAGGATGTTTTTCACTGCCTTCCAGTGTTCTTCTCCTGGATTCGACTGGTATCTGCTTGTTACACTAACTGCATGAGAAACATCCGGTCTAGTACATATCATACCGTACATAATAGATCATATTGCCGAAGCATAAAGAATCTTACTCATACGGTCTCTCTCCTCAGGTGTCTTTGGGCCCTATTTCTTGGAGAGATGTATTCCATGGCTCATCGGCATAAGACCTCTCTTGGAATCTTCCATACTAAACTTCTTTAGCATCGAGTCAATGTACTTTCTAGCATCCTTTTAGATATATCTCTATAGATCTTTATCCCCAAAATATAGGATGTTTCACCCAAGTCCTTCATGCAGAAGTGTTTAGATAACCAAATTTTGATCGACTGTAGCATAGGAACATCATTCCCTATCAGTAATATATCGTCAATATATAATAATAGGAATGAAACAGCGCTCCCACTAACCTTCTTGTACACACAAGTTCATCCTCATTTTTGATAAAATCAAACTTTTTGATTATCTCATCAAAACAGATATGAAAGTAGTATGCACACAAACCAATCATTTTTGATATGATGTAGCATATACTTTATAATCTTATTCATTTATTAATAAAAGAATTGATTTTCTTAAAAAGCATTTTATATTATCTACATAGTGTTGTTATATTAAATGTGATAAACCCATAGTTTTGAGCAATGCTTTTAGAATCATGATGGTGATCATGCTAATGAGATCTAAATTCTAGATAGCTCACAAACTAAAATCGTTCCTAATCGTTGGATTACTAAAAAGGGGATTAGTGAATCTGGATAGATTAGTACATACGTTGCTTACTCTTAAGAAGAGGATGATTGATCTCAAAATCATTTGCGTGGAGACACTAAAGCAAGTATGTAGGTGCTTATTGGAGAATAAGTTCACTGAACGTGACTCGCTAAGGAATACCTAATGGAGTTTTACTCGCCTGTCAATAGGAATTCCTATAGTGATAGTAGTACAAGTGATCCTTGGACTTGAGATCATCATAGTATCTTGTATATGATGAGTTATACTTTGATATGTCCCTTAAGACCTTTAGGGTATATCGAAGGGTATGATTGGGTATAATAAGTTGTACATGGAGATAGGTGAATGATCAACAAAGAATCTACCATGTCTAGTAAAAGATGTGAATGTCCTATGTGATTCGATAAATGACAACTCAATAGTCCTTGGCTAAGGCAGAATGAAATTAGAAAGGAGTTTCTAATTTGCATTATTTAGAGTTGTGCATTTGGGAATCGAAATACATATAATTAAATAAAATAAGATTTGACAGTAATTCCATGTCTTATATTTAATTGGGACATTGTATGGTAGAAGGATTGAATTGCACGGTAACTATGCACTGAAAGGTTCTTTTGTGATTAATGTTGAAATCTATATTATCTGGAAAGTCGTTGATCGCTAAGGGGGTTTACCCTTATTGTAGAATAAATATTATTTATTTAAATAAATTAAATAGTTTAATTTATTTATTTAAATAAGATTAGAATTGTTCTAATTGATTTATTCACAACCGGTTTAATATGGAGAACCTAAAGGGTCACACCGCAAAAGAAAAATATTTATTTAAGAAATAAATGGCATAATTGTAATAATAAGTTAAGTGTATTTAATTTAATCTATGGAGATAGAATAAATTAAATAGCTTAATATTTATTATTTAATATTTTAGAAATATTAAATATAAATTAATAAGAGGAGTCTTATTATTATTATTACTATTATTTAATTCCTAATAGGGATTGGGAATTAATTAATAGAAGTACTCTCTCATGAATTCCTAATTGGATTAGGAGCATAATTAATTAAATGAGTTTAATTATAATAGAAACTCTAATCCTAAATAGTTTAAGGAAGGGTTATTCCTACATCTGTAAATAAGAGGAGTCTTATCATAGATTAGGGTTACACACTTTGCATTAGATTGTGGAGAGTACTTACAATTTCTATAGAGATAGAAACTAGGGTTTTGCTAACACCCATCTTCTTGAATAACTATTCTTCCTTGGTGGATCACCTCTAGAGGCCAAACACTTGGGTGGCTAACGTTGATCAAGCAAACGAATTTAGTCGGTGGAATTCAAGGAGAACGCGAAGGAATTGGAGGTGAACTTGTACCCGAGGAAGCACGGTTCTACGAGGTATAATTTTTATCTCTATCTCTTCCGCTTTATTTATGTAATTTGATTGCATGTTCGCGTCATATACAAACCTAACGGGATATTCCACCTTCGAGAAGCTTGCGTCAATCCATAAATGGATCGTTGTAGCTTACAGACTTGATTTGTTCCAACCGTTGAAACAAAACCCTCTAGCTGTATCATATATATATTCTCCTCAAGTTTCCCATTTGAGGAAGGTCGTTTTCACATCCATTTGCCAGATTTCGTAATCATAATAAGCTGTAATTAGAAGCAAAATCCGAATGGAATTGAGCATAGCTACTGGTGAGAAGGTTTCATCACAGTCAACACCTTGTCTTTGTTTGAAATCTTTTCCAGCCAGTCGGGCCTTATAGGTCTCTACCTTGTCATCTGCTCCAGTCGTTCTTTTAAAGACCCATTTGCACCCAATAGAATTAATGCCCTCAGGTGGTGAAACCAAAGTCCATACTTGGTTTTTATACATAGAGTATATCTCAAATTTCATGGCTTCCAGCCATTTCTCTGAGTCTTTACTACTCATTGCCTCTTCGTAAGTCAATGGATCATCATCATCTATGATGCGTGTGACGCCCCCAAATTCGGGTCTCCAACTACCCGGATTCGGTCATCACGATCCAATACACATTAACCTCTAACAACATACATTAACTAAAATGCGGAATATAACAAACATATATTGTTCATTAGAAAGGTGTTACTAGTCCCAAGATACAATAACCTTAATTCATAACACAAAACACACCCTAAATAGTAATCAGGGTTTAAATTACATTAATAGCAATTACGCTAAACATAAACTAAAGCCAGCTACGTGAAGCCTATCACTTCATCTTTTCTTTACTCTTGCCCTTTCCTGATGTCTCGGGTTTAGCTGCAATGAAAGTCATGATATAGCAAGGATGAGTAACGAGTTTGCTCAGCAAGTTTAAAATATAACAATAAAGGATATATCATGATGAATGGAATATATAAAGAGAATTCAATAATATAATTATCAGAAGCAAGAACAATTATTGCTTTTAGAACAATTGATAGTCAGGTATACTCTGAACAATAACTTCCAAAGGAGTCAATAGCTAGTTGACCATCTGGTTACTGGTTACAGAATAAGTACTTGAGGGGATCAACCTCGCGTACGCTATGTGTATGCATAACATTTAACTCTGCTGTTTGTACCTTATATACGGTACCTGGGGTACTCCCCTATAATAAACGGGGTGTTCATTTCAGTCTAAGAATCCATACCAATGACTGGTTCGAATAGCTTTTATAAATTCTCATATGCTTGCCTGACCGAACAAGGGTTCAGACTTATTCTTAAACAGTTTGTGAATTACGGAACTTAAATAAATATACGAATTCAAACTTTACGAATTCAGAAGCACCGAGTGCGAGTGTCAATAATATCATAGATGTGGAATAATTTAAAAGTAATTAAACCACCTAAAGCGTGCTTGGAAATGAAGTTCAAGCTTAATTAAATAACTTGCAGTACAATACTACCCTCCTCGAAGATAATTTGAGTAGGGTTAAAGGAAACTTGCATTCAGTATACAGAAAGAACGAAGTCAGGGAACTTGCCTGTTGTCTCAGCTACAATAAACTTTAGCTTTAACTAATTGACCTTGGATGACCTATCATTTGGTAAAGTCAATTTATCCATTAGCATTGCATAGCAGTATATCGATGCACTCACTTATGCTATTTATTTAGCAAATAAACAATTCGTATAGCATATAAGTCAATAGATCAGTCTCAATTCCATAAGATGCTTAATTGATCTGTAGACTGAGAAATTATTCACTAACAATATTTCTCTGAAGTGATAACACTCTCTTACTGTCACTTATAACTGTTTAGTTCATTTGAATATTCAAATTATTACCCTTAATTGTCCCTAAGTATGAGTTAATAATCCTTATAAAATAAATAATAAATTTATTATGGTTTAATAGAAACTAAATAATAATTGATCACTTATTTAGTTTTATTTGCACTTAATTACTATTCACCTTTAAGGATAGTTAAGTACTTATGACCCCTTGGTCCTTATTTAACATTAGTTAAATAATTAATGTATTATCTCTACCCAAACTTAATTATTAATTAAATAATAATTAAGTAACCATTACCTTTATTGATAATAATTTTATTAACTTTGTTCATACTTAATTATTATTTAATATTAATTAAATAATAATTAAATATTTATTATCTTTATTTATTATTTATCGCTAAATAATAAATAATTATTTACTAACTTTATTCATATTGAATTATTATTTAATATTAATATTAATTAAATAATAACTAAATATTTATCATCTTTATTTATTATTTATTGATGAATAATAAATAATTATTTACTAACCTTATTCATACTTAATTATTATTTAATATTAATTAAATAATAACTAAATATTTATTATCTTTATTACTTATATTCATACTTAATTATTATTTAATATTTATTAAACAATAATTAAATATTTATTATCTTTATTTATTATTTATTGTTAAATAATTAAATAATTATTTTATTAACTATATTTGATATTAATTAAATGATTTATCATCTTTATTTATTATTTAATGGTAAATAATAAATAATTAATATATTAACTATATTCATACTTAATTATTATTTGATATTAATTAAATAATAATTAAATATTTATTATCTTTATTTATTATTTAATGTTAAATAATAAACAATTATTAATCAACCTTACTCATACTTAATTATTATTTAATATTAATAACATAATATTTAAGAAATTACCATCTTTACTCATTAAATAATTAATTTGTTATCTTTACTCATTTATTATTTAATATTAATTAAATAATAATTAAGTAATTATTACCTTTACTTATTAATATCAAATAGTAAAACTACAATTACCCATTAGTAATTACCAAATCCTGAAATCAGCATTTTTGGGCTTAATTACTATTACTAATACCTGATAACAATACACAAATTGATTACTGTTACCCTCTTTTTGAAAAAAATATTTTTATTGAGTAACTATGATCCATTCGTTTCATAGTATTACAAAAAAATTAGTAATGGTTTGTGCATTTGCGGCGCGTTAAAGCTTGTGAACCACACGCGGTTCCACATACGACCCACAGTCAAAAATTATAATAAGCAGCTAAGATGAATAGCAACAAGCTTACAGTACATGGTTCAATTTCTGCAAATGGTCAAAATATGATCACATAATAACCCAAGTTTGGTTTGCATAAGAACAATGTTGTTGACAGACATTTAATACCCACAATGAAACTCAGTTTAGTTCAGGCATTACAACAAACATATGTTATGCATCCTAAAACACCATACTAGCCTATTCTCAGTACAAACTCAACTGCCAGAACCTTAAGGTTCTTTAACATACAGAGTTCCAACCAAGCAGTACAAACCAAATTTTTCAACAAGGAACTACACAGTACCATACCGGATTTTCAAACCCAATCAACATAATACAATGTTCGAGTTTCAATTCAAAGCAATACAAACCTAATAAAGTGTATAACACCACCAACACATAAGGAAAGGGAAAACAAAACTAACAAAATGTTACAATAGCTTGTGTACATTGAACCATTTTATACCTTGATGCCGATCGGTTTGCAGTCCTTCTTCTTCTACCGAAATAAACGGTAAATCCGGACATTCAAGGCTAGTTCTCTTCCCCTGCTCCCTCTTCTATTGGCGACTCACTCTCAAATTTGGACTCATAGAACAAATGAAATCGGCAGCTAAGCTTGGGTTGGGTCCTAATTTATAGTGGAAACTTTACCCAATTGGCTGGGTATTACCTCAATTGATAAGTTAAAGACCTTCGGTAGGAGGGAGGTAGGCGACTGATGGTCTGTCGACGCCGGTTCTCGTCTTTTCCGATTTTTAGCCTTTTGATTAAATGATTTTTGGGAAAAGGTCGGCATTGATGTCGACGGGGTTTTGAAAGATCGCTTTTTATGATGAGCCAATCAACCAGAGTCGCCAGTTGGTATATTTGAAATGGATGTACCAACTCATCCGAGTTTTCATTTTTTTTATAAATCGATGGCTCATAGGTGACTCCGAATTAATTGGTCTGCGTACCAAGATTCATAGAGTTCGGGGGCTTGCTTAAGCGAGGGGAGGGTGTTAGGCACCCCCCGACTTCCGTGAAACACGGTTGCCGCAATCTTGATACTTTCCTATCCTTTAATTCATGAAATGTGTATATGTGTGTGTGTGTGTGCCTATGTGAATATTGTGGTGAGTTTGTATGAAAGAATCATTTGGGGTTTTTTATGGAAAGTCGTGTTTTGGGAGTGCTTTAGAATGTCCTTCGGCTTATACGAGAAAGCTTTATGGGAAAGGTTTGATTTTAATTGTCAAATCTATGAGATTTTCATTAGGTGTCGTTTTGGCAAAAACAATAGTTTTCTAAACCTTCGTCAAAATAGGAATCGAGATCTATACGTCGCTTTCGTAGATGACGGGCAACTTCTAGGATCTCTTTAACCCGATGCACAAAGGTTTAATAAAACGTTTAGTTTATTCATAAAAACCATTTTTTGGTGATGTTTGAAAACGATTTTTTAACCTTCTCGTTTGAATAGGAATCGACATTCATTAGCACTTCCAATTTTAAGCCTCGTGAAGCTAATAACCTAGTTTGATTTATTTTAATGAAAAACCTTCATCGTTTAATCTTTGAAATCATTTTTTCGTGTCACAAAATCCAATCAAGCATAACCACGCGTCGGGGCTATTCATGGGCATGTAAACCATCAAAATAACCCCAAACGCTTACAATCACAAGTTTCACTATTTCGGGGCCTTAAACCCGACCTCCGACTTGGTATCGTTTTAAGGCCCGCCGATTACATATTTACAATGACGAATGCGTCTACCCGATTACATACATCCAAAAATGTCCATCATCGGATTTGGACCACGGGGTCACGTTCCTAGGCTCACATGCGAACTTGTTGCACAACCGCAAAATGGATACAACGTAATTAAACAAACGTGCTATGCCTAATGCTCTAGGATATCTTACAATAACAATTGAAATACACTACGAATGACCCCTTACCGTAATAGCTAAAATTTGCACGAAACGGACATCATCGGGCTATTAGGGGGAATTTCATTCCGATGAAACCCTCGCTAATAGTCCCAAATCCATGGTTTCACAATAACATGTAAGAAAACTACATTTAAGATAATTCGGATGACAAAAAGCTTGGCAAAAATGGTATAACAAAATGCTAAAACAAAGGATTCTTCACCTTGCAAATGATCCCCACAATATGTATGAATTTGTGTATTGAGTAGAGTAGAAAATATGAGGTGTAATCTCACAAAATGGGTACAATTTCTCACTATTTCTCACTCTTTTCTCTCTTAATTTTTGCTGTTTTCTTGTTGTTTTTCTTCTTCTCCCGAACTGCTGCTGCTGCTGGATTCTCCTCTTCTTGTTTCTGTATGCAAATTGGCCTGATAAGGCACTGCCAAGGGCAGCCACAGATTAATCTGCGGCTGCCCCTTGGTTCTCCCCCCAGCCGTGCTCGAGTCCCGTGCGCTCGAGTCCCATGTCGTCTCGAGTTCCGTCCTTGGCCGCGGATTGATCTGCGGCTGACTGTGCTGATTTTCTCGTTTTCTGTACCTCGTCTCGATTTTCGTGTCGTACCGTTGGTTTCCGCTGAAGGGCTTGCATTCTGCAGTCCGAAAACCGCCGGGAAACGTGCCATGTCATCCGGGTAAGTGCAGTGATCAGTAACCGACTCCCGACACTCGCTTGTTGTCGTGTCGGCTTCGATCTCGTCCCGTAGTGGTGGCTTTGAGTGTTCGTCTTTATGTCCACCTTTTATTCTCGTGTGTCGGGTCAATTGACGATTTTTCCCTCCTGTCAGGGTTAGTATAGGAAGTGCAAAATTTGGGTGTCTACAGCTGCCCCTCTTTATCATGTTTATGAAATGTTAAATGAAATGAACAGGATAAAGAATAGACACTCGATGCATGAATGACAGTGCACAAGAATGACAATACATACATAATGATGCAACACACACAACTTATGATGCGATGCAAGATGTAAAGCATGTCTGGTCGCCAATCTCGTGATCACCGGGTCTCGTATCCGGTCGATCGTCTCGTCGGGGCTGGGTCTCGTATCTGGTCACCCATCTCGTAATCGCCGGGTTTCGTCGCCGGTCGATCGTCTTGTCGGGGCCGGGTCTCGTATCCGGTCACCCATCTCGTAATCGCCGGGTCTCGTCGCCGATCGATCGTCTTGTCGGGGCCGGGTTTCGTCGCCAGTCACCCATCTCGTAATCGCCGGTTATCGTCGCCGGTCGATCGTCTGGTCGGGGCCGGGTTTCGTCGCCGGTCACCCATCTCGTAATCGCCGGTTATCGTCGCCGGTCGATCGTCTCGTCGAGGCCGGGTTTCGTCGTCGGTCACCCATCTCGTAATCGCCGGTTATCGTCGCCGGTCGATCGTCTCGTCGGGGCCGGGTTTTATCGCCGGTCACCCATCTCGTAATCGCCGGTTATCGTCGCCGGTCGATCGTCTCGTCGGGGCCGAGTTTCGTCGCCGGTCACCCATTCGTAATCGCCGGTTATCGTCGCCGGTCGATCGTCTCGTCGGGGCCGGGTTTCGTCGCCGGTCACCCATCTCGTAATCGCTGGTTATCGTCGCCGATCGATCGTCCTGTGAGTGTCGGGTCTCGTATCCGGTCATTCGGTCGAATTGAGAAGTCGTGTTCGACATCCGATTCATCAAAATCTCGTATTTTATTACCAAATTATGAGTCAAATGGGCTTTAGGATCGATTAAACTTGCATTGGACCAATGGGGGATCACTGGGCCCAGCCGCAGATGGATCTGCGGCCAGCCGCAGATGGATCTGCGGCCAGCCGCAGATTGATCTGCGGCCAAGATCAGGGCTATAAGCGGCCAGCCGCTTCCCAGATGTGGTCCCACATTCTTGTTGTTTCTTTTTGGAAGAAAATCATGCATTAGGGTAATTTTCATGCTGCAATTATCCATATAAATGCAATTTTGATCTGTTGTGGCTAGGGTTCTTTGAAAAACATGCTTGGCTATGCATGGGATGTCCATTTTATAGACGAAACTCTGCCAATTTTTTTTTATTTTTATTTTTTAACATGCATCATGCTGCATTAATACTATGATGATGATAGGAAATTAGAATGTTTGCGACACAATTCAAAATAGAATTTACCTTCCCTTTCGCCTGTTCTATTCCAGCTATGGATCCTGACACTCCTAGTAGCTCCACTGCGTCTCGGACCTCGGGCGTTCGTCGCCGTAGGGCTGCGCCTGCCCCTGCTTTACCTCGGACTCGCCAGGCTCGCCGATTGGCGGAGGCTGTCATCCGGCCCGATCATCCCGATGTTGAGGAGGCTGTTCTTCCGGATGCTGCGGTAGAGGGGCCATCCTCTAGCACACCAGCTCCCTCTTCTCATCGCGCCCTATCTGGCGCCTCTGTTCAGATACCCGATCTGTTGGGTCAGGATCTCAGTCGTCACCCCTCCGCATCTCTTGTAGCTAACGAGGTATGCTTAAAGTACTCCTCTGAACTCATTCCCCAAATTCTGTTTAGATCTGGACTGATCCATTCATTTTTTGTCACAAGTGCTCGAGTTCACTCAGTCGAGGGGTAACTGGTTCAACATCTACTCCCTCTACACCGCCTTGCACAGCGATTACCGCGCGGTGGTGGATTCCTGGGACTTTCGTCATTTCTTCACCATCATTCCGCGCCAGTGCCCCTGGGGTTATATGCGAGCTCTGTCCGAGAGATGGTTTCACCAGATCCAGTCCCTTCACCTTTTGGACTGTGAGGTCGTGCTGACTCCCTGGGACTGGAGGTACATCACGGGTATCGAATTCACTGGATCCCGCGTCCCTCTGGACCATGACATCACTCCCGCAGAGGTCAGACTTTTACTGGGTTTTTCTGCGGATGACAGGGTCTTCAAGGCCCGCAGCATTCGGTCTGGAGCTTTGGCCGTGGACGCTGTTGGAGGCATATATGCGGCGCCATTCCCAGCAGATCGGGCCACTCGTGATATTCTGCTTCGACGTCTGTTCCTGACCATTATGAGGGGTTGTTTCCTAGGAACAACTCCTCTACCATCCATTTCAGCGTCGTCCGAGCCGTTAGGGATGTGGACCGGATCGGCGATTATGATTGGGGGTCCTTCACCTTTGCCTACTTCCTCCACGGTCTTCGTCTACGCTCGGAGGGTCAGACAGATGCTTGGCTCGGATTCTACCACTTTCTGCTGGTGAGCCTTCTTTTCCTCTTTTCTTACTGTATTCCTCTTCATTTTATTTCTCTTTTCTGCATTTTGACAGTTACTCTTGCCTTGTTTCTGTTCACAGTTTTGGGCCTACGAGCGACTTCCATGCCTGAGGTCTGTCACGACCCTCGGCTTGGACACTTATCCCAGGGGTCGTCGGTGGCACCACAACACCTTGGAGGAGGTCCCTGTATCTGGCAGCTTTGCACACTGCCGCATTCAGCTAGAGCTGATCACCGCTGCAATGTCGTCTGGACTCCTTATCTTTCGGAGCATCTGGCTGTGGGGTTCACTGAGGGATATCCTTCTGGCCCGGAGTTCGCACTTTCCACCCGCCGCCTTACTCTGCAGAGTGTTGGGGGCTGGGTGATGTATCTGGGAGAGCGCGCATTCAGATGCGTCACTGGAGAGATCCGCATCTCGCACTCCCTTCCTTTCACTACCTCCTGGTCGTTGGATTCTCAGCCTTCAGAGATCATGCTCGCGGGGGAGGATGGTCGGATGCTTTCTACTGGTCCCAGTACGAGCGAGGCCTTTCGCATCTGGTGGGTGCCCCGCACCATCGGTCCTCAGACTCGGGCCACATTCTTTCTTGGAGACATGGTTCTCGGCTCGGTGATGATGACCAATTGGGCTGCCTGCGTTTGGAGTCCCACTCACGCTGAGCAGATTGCCACGCTGACCCGCCAGGTGGAGCAGTTATCCCTATATCTTCGGGTGTTAGGCCGGACCCCAGAGGATGCTTACGCCTACGATCCTGACAGTGCGGGTTATGATGCAGGCCCGAGCTCATCTGATGCCACAGTGCAGCCATACATTCCTGACATGAATTTTGGACCTCCGACTTCGACGACTCCGGGGGATCAGTTCGAGGATCCCGCCTTCTTGGATGACCTTACTTTTGACTAGATTAGGCTAGGATATGGCTTTTGTACATGCACCTGTTTAGATTTCTTTTCCATTTCATGCACTATGTATTGAAGTTTTTATTCATTTATGCACAGTTTTTTTTTATCCTTATGAAATTCAATTGCTCTATTATTAACTGTCTGATGCATGCTTTTATTTATGGATAGAGAATGACCCCTGTACAGTCTTTTTGATACTATTTTTTTCACAGATGTCGTCCTCAGATGTCGTGGTACGTTTGGATTCCATTCCTCCTACAGGGTTAGTCGGCAGTCTCCTCCGCTGGTTGGACAGTTTATCGCCGGCCGACAGGGTTATCGCAGATGGCCTTTTGGGACATTCTTGGTCCTTATTATCCTTTCAGGTGCCAGCGGGCTTTATGGAGGGTGTTCTGAGCTATTGGGCCCCTGCCCGTCAGGTGTTCAGATTAGGGACAATAGAGCTGACCCCCACTCTCGAGGAGTATGCTCGCTTCACCGGCCTGCCTTTGGATGGTCCTTGTGCTAGGGTTACAGCTGGTTCCATGCGCCATCAATTCTTGACTTTCACCGGTTTACGGAGGGCAGTCTTGTTATCGGTGATCACATCAGACCATATGGTTCCCCTTCATTTCTTGATTGACCGATTCGGCTCACTCGACAGTTTTCACCTATTTCCTGGTGATTTTTCTGTGTCCGAGGAGCGCTGGGGTGCTTTGAGAGTAGCCATTTTGATGGCCTGTGTCATTTCAGTTTTGTACTTGCCAGCCGGACCTGATCAGTTGGATATGCGAGTTGTCGCGGCCGTTAGAGCCCTTCAGGAGGATCACACCGTTCTTCCCATGATATTGGCAGATACCTACATGTCAGCCTCATACTGTCAGTCTTTCCGAGGCAGGGTATTCAGGGGGAGCTCTACTTTGTTGTACGTGTGGTTTATGAGCCATCTCAGCCCCATTGGTCATTTCCGTCGCCAAGGGTTTTACTTCAGCCATGACATAGCCACGCAGTTTTCGTTTCGTCCCGTGAGCTGTACTGATGCGGTCTCCTGGGTATCATTTTTGTCGGTTATTGAGGATCCTTTTCATCTCCTGGTCTATTCGGGTTATTGCTCCTTTATGAGCTTCTTGACTCACGTGCGCAACCTGGATTTCTTCCCTATTGCTGGCTTACGAGGCGTGATGACCTATCATCCCTTGGCGGTTACAGGGCAGTTTGATCAGACACAGGATTTTCACCCTTTCACGGGTGCAGCCGCCTACCGATTCCTTATATCATCCCAGACAGAGAGGGATCTACTGCGGGTATACGATCTTTGGTCTCGCAGGATCTTTGCCAAATATAGTGAGAGCTGCCACATCCAGACATTTGCTTACGTGCAGTGGTTGCGCGGAGACTCGGATCTGGTTGGTTTGAGTCAGACTGGGGCCTTTGATGGCTCTGGAGTGATTTTCCCAGATGATACCACAGATCATTCCATCTCAGCTGATTCTGCCCGTAGTCGGGTCACTGAGGATACCCGACTCCGCCTGGCCTTGATTACTACTGAAGCTGAGAGGGATGCCGCTCTTGCTGAGAGAGATGACGCCATTCTGGCTAGAGACGCTGCCATTGCTGACAGGGACGCCATTGTATTTCAGACCAGGGCAGTTATAAATGCTCATTCCGGGACTGTCAGCCGAGCCACTGCTTTACTAGATCGCATTGACATGATGGGGCAGCAGATTGCAGGGGATGCTGATGCTTCAGATCTATCCACCACTTTATCCATCCTGCTTCAATTAGTTTCAGATTTGTAGATCGTTTTATTTCCTGCATATACTATGTTAGTTTCATCGGTTATTGAAAGAGAAATCTTGTAACAAAATGACTTATATATGTAGACATGCATTTAAATTTAGTCATTTCCCTTTTTGTCATATCGTTGCCTTTCATTTGATCTTCATTTTATCCATCTAACCATGATTTTGACATTTTGCCTTCTTTCTCCTCTCAAGTCTTGATGGAGATTGGACAGATATTGCCGCACACCCTGTCGATTTCATCGGACTGGGTCTTAGATTTTGGCTAATTATTTGGTTGGGCTAGGTTTATGTTACTCGGGATGAATCTAATTAGGGCTGGTATCGGGAAGGTTTTGAGGGTATAAGAAGGCTTTTTCTGGCTGTTGGGAATTGGTTTTTCTTTTGGTTAGAGAAAGGATTTATTATTTTTTAAGGAATCGGACCGCGCCATGATGGCTGCCTACGTACCCCCACAAGTTGGGAGATCAGGTCCTACGTAGTTCGTTCCTCAAAGAAAAAGGAGAAACTGATTATTCAAGCGTAGAACTGCTTCACCGAGTCGGAATTGAGGGGCTGTGGGAATACCTCACCATCCATTTCTTGTAATATGAGGGCTCCTCCGGATAGCACTTTCTTAATCACAAATGGTCCTTCCCAGTTCGGGGCAAACTTCCCCTTGGCTTCGTCTTGACAAGACATGACTCTTTTTAGCACCAAATCATTTTCCTTGAACTTTCGAGGTCTTATCCTTTTGTCGTATGATCGAGAGATCCTTTGTTGATATAACTGACCGTGCCAAAAAGCAGCCACCCTCCTTTCATCAATTAGGGCCAATTGGTCGTATCGACTTTGCATCCAATCCTCCTCACTTATCTGAGCATCGATCACTATTCTGAGGGACGCCATCTCAACCTCAATTGGCAGAACAGCCTCCATTCCATACACCAAAGCGTAAGGGGTTGCCCCTGTAGAAGTACGCGTTGACGTTCAGTATGCTAGTAGGGTGAGGGGTAGCAAAGCCGGCCATCCCCGATGATTAGCAGACATTTTCGCCATGATCTTCTTGATGTTCTTATTTGCAGCCTCCACCACCCCATTCATCTTAGGACGGTAAATGACAGAATTGAGGTGTTTGATCTTAAACTGGTCGCATAATCCCTTCATGAGGGCATTGTTCAAATTCTTGGCATTGTCGGAGACCAAAACCTCAGGTTGCCCGTATCGACAAATGACATTATTCCTGATGAAACCGACGATGACCTCCTGAGTTACTTTGGGGACAGAAGCTGCTTCTACCCATTTGGTGAAGTAATCGATCATGACAAAAATGAATCGGTGACCGTTGCTTGCTTTGGGCTCTATCGGTCCGATTACATCCATTCCCCACATTGAAAATGGCCACGGGAAGTCATGTAGTGCAGTTCATTGGGAGGCGTATGGATCACATTACCGTGCACTTGGCATTGGTAACACCGTTTGACATGATCATCGTAGTCGGCTTTCAGCGTTAACCAATAATGCCCCGTTCTCAACATCTTTTTGGCCAGCATCGATCCACTCATGTGTGGGCCACACACTCCACCATGTATTTCGTTCATAATCCTTTGGGCATGTGCCTCATCTACGCATTGTAACAGTCCCAACCCAGCATCCCTCTTGTAGAGTGAATCCCCACTCAGGTAAAATTTCATTGACATCTTTTGTATTCTCATCCTTTCAGCTCGGCTTGCCTGGTCGGGAATGGATCTATCCCTCAGATATTCCCTTATGTCGTGATACCAAGGCTGCCCCGGTATAACTGTTAGGTTTGTATAGCGCGAACATGCAATCAAATTACATAAATAAAGCGGAAGCGCGATAAAATCAGATTTTAAAATTTTATACAAACCATCACCATGATCTTTCTTTATGCACAATTATTAATTAAACGAAAGAGATGGAGAATAAGAATTATACCCTTGTAGAATTCTAGCTTCCTCCAAGTTCACCTCCAATTCCTTCGCGTTCTCCTTAAATTCCACCGATAAAATTCCTTCCTTTGATCAACGTTAGCCACCCAAGTGTTTGGCCTCTAGAGGTGATCCACCAAGGAAGAAAAAATATTCAAGAAGTTGGGTGTTTGGCAAAACCCTAGTTTCTATCTCTATAGAAATTGTAAGTACTCTCCACAATCTAATGTAAGAGTGTGTAACCCTAATCTATGATAAGACTTCTCTTATTTATAGATGTAGGAAAACCCTTCCCTAAACTATTTAGGATTAGGGTTTCTATTCTAATTAAACTCCTTTAATTAAATTAAACTCCTAATCCAATTAGGAATTCATGTGAGAGTACTTCTATTAATTAATTCCCAATCCCTATTAGGAATTAAATAATAGTAATAGTAATAATAATAATAAGACTCCTCTTATTAATTTATATTTAATATTTCTAAAATATTAAATAATAAATATTAAGCTATTTAATTTATTCTATCTCCATAGACTAAATTAAATACACTTAACTTATTATTACAATTATACCATTTACTTCTTAAATAAATATTTTCCTTTCGCGGTGTGACCCTTTAGGTTCTCCATATTAAACTGGTTGTGAATAAATAAATTAGAACAATTCTAATCTTATTTAAATAAATTAATTAAACTATTTAATTCATTTAAATAAATAATATTTATTCTACAATAAGGGTAAGCCCCCTTAGCGATTAACGACTTTCCAGATAATATAGATTTCAACATTAATCATAAAAGAATCTTTCAGTGCATAGTTACCGTACAATTCAATCCTTCTACCATACAATGTCTCAATTAAATATAAGACATGGAATTACTGTCAAGTCTTATTTTATTTAATTATATGTATTTCGATTCTCAAATGCAGAACTCTAAATGATGCAAATTAGAAACTCTTTTCTAATTTCATTCTGCCTTGGCCAAGGACTACTAAGTTGTCATTTATCGAATCACATAGAACATTCACATCTTTTACTAGACGTGGTAGATTCTTTGTTGATCATTCACCTATCTCCATGTACAATTGATTATACCCAAGCATACCCTTTGTTATACCCTAAAGGTTTTAAGGGACATGTCAAAGTATAACTCATCATACACAAGATACTATGATGATCTCAAGTCCAAGGATCACTTATACTACTATCGCTAAAGGAATTCCTATTGACAGGCGAGTAAAACTCCATTAGGTATTCCTTAGCGAGCCACGTTCAGTGAACTTATTCGCCAATAAGCACCTACATACTTGCCTTAGTGTCTCCACACAAATGATTATGAGATCAATCATCCTCTTCTTAAGAGCAAGCAATGTATGTACTAATCTATCCGGATTCACTAAACCCCTTTTTAGTAATCCAACGATTAAGAACGATTTTAGTTTGTGAGCTATCTAGAATTTAGATCTCATTAGCATGATCATCATCATGATTCTAAAAGCATTGCTCAAAACTATGGGTTTATCACATTTAATATAACAACACTATGTAGATAATATAAAATGCCTTTTAAGAAAATCAATTCTTTTATTAATAACCGAATAAGATTACAAAGTATATGCTACATCATATCAAATATGATTGGCTTATGTGCATACTACTTTCAATCTCCCACTTGCACTAAAGCCAATCGTCATGGTATCTAATACCCTTCTTCTCTAAGTGACGATCATCCTGCCGTTTGGATAAAACTTCAGTAAATGGATATGCAATGTTGTTCTTGAGAGTCCACTATCTCTATAGTGACTTTTCTTCTTTCAATGATTCCTCTAATCAAATGAAAGTGCTGCAACACATGTTTGAATCCAAGATGAGACTTAGGAACTATTCCTAGTTCTGTGATGAACTTTTCATCCAAACAATCAACTTGCAGCTTCACTTACAGCTATATACTTTGTCTTTGTCACTAAATCAGCAACTCTTTGCTATTTTGGAACCTTTCCAATTCACTACACCACCATTCAAGGTAACAATTTACCCTAAAGTGGATTTGTTATCGTCTTGGTCAGTCTAAAAAAACTTGAGTCTGTTTAGCCCTCTAGTTTTAATTCAGACCTACCATGAATCATGATCACATCTTCAATACCGGTTAAGTACTTAAGATGTTTATCACTGTCTTATAGTGATCTTCTCCAGAATATGACTGATCAACATCAGGCCTTGTATATTCATTGCATACATGATAGTAACTCATGCGATCTCTCTTTAAATTGGAGACAATTTTATAGAGATTCACTCCATGGCTCATCATCATGAGACCTCTCTTGGAGTTTGCCATGCTAAACACCTTTAGCATCGAATGAATATACGTTCATTGGGTCAAGTCGAACATCCTTTTAAATCTATCTATATAGATTTATATCTCCAATTTATAGGATGCTCCTCCCAAGTTATTCATGGAGGAATGTTTAGACTATTTTATCTTTACTGATTATAGCATTGGTGTGTCATTCCTTATCAGTAATATATCAACATATAATACTAGGAATGTCACAGTGCTCCCACTGACCCTTTTTGTACACACTAGGTTCGTTCTCGTTTTTGATAAAATCAAACTCTTTTGATTGTCTCATCAAAATGAATGTTCCATCTTTGAGAAGCTTGCTTAAATCCATAAATGGATCATTGTAGCTTAAAACACGATTTGCTTCAACCTTTGAAACAAATTCCTCTGGCTATATCATACATACATTTTGCTCAAGTCTTCATTGAGGAAGGACGTCTCCACATCCATTTTGCCAGATTTCGTAATAAGCTGCAATCACAAGCAAAATCCAAATGGATTTGAGCATTACCCGATAATAAGGTTTTATTACAGTCAACTCCTTAACTTTATTTGAAACCTTTTAAATAGGTTTGGTCTTATAGGTCTCCACCTTGCCATTTGCCCTAGTCTTTCTCTTTAAAGACCCATATACACCCTTTAGGCACTATGCCTTTCGGTGGAGTAACCAGAGTTTATACTTGGTTCTCATACATGGAGTCCATTTCGGATTTCATGGCCATCTGCCATTTCTCTGAGTGTCTTCTACTCATAGCCTCATCGTATATAACTGGATCATCATCTTTTATGATGCATACCTCATCATCATCCTCTATGATGAATCCATACCTCCTAGGTATCTTCGGTACTCTTCTAGATTTACGATTCGGTTATGGTACAATAGGTCTATCTACAGGTCCCTCGGTTTGATTTAAAGTGCTTTGTGGTTCTTGAACTCTTTCAAGATCTATTACCCTCCCACTAGCTCCTTCAATGACAAACATCTTTATCCAAGAAGGCAGTGTATAGGATTATAGTAATAATGCCCTAAACTTTCTTTAGGATATCCCACAACTCTGCACTTGTCAAATTTTGTCCCAAACTTATCTTTTGAAACCTTTTTCACATAAGTTGGATAACCCCTTATCTTAACATACTTAAGACTAGGAATCCTCCCTATCCATAACTTTTATAGAGTCTTGGGGCCAAATTTTGAGGTTACCTTATTTTGTAGATATGCAGCCGTTTCTAGGGCATAACCCCAGATGGATACTGGAATGTCGGTAAAAATCATTATGGACCGCACCATGTCCAACAAGGTACAATTTCTCCTTCTAGATACACCAATCAATTATTGCGTATCAGGAGGTGTCCATTATGAGAAAATACCATTTTGAGATGATCTAGAAACTTATTGCACAAGTATTCCTTCCTCGATCTGATCAAAGAATCTTAATACTTTGTCAATTTGTTTCATTTCTGAATTCTTTGAACCTTTCAAATGATTCAGACTTTTATTTCATCAAATACACATATTCAACTCTTTGAATGATCATCTCCTTTCTTTTACTAGTTTGTTCAATTTGCAAAATTATTTTTCATGTAAGTCAAGTTTACAAAGTCCATTAAATGATCTTCCAGTTTCAAACAAAACATTATCATTATAAATAGAACAACAATTGTTCTTGAATATAATACCAAAACCCTCCTTGTCCAACAACGGAAGTAATAATGTTTCTTAAGAGAACTGGAACATAATAACAACTTATTAACTTAACAGACTTGCCCGTAGGCAACGCTAAACTATAAGTTCCTACGGCTAATGTAGCAACTATTACTCCATTCTCCGCACGTAAGATTACTTACTCTTTGTTTAGCTTTCTACTTCTGCTTAGTCTCTGTATTGGATTACATACGTGAGAACTATAGCCGGTATCCAATACCCAAGTAGAACCTTGACTTACAGAAAGATTTATTTCAATGATGAACAAACCTATATCTGTAACCGAAGCTTCACTAAGCTTCTTCTGGTTAGCCTCTGCAAGATGCTCCTTACAGTTTCCTTTCCAGTGTCCAGGCTTATTGCAGTGGAAGCAAACTCCTTTGCTATCTGTATCAGTTTTGTTCTTAGTGTCCTTAGTTATTGCCTTTCCTTATACCTTCTTTGAATTGTTCTTCTTTTAAGAAGATCCTTTGGCCCTCTTCCGCTTTCTGAAAGAATTATCTACCAGTAAGACTTGGTCTTTCTTAGTTGGAAAGTGACTCTTTATAGTTTTTAACGTGTTTAAGCAACTCATGCAGGTTGACATATAGCTTGTTCACGTGGAAATTCACAACAAATTGTGACAAAGAGTCTGGAACTGATTGCAAGATCAAATCCTGGATCATCTCTCCATCCATTACTAAACCCAGTTATCCCAATTGTTCAATCAGATTGATCATTTTTGAGGATATTTGTCTATACTGTAGTGCCATCGGTTATTCTAGATTGGAAGAGCTCCTTAGATATCTAATATCTAGCAGTCCTACTTTCCTCACCATTCAACTCCTTGAAGGTGCAAGAGTACAGTAAGAGCATCCATAGTTTCATGCTGACGCTGAAGCTTGTTACTCATGGATGCGAGCATAACGCATTGAGCCAACTATGCATCATCTTGCCACTTTTTAAAAGTAGCAATCTTTTCCTCAGAGGCATTGTCTGCAACCATTGCAGGGATAGGTATATTAAGGACATAAGATAGCTTTTCAGCCTTGAGAACTATTCTCAAATTCCTTAACTAGTCCGTGTTATTTGGTCCAGTTAATTAGCATCTAATATGCTCTGCAGTGATAGTGAATTAGACATCGTAAAATTCTGTAAATGAATTTGTAATTTAACAACATTTTAGCATACATTCATTTAATTAATTACCAAAATAAATTAGGTCTTTATTTTAAATTGGTATCTCTCACTTTTTCATCAAACTATATTACCCTCAATATATATAGTTCGGCAAATCTAATTAAAGGTTTGTTAGTGAGAATAAGGATCCCATTTCAAATGTATATAGCCTTGTGTGACACAACAAACGATATATAAATAAATAGGTAGACAACTATTGTCAATTACATCACTATGTAACTCCTTATATTTTGCCTCTTAGATTATTTTGATCAAGTGTGACACATCCGAATCAAAATTATCCAAGTTAAGTCCAACCTAGCACTTCCATATATTCGAAAGAAAAACACTGTCCTTGTGTGACACAACAAAACAGCATCGTTCAGTCTATGTATAAGCATCAAATGTGATAAAGCAACATCTTAAATATTTAATACTTACCTTGTGTGACACAACAAACTCATATTAAATATTTAATACTCTATCGCTTTACCATGCTAGAAGGCGACGTTCGATATTCCAAATATCTTTGAACGCTTAAGACTTAATATAATTTCTTTGAGGGGTTTGTTATTATTTGTCTCATCTTGTTTAGCGCGCATGCACATATATATATAAAATACGCGTCATATTATTTAACATGCGAAGCATGTTGTATAATATATAATATATACGTAGTAAGCATGCACATATAAAATACTATATTCTACCCGGATTGATTATGGACTTTTATTCTAGTTTGGTTCACTAGAGCCACCAAGTGAACCAAAAGGTCAAACCTAGGGTGCAAGAACAAAATTTAAATATAACTATTACATTTAAACCCGGGCTCCATTACAAACGGGTCTTCAAGCGCTCCTAGCTCCTTTGTCTCCAATTCTTCAAGTAATTCTAACTAAACCTATTACATAAACTATTTACAATAAATAGAAACCTTGATCAACAGTCAAGGGGAAGTACATAGGAGGGAGATAGAATTTACATTAAGAAAAAATTAGAGAAGACGAGGTACGCAGACCCCATTTATAAAAACCCATACATTCAAGCATCCACTAAAATAAATCCAATCACACATTGGTCAATAGTCCATAATCAATCCCTATTTATTATCATACATATCTCTATATGTATCAATAAATAACATTCATCCCATGAATAATAAAACCATTCCATATATGCATTGATATCATTTAATGGGCAATATTAGTTAGTATAAAATCCAATTTCAACTCCAATTAGTTATCATGGAATCCAATTCCAACTCTAATTAGTTATCATGAAATCCAATTTCAATTAAAATAAACTTCTTTATTTTAATCATATTCCAAATCCATGGTTTCACAATAACATGTAAGAAAACTACATTTAAGATAATTCAGATGACAAAAAGCTTGGCAAAAATGGTATAACAAAATGCTAAAACAAAGGATTCTTCACCTTGCAAATGATCCCCACAATATGTATGAATTTGTGTATTGAGTAGAGTAGAAAATATGAGGTGTAATCTCACAAAATGGGTACAATTTCTCACTATTTCTCACTCTTTTCTCTCTTAATTTTTGCTGTTTTCTTGCTGTTTTTCTTCTTCTCCCGAACTGCTGCTTGATGAGTGTGTTTTATACACACAATTTGGATACTTTTGGCCTTGATAATTTGTAAGTCTTTGGGTATTTTATGTGATTTTATTGTATTTTTATCTTATTTTTAGATATTGTTATTTTAGATTTCTTTTACGTGTTTCTATTGATTTTGTGTATTTTTATTGTGTTTTGTAGGAATTGAAATAAAAATCGTCAGATCTTTGTTTTGTAATGACATAAGGCCCGTGTTTGTTTATCCGTGGTTGGCATGTTTTATTTTGGAAATTAGTGTTTGGCGACGCTCGGTATAGAAGTAGATGACATTTGCGCTTTGGGTGTCCACGGCGTCGACCAAGTCACAAGAGTGCTGACATTGGAACCAGCTACAGCAGGTCAGCGGGGCCTCGCCACAAACCAGCGGGGCCTCGCCAGATCATACAGGGAGTTCCAGCAGACCAGCGGGGCCTCGCCAGATCATACAGGGAGTTCCAGCAGACCAGCGGGGCCTCGCCACAAACCAGCGAGGCCTTGCCAAGGCATCCAGGGAGTTGCACCAGACCAGCGGGGCCTCGCCACAAACCAGCGAGGCCTTGCCAGAGCATACAGGGAGTTGCAGTAGGCCAGCGGGGCCTCGCCACAAACCAGCAGGGCCTCGCCAATCTGCTGAGTGCGATTCCAGCTGGCTTGTTAGTGCGATTTGAGCAGATTTTTGACCAAATATCTGATGCTTGGCTAGGGTTTTGGTAGAGGCACTATATAAGATCTCATTGGGGCTTCATATATGCTAATTAGGGATTGGGAGGCTAGACTAAAACATCAAAATAGAGAGCAAAAGTGCTGCAATACAAGGAAAACTCAGCAAAAGCCAAAGAACCAAGAAGGAAAGGCTTATCAAAGAGATATTTAGACCTTGGGAGGCTACACATACTTCATCAAGAAGAGCTTGGGGGCTGCAATTCAAGGAAATTTCCAGCAACAAGCTATGGAGCAAAAAGAGAAAAGAATGCCAAAGGAAGAGGAAAAGCTAGAGATTGTCATCAACCAAGCAAACAACATATGAATATCTTCTAAATGGGTTTTATCATCTCTTTCTTTCCTTTGAATTTGTAATTCTAATTTATGATGAACACCATGTGTTTGATGTTTTGCTTAGCTACCATGAACTAGACTTTAATTTCTAAGATTTCAATGGAACCTAACACATAGTTTGAATTGATTTCTCTCTCTTTGTTATTAATTACTCATTTGTGAATTGTATGTCATAATTTATGCTTCATATATTAATTGCCTAGCTAGTAATTACCGTGGGAACCTATATGAACTTGACGAACGGATTATAGTGTTTAGACCTTGTTATGATATCATGCGAAAGTTAAAGATTGTTGTGGGTTATTAATTGAGATTTAGTGACATGTGTCTTGTTGATTATCCTCAATGATAGGTAACTTGATAGTATTTAGGATAGATATATACCTAGATACCGTGTGCAACCAATGGAGAATCTATTCCTAATGACTTCCTATGTGAAAGTTGGTAATTGAAAGGACGTTTAATGAGATTTAGTGACATGTGTCTTGTTATTGTTCTTGAAATTAGTCTCTTGATAGTGTGTAGGATAGACATATACCTACATGCCGCATTAGGAAGATTCGAATTTGACCATCGACAGAGGCTTATAAGTAGCTTTGATTTCTCGGTTGACATTTCTATGTTGTTAATTAGTTCAAATGAGAGAGTTAGGATATTCAAATGAAGTATTGGGGGAAATTGCAATCTTACACTTGTTAATATTAGAGTTTAATTATTTTAATGCTTTTCATATCTCTTAATTATTATCAAACAACAAAAACATCAAATCATCAATTGTCTAAATAAAATCGAGACGATATATAGTTGATACTTGGGATACACTAGAACAATTCCCTGTGGGTTCGACAACTCTCTTATCACTTTATTACTTGTTGACCGCGTATACTTGCGCGTATTTATCGGTTGCGAAATCGACCAACACTGCTGCTGCTGGATTCTCCTCTTCTTGTTTCTGTATGCAAAATGGCCTGATAAGGCACTGCCAAGGGCAGCCGCAGATCAATCTGCGGCTGGCCCTTGGTTCTCCCCCCAGTCGTGTTCCGTCCTTGGCCACGGATTGATCTGCGGCTGACTGTGCTGATTTTCTCGTTTTCCGTACCTCGTCTCGATTTTCGTGCCGTACCGTTGGTTTCCGCTGAAGGGCTTGCATTCTGCAGTCCGGAAACCGCCGGGAAACGTGCCATGTCATCCGGGTAAGCGCAGTGATCAGTAACCGACTCCCGACACTCGCTTGTTGTCGTGTCAGCTTCGATCTCGTCCCGTAGTGGTGGCTTTAAGTGTTCGTCTTTATGTCCACCTTTTATTCTCGTGTGCCGGGTCAATTGACGATTTTCCCTCCTGTCAGGGTTAGTATAAGAAGTGCAAAATTTGGGTGTCTACATGGTCCACATCACGCCCCATCGATGCACAGCTAGGTTTGGCTGCCCCTCGAGCCTTGCGTTGCCATGGGTCACGTCGCCGATCACCTTGAATCCTTTGGTCCGATTGATTGCCCATGCCGAGTCCTTGGATAACCGCCGGTCCCTTCGCGCCCTCACACACCGACGGCAGTCCTGCCGATCCCCTTTTTTTTTCCTTCTCGTGTTCTAACGGTCGGTCCCCTCTCGCTATCGCCGGCGCACGACTTGATAGCCCTCTCTCTCCCGTTCCATCTGACTTGATTGAGGACTTAGGATTCCCTTTGCTCGGTTAAACCCCCAATTGCCTTACCGACTGTTTCCCCCAATTGCATAACCGGTTGCCCAAACAAAACAAAACGGATCCAACCCGGCTAAACAAGAAATGGGTTTAACCCGGCAGGAAAGTAATTGGGCTCAACCCAATAGGGTTGGACCAGCCGAATTAAAAGGAAAAGATGGCCCAATAGGAAAATAAAAAGAGAATTTGGGTCCAAATCAGAAATAAATAAAAGAACATGGGCCAATTTACTTATTAGGATTAATACACTATACTTTTAGTATTTTAATTTAATACCCAACTTAATTACTTAATTGCTCGAAGTATTTATTTTAACAATAAACCCCCATTCGAATTATTTAATCCGAAAATGATAAAATGAAATTACTTATTTAGGTTTTTTTCCCCCCAATTTTCTTGCCAACCAATACTTAGGGTTATCTCACTAATTTATTCGAACTACTAGTGAGTCTCTTTAATGCAAAGAAAATTATCGGACCATATAGTTGTATAATTAAATAATATCTACATAGATCCAATTAAGCCCGTAAAATTAAATAAAATAACTTTCTCATATCAAAATAAATTGATACAAAGTTTAAAATTCCTGGACATTACATCCTCTCCCCCTTATAAAAATTCCGTCCTCGGAATTTCAATATAAGGTTACTCAAATAACTGGGGGTAATTTGCTCTCATCTTTTCTTCGAGTTCCCACGTGGCTTCTTCCACCGTGTGATTCCTCCAGAGTACTTTAACAGAATGAATGATTTTATTCCTCAGCTTCTGCTCCTTCCTATCAAGTATTTGGACAGGAATCTCCTCGTACGATAAGTCCTTTTCGACTTGAATTGGCTCATAGGAAATGACATGCTTGTAGTATGGCTTATATGGACGTAACACTGATACATGGAACACGTTGTGAATGTGCTCAAGTTCAGGAGGTAATGCTACCTCGTACGCCACTTCGCCGATCCTCGTTAATATTTCAAAAGGTCCTATGAACCTAGGGCTCAATTTGCCCTTCTTCCCAAAACGGATCTTCCCTTTCCAGGGAGATACCTTCAAAAACATAGAGCTGCCAACTTCAAAGTCCCGCTTCTGATGATGTAAGTCGGCATACTTCTTCTGACGATCCTGAGCTGCTACTAGCCGCTGTCTTATTACTTTAATGATTTCCACGGTTTGCTGCACCAATTCTGGTCCCAACAATCTCCGTTCACCAACTTCATCCCAACATAACGGCGTTCGACACTTTCTTCCATACAACGCTTCTACGGTGGCATGCCAATGCTAGCATGATAACTGTTGTTATAAGTGAACTCTACTAGTGGCAAGTTATCGTCCCAGTTGCCCCCTAAGTCCATCACGACTACTCGGAGCATATCTTCCAAGGTCTGAATCATTCGCTCGCTCTGACCATCAGTCTGAGGATGATACGACGTACTCATTCTCAACTGTGTTCCCATTCTTTCCTGTAGACTCCTCCAAAAATTTGACATGAAGCGCGGATCTCTGTCAGACACAATAGATATCGACACCCCATGTCGCGATATTATCTCCTTCACGTAAAGTTTCGCTAACTGCTCCAATTTGTACCTGATCTTGATCGGTAGAAAGTGGGCAGACTTGGTCAACCTATCTACGATCACCCAGATGGCGTCTAGACCCTTCTGTGTCGTTGGAAGTCCTACCACAAAATCCATTGTGATGTGCTCCCACTTCCACTCTGGAATTTCCAAAGGTTGCAACAATCCGCTCGGCCGCTGGTGCTCTGCCTTGACCCTCTGACAAGTTAAACACCGGCTGACGTATTCTGCAACTTCTCCTTTCAAATGCGGCCACCAATAATGCTGATGAAGATCTTGATACATCTTGGTTCTACCTGGATGTACCGAAAATCTCGTATTATAAGCCTCCTGCAATATTTCTTCCCTTAAGTCTGGTACGTAGGGTATCCAGATCCTTCCCTCGAATCTCAACAACCCTGTGCTGTCAACCTTGTACTTCAAAGTTTTTCCTTCCGATAGGTGCCTCTTAATGACAATGCACTCTTCGTCAAATTCTTGAGCCTCCTTTATCTTATCCAGTAGAGTCGAACCTACTGTCACGGTGAACAATTTTTCGTTCGTCTCCATCGGATACTTAACCTCCAGTTCCAGACGTTCAAAGTCCTTTATCAACTCCTCTTGAACTGTCAGCTGCATCAATTTCACCTTGCCTTTTCTGGTTAAGGCATCAGCCACTACATTTGCCTTGCCCGGATGGTACAGAATCTCACAGTCGTAATCTTTGATCAATTCTAACCATCGGCACTACCTCATGTTCAGCTCTTTCTGAGTGAAGATATATTTCAGACTTTTGTGATCTGTATATATCTCGCACTTCTCTCCGTATAGATAGTGCCTCCAAATCTTCAAGGCGAAAACTACCGCGGCTAACTCCAAGTCATGAGTCGGGTAACCCTTCTCATAGTCCTTCAGCTGACGTGATGCGTACGCAACAACCTTGTCGTGCTGCATCAGCACACAGCCGAGGCCTTTGTGTGATGCATCGCTATACACTCAGAAACCCCCAGTGTTGTCGGGTAAGGTCAACACCGGTGCTTGGCTAAGCCTCTTCTTCAGCTCCATGAAACTCTTCTCGCATTTCTCCGACCAAACGAACTTAACTATTTTTCTGGTGAGATTGGTCAATGGCGATGCTATCTTTGAAAAATCCTGTATGAACCTTTGATAGTATCCTGCTAACCCCAAGAAACTTCGGATCTCTGTTGGCGTCTTTGGTTGTTCCCAATTGATAACCGCTTCTACCTTTGCTGGGTCCACCGCAACACCATTTTTGTCGATGATGTGACCCAGAAATTGCACCCTCTGTAACCAAAACTCACACTTAGAAAACTTTGCGTACAACTTCTCCTTCCTGAGAGCTTCCAATACAATCTTTAAATGTTCCGCATGCTCTTCCTCTGACCCTGAATACACCAGAATGTCATCGATGAATACGACTACGAACTTGTCCAAGTACTGCTTGAATACTCTGTTCATCATATCCATGAATGCTGCTGGTGCATTCGTCAATCCAAAGGACATTACCAGAAACTCGAAGTGCCCGTAACGAATTCTGAATGCAGTCTTCGGGATATCTTCCTACCTCACCTTCAGCTGATGATAGCCTGTTCTTAGGTCGATTTTTGAAAAGTACTTCACTCCCTTAAGTTGATCAACCAGATCGTCAATCCTAGGAAGCGGATACCTATTCTTAATCGTAACTTTGTTCAACTCCCGGTAGTCGATACAAAGCCTCATAGAACAATCCTTCTTCTTTACAAACAGAACTGGCGCTCCCCACGGGGACACACTTGGTCTGATATAACCTTTATCTAACAGTTCCTACAGTTGAACCATCAACTCTTTCATTTCTACAGGTGCCATTCGATACGGCGGCTTCGATATTGGTGCGGTTCAGGTACCAAATCGATAATGAACTCGATTTCCCTGTCCGGCGGTAGTCCCGGAAGCTCATCTGGGAAAACATCGACGAATTCCCGCACTATTGGTATTTGACTCATCTCATCCCCAACTTGGCGAGTATCAACCACATGGGCCAAATAACACACGCAACCTTTCTTAAGCAATTTCTTTGTTTGCATCATAGTAAGATAACAAGATTGTCTCGGTGACTTACTACCGTAAAATACCACCTTCGACTTATTAGGAGTCTTTAGGTGTACACACTTTTCCTTACAATCAATAACTGCTCCGTGAATTGACAGCCAATCCATTCCAAGGATTACATCAAACTCTCCCAGCCGAATTAGTATCAAATCTACATTAAGCTTAAATCCTCGCAATTCAGCACAACAATTCCTATGAATGTATTCTACGGGGATAATTTCCTTGTTTACTACTTCTACGTTCATATGGTGTTCTAACTTTTCACGAGGTAAATTTAACTGACTAGCAAATTCTTCGGAAACAAAAGAGCAGGTAGCACCCGAATCGAATAACACATATGTATTTATATCATTGATTGGGATGATACCTGACACCACGTCCTTGGATTCCATTGCATCCTGAACGGTCATGTTGAACGTGCGTGTCGTTGGCCTGTTAGCTTGACTGGCTGGTGCCCCATAGCTCAGCCGGTTGTTATTCCAGCTGTTGTTGTTGCTCCGGTTGCCACTACCGACGTCGCCCTTCCTCTTCGGACAGTCCTTAATCTGGTGATCGGGTGATCCACAAGAGAAACATCCTCCTTTCTGCTTGTTAGGACACTGAGGAGCCATGTGCCCTAGTTGTCCACAACGGTAACAGACACTTTTCCCCTTCATACACTCCCCCGAGTGATTCTTCCCGCAGTTGCTGCACCTTCCACCCTTCTTAGCCTCTCCTCCGAATTTATTGCTCCCGGACGATTGACTTTCATTCCATTTGCGCTTATTGGGGTTGCTGCCTTTGCTGCTCCCCGCCTTGGCTACTTCCTGACTCTTCTTTCTGTCTTGATTGAATCGTGCCACTACTTCATTGCCCCCTTCCGCAATGATAGCTCTTTCTAGCAGTTCCGAGAAATTCTTAATTTTCAGTATCGCTACTGAATTCTGAACCCGTGGTTTCAGTCCCAACTCAAACCTTCTTGCCTTCCTGGCCTCGGTGTCCACCTGGTGTGGGGTAAATTGGGCCAACTCATTGAACTTTGTCGCGTACTCTGCGACAGTCATATTCCCCTGTTTCAGTTCCAGGAACTTCACTTCCATGTCCTGCTGTGTATTCTCCGGAAAGTAATTTTCGAAGAATAGCTCTTTGAATCTGTCCCAAGAGATGACTCCCTCACCTGCTCGTCCCTTATTGGCCTTCCACCAATAGTTAGCCTCGCCCTTCAGCATGAACGTGGCAAATCCTGTTTTCTGTTCCTCGGCCACCCGTGCGACCTCGAAGACCTTCTCTATCTCTTCGATCCAGGTCTGTGCTTCGATTGGGTTAAGAGTTCCCTTGAACTCGGGTGGTCCAACCAATTTGAAATCCTTAAAATTTGCCAAATGATACGCTGGCCCGGAGGCTGCTTGGGTCCCTACATGTGGCGGTCTTGATTGCATGGCTTCCGCCAGCATTTCTGCGAACACCCTCATTGGATTGGGGTGGTCCCCCACCTCGCTTTCTGACTCTTCGATCTGCTGGTTACGCGGTCGTCTTCTCGGCGGCATGGTCTGATGAAGGAAAACTGCCGACTTTTACCTATAGTTTTATATTTTATACAATATGTCATTGAGATCAGCGATCAAGAGTAGAAACATTTATCAAACACATTTAATTTAAATGAAACAACTGCATTTATATTCATATACCACTGTTTTGTTATAATCAGACTAAACCTGTGGCATACTTCTATAAATGCGCTACTGCATGCCCCATCAATCATTAACCATTTCCCCTAATACAAAAAGTGGGGAATAATAACTGACCCTCCCTCATAACAGACAAAAGTTGGGGTTTAACTACTACCCTAATCATGTAACCAGATATAAAGGTTCACAACACAATCATGTCCCTAGTCTAACAAAAAGTGGGACCTACTACACCCAAAACAAAACAAGACAATCATCCTAACACGTCACTACATGTCGTGACGGATCCGTGCCTGCTGGCCTGAAGAAAAGGCTCCACCCACGACTCGGCGACGAACCGAGCGGCTAGACTCTCCCATCTCAGTCCGAGGCCTCCTATAGGCTGCATCCAAGGTAAATCCCAAGGTCTTGATCCTCACCACTCTGGCCTCCAACTGGTCTTCCAACTGATCAACCCTTCTGGCTTCTCTGACCCAAGCATCTCTAACTCGCACCCTCTCAGCAGTCTCCAGTCCAAACTCGAACTTCATGGCCTCCTACTTGGCCTTCAGATGGGCGATCTCCATATCCTTCTGTTCCAGTCTCTCTCTCAGCTCAACATTCCTGGGCACCATCTGATGTAGTAGTGGTCCAATCTGCTGCGCTGAGGTCTCATAACCCTGCAGCTGTACCTTCACCACTCCCAACTCATGCTCCAGCTGATAAGCTAGCTCCCTATACTGATCCTCCCTGATCTGGTGGGTCTGGTTCTACTCCTCCAGATGAGCTACCCGGTCCTCTAGCTCCTCGTTCCTAATGGTCAGTCCCTCTATGATATCATCTGCAGTAGAGCCCATGCCATCAACATAAGCAGGTGGCTCATCACCGTCAGTCTCTGGGTCCTCCTCACTATCATCCGGGTCCTGACTGTCGGACCTCATTACCCTACTTATAACAGGCTCTGGTAGATCCCCCCGATAGTCCTCCTCTAGTTCGGGCCCATCCAGTGGTACTCCTGGGGCAACAGGTGCATAGCCCACTAACTGCTCGGTAACCACAGGTATATCTGTAAATACCTCCTCCTGACTCCACTAGTCCCTCCTATGTCAGCCATCCTACAAACACAGACAGAGACAACAAATGTCAGTATCATAATAAAATACATTCATCGATAAAATGAAAGGATATTTTATCATGTACAACTCGGCTTGGCAGATTTCCACAATCCACCCCCAGACAAGGCCATTATTCAAATCTCCTTGATTTTTATCTTAGCGTACTCAATACGAGTTTAAATCTAAGGTCATAACCTAGGTTTAGCGTTCCTAAAGTTTATAACCTACAGCTCTGATACTAACCTGTGACACCCCCAAATTCGGGTCTCCAACTATCCAGATTCGGTCATCACGACCCAATACACATTCACCTCTAACAACATACATTGACTAAAATGCGGAATATAACAAACATATGTTGTTCATTAGAAAGGTGTTACTAGTCCCAAGATAGAATAACCTTAATTCATAACACAAAACACACCCTAAATAGTAATCAGGGTTTAAATTACATTAATAGCAATTACGCTAAACATAAACTAAAGCCAGCTACGTGAAGCCTATCACTTCATCTTTTCTTTACCCTTGCCCTTTCCTGATGTCTCGGGTTTAGCTGCAATGAAAGTCATGATATAGCAAGGATGAGCAACGAGTTTGCTCAACAAGTTTAAAATACAACAATAAAGGATATATCATGATGAATGGAATATAGAAAGAGAATTCAACAATATAATTATCAGAAGCAAGAACAATTATTGCTTTTAGAACAATTGATAGTCAGGTAGACTCTGAACAATAACTTTCAAAGGAGTCAATAGCTAGTTAACCATCTGGTTACTGGCTACAGAATAAGTACTTGAGGGGATCAGCCTCGTGTACGCTATGTGTATGCATAACATTTAACTCTGCTGCTTGTAACTTATATACGGTACCTGGGGTACTCCCCTATAATAAATGGGGTGTTCATTTCAGTCTAAGAATCCATACCAATAACTGGTTCAGATAGCTTTTATAAATTCTCATATGCTTGCCTGACCGAACAAGGGTTCAGACTTATTCTTAAACAGTTTGTGAATTACAGAACTTAAATAAATGTACGAATTCAAACTTTACGAATTCAAAAGCACCGAGTGCGAGTGTCAATAATATCATAGATGTGGAATAATTTAAAAGTAATTAAACCACCTAAAGCATGCTTGGAAATGAAGTTCAAGCTTAATTAAATAACTTGCAGTACAATACTACCCTCCTCGAAGATAATTTGAGTAGGGTTAAAGGAAACTTGCATTCAGTATACAGAAAGAACGAAGTCAGGGAACTTGCCTGTTTGCTCAGCTACAATAAACTTTAGCTTTAACTAATTGACCTTGGATGACCTATCATTTGGTAAAGTCGATTTATCCATTAGCATTGCATAGCAGTATATCGATGCACTCACTTATGCTATTTATTTAGCAAATAAACAATTCCTATAGCATATAAGTCAATAGATCAGTCTCAATTCCATAAGATGCTTAATTGATCTGTAGACTGAGAAATTATTCACTAACAATATTTCTCTGAAGTGATAACACTCTCTTACTGTCACTTATAACTGTTTAGTTCATTTGAATATTCAAATTATTACCCTTAATTGTCCCTAAGTATGGGTTAATAATCCTTATAAAATAAATAATAAATTTATTATGGTTTAATAGAAACTAAATAATAATTGATCACTTATTTAGTTTTATTTGCACTTAATTACTATTCACCTTTAAGGATAATTAAGTACTTATGACACCTTAGTCCTTATTTAACATTAGTTAAATAATTAATGTATTATCTCTACCCAAACTTAATTATTAATTAAATAATAATTAAGTAACCATTACCTTTATTGATAATAATTTTATTAACTTTGTTCATACTTAATTAATATTTAATATTAATTAAATAATAATTAAATATTTATTATCTTTATTTATTATTTATCGCTAAATAATAAATAATTATTTACTAACTTTATTCACATTGAATTATTATTTAATATTAATATTAATTAAATAATAACTAAATATTTATCATCTTTATTTATTATTTATTGATGAATAATAAATAATTATTTACTAACCTTATTCATACTTAATTATTATTTAATATTAATTAAATAATAACTAAATATTTATTATCTTTATTACTTATATTCATACTTAATTATTATTTAATATTCATTAAATAATAATTAAATATTTATTATCTTTATTTATTATTTATTGTTAAATAATTAAATAATTATTTTATTAACTATATTTGATATTAATTAAATGATTTGTTATCTTTATTTATTATTTAATGGTAAATAATAAATAATTAATATTATAACTATATTCATACTTAATTATTATTTGATATTAATTAAATAATAATTAAATATTTATTATCTTTATTTATTATTTAATGTTAAATAATAAATAAGTATTAATCAACCTTACTCATACTTAATTATTATTTAATATTAATAATAATTAAGAAATTACCATCTTTACTCGTTAAATAATTAATTTGTTATCTTTACTCATTTATTATTTAATATTAATTAAATAATAATTAAGTAATTATTACCTTTACTTATTAATATCAAATAGTAAAACTATAATTACCCATTAGTAATTACCAAATCCTGAAATCAACATTTTGGGGCTTAATTACTATTACTAATACCTGATAACAATACACAAATTGATTACTGTTACCCCCTTTTTGAAAAAAAAAGAATATTTTTATTGAGTAACTATGACCCATTCGTTTCATAGTATCACAAAAAAAAATCAGTAATGGTTTGTGCATTTGCGGCGCGTCAAAGCTTGCGAACCACACGCGGTTCCACATACGACCCACAGTCAAAATTATAATAAGCAGCTAAGATGAATACCAACAAGCTTACAACACATGGTTCAATTTCTGCAAATGGTCAAAATATGATCACATAATAACCCAAGTTTGGTTTGCATAAGAACAATGTTGTTGACAGACATTTAATACCCATAATGAAACTCAGTTTGGTTCAGGCATTACAACAAAAATATGCTATGCATCCTAAAACACCACACTGGCCTATTCTCAGTACAAACTCAACTGCCAGAACCTTAAGGTTCTTTAACATACAGAGTTCCAACCAAGCAGTACAAACCAAATTTTTCAACAAGGAACTACACAGTACCATAGCGGATTTTCAAACCCAATCAACATAATACAATGTTCGAGTTTCAATTCAAAGCAATACAAACCTAATAAAGTGTATAACACCACCAACACAGAAGGAAAGGGAAAACCAAACTAACAAAATGTTACAATAGCTTGTGTACATCGAACCATTTTATACCTTGATGCCGATCGGTTTGCAGTCCTTCTTCTTCTACCGAAATAAATGGTAAATCCGGACATTCAAGGCTAGTTCTTTTCCCCTGCTCCCTCTTCTATTGGCGACTCACTCTCAAATTTGGACTCACAGAACAAATGAAATCGGCAGCTAAGCTTAGGTTGGGTCCTAATTTATAGTGGAAACTTTACCCAATTGGCTGGGTATTACCTCAATTGATAAGTTAAAGACCTTCGATAGGAGGGAGGTAGGCGACTGATGGTCCACATCACGCCCCATCGATGCACAGCTAGTGTAACGACCCCAAAATTCATACAATTCCAACTCTCGACTTCGGTCGTTAACAATACATCTATATTCTAACTTTACATCATCAATCGATAATAAACTTAATAAAATGCAAAATAAATAAAAACTTTTCAGTTTTCTTTTTTTGCTTTCCCTGAATCATAACCTTTAATCATTTACATATTCTAGAATCATATTTACTTAATGATCCGCTTCTTCAGAGATATAATAAAAATAAAACTTCTTAATTCAATATCCTTTATACATCGGATAAAATTAAATTTACAACTCAATACAAATTTAACAACTCTACATCTGATACATTTTATACATTCTCAAATACATCACTCAGAATCTTAATCATGGTTCAAAAACATAATTTAAGCTAAATCAATTAATCTGCATGCATTTCATCTGAATCATGCCATTCAAGCAGCACTTAACTTTACCTTGTATCTTTAACCTGCAAAAATGGTTATTTGCAAGAATGAGCTCGACAGCTCAGCAAAATCTAACAGTTTACATGCATCACATAGCACATAGATAACATGCTCATCATCCAAGTCATAATAATCTGACTATACATGTCATGCATAACGATCAACTCGTAACAATTAGAGATTAAGTTCCATAACTCAATCAACATTCTTTACTCAACGAACGTAGTCATATTTTGACTTTGTCGTTTCATACTTGCAACATAAATAAAATACATCATGCTTTATATATCATATGATTAACAATTAATCAATTAATTCACATAACAAATAGGAACTGAAAGACTTGCCTAGTTTGTAGTTTATCAATTACCATAACCAGCTTATATATTTCTGCACTTCACGCAACCTACACGATATATATAATCATGCACATCCCTTATTAGCCACGTAGCAACACTTTAGAATTAATCTACTCTACATTTCATAATCCTTCATTTTTATTCTCTATACAATTCTCAACTTACAAATTAAGTTCTCCTTATGATAAGTGCATATTATTCATTTATTTTTATTCCTTTATATCTAGTTTATTGCATGTTTTATTGTGTATATGCACTTATTAGGTTATTTATTGATTTCAGGAGAATTCAGGGTCAAAGATGGAAAAAGATGGAAAATTGGGGCTTAAAATGGCATTTTTGTAATTACTGGGACATAGCCTAGCGCCAGAAGCGCTAGGACCAGCGCTAGAAGCGCTCCACTTGCTGCACCCTAGCGCCATTAGCGCCCAAACCAGCGCCAGAAGCGCTAAATCAGCGCCAACAGCGCTCAGCCTTCACAAACACAGCGCTAGCAGCGCTTACATCAGAGCCAGCGGCGCTAGGCATTCTGCATAGTGGCGCCAGAAGCGCTCACTCAAGCGCTAACAGCGCTAAGCCTCGACTTGGGTTACTAAAGTTCAGCTGGAGGAGGAAAAGGAAGCCAATTCTGAAGAGGATTCTAGTCTATATTGATCAGATAGTGAGAAGGAAACCCTAAGTATAAAAACTTAGAGACTTTTATGATTTATGATATTATTATTCTAGAGCTAGAGATCTTGGCAACTACAATTGTAACTCTAATAGGAGGAGATTGAAGGCATGTCAGGCTAAACTCTTACTTTCAGTTCTAAGGGATGTTGAACCTTTTTCATAATTAATGGTTTAATCAGGTTTTATTTATTTATTCCTTCTTGCATGAGATTTATTCTGATAATCTGTTTTTAATTGATTATATGTTATCTAATCTTTTGATTTGATTTGGCCAATTGAATTAATTTGATTGATACCATCTGCTAGATTAAGATATAGTATTAAGTAAACGATATTATGTCTGATCATAGGTAGCAATTGATAGTATCTGATTGTGGACAAGCTTTTGGATATTATTAAGATTATTAGAAGGCAAGTTAAATAATTCCTGATTGTGCAATTGTTTCTTGGAATAACCTAATTCTCTCATTCTTTATGCTGCTGTTATATTAAATCTAGACTGATAGTTCTAGGTTATATGATAGTTAGAGTCTCTTGAGGCGATTGTCACATTAGATTTACACATAAGGAGAATTACGGATAATTAGCGATTGCGGTTATCTAGGGTTATTAGTCTCATTGAAGGATAAATATTGTTAAACTTGATTTTCCCATAATTGTGATAAGGTGATACTGAACTGAAGAACTGAAGCTTTTTATTCATTGATCATTCTTAATTACTTTTGTTAGTTTAGTGAATCAAACTCAAAAACCCCTCATTAATAGAAATAATAGGAATGTTAGAATAAGTAAAAGATTAATTCACTTCTCTGTGGGATCGATCCTTGCTTGTCATTATACTAAGTTTTGTGCTAGTAGAGTGTTAGTAAGGTATTAATTTTGGAGTGTAAAACGACAGCTCCCAAATTTTGGCGTCGTTGCCGGGGAAGTGTTATTTATCTTTATTTATTCTTCATTTTATTTTATTTTATTTTTGTTCATTATTGTAGTTTATGACACGATCCTCTCAATCCGGTGATTTGAATTTTGATCCAGAAATTGAGAAAACTGCACGCAGGCTAAGGAAAGAAGCTCGTCAAGCTCGAGGCATCACTGCAGAGTCAGACGAAATTCCATCACCGGGACTCAACATTGCACTTGAGTTACTGTCAAATACATCATCCACCGATTCAGAGAAGGAAGAAGAAATGGCGGTGCCAAATAACAACAGAACACTCAAAGAATTAGCCACTCCCAATCTTAATCAACAACCCTTGTGCATTGAATATCCTACTTTAACTGCTGCTTTTGAACTTAAATCGGGACTAATTCATCTTTTGCCTACTTTTCGTGGTCTCACAGGTGAAGATCCATACAAGCACTTGAAGGAATTCCATGTGGTGTGTTCCACCATGAAGCCACATGGAATAACAGAGGATCAAATCAAGCTAAGGGCATTTCCATTCTCACTGGGAGATCTAGCGAAGGACTGGCTGTACTATCTTCCTTCAGGGTCAATACAGTCATGGAATGACATGAAAAGGCTATTCTTGGAGAAGTACTTTCCTGCTTCAAGAGTTGCCAACATCAGAAAGGAGATATGCGGCATTCGACAGTTCAACGGAGAGACACTGTATGAGTATTGGGAAAGATTTAAAAAATTGTGTTCCAGTTGTCCTCCCCATCAAATAGACGATCAACACCTGATTCAGTACTTTTATGAGGGACTATTACCAATGGATCGGAGTATGATCGATGCTGCAAGTGGAGGAGCACTAGTGGATAAGACACCGGAGGCTGCAAGGACTCTAATTGCAAATATGGCTGCTAATTCTCAGCAGTATGGGACAAGGAATAACCATGCACCTGCAAGAGTGAATGAGATGACCACGAGCAACCTTGAACAACAAATTTCTGATCTAACTGTGCTGGTTAAACAAATGGCTACAGGAAATACACCAGCAGCAAAAGTTTGTGGGATTTGCTTAATGACTGGTCATAGTACCGATTCTTGTCCAACATTGCAAGAGGAAGACACAACACAGCAAGCTAATGCGATGGGGAACTATCAGGCACAACCACAGCGGAAGTATGACCCGTACTCCAATGCTTACAATCCAGGATGGAGGGATCATCCTAATTTGAGTTATGGAGGAAATAGGCCACCAGCGCAAGGTGTATATCCGGTTAGACAACAAGGGTTCCCACAAGGCTCTCAACCAACTCAACCTCAATATCAACCTAGACAGGCAGCTCCTGCAAATCCTGGAACATCTTTGGAAGACATGTTCAAGGCATTCATGACACAGACACAGCAGTTCCAGCAGGAAACAAAAAATTCTGTTCAAGACTTGAGAAATCAGATAGGTCAACTTGCCACCACAGTGGGGAGGTTGGATGCTCAGGGTTCAGGAAAGTTGCCCTCCCAAACAATTGTCAATCCAAGGGAGAATGCTAGTGCGATTACACTAAGGAGTGGAAAGGAGTTGGAAGTACCCAAAACAGTGACGGAAATTGAAAAAGAGGAGGCTAGTGATGAGATAGAGACACCGAGGGAAGTTGTTACCCCATCTACTCCAGTTAAGACTCCACCATTGCCGTTTCCACCTAGAACCCACAAGACTTCAAAGAAGGAGGAAAATGAAAGGGAAATTTTGGAAACCTTCAGGAAGGTAGAGGTAAATATTCCTCTATTGGATGCCATCAAACAAGTGCCCAGGTATGCAAAGTTTTTGAAAGAATTGTGGACTAACAAAAGAAAATTGAAAGATGATGAAAAAATCACTGTAGGAGAGAATGTGTCAGCAGTGCTTCAAAGGAAAATGCCTCCTAAATGTAAAGATCCAGGAATGTTTACAATCCCATGCAGAATAGGTAATACCAGATTTGAGAAAGCCATGTTAGATTTAGGAGCGTCAATAAATGTCATGCCATTGTCTGTATTTGCCTCTTTAAATCTAGGACCTTTGAAACAAACTGGTGTTATCATTCAACTTGCTGATCGTACTAACACTTATCCGCAAGGGGTAATTGAAGATGTCTTAGTGCAGGTTAATCAGCTAATATTTCCTGCAGATTTTTACATTGTGGATATGGAAGATGATAGATCTCCAAATCCTTCACATATCTTGTTAGGGCGACCATTCTTGAAAACAGCAAGGACAATGATCGATGTACACAATGGGACCTTGACCATGGAATTTGATGGAGAGAAAATTCAGTTCAATATATATGACGCCATGAGGTACCCTAGTGATGTTGATCATGTTTTTGCCATTGACATCATTGATTCTATAGTGCAGGGATCTTTTGAACAAGACCACAGGGAAAGCTTGGAGATGGCTATTGCTAACAACTTGGACATGGATAAAGAGGAAGAATTTGATCAGAATCAGGAATTGAAGGAAGTTGTGGCTGCATTGCACTCGTTGCCAAAATTCACAGATAAGTATGCAGTTCAATCAATTCAATTGCCTGTTTCTCATAAAAAACAGTTACCTTCTGTGGAGCAAGCTCCAATCTTAGAATTGAAACCCCTACCTGCTCACTTAAAATATGCATATTTAGGGACTAATGAAACGTTACCTGTGATTATTGCTAGCAATCTAACCAAAGTGCAGGAAGAGAAATTGTTGAGAGTCCTAAGGGACCATGTCACAGTGTTTGGCTGGACGATAGCAGATATCAAAGGTATAAGCCCCGCGATGTGCATGCATAGGATTCTTTTGGATGATGGAGCAAAGCCCACGAGAGAAGCACAGCGAAGATTAAATCCACCCATGATGGAGGTAGTCAAGAAAGAGGTGATTAAATTGCTTGATGCAGGCATAATCTACCCCATCTCCGACAGTCAGTGGGTGAGTCCGGTACAGGTAGTTCCGAAGAAGTCTGGAATAACTGTCATCACGAATGACAATAATGAGTTGGTGCCCACACGGATACAAACAGGATGGAGAGTGTGTATTGACTACAGGAAACTAAATGCTGTAACCAGAAAAGATCACTTTCCTCTTCCTTTTATTGATCAAATGCTAGAACGATTAGCGGGGCATACTTATTATTGCTTTCTAGATGGTTTTTCAGGATATAATCAGATCGTGATTGCACCCGAAGACCAGGAAAAGACCACGTTCACGTGTCCATTTGGTACTTTTGCATACCGGAGGATGTCGTTTGGACTTTGTAATGCACCAAGTACTTTCCAGCGATGCATGGTAAGCATTTTTTCTGATCTTTTAGAAAGTTGCATCGAGGTCTTTATGGATGATTTCACAGTACATGGTGATTCTTTGGATTTGTGCTTGGAAAATCTAACGCGTGTGCTAGATAGATGTTTGGAAACTAACCTTGTTCTTAATTGGGAAAAGTGTCACTTTATGGTAGAACAGGGTATAGTGCTTGGTCATGTTGTGTCAGCTAAAGGTTTAGAGGTTGATAAAGCTAAGATAGATATTGTGTCTGCTTTGCCTTACCCTGCTAGTGTGCGGGAGATTCGCTCTTTTCTTGGACATGCAGGTTTCTATCGGCGATTTATCAAAGACTTCTCCAAAATAGCTCTGCCATTATGTAAATTGCTGCAAAAAGATGTGGAATTCCAGTTCGATGAAACGTGCAAGAAGGCATTTGATATGTTGAAAAGCCTATTGACTTCCGCACCCGTGATTCAACCGCCAAATTGGAATATTCCCTTTGAAATAATGTGTGATGCAAGCAATTATGCAGTCGGAGCTGTTTTGGGCCAAAGAGTTGACAAAGTTGTCCATGCCATTTATTATGCCTCTAGAACATTGAATGCAGCTCAGATTAACTACTCGACAACAGAAAAAGAACTTTTATCTGTTGTTTTTGCTTTAGATAAATTTCGATCTTATTTACTTGGCACTAAAGTTGTAGTTTATTCTGACCATGCAGCTCTTAGATATTTGTTGACCAAGAAGGACTCTAAACCCAGGATTATCAGATGGATTCTGCTGTTGCAGGAATTTGACTTGGAAATCAAGGATAAGAAGGGAGCAGATAACTTGGTAGCAGATCACTTGAGTCGATTGATGAGAGATGAGGAGGCACTACCTTTGCATGATTCCTTTCCAGATGAGCATCTCTTTTCTATTCAGGAGGAATTGCCTTGGTACGCGAATATTGTTAATTATTTGGCAAGTGCATTTATTCCCAATGAATTTTCTAAAAACCAGAAGGATAAGCTTAGGAGTGATGCTAGACATTATGTTTGGGATGATCCATATCTGTGGAAATTTTGTGCTGATCAAATAATCCGTAGGTGTGTGCCTAATACCGAAACATTGTCTATTCTAAATTTTTGCCATTCCTATGCTTGTGGAGGTCATTTTGGACCCAAACGGACTGCTCATAAAGTTTTAGAAAGTGGTTTTTATTGGCCAACAATTTTTAAAGACTCATATCTATTTTCTAAATCATGTGAGAATTGTCAACGAACAGGTAACATATCACATAGAAATCAAATGCCACAAACTCCCATTTTAATTGTTGAGATTTTTGATGTTTGGGGTATTGATTTTATGGGACCTTTTCCTGTTTCTCATGGTAATGTTTACATTCTCTTGGCTGTTGACTATGTTTCTAAATGGGTGGAAGCTAAAGCCACCAGGACTGATGATTCTAAAGTTGTTACAGATTTTGTCAAAACTAATATATTTGTCAGATTTGGAACTCCTAGAGCTATCATCAGCGATAGAGGAACTCACTTTTGCAACAGGATGCTAGCAGCACTTTTCAGGAAATATAATGTTTTGCATAAGATTTCTACATCTTATCATCCGCAAAGCAATGGTCAAGCTGAAGTATCCAACCGTGAAGTGAAATCGATTTTGGAGAAGGTTGTCAAGCCAAGCAGAAAAGATTGGAGTCTGCGGTTAGAAGATGCATTGTGGGCGTATAGAACTGCATACAAAACCCCCATTGGTATGTCTCCGTACAGATTGGTTTTTGGGAAGCCATGTCATCTACCCGTGGAATTAGAACACAGAGCTTTTTGGGCGATCAAGCAATGTAATATGAGTTTGGATGAAGCGGGGATGCATAGGAAGTTTCAGTTGCAGGAATTAGAAGAGATGAGGAATGAAGCCTATGAGAGTTCTAGACTATACAAGAATAAAACAAAGGCCTTCCATGACAAGCAGATTTTGAGGAAAGATTTCACCGTTGGCCAACAAGTTCTCCTATTCAATTCGCGGCTGAAGTTATTTCCAGGTAAGTTGCGCTCTCGGTGGGAGGGTCCATTTGTTATTACTAAAGTGTTCTCTCATGGTGCTATAGATATAAAGAATCCAAAGACAGGGAAAGTCTTCAAGGTCAATGGACATAGGCTGAAACCTTTCCGTGAAGGATTTTCAATGGAGAGTGTGGAGATGATAGACCTAGTGGATCCGAGCTATGAATGATTGAGGAGCATTGATGTCGGGCTAACGACGTTAACCAAATGCGCTGCTTGGGAGGCAACCCAAGACACCAGATTTGCTTTTCTATACCTTTTTACTTATTTATTGTTTTTTAGGTATTTTGCTCGTCTTTTGCATGATTGTCTTACATTGGGGACAATGTAAGGTTTGAGTGTGGGGGAGGGGTTTAGGTTTAGGTTTAGGTTTAGGTTTAGGTTTAGGTTAATATAGAATAGGTTTTGCTTTTGTTCTAAGTTTGGAAATCTGAGTTGACTTAAATTTTCCAAAAGTTTTTGTGTTTGGTCAAGTTTTCAAAGGTTTTTGGTTTTAGAATGAAAATTGATGCTAATTGATAGAATTTGGATGCTGAATTAATTGATAAAAGATGATAATGAAGTTAGGACCCATAGTTGACTGATTTAGATTGAGTTGGTATTGCATGAGTACTTGAGTGTGAGATACATGTTTACTTGACTGGGTTAGTTGTGGAGTTGACTATGTGCACTGATTTCATGATTTAGAACTGTTTAACTGCTTATCTTGTTTCCAGGATCATGTGAAGACAAAATCAAGAATTGGAAATTTGAAAAATTGAGAGCAAGAAAAAAATTGAGAAAAAAAAACATAAAAAAAAAAACATTTTGTCTCAAAAGGAAAACATGTGGTGGGTTGAGATGGAGCGTAAAACGCACTCACCCATAAACGCATGCAACGAGATGGAGCGTAAAACGCACTCGTTGGTGAGAAGAAAAGTGAGATGGAGCATAAAATGCACTCACTTAAGAAAAGAATGAGGAAGGTGAAATGGAGCATAAAATGCATTCACCTGAATGAAGAAAAAAATGAATGGCAGGAAAAAAACATGTTCTGGTTGTGAGTCAGTGTGCATGGTTGTTGTTCCATATAAACTGAGTTGAGTATCTGTGTTAATCATAGGAGCTGCTTATGTGGTTTCAATTTGATTTAGAGATGTTCAGTGGGGACTGATGAATTATTGTTATGAATTGATTGATGATGTATAGAACGAATTTCTGTTGATTGGTGTTGGTATTCTTGGATGCTAATTGAATTTGAACCTTTGGGAGCTTGGTTGAATAGAATTCAAATGATTTCATTATAATCTTTGTTTTAGTTTACACGAGGACGTGTAAAGACTAAGTGTGGGGGAATTTGATAAGTGCATATTATTCATTTATTTTTATTCCTTTATATCTAGTTTATTGCATGTTTTATTGTGTATATGCACTTATTAGGTTATTTATTGATTTCAGGAGAATTCAGGGTCAAAGATGGAAAAAGATGGAAAATTGGGGCTTAAAATGGCATTTTTGTAATTACTGGGACATAGCCTAGCGCCAGAAGCGCTAGGACCAGCGCTAGAAGCGCTCCACTTGCTGCACCCTAGCGCCATTAGCGCCCAAACCAGGGCCAGAAGCGCTACATCAGCGCCAACAGCGCTCAGCCTTCACAAACACAGCGCTAGCAGCGCTTACATCAGAGCCAGCGGCGCTAGGCATTCTGCATAGTGGCGCCAGAAGCGCTCACTCAAGCGCTAACAGCGCTAAGCCTCGACTTGGGTTACTAAAGTTCAGCTGGAGGAGGAAAAGGAAGCCAATTCTGAAGAGGATTCTAGTCTATATTGATCAGATAGTGAGAAGGAAACCCTAAGTATAAAAACTTAGAGACTTTTATGATTTATGATATTATTATTCTAGAGCTAGAGATCTTGGCAACTACAATTGTAACTCTAATAGGAGGAGATTGAAGGCATGTCAGGCTAAACTCTTACTTTCAGTTCTAAGGGATGTTGAACCTTTTTCATAATTAATGGTTTAATCAGGTTTTATTTATTTATTCCTTCTTGCATGAGATTTATTCTGATAATCTGTTTTTAATTGATTATATGTTATCTAATCTTTTGATTTGATTTGGCCAATTGAATTAATTTGATTGATACCATCTGCTAGATTAAGATATAGTATTAAGTAAACGATATTATGTCTGATCATAGGTAGCAATTGATAGTATCTGATTGTGGACAAGCTTTTGGATATTATTAAGATTATTAGAAGGCAAGTTAAATAATTCCTGATTGTGCAATTGTTGCTTGGAATAACCTAATTCTCTCATTCTTTATGCTGGCTGTTATATTAAATCTAGACTGATAGTTCTAGGTTATATGATAGTTAGAGTCTCTTGAGGCGATTGTCACATTAGATTTACACATAAGGAGAATTGCGGATAATTAGCGATTGCGGTTATCTAGGGTTATTAGTCTCATTGAAGGATAAATATTGTTAAACTTGATTTTCCCATAATTGTGATAAGGTGATACTGAACTGAAGAACTGAAGCTTTTTATTCATTGATCATTCTTAATTACTTTTGTTAGTTTAGTGAATCAAACTCAAAAACCCCTCATTAATAGAAATAATAGGAATGTTAGAATAAGTAAAAGATTAATTCACTTCTCTGTGGGATCGATCCTTGCTTGTCATTATACTAAGTTTTGTGCTAGTAGAGTGTTAGTAAGGTATTAATTTTGGAGTGTAAAACGACAGTTCCCACCTTATAAACCTTCATTTTATTGCATCTCACCTTAATCGACACTTAATATTTAATTAAGTCTTAAACTCTTCTTTAAATTAGACGTATAATGTTTATTAACACTACTTAAGCTAATTTTTGGCTTGCTGCAACACTTCATGATTCACTTATATCTAATCTCATTTTAATATTCTAATTGTCATCTGAAAATAAATGGGTACATTATAACGTTCATCACAATATCTTAGCATTTGTTAAATACATTAATCCAAACTTTGAACTTGCATATGGTAACATAGCATAGCCACAAAGAAAAAGAAATTTTTTTTTTAAAATTCCTGTTCCATTGCCGGGGCGGTGGTTTCTAGTTCACTTTTGTCGCCGGGGCGACGATACCGCCGGGGCGGTGAACTCAGTACATTTCTACCGCCGGGGCGGTAGACTCGACTGACCGTTCCTGCAGTTTGCGATTCAGTGTAATTCCAGACCAAAATTTCCCAATTTCTTCATTTTAACAACAATTTAGACATACCCAAATATTATAATCTCTACAGAATAAATACCCAACATGTTTATAACAATTCTAACATTTTAAACATCTTAAACAACCAATTTAAAGGCTTAAAATCACAATTCATTCTAGTTTTTACAAACTTTTACAATTTAGCGTAATCAATCACTACGGATTCGTTTCTCAACCAATTTGGTCCGTTCAACTTCTGTTGTTTTCATTTTTAAACGCATAACAATAATCCATCATCAATTTATAATTTATTACTCAAATTCCTAGCCAATTTTGACTCCAAAACAAGCCAAAACATACATATTATACCAAAACTCAAATTTCCTATTTCTCAACAAGTTTTCATGGATTTAATTCAACCAAAAACATATAATCAGATTATCACAATTCAATAACATATATAACTAATTTCTCAACAAATTAATCATCAAAACCCTCTACAGTGAATTAATATTAAGAGGCTAGATTATTACCTCTTGATTCCTTCTTAGTTAGATGATGAAGAAGAGACTTGTTCCTCCTTGATTTCTAGATTCCTTTCCAATTTTATAGAGAATTTCTTCTCTTGCTCTCTCTCAATTCTCTCTTCCTCTCCTCTGTATATTTTTTTTTAGTCTTCACAAAATAAACTGACCAACTACATGATTCTGAGTTGGGAGTTTCAACGGTTAAGAAAACCAAAGGCCACAAGGCCCTGTTTGGTAAACTCAAAACAAAATAATCCATTTTTACCAACCAAGAGTCACAAGGCCCTGTTTGGTTTAACTAAAATTAATCCTTTCCATTTATTTTAATAACCCATTATACTATATAGTTTAATTGTCACACCTTCAATTTAATTAAACTTATTATATTAATAAGTCTAATTAAACTTACTAACAAAATTTATAATGTCAAATCAGACAATTATAAATTATAATTTTATTTAATAAATTATTATTCCTCTAAATTAATTACTTAATTAAATTATAATTTTCTCACCACATTAGCGTACTAAAATACGCACCAACACTTCACACACAAACATACTCACATCAATTCACTATTTTAATTAAGTGAATTACTCACATTATTTATAAAACTTAATTCATAAAAATTTTCATTTTTCACAAGACATAACAATCAAATTATATTATTTCATAATATAATTTTAACTTAATTTAATTAACTAATATTTCCCAACTAATTTCCTTCTCATGGAAATTTCATTTAATCTTTTCAATGGTTTAATTAACTATTAAGCCTCGTTTCCCAAATACACAAGTGTATAATTTTCTTCACATCAAATCACATATTTCACAACACATATCACATATATACATATATTCAAACCCAAAACATCTCGTAACAAGAGTTTTATTTATTAAATTCTTATCTAATAATTTCTGAAAATCCGGGTCGTCACATCTAGGTTCGGCCGCCTATCGACCCTTGCGTTGCCATGGGTCACGTCGCCGGTCACCTTCAATCCTCTGGTCCGATTGATTGCCTATGCCGAGTCCTTGGATAACCGCCGGTCCCTCCGCGCCCTCACACGCCTACGCCAGTCCTGCCGATCCCCTTTTTTTTCCTTCTCGTGTTCCAACGGTCGGTCTCCTCTCGCTATCGCCGGCGCGCGGCTTGACATCCCTCTCTCTCCCGTTCCATCTGATTTGATTGAGGACTTAGGATTCCCATTGCTCGGTTAAACCCCCAATTGCCTTACTGACTGTTTCCCCCAATTGCATAACCGGTTGCCCAAACAAAACAAAACGGATCCAACCTGGCTAAACAAGAAATGGGTTTAACCCGGCAGGAAAGTAATTGGGCTCAACCCAATAGGGTTGGACCAGCCGAATTAAAAGGAAGAGATGGCTCAATAGGAAAATAAAAAAGGGAATTTGGGTCCAAATCAGAAATAAATAAAAGAACATGGGCCAATTTACTTATTAGGATTAATACACTATACCTTTAGTATTTCAATTTAATACCCAACTTAATTACTTAATTGCTTGAAGTATTTATTTTAACAATAAACCCCCATTCGAATTATTTAATCCGAAAATGATAAAATGAAATTACTTATTTAGGTTTTTTTCCCCCAATTTTCTTGCCAACCAATACTTAGGGTTATCTCACTAATTTATTTGAACTACCAGTGAGTCCCTTTAATGCAAAGAAAATTATCAGACCATATAGTTGTATAATTAAATAATATCTACATAGAATAACTTTCTCATATCAAAATAAATTGATACAAAGTTTAAACTTCCTGGACATTACAATGCGTACCTCATCATCATCCTCTATATTAAATCCATACCGATCAGGTATCTTTGGTACTCTCCCAGATTTACGAATAGGTTGTGGTACAGTAGGTTTTTCTACTTGCTCAGGTACCTAACTTTGATCTGTAATATTTTGTGGTTCTTGAATTTCTTCAAGATATATCTTACTCCCACTGGCCCCTTCGAGGATATACTCCTCTTCCAAGAAAGTAGCGTGTTTCGCAACAAACACCTTTTGCTCAGTAGGATTATAAAAATAGTATCCTAAACTTTCTTTAGGATATCCCATAAATCTCCACTTATCAGATCTTATCCCAAGCTTATCATTATGAAACTTTTTCATATAAGCTGGACATCCCCAAATCTTAACATGCTTAAGACTAGGTTTCCTCCCTGTCCATAATCCATATGTAGTCTTTGGGATGAATTTAGTAGGTACCTTGTTAAGTAGGTATTTAGCCGTTTCTAGGGCATAACCCTAGAAGGATACTAGAAGGTCGGTAAAACTCATCATCGAGCAAACCATGTCCAACAATGTTCGATTTCTCCTTTCAGATACACCATTCAACTATGACGTTTCTGGTGGAGTCCATTGTGAGATTATACCATTTTTTTGTGATAATTAAGAAACTCATTGCTTAAGTATTCACCACCTCGATCTAATCGAAGAATCTTAATACTCTTGTCAATTTGTTTCTTTACTTCACTTCTGAATTCTTTGAACTTTTCAAATGATTCAGATTTGTATTTCATCAAATACACATATCTAAATCTTAAATGATCATCAGTGAAAGTCATAAAATAATAATACCCTCCTCGTGCAGTCGTTGTCATAGGTCCACATACGTCTATGTGTACCAACGCTAACAACTCTGTAACTCTTTCTCCTTTTCCACTAAAAGGAGATTTAGTCATCTTACCCATGAGACAAGATTCACAAGTTGGATATGATTCGGAATCATATAGCTCTAAAAGCTCATCTTTATGCAACTTGGTTAATCTTGTTTCATTAATATGAGCGAGTCTACAGTGCCACATAAAGGTATAATTAACATCATCTCTTTTTCTTCTCTTAGTTTGATGAATTTGAAGTATATTTTCATGTAAGTCAAGAATATAAAGTCCATTCAGTAAATTGCCAAAACCATATAAAATATTTTTATTATAAATAGAACAACTATTGTTCTTTATTATAATATCAAAATCATCCATATCCAATACAAAAATTGAAATAATGTTTCTTATAAGTGTTGGAACATAATAACAATTATTTAAACTAATGGACTTGCTCGTAGGCAGTGTTAAACAACAAGTTCCTACAGCTAATGCAACAACCTTTGCTCTATTTCCCACTCGTAGGACGACTTCATCCTTGTTCAGCTTTCTACTTTTGCTTAGTCCCTTCATATAGTTACATATGTGAGAACCACAGCCAGTATCCAATACGCAAGTAGAATTTTGACTTTCTGAAAAATTAATTTCAATCATGAACAAACCTAAATCGGAAGTCAAAACTTCTCCAAGCTTCTTTTGGTCCGCAAGATACTCCTTGTAGTTCCTCTTCCAGTGAGCTGACTTATTGCAATGGTAACAAATTCCTTTGCTGTCTGGATCAGCTTTCTTATTATCTTTTACTTTCGCCTTCTTCTTTTTCTTCTGTTTAGAAGATACCTTGGGCCTCTTCATTTTCTTGGAAGAATCATCCACTAATAAGACTTGGTTCTTGTTGGATGGAAAGTGACCTTTAACAATTTTCAGCTTGTTAAGTAACTCGGGCAAGCTAACGTCCAACTTATTCATGTGAAAATTCACAACAAATTGTGAGAAGGTGTCTGGGAGTGACTGCAAGATCAAATCTTGACTTAACTCCCCATCTATCACGAACCTTAACTGTCCAAGACGTTCAATCAAATTGATCATCTTTAGGACATGAGTCTCAACAGTAGTGCCCTCAATCATTCGAGATTGGAAGAGCTCCTTAGATATCTGATATCTATCAGTCCTACTTTCCTCACCATACAACTCCTTGAGGTACATGAGTATAGTAGGAGCATCCATAGTTTCATGCCGACGCTGAAGCTCGTTACTCATGAATGCGAGCATAATGCATTAAGTCACGATTGCATCATCTTGCCACTTTTTAAAAGTAGCAATCTCTTCCTCAGAGACTGTTTCTGCAACTGTTGTAGGGACGGGAACATTTAGGACATAAGAAATTTTTTCAGAAGTGAGAACAATTCTCAGATTCCTTAACCAGTCCGTGTAATTCGGTCCGGCCAATTTGTTTACATCAAGTATGCTTCACAATGATATTAGTGAGTTTAACATTTTTCAAATTCTGCATGTGAAAAAGACAACATTTTAGCATACATTCATTTTATTAATTACCAAAATAAATTAGGTCTTTATTTAAATTGGTATCTCCCACTATTTTCATCAAACTATATTACCCTCAATATATAGTTCGACAAATCTAGTTAAAGATTTGCTAGTGAGAATAAGGATCCTATTTTAAATGTATATAGCCTTATGTGTGCACAACAAATTATATATAAATAAATAGGTAGACAATTATTGTCAATTACATCACCATGTAACTCCTTATATTTTGTCTCTTAGATCATAATGGTCAAGTGTGTGCACATCCGAACTAAAATAATCTAAGTTAAGTCAGACCCAGTATTTTCATATAAGTGAAGAGAAAAATACAACCCTTGTGTGTGCAAAACAAAACGGTAATGTTCAATTCCTTAATAAATATCCAATGTAATAAAGTAACATCTTAAATATTTAATACTTGCCTCGTGTGTACACAACAAACTCATATTAAATATTCAATACTCTTATCACTTTATCATCCTAGAAGGCTACGTTCAACATTCTCCAATATTTTTTGAACGCAATCAACTTAATATTTTATTGCTTTGAATGGTTTGTTATTATTTGTCTCATCTTATTTAGCGTGCATGCATATACACACACACACACACACACACACACACACACACACACACACATATATATATATATATATATATATATACAATATGCGTTATATTATTTAACATGCGACACATGTTTTTATAATATATAATATATACATAGTAAGCAAGCACATATAGAATACTATATTCTACCCGGATTGATTATGAACTTTTATTCTAATTTGGTTTACTAGAGCCACCAAGTGAACCAAAAAGTCAAACTTAAGGCACAAGACCTGAATTTAAATATAACTATTACATTTAAATCCTGGGCTCCGTTACAAACTGGTCTTCAAGCGCTCCTTGCTCTTTTGTCTCCAATTCTTCAAAATAATTCAAACTAATCCTATTATATAAACTATTTACAATAAATAGAAACCTTGATCAGCAGTCAAGGGGAAGTACATAGAAGAAAGATAGAATTATATTAAGAAAAACTAGAGAAGACTAGGTACGCAGACCGCATTTATAAAACTCATTCATTCATGCATTCTCATAGAATAAAATCCAATCACCATTGGTCAATAGTCCATAATCAATCCCATTTATTATCATACATATCACCATATGGATCAATAAATAACATTCATCTCATGAATAATAAAACCATTCCATATATACATTGATGTCATTTAATGGGCCAAAGTTTGCTAATATTTAGTTTGAAACAAAATAAACTCTTTTATTTTAATCGAAAACCAAATCAAAATTAAACTCTTTTAATTTTAGCAACTTGAAATCCTATTCCAGACAAAATAAACATATTTATTTTAAACAAACTCCAATTGAATAAACCATTTACTTTAATTGAAGAAGAAAACAAGTTTTTCAAAATCTACAGACCGGCACGGCTGCACTCCAAAATGAACTAGGAGCGGCGCGGCCGCGTTGCATCCCTAGAAACGGTTTCTAAGTTTAGGCGCGACCGCGCTCCAAATTGAACTTGAAGCGGCGCAGCCGCGCTACATCGCAGATGTAGCAAACTCGGTTTTCCCAAAAAAATTCATCGAATCACATACCCATACATACATGGAATCATCAAAATCGATAATTAACACAAGGATTAGCTCTTCTACCACTGTTATGTTTGTGTATTATGCAAATATGCAATCAAATTACATAAATATAGCGGAAGCACGATAAAATCATATTTTAAATTTTTTATACAAACCATCACCATGATCTTTCCTTGTACTTAATTATCAATTAAACGAAAGAGATAGAGAATTAAAATTATACCCTCGTAGAATCAAGCTTCCTCGGATACAAGTTAAACTCCAAAATCCTTCGCGTTCTCCTTGAATTTAACGGTGAGATTCCTTCCTTTGATGAACGTTAGCCACCAAGTGTTTGGCCTCTAGAGGTGATCCACCAAGGAATAATACGTACTCAAGAAGATATGTGTTGGCAAAATCCTAGTTTCTATCTTTATAGAAATTATAAGTACTCTCCACAATATTATGAAAGTGTGTGTAACTGCAATCCATAATAAGACTCCTCTTATTTGTAAATGTAGGCAACCCTCCTAAACTATTTTGGAATAGAGTTTTATTTTAATTAATTAAACTCCTAATCTAATTAGGAATTTATGAGAGTACTTTTATTAATTAATTCTCAAACCATTTTAGGAATTAAATAATAATAATAGTAATAATAATAAACTCCTCTTATTAATTTATATTTAATATTTTTAAAATATTAAATAATAAATATTAAGCTATTTAATTTATTCTATCTCTATAGATTAAATTAAATATACTTAACTTATTATTGCGATTATGTCATTTACTTTTTAAATAAATATTTTCCTTTTGCGGTGTGACCCTTTAGGTTCTTCATATTAAACCGATTGTGAATAAATCAATTAGAACAATTATAATCTTATTTAAATAAATAAATTAAACTATTTAATTTATTTAAATAAATAATATTTATTCTACAATAAGGGTAAGCCCTCTTACCTTTCAACGACTTTTCAGATAATATATGTGACGCCCTGAAAATCCACTTGCTAGCTTCTTTTAGCTAGGTCAGACGTCGTGTTCACATGTACAACCTTTACATAATGTTATAGAAATTTTAACTTATAATAATCAGAGTATAATGCGGAAAAGTGATAATATTACAATATCATTCGTTCATGGTTATAACATTCCCAAATAACTTGTTCTTATTATACATAAGTCCTAAAAGTCTTGCAAACAAATATCCATTTATCTATCCGAGACTTTCAATATTAGCAACCAGACAATTCCTAGGAAAGAGGGAGTTTTCCGTTAAAACGGCGCGCAATTAGATTACCTAACCCCTTTCCTCGTCAGAACTTTCTAGACATTGCCAATAATGTTAATCTAACATAGTTAAATGACTTCTACATCTACGAACCTAAATATAAAGTACACAATACATTTTCAAAAGAAGATAACAATAATTATATCTTTCTTGACCTAACTGCTCTTCTTTAACTTTCTCTTTTATTGTCAGACTCTTCTAGTAATACTTCCTTAGCTGCAAATAGAAATTATTTGCAAGAATGAGCATAAAATAGCTCAGCAAGTATAAAGATATGAATAAAGATATACACACACTGTGATTGATTTGAAAGAACAAAGTTCAACGATTTTGCCTAACTGAGGGTTGATAGCCCAATCTGGTTCGTATCAACCATTTTTGTGAGTCATAAAGACTTAAAAATATGTTTGGTTTGAATATTTTGAAGGGGATCAACCTTCCTCAATATCCTAGGTGTATGCATATTATCCTACTCATGCCCACTGCAGGTTATGTCGAGATTTACTGGACATGTATATATAACCCTCAAGGGGTAATTCATCTCAATTCTAGAAGTCTTGCCAAAATAATTTGGTTTGACACAACAATTTATGCTTTGATAAACCATATCAGCTCAATATCACAAGAATAATAATTTATTTCTTAAGTTATGCTGAATAAAGAAGCAATAACTTCACAATAATTGATAACATAAACGAAATATTTAAACGAATTCGTACAATAGATGTACAAGGAATAGAAAACTTGCAAAACGTAGAAACCTTGTTCAATTTCAAACTAAACAAGAGTTAGAAAACTTGCAACAAGTAAGAGGATTTAAACAAGATAGGGAATAGAAGACTTGCATAACTACAAGAATATAATTAGGTTAGAGAACTTGCACATAGTTTAAAGGAATAGAAGACTTGCACATAATTCAAAGGAATAGAAGACTTGCACAACTATAAGAATATAATTGGGTTAGAGAACTTGCACATAGTTTAAAAGAATAGAAGACTTGCACATAATTCAAAGGAATAGAAGATTTGCATAACTATAAGAATATAATTGGGCTAGAGAACTTGCACACAGTTTATAGGAATAGAAGACTTGCACATAATTCAAAGGAATAGAAGACTTGCACATGATTCAAAGGAATAGAAGACTTGCCTCGTATATCTTTTATAGTTAATATAACGTCTAAACGTTAATCGTAAATCCTACACAATTATCAGTGTAAATTACTAGTTAAATGTTTAACAAATAACTCTTTTAAGTTTTTATTTTGGGTATTATAACCGCTTATAAATAAGACTCCTTCTACTATACATCAAATAATTTCAGCATTATAACTGCATATAAAATGAATACTCATCAATTATATTTAATAAATTAAGCATTATAACTGCTTATAAAATGAATATTCTTACTAAATACTTGAAGAAAATCGGACATAGTAATTGCTTATAAAAGTATATTTTCAACTTTATAAGAGAAATAAATTGGACATTATAACTGCTTGTAAATAGGACTTTTGTACTATATACATAAAATAATTTGGGCATTAGAACTGCTTATAAAAAGTATATTTTTACATAAAAAATAAAAATTATAATCACTAGAGTATACCTCTTGTAGTTGCTAGCTTTACTTCCAATCGCGTAGCACTTCGATGCTTTGAAAGTAATTTGTATCTCACAATATTTCTCAGAATATAAATATAGAGTGTTTTTGCTCTTGAACATGGTAAGGAATGAATGAACTTAGCTTGCTATTTATCGGAAAACATAGTTTCGCTAATTGCATGTTAGGGGCTCGGCTTATTAAACTTTGCATCCTAGTATATTCTTGCCATATTCCCTCAAAATATCTACCAAGCTCGACAATGCAGCTTGCAACTGAACCTATCTTCTAAGCTCCTCAATGAAAATATCTTTCAAGCTCGACAATGCAACTTGCAATTGAACTTATCTTCTAAGCTCCTCAATAAAAATATTGTAATATCCCGGATAGTTATAAGACTTGTAAATAAGGTCTCAAATATTAAATAAAAGGTTAAAGTCAAAACTTAGATTGTTAACAGAGAAATGTGCAGAGAAATGACTCAATATTTTCTTTGGGTTTAAAAGAACTTATATGAATTGAGGACGTATTCAATAAGATTATGCGATGAAATAAATGTCATAAGAGTTTAGAAGTTAACCGAACTTGAGCGTTTCGGTAGTAGTGGTTTCGATGATAGAGTCCTTATAAGGGTTGAGTTTAAAACCTAGTTTTGAAGAAGATGATTGTGTAGAGATGATTAAACACTTTAACCTAATCTATATGTTAGAAATTAAATGTGTGAAATGATATGTAAGGGATTGAAACCTTAGAATTGATAAGGTGGTATACAGATATATATGGGTATACAAGCATGTATAAGCTAGATGGGGTTAGAGAAGCTACCCCAGAAACTTTCCATAAGTAGAATGTTTAGGAGAAGCAATGATATATTTGTGTATTATGATTTTAAGTGATCAGTGAAGATGGATTTCTGCGATCTAATCAATATGTTATGTGATACGATATAAGCATTAATGAATCGTAGAGAAAAATATTTTCTTAGAAAATAACGCGGGAAACACTATTCATGCGAGAAACGCTTCTTCGTTCTTTTCGAATTTTCACATTCCCGAATAGCGTTTATATGGAGTATAAGAGCGTATTTACTATTCAAAAATTCGAGAGATGAAACTTTCGATAAATGGAAAGTTATGGTGTTTAGATGTCCACTAATAAGAAGATGTTAGAGCCCTTCCATAAATAGAAAGTTTAGGATGAAGGGTAGGATGGTAATGATCCAAGTCTAGATGAGTAATTAACTAGGTTGATTAATGATAAACAAGATAAAACTATGTTATGAATTAACATAGCTTGAATGTTAGCCTTGATTGGCAAACAAGAAGGGTGATCATCATTAGGTAATTAACTAGTGTGATTAATGTAGGGAATTTCAATAAGAGGATTAGTTATGGTAGCCCAATATGGGATTGCCTAGATGTGAAGTGGGTAATTTAAATATAAGCCCAAATGTATGATAATTGATCATCCAAGAGGGATTTATTATAAGCCCAAGCTATGAGTAAGGATTTAATGTGTTAGGGTTTTATAAGTAACCCAACAAATTAGCCAAATGATGAGTACACAAGGTTGACCATATTTTAACCAACCTTGAGTTAAAGAAGCCCAAAGAAATGGAAGGGTAGAAACTTTTCATAAATGGAAAGTTTGGAAACTTTTCATATATGAAAGGTTTAGATAATGAAGAGAGAGGAGAGTATGTGTTGGTGTATTTATATATATGCATTAGTATTTTATACATATATATAATTGTGCAAGTATTCTTATTAAAAGAAAAGGAAAAAATTAAAATAAGTGGGTAGACTTTTGCTTTTGTTTTATCCAAAGTTGCATTGGTAGGAGCAAAAAGGGGATGAAAGTAACAAGTTGGTGATATGTGTAAGTAATGTAAGAGAGCTATGATGGGCTATGTTGGTAGCTTGTATTGGAGAAGTGAAAGGTTGTAGAGAATTAACCAATGTAAGGTTAATTGAATAATCCTAGTTGGTAAACAAGAGAGGGCATTAACTAAACATTGGTTAAACGCTAGATGAATGCATGTGATGATGAGAATTAACCATAGATGGTTTAATTGAGTATCCCTATGTGGTAACTAAGTTAAAGCTTTAACCATGTGATGGTTAGTTGCAAGAAAAATGTGTATAAATATATAATTGTATGTATACATGATAGATGAGACTTAACTAAGGTGGCGTTAGTGAATTCACTCTAGGTTAATTCTTATAAGGGAATAATTGACCACCATGAAATTAGTAAGTAACCATGGGATTACATGTTTGTAAAGAATTAACCATACCTTGGTTAATTCTTGGGAGAAGGAGAATAAGTTGATAACTAACTAAGGTTGATTGAATTTTGATCTTGAGGTAAATGTTAGAAAGTTAACTACAACTAAATTAAATGGTGGAGGGATTAGATAGATACACATATGTGTATGTAATATTATTGCAAGTATACTTATATATAAATTAAATGAAAAATAAAAACAAAAGTGTGGGGGAATGGAGCATGGGGAAACTGCTCATCTTGGGTCAAGAGAGGGCTAGAGCTAGCCTCTCACATCTCTTACAAAGTAGCCCCCAAATATCTTGTCCGATCTACTTTAATTAATGCCTTGTCCCCTAGTTTATTTAACCACCTTTGGTTACCTAGCTTTGGTTAAGTGATGGGAGAAAAGAATAGATATACATTATGTATGTAATGTTATTGCAAGCATAATTGCAAGAGGAGAGAGAAGCTTGGTTGATTAACCAAGGCTTGACAATTTCATTTAATTTGTTTTCACTTCTTTTCCTTAAGCTAAATAGCTAGAATAATATATATAGACAGAGAGAAATTCGTGGATGGCCATGAGAAGGAGGTGAATGAGGTCTAGCTATGTTCTATCAAAGCCATGGAAAGAAAAAGAGGAGGATGCTCAAGCTTGACATCCTTTCATCTTGAAGAAGAAGAAGAAACCTTAAAGGTTTAAAAGTATTTCTAAAACCTAGAACTTTATGTTTTTGGTTAATATTGTTAGATCTAGGTTTGTGTTAGGAGATCTATGATCTATATAGCGGAACATGGTGGTTCCAATGGTATAAGGCAGATCTATGATGGTAAAAATATAGATAGATCACATTTTTGTCCATGTATGTTTAAGAAACCTAGATATGGTTGTTTAAAGTTAAGCCTTAACTTTGTTGGTTGTGATTTTTAAAAGAAAACCTCATATTTTTATGAGTATTTTTAAAGATCCATAAATTTATTTATAGATCTGCAAGTGGTGATAATAACCTCTTTTAAATAAATGAAAAAGGAGCTATGTTATGTTCATAATAAGTTTTAAACTTAAAAACTGTCGCTTTGTAAAAACCCTAAGTGTCAGTTTTAAATCGATCATTGTTTGATCTTGAAAACATGTTTTAAAAGTGTTAGAATTTGTGTTGGTTGATGTATTACTATGTTAGTAAGTCATATAACATGATGAACGAGCTAAATAATACATAAGGTGTCAATGTGTGTCTTTCAAGTGAAGGAAAATGAAGTTTAGTTTGCATTCTGTCCTTGAGAGCGATTTTGAGTCAACTTTCGATTGGAATCTTGATTTGCAATCTAAAGGTAAGTTGTAGAGGGGGAAATTCTGATGAGAATGGACTCAAGAATCGCCCAAAAAGGTTAAGAAACGAAGAAGTTATGGCCATTTAACCGAGCCAGAGTCCAACAGTCTACACATTGCGGGAACCCACGGGTTTGACCTCTTAAATCGGACTTTTTGAGTTCAAGAATGTTATTGTTTATAACACCTATAGGGGTAGTTATACCATGTTATGGGTAGTTCATTATCCAAAGATGAACCAATTCCGAGTTGGTACGAATGAGATATGAATTAGCTAAGCTATCGTAAAAGTTAAGAAAATTGAAAGTTAAAGTCATAATTAAGACTTGTAATGCGTATTGTGACTAATGTGAATATGTTAACTATATTACGATTGTATGTTGTTCGAGGAACATAATAATGTTAGCATGTGCTGGATAAACTTATCAGGTATGTTTTTCAGAACTTGTTGCTATGTACATTGTTATGTTACAATGTGATATTAACTTGTTGATATGAATCTATATTGATGTTATTAATGTTATGTGAAATCAATGGGTGTGATAATTTGTGAAGTATGTGAAAAGCATGAAGCATGATTGCATGTGAAATATGTACAAATTGTGAAGCATGATTTGATATAAGTTACGAATCATGTTTTAAGTGCGCTGTATAATAATTAAGAAGCATGTATACAATGTCATACATGAATATATTGCCAAGCATGTATGATGCATGATTTATGTATTATGTGAAACTGTTGAACTTGCTGAGCCGTCATGCTCACTCTTGCTTCAAACAAACACTTTCAGTGAAGTACGAGGTATCCGGAGATCCCAGTAAATAGGAAGGAAAAAGATGGGATTGAAGAGGAGTTTAACAACAAAAACTATATAGCTAGAAGAAATAAATCTTTGTATTGTAACTCTGTTATGTTATATCTGTTTGAGATGTTATAAGTTAGAAAACTTGTAGTATGGTATTATTTGTACATATGCTAGACGACATTTATCGTTAGCAGACTTGCTTGAGTAAAGAAGTTATTGTCTAAAATAGAAAGACTTATTGTTGTGGTGTGAGTTTTATTTTTACTCACCGATAATGCATTAAATCAGATCATTTGGTATATGATCTTGAGTTGTATTAAGGAATTGTAAAGATTTCGATTCTGAGGCAAAGTTATAAGGAACATTATAAAAGTTTTAAACTTATTGAGTTTTTAACAAAATATTATTATAAAATATTGTGAATAATAAGGTAAGGTTGTACATTAACGCATGAGCTCGCCTGTAACGAGTACGGGGATTTTCGGGGCGTTACAATTGGTATCAAAGCTGATAGGTTCTAAACCTTAGGTAAGAGTACCTTAGGCTATAACCGTAGAAGAGATGATGAAAATAGTAGCGAAATAAACTCGAAAAAAGTTGAAGTGATAAAAGACGAATATAGAAAATTCGAAGTTAAGAAATGAATGAGTAGGTCCAAGGAAGGATCTTGAGAAGAAATAAAGAGTTTAATCCTGAGTCTCCTGACTCAAGGAAGTTAAAAGAATGAAAAAAAGAAGAAGAAATAAGTCTTGAATAAGATTCCTGTAAAGTCCCGCAGAGGCCGTTAGACCGTGAAATAGTTTAACCGAAGTGGTTAAAATTACACTCTTAATGAGTAGAAATTGCTAGATTATGGATATGGTAATCCAAAGTTAACTATGAAGAAGTTAAGAATTGTGGATTTCTACTGAGGACTTAGTTTAGTGACTAAGTTAAACGAATTCCTTGTATGGGCAAGGAAGTAGTGCTTGGTCTAACGACCACTTAGCTTCCTATTTTGATAATAAGTGAAATCTGTGGTCGCGCTATTAGTTATCTATATGATGGTAAGGTGATTCTTCCTCATATTCATAGCTGATAGGTAGAGAATGTCAAGGTTAAGCACTATTAGTTATCTATATGGTGGGAAGGTGATTCTTTCCTCATATGCATATCTGATAGGTAGAGAAGGTTAAGGCTAAATGCGAGTTCTTAAAAACTCATACGTATGCTAAGTTCATGACTCATAATCATATGGTATGTTTTTGAACCCCTCAGCGAATGGACGTCTTTGGTCTGACTAGGATAAGTTCCTAAACTCATATGATTGTGGTAAGTTCCTGAACTCATATTATATGGTAAGTTTGATGAACTTGGTATAGTTAAGAGATGCTAAGGAAGAGAAGGAAATTTAGAGATATTTGAGGTTTTAGGATATTTTAAATCATCTGGCTATGCTAGATCTCAAAATTCTTAAAATCATGCGATTATGCGCCTACATGTTTTTATTTTAAAAATTGTGTCGGTTTTTTTTTAAACCGGTAAGTTTTCAAAAGTGCTATTGTTCAAATATCTATGCTAATTGTGTCGGCTAGATAAAGTGATTTAAAATCATCAAAATGTGTTTATAAATTATCAAAATATATTTATGAGATCGTTACTGCACCATGGAACCTGGTGCGGATATGATCAAATGACGGAATCCTCAATGCACGATAACAAAGTGTGGATATGGTCATAAAACCATCAAGACATCGTTATACGCTACGGTATCATGAAGTCATAAAATAATTTTCAATTTTATTGAAGGTATTTAAAATTTTGAGGTTCATGATTCATGAACAAAATTATAATGATAGTCTATGCCATTTGTTTCGGCTAGACTGAGGTGAGACAGATACGATTAACTTCGTATAAGTCATTTTAATATGTTTCCAATCCAATTGTTCTGGTGCGGAAGAAGATGATTTTTAAGGCTAAGGAGAATGACCCTATAAAAGGGGATTGATGAAGTGAGGATTGGTTAACGTGGTTCAATCCAGAGGAAAAGCAATAAGGGTTGGTTAACGTGGTTCAACCTATGAAAGTCGTTGTGCACAACGCAATAATACGATAGGCTGATCACCTAGAGTACACTAGAGGTAGTTTATTTTCTTTGTGATTATAAACAGACCTGACAGAGGATGCTTACAGTCTTAAGTGACTTAAACATTCTAGATATGAATTGATAAAAATCAAGCAAATGTTGATGGTCTTTATGGCCCCTAAGTCAGATCTGTAAACGTTTTAAAGGAACCTTTTAATTCCTAGTTATTCTATACTACTTCATGATTATTGAACGGTCGTTAAAGACTCCTAAAAGATATTCCAATATCTTGGAAATCTAGTGATAAGAAGGTGAGATCTTCTTAGAGAAAGATGAGAATATAAAAGTTAGTATGAAAACCTAGATATGATGAATAGAATGAGTAGAGATGAGTATGATGTAATTTCGAGGACGAAATTCTTAGAAGAAGGGATGAATGTAATATCCCAAATAGTTATGAGACTTATAAATAAGGTCTTAAATATTAAATAAAGGTTAAAGTCATAACTTAGATTGTTAACAGAGAAATGTGTAGAGAAATGACTCAATATTTTCTTTGGGTTTGAAAGAACCTATATGAATTGAGGACGTATTCAATAAGATTATGCGATGAAATAAATGTCATAAGAGTTTAGAAGTTAGCCGAACTTGAGTGTTTCGGTAGTAGTGGTTTCGATGATGGAATCCTTATAAGGGTTGAGTTTAAAACCTAGTTTTGAAGAAGATGATTGTGTAGAGATGATTAAACACTTTAACCTAATCTATATATTTGAAATTAAATGTGTGAAGCGATATGTAAGGGATTGAAACCCTAGAATTGATAAGGTGGTATACAGAGATATGGGTATACAAACATGTATAAGCTAGATGGGGTTAGAGAAGCTACCCAGAAACTTTCCATAAGTAGAAAGTTTAGGAGAAGCAATGATATATTTGTATATTATGATTTTAAGTGATCAATGAAGATGGATTTCTGCGATCTAATCAATATGTTATGTGATACAATATAAGCATTAATGAATCGTAGAGGAAAAATATTTTCTTAGAAAATAACGCGGGAAACACTATTCACGCGAGAAACGTTTCTTCGTTCTTTTCGAATTTTCATATTCCCGAATAGCATTTATATAGAGTATAAGAGCATATTTACTATTCGAAAATACGAGAGGAGAAACTTTCTATAAATGGAAAGTTTGGAAATTCTCTATAAAAGGAAAGTTGTGGTGTTTAGATGTCCACCAATAAGAAGAGGTTAGAGACCTTCCATAAATAGAAAGTTTAGGATGAAGGGTAGAATGGTAATGATCCAAGCCTAGATGAGTAATTAACTAGGTTAATTAATGAGAAACAAGATAAAACTATGTTATGAATTAACAAAGCTTGAATGTTGGCCTTGATTGGCAAACGAGAAGGGTAATCATCATTAGGTAATTAACTAGTATGATTAATATAGGGAATTTCAATAAGAGGATTAATTATGGTAGCCCAATATGGGATTGCCTATATGTGAAGTGGGTAATTTAAATATAAGCCCAAATGTATTATAATTGATAGTCCAAGATGGATTTATTATAAGCCCAAACTATGAGTAAGGATTTAATGTGTTAGGGTTTTATAAGTAACCCAACAAATTAGCCAAAGGATGAGTAAACTAGGTTGACCATATTTTAACCAACCTTGAGTTAAAGAAGCCCAAAGAAATGGAAGGGTAGAAACTTTCCATAAATGGAAGGTTTAGAAACTTTCCACAAATGAAAGGTTTAGATAATGAAGAGAGAGAAGAGTATGTGTTGGTGTATTTATATATATGCATTAGTATTTTATAGATATATAATTGTGCAAGTATTCTTATTAAAAGAAAAGGAAAAAAAAATTAAAACAAGTGGGTAGACTTTTGCTTTTGTTTTATCCAAAGTTGTATTGGTAGGAGCAAAAAGGGGATGGAAGTGACAAGTTGGTGATGTGTGTAAGTAATGTAAGAGAGCTATGATGGGCTAGGTTGGTAGCTTGTGTTGAAGAAATAAAAGGTTGTAGATAATTAACAAATGTAAGGTTAATTGAATAATCTTAGTTGATAAACAAGAAAGGGCATTAACCAAACATTGGTTAAGCGCTAGATGAATGCATGTGATGATGAGAATTAATCATAGATGGTTTAATTGAGTATCCCTAGGTGGTAACTAAGTTAAAGCTTTAACCATGCGTTGGTTAGTTGCTAGAAAAATGTGTATAAATATATAATTGTATGTATACATGATAGATGAGACTTAATTAAGGCGGAGTTAGTGAATTCATTCTAGGTTAATTCTTATAAGTGAATAATTGACCAACATGGAATTAGTAAGTAACCATGGGATTACATGTTTGTAAAGAATTAACTATACATTGGCTAATTGTTCGGAGAAGGAGAATAAGTTGATAAGTAACTAAGGTTGATTGAATTTTGACCTTGAGGTAAATGTTAGAAAGTTAACTACATCTAAGTTAAATGGTAGAGGGATTAGATAGATATACATATGTGTATGTAATATTATTGCAAATATACTTATATATAAACTAAATGAAAAATAAAAACAAAAGTGTGGGGAAATAGAGCATGGGGAAACCGCCCATCTTGGGCCAAGAGAGGGCTAGAGCTAGCCTCTCACATCTCTTACAAAGTAGCCCCCAAATGTCTTGTTTGTTAGGAATCATGGTTTAAATTTGATATTGTGTCCTTAATGTATATGTTTATCAGTTGCTGAATTGTAAAGTCCTTAATGAAAGATTTGTACAAGGACTTAGAATAGAGAAGATCAAATGTGTTAGGATGGTCTGAGATGTATTGAATATCTATCAGATCTAAGCACATTTGTAAAGTCCTTTATTGAAAGTGATGTACAAAGGACTTAGAATAGAAAAGATCAAACTTGTTAGGTTGATCCTGTGTGCTGATCGTAGAGTAGCCTTAAACCCATTAAGGATCGTAGAGTAATCAGCCAACTTCGCAGAGTCAAAGTATGCCATCGCAAGTTTTGCCATACGGTCGTAGAGCTTCCTCGGCAGGTTGTAGAGCCTCCTCGACAGGACGAAAAGTTTCCTCGGCAGGTTATAGAGCTCCTCGGCAGGACGTAGAGCCTCCTCGGCAAGTCATAGAGCTCTCTCTCTCTCTCGGCAGAACGTAGGGTTGTCAATGCATCTTAAGACAAACTCTCAGAATCATAGAGTAGTCTCTACCAGTACTCACAGACTAAATCAGCACTTCTGAAGAAGAACATAAAGGCAAAGTATTGATGCTATTTCAGAATGATCAAAATGAAGTATGAAGATCACAGTGAACGACTACTGGCATCAAACGACTGTAGAGCTGCAACTCTACAAACACACTGGCGACACTACAACTAGCAAGATCGTAGAGTCAACACATTAGATGAGCAACTCAGATTTAAAATGAATATTCTAAGTTACCCATAACGATTAACCAGTAGAATGACCTGCGCAAGACAGTTGTTGAATATTAAACAAATCAGTGGGAAGCAAACAACTACAGTCTACAGAGATTCAGAGCACTATCCCTACCACTATCTTGGTACAGGCTAATGGAAGCTGACTCACCCCACTACTGTAGTCAACAAGGAATAGACTATTCCTAAGCTCAGTAACATATCTCAACGGAAGGATTAGATGCAACGACCACATTCCAACGGAAAGATTTTTCAGAAGCATCTACATAAGGCAGACGGATTGAAGTTTCAGATTAAACAAGTACAACGTAAAGAAGACAATATCTGAAACATCATCATTCTACAAGCCGAAGGGAAACATCTTGCTTCGCTGCTGAGTTTATCAAACTATATGCTTCAAGCAACTCGGTAGCACCAAAACATTCACTCTCCATCAAGTGAAAGGGTCAACAAGTGACCAACCTAAGTCAAGTCTGCTAGACTTGCTGAGTACCAAATGGTACAAGAGACTCTAAGGCTCCTGGTCTTAGTTTACAGAGTTCCAAGGCAGGCTTTGAAGAGTACGTTGTGTACTGGAGTTCCAAGACTGCGAGTCTTGAAGGAATCTTTGTGATTCAGTTGTAACGATATCCTTAGTGGATTTGCTACTCGAGGAGTAGAACAGTGGAGTAGGAGTCTTGTGTTCTCCGAACCACTTAAAGCCTTGTCTCTATTTTTTTGCACTTCTTAACTTCCATAACTGCTATAATTGTATTATCACTGCTTTAGTATATCCTCTACTACCGTTCTATTTCTATAAGGGGTTTTTTATAAATCATATTCTGCTGTGCTTAGTTATCAACTAAACTTTAAAGTCATTCCTTTGAAAGCAAAAAATAAGGAAAACTTTTAAAAGAATCTATTCAACCCCCTTCTAGATATCTTTTGTGCCTCTGAAAATTAACAATTGGTATCAGAGCAGAGAAGAAAATAGTTTAGTTAGACAAAAGAGACAAAAATATTTTGTTCATGGCTCTAGAAGATGAGTTATTTAAAAATGTGGTCAATTGTACAACGGCTAAGGAAGTATGGGATGCACTGCTGATCATGAATGAAGGAACGGAAGAAGTCAGAGAAAAAAAGCAGTCCTTGATCACTCAGCAGTATGAAATGTTCACTCACATCTTAGGGGAAAACATCACTTCCACATATGAAAGATTCAACGTACTACTCAACTCTTTTCAAGCATATGGTAAGATCTATCCAAATAAAGATCTCATCATCAAGTTCATGAGAGCACTGCCAAGAAAATGGGATGCCAAAATCACTGCCATTAGAGAGTCAAAGAATCTTCATGAAATGACTGTTCAGATGTTATATGGCAATCTTCTTACTTATGAACTGGAGCTGACCCAACGAGCAGAAACTCTATAAGAAGGAAAGAAGAAAGAAAGAGGAATTGCTCTAAAGGCATCTACTTTAAAGACAGCTGACTCAGATGATAATGAAGATGATGAACTCAATGATGAAGGAGTTGTTATGCTGGTCAGACGCTTCAAAAGATTTATAAGCAGAAACAGCAGACAAAGGAAGTTCAGCAGCAACTCTAAAGAACAAGTTAATGACTTGTGCTACAATTGCAAACAACCAGGTCATTTCATTGCAAATTGTCCCAAGCCTCCAAGAAATGATCCAAAGAAGGACAAGAAAAGGTCAGAATTCAAAAGCCACTACAAGGCTAAGAAGAAAGAAAGAGGTTTCATCGCCGAAAGTTCATGGAGTGATTCAGACAACGACTCAAGTTCTGAATCAGGTGAAGATGAAGAACCTCAAAAAGCCGACCTATGCTTAATGGCCAAAGAAGGAAAAAGCAAGAAAGAATTCAATGTGGATGAGGTATTTGACTTATATTCTCTTGATTTAACTATTGATGATCTTAGAAAAGGAATGCATGACTCTATGATAGAACTACATAAATATATGAAACTGTTTAAAATTCTATCAAAGGATTATTCTCTTCTTCAAGAGGAAAAAGAGAAAGCAGTCGTAGAGTTGGAAACTGCTCTACAAACTGCTAACTCTTGTACCAGTCTTGAGGCTGAGAATGCTAACTTAAGACAGATAAATGAGCTTACCACTCAGAAGGAGTTATTTCTAGTTTCCAAAATTCAGGAACTAGAAAAGACTATTTCCTCATGGAACAAGTCCTCTCTGTCTTTGGATACAATGATCTCTAGCCAAAGATCAGTGGCTAACAGATCAGGACTAGGTTTTTGTAATCTTCCTTCAGAAACCTTAGTGGTCAAACCTATGGAAACAAATGATAACAATTCTCCTAAATTTAATAAGGGAATTATGTTTGTTTCATAGAAAGTTAATCCAAACTCTGCAAATCAAGTTGTTGAATCCCCCACAAATTTAGGATTCAAGAAATCAAAGAGTAAGTCAATGTATGCATTCAAGCCTCGAAGGATCGTAGAGTATGGCAAAACTTACTCTACGAACCAACCTGGCAGGAAACATAGAGTTAACTTCCACTTGACGACAGCTTTGAATCATGGAGTTGTGGGAAGGCAGAAGGAGTTTAAGCCAAAAGTAAAAGTTGTGAGCCATTACTACTCACGTATGTTTAAGACTATAAGGAATCCATACTCACACACAAACATGCATTATATTCAATGTTTCACTTGTCATAAACATGATCATAAAGCTGCAGAATGTTATTTCAATTATTTCTATCCTGTACTGCGCAGACCCAAAATCAAACAAATTTGGGTTCCCAAGGTTACTAATGAATATAGACCTAAGCAATATTGGGTACCAAAATGAAAGCTGATCCTTTCTGCGGGTACAAAGCTCCACTAAGTCAACATGGTACCTTGACAGTGGATGCTCAAGACATATGACAGGCAACAAGGCTCTCCTGTCAAACTTTGAAGAAAAAGATGGTCCTGTAGTCATCTTTGGTGATAACAATTCTTGAAAGACAAGAGGATATGGTTCTGCTGGAAATGGTGCAGTGTCTTTTAGCAAAGTGGCATACGTTGAAGGACTAAGGCACAATCTTCTCAGCATCATCCAACTGTGTGATAAAAATCATCAAGTCACCTTTCTCAACAATCAGTGTCAAGTCAGAGACTTGAAGACCAACTCATTGAAGCTGATGGGAACCAGAGAAGGAAATGTTTATACTATCAACCTTGCTGAGTTAAGACCTGATGAAGCAGTATGTTTTCTTGCCAAAGCTTCTAAAGATCAGTGTTGGCTATGTCATAGGAGGTTGTCTCATTTAAACTTCAAAAGCATGTCAAGACTTACCTCAAATCAACTTGTAGTAGGACTGCCAAAACTCAATTTCATCAAAGAGAAACCTTGCAAAGCATGTCAGTTTGGAAAGCAAACAAAGAGCTTATTCAAAAGCAAAACAATCAACACAAATGATAAGCCCCTTATGTTACTCCATCTGGATCCCTTTGGACGTATCCCAACAACAAGCCTTGGTGGAAAGAAATACTCTCTGGTGGTAGTGTGACACCCCCAAATCTCGGTACCTCAACTCCACAGATTTGGTGCTCACTATACCATACATTCATGACTAACTACCCATGACAAAAGGTAATATAAATAAACTGAATACATCATCTTCCCACAAAAAAGGTTACATCTCAAATCTCTTAAATAAACAAATCCCAGGTTATCTAACCTCTATTACATCAATGCGGAATTAAAACATAAGATTTAAATAAGTCTTTTACAAAGAACTGAAACAAATAGACTAAACATCTTCATTTGCTCATATTGCCCTTGCCTTTGCTAGTGGACGGCTCATCTGGTTTCTCAGTCTTAGCTGCAATGTTTTTAATGCAAGAGTGAGCAAACAATTGCCCACAAGTATGAAAATAATAACATTTATATGATTATTGGAATAAATCTTACTGAGGAGTAATAGTTTTTCTGAAGTCAATCAATGACAAATCAAAAATCTAAAAGCTTAATAGAATGCTTGGCTCAAGAACTGATTATAGATTTAAGGATAAAAGTCTATCTGAGGGTCACAAGACCTCGAACTATGTCCTAGGTTAACAAGTATTTCTACCGTAACCTTTAACAGTCTTATAGACTATGGACCATCCATCTCGTACTCAGGGGATCAACCCTTTGTACAATGTATTGTGCACAAACATTTTAACGCTGTCGCGTAATTAATCCCCTATATTAGGGTTGTTCATCTCAGTTTAGCATCAGAATCCATGCCAAAAAGAACTCGGTTTGGAACAATTATTAAAATATTCTAAGTCTTTAGAACGCTCATCAACTAAGGACTAGCTAAATCAATTAGGGTTTGCTAGTCATTAAAGCATTTGATTCATCGATAAAGTTTGTACAATAGAAATTCTGTTCAAAGTTTGAATAATGATCAATGATCGAACAATAAATAACTAGAATAAAGCTTTAGCTCTTAATCATGATAGCAACCTTGCTTGAATAACAATAAGCTAAGGTTTATAATCTTGCTCAATGAAAATTAACTTGCTTTAAATGAAATAACAAGTTTAAGGAAGGAAAACTTGCCTCGCACGTAGCGTATAGATTTAAATAATTCACGTTCCTTTATTGACCTATACATTTCGATTATAAAACGGTAACAATAATTAGCTACAGAACAATATACACTTTAGGGTTTGTTCTTATCCCATTTCATTTAATATATCAAATGTCATTTGATATTCATTAAATATTCGCTTACCACTCATTGTAGTATCTTGTTTATTATTAAATACTTAATTTAAGCTTTAAACATGTACACGACATCATAATAAAATAAATAAAAATAAAAATAAAAAAAATATTTCAGTTACTGTTTCCTCGCCGGGGCGGGAAATTACTTAACAAAACTCTCGCCGGGGCGGGAATTTACTTAACAAAAAGCTCACCGGGGCAAAGATTTCCCTTACAATTTTCTCGCCGGGTCGAGAGACTCGACAGTCACCTTCTACAGTTCGCGAACCAGTGAAAACTTAGGCCAAATTTGGCCAAATTTTCCGAATTTTACCATCCAACACATAGTTTAAACATACCCAGATATCAAATATGATATTAAACAATTACCCAACATGTTTCTAACCAATTTAACCATTATAATACACCTAATCAACTAATTAAAAACTAAAAATTCACTATTTAAACCAAATATTCATGTTTTAGCCATTTTAATAAAATTAACCACTGTAAACTCATCTTTCAACTATTTTAATCCATTCCACTTGAATTCTTTTCATTTTTCATTATATAATCATAATCAAGTGTCAATTAACCGATTAGTAACCAATTTAAGCATCAATTTTCATTCATATATACCATACATGAAAGTAAAATTCTGTAAAAATAAAAACTTCCTTCTAATACATACTTTCATGGATTAATGCCTTCTAATTGGTTTATCACATAATCATCTAATACATGTTTACTATCAATTACAAACAAGTAATTCATGTATTTAACATAAAATTCATATACAGGAAAATAGAATTCATATACAGAGAAGTAAATTAAAAAGAAATAAAGTGAAGAATTCAAAAAGGATTATACCTTTTATTTGCTTAGAAAAATTTGATCAATTCTCCTTGTTAGAATTCCTACTCTCCAATCTCCAGACTCTTCTCAATTCTCTCTTCTTCTCTATATATTCTTCCTTTTTTTTTAAACTCTGTGTTTTCTTATCTTTTAACAACTGACAAGCTTTTAACAAAAATAAAAACTGATGGCTAAAATAATAACGTATATTCTCTAATTAAACCATCAGTTATAAAAATTCAAAAGCCATAAGGCTTGTTTGGCAAAACAAAATCGAAATAACTCATTATTTCCAACCAAAGGTCATAAGGCCTTGTTTGGTTTGATGGAAATAAAAACTCTTTCTATTTATTTTAATAACTCATTATAACATATAGTTTTAATTGTCACACTTTTAATTTAATTGAACTTATTATTCAATAAATTCAATTAAACCTTACTAACTTAAATAATAGTTTTATATATCCAAACAATAGCACCAAATAAATTATCTTATTCAAATAAAACATTTATTCACATGAATCATTTTATCATCTAATTTAATTATTAAATTAAATTAGAATAATCACATCAAATCACATTTAAATAACATTTAACATAAATTCTTTCACCATAACTTTATAAATTATTTATTATACTCAATAAATAAATTAACAAAAATATTTATATAACTCAATAAATATTTTTATTATTCACAAAAATCGCATTCGTTACATCCTTCCGTCCTTAAAAGGATTCTGCCCCCAGAATCACAATGCAATTAATTCGTCCGTTACATTCTCCCCTCCTTACAAAGATTCTGTCCCCAGAATCGCGGTACAAAATTAAACAAACAATTGAGGATAACTCCGCATCATTTTCTCTTCGAGTTCTCACGTAGCTTCTTCAGCACTGTGGTTCCTCCAGATTACCTTAACAGAAGGTATCACTTTATTTCTGAGAACCTGCTCTTTCTTGTCTATTATCTGTACAGGTACCTCTTCATATGTTAAATCTTGCTCAAACTGTATTGGTTCATATTCTATTACATGTTTATCATCAGACTTATACGGTCGTAGCACCGATATGTGAAAAACATTGTGAATGTGATCTAACTCGGGAGGTAAATCTACCTCATAAGCTACCTCACCCACTCGTTTCAGCACCTCGAAGGGTCCAATAAACCGCGGACTGAGTTTACCCTTTTTACCAAATCTGATTTTTCCTTTCCAGGGAGATACTTTGAGAAACACAAAACTCCCGACTTCAAATTCACGATTTTGACGATGCTGATCCGCATATTTCTTCTGCCTGTCTTGTGCAGCTAACAATCGGGCTCTTATCACCTTAACAATTTCAGCAGTTTGTTGTACCAGCTCGGGTCCCAATAGTCGACGTTCACCAATCTCGTCCCAACATACAAGGCTTCATATGGCGGCATTCCAATACTCGCGTGATGACTATTGTTATAGGCAAATTCAACCAGAGGTAAATGATCATCCCAGTTGCCTTTAAAATCCATGACGCACGCCCGAAACATATCCTCCAACGTTTGAATTGTTCTTTCGCTCTGGCCATCGGTTTGAGGATGGTAAGCTGTACTCATTCTTAACTGCGTTTCCAAACAAGCTTGCAGACTCCTCCAAAATTTTGATGTGAAACGTGGATCTCTGTCCGACACAATTGATACTGGGACACCGTGCCTTGAGATAATCTCTTTGACATATAACTTTGCCAGCTGATCCAAAGTGAATCTGAATTTGATTGGCAAGAAATGCGCTGAAATTGTCAATCTGTCCACTATAACCCATATTGCGTCATAACCCATCTGAGTAGTTGGAAGCCCTACCACAAAGTCCATTGTGATATGCTCCCACTTCCATTCTGGTATCTCCAAGGGCTGTAACAAACCACTTGGTCGTTGGTGCTCTGCTTTAACTTTCTGACAAGTTAAGCACTTGGGAACACACTCATCAACTTCCCTTTTCATGTTTGGCCACCAGAAATGTTGGCGAAGATCCCGGTACATCTTTGTACTTTCGGGGTGAATCGAAAATCTTGAACTATGAGCTTCGTTCAAAATCTCCTCTCTGATTGCCAGCACTGACGGTACCCAGATTCTACCTTCAAATCTCAGCAACCCTTCAGTATCAATTTTATATTTAAGCTCTTCTCCCTCAAGCACTCTTTTTCGTATCTTAACACATTCTTCATCTTGAAGTTGCGCTTCCTTCACCTTTTCCACCAAAGTTGGTTGGGTTTCCATCTGGAACAATTTTTCATTAGGTTCTACCAGACCCTTCACCTCTAATTCCAATTTAGCCATTTCCGCTACAAGCTTCTCCTAAGCAGTTAACAAAAATAATTTCTCCCGACCTTTTCTACTCAAAGCGTCGGCAACCACATTAGCCTTTCCCGGATGGTATAGAATTTCACAATCATAGTCTTTGATCAATTCTATCCATCTCCTCTGCCGCATATTCAAATCCTTCTGTGTGAAAATATACTTCAGACTTTTACGGTCTGTATATATTTCACACTTCTCCCCATAGAGATAGTGCCTCTAGATTTTCAAAGCAAGCACCACGGCTGCTAACTCCAAATCATGGGTCGGATACCCTTTTTCATAGTCTTTTAGTTGGCGCGATGCATATGCAATAACCTTACCGTTTTGCACCAGCACACAACCAAGTCCTTTATGCGATGCGTCGCTATATACCACAAAATTTCCTGTATCATCTGGCAAAGACAACACAGGTGCCGAACTTAGTCTCTTCTTTAGTTCTTGGAAACTCTCTTCGCACTTCTCCGTCCAAACGAACTTCACTGATTTTCTTGTTAAATTCGTCAACGGAGTGGCGATCCTGGAGAAATCATGAATAAAACGCCTGTAATAACCTGCCAAACCTAGGAAACTCCTCACTTCTGACGGTGTTTTTGGCTGATCTGTGACGCCCCCAAAATAGGTCCATACAACCCATTTTGAGTCGCCAATAACATTCCACAAAATACAAATACAAATACGAATTTTCCCATTTACAACTAATAAGTGTTGTGCAAAATACGACAACACAATACAAATACATCTTAAATTCTCAATACACTTATTGCTACACTAATAGTAAAGTATTGAGACACTTCTATTGTCTCGGACCATCACTCCATTTCCCGGCTAGTCCCCGCTACACTCTATTTTCCTGAAGAGAACAAAGGAAAAGGGTGAGCACAAATAGCCCAGTAGGAAATATCATGACTAAGATAATGAAGAATAAAAATTATCTTTAGTCTTCAATCGAAATAAATCAGAGATTTAAAGATGTTATTCAATAAAAACAACTGCAGCGGAACGGACAATCCATTAGAAGAGTCAAGTAGATTATAATATCTACCATCTTCTATAAATTAAAGGATCACCACCAATATTTTATCCCTGTAACACCAATCAACAATTCCTGTTTATGAACATCCAAATCAACAGTTTATATTCAACAGCCTCTCTTTGCAGTACGTGCCAAAGATATTTATTTGTAACACCAATCAACAATTTCAACAGCCTCTCTTTGCACTACGTGCCAAAGATATTTATTTGTAACACCAATCAACAGTTTCAACAGCCTCTCTTTGCAATACATGCCAAAGATATTTATTTGTAACACCAATCAACAATTTCAACAGCCTCTCTTTGCACTACGTGCCAAAGATATTTATTTGTAACACCAATCAACAGTTTCAACAGCCTCTCTTTGCAATACATGCCAAAGATATTTATTTGTACCATCACTGGTCATGATCATGCCAAACACCAGTTCATCTTTGCACTACGGGCCAAAGAGAACTTTCATCATACGCCTTTGTTTGTAACACCAAAAGTCATGATAATACCAATACACAGTTTGGTCAAAATCATGTCACGCCAGTTCATCTTTGCACTACGGGCCAAAGAGAACTATCACCACAATTTAAGTATGAGGATGAGGATGATGACAATGATACAGTGAGATCAAGGATAAGAAAAGCTTTATAATTTAATCATTATCAAAGATTGACCAAATTGCCAACACGATGACCAAATTGTGGAGTCAAATTCAAGAATGATATTCAAGAAATTATTTCATGCTTCAACTATAACGTATAAAATGAAATAGAAAGATTCAAGTGAAAAGATATTAGATGAAGCACAAACTATTAAGGATATTCTACTAATTTCAAGGATTTTCTCCATTTAAAAATAAGGTTTTGGAAACAAACAGAGATTTCTTATCATAAATGGAGAAATGTGAAAGAAAAGATATTCCGTAAAGAGTACAAAAGAAATGATACGTTATACGAGTATAACAGAATATATGAAACTGCAAATGGGTTTTCACCCGTCATGCGGTAATCCGCGTAGACAGATTATCTCCCCAAAAGATTAATAAGTAATGAATACGAAGGGTTATTCACCCGTCATGCGGTAATCCGCGTAGACAGATTATTTCCACTAAAGATTAATAAGTAACGAATACGAAGGGTTATTCACCCGTCATGCGGTAATCCGCGTAGACAGGTTATCCCCACAAATTAATACGGAATGAATAACAACCTTTCTGAGTATAATATCACTTACGAATAAGGAAGCAAATGATATTACATAAGAGTATGAAAAAATGATATCCCTACCTTCGTTAATAAGTGATTGGATGTTGCTTTCTATGAAGTTTACTAACTTGGACACTACTAGTATTCTCACAAATACTCACAATAGCCTAGCACACTAAGAGAACTTAAGAAATTTAGAGAGAGAGAGGGAGTATAAGTAAGGAAGGTGTGAAGATTTCTTAAGATAACCCCTCCTATTTATAGGAAAACCAAGTTTCATTAATTGCACAATAAGGGCTCGACTTATTACACTTTAGTACCTCCATCTTTGCCTCTACTTTTTAATATAATCCCTCAAGTATTATCAATCTTTCATAACATCCCCTAATAGTTCCCACATGTGAACCAATAGTTCCATCATGTGAACCAATAGTTCACATCATGTGAATTTCATAATTTCAATTAGGTACCCCTAAGTTAGACTCCACTTTTAATCCGTCAATAATGCTAAAATATCATAACAAATAATATGAGTTACAGTACCATGATAAATAATAAAAAGTACCATGCAGATGTTATTGTAATTATTGAATCAAAATACTGTGCAATTGCTACTTTATCATTTATTGAATCAATAATTTAAAATACTGTGCAATACCGTGTGCCTGTGAAATACCGCGTACTACTGTAGAATAACGCGTTTTACTGTTCTTTTTATTACCGGGTATTTCAACAGTTGCCGGTGATAATATTGTTGACAAAATACTGTCGTTTTCAGTATCCGACAATGGGGCCCACTATCGTTGACAATAGTGTCATTGTGGGGCCCACTAATATTTTGTTATTTCGGCGCCGTCGTACGATACCGAATATAATATTCTCCGACAAAAGGAATATTCCCCTACATACAAGTTTGACTTTTTTTTGTATAAATGAATAGTAAATTCGTATGAATAGTACTTTCGTATTTATACCGTATAATTTCGTATCCAGCTCATATAAACATTATGACGTAATCGAAGGTCGAAGAAAGTGTAAAAACGTTTTTTAGCGTAAATAGTCTCCCGTGAATAGTGATCGCGTGAATAGTGATTTAGCGTTATTACTAGACATCTCAATTGTCACATTTCATTAGTAACTTTATCATTATCGATTTAACACCTTTCTGTTTAAAATAATAATAAGAAGAAAATTAAATTCTATTTATTAAAATTTTCGGGGTCTTACATGATCCCAGTTCATCACAGCTTCCACTTTTGATGGATCTACCGATATGCCATCCTTATCAATCACATGTCCAAGAAATTGAACACGCTCCAACCAAAATTCGCACTTTGAAAATTTTGCATACAATTTCTCTTTCCTTAACGCCTCCAATGTCACCCTCAAATGCTCCACGTGTTCTTCATGAGTTTTGGAGTAAACCAAAATGTCGTCTATGAATACCACTACAAACTTATCCAGAAATGGTTTGAATACTCCATTCATTAAATCCATAAACGCTGTAGGTGCGTTTGTTAAACCAAATGACATAACCAAGAACTCATAGTGACCATACCTAGTTCGAAATGTCGTATTTGGTATGTCTTCCTTTCTCACCTTTAACTGATGGTACCCACTTCGTAGATCTATCTTTTAAAAATATCTTGCTCCCTTCAATTGGTCAAACAGGTCATCGATTCTTGGCAACGGATACTAATTTTTAATCTTGACCTTATTCAACTCTCTATAATCAATGCAAAGACGCATTGATCCGTCCTTCTTCTTGACGAATAACACCGGCGCTCCCCACGGCAAAACGCTCGGTTGGATATACTTTTTATCCAGCAACTCTTGCAATTGCACCATCAACTCCTTCATTTCTATCGGAGCCATTCGGTACGAGGCTTTTGATATAGGGGCTGTATCCGGTGCTAAATCAATTACAAACTCAATTTCCCTATCTGGCGGTAATCCTGGCAAATCATCACGAAACATGTCCGCAAAATCCCTAACTACTGGTATCTCCTCCAGCTTTGCACCCACCTTTCGGGTATCCACTATGTAGGCTAGATATCCTACACATCCTTGTCTCAACATCTTTCTGGCCTGCGTAATCGTCAGACAACTTGTTTGTCTAGGCGACTTGCTACCATAAAACACTACATTTGACGGAGTCTTAAGATTTACACACTTCTTTTGACAGTCAATAACTGCCCCATGGTTGAACAACCAATCCATTCCCAAAATAACGTCAAACTCCCCAAGACGAATTGGGATTAAATTTACTGTCATCACATGACCCTTAATGTCTACCTGACAGTTTTTGTGGACAAACTTAACAGGAATCACTTCTCTATTCGCAATTTCTATATTCATAGGGTAATTTAACTCTTCCTGAGTTAACTCTAATTTCTTAGCAAAATCATCGGATATAGATGAACAAGTAGCACCCGAATCAAATAATACGTAAGCATTTATACTATTGACCGGAATGATACCTGACACTATATCCTTCGACTGCACAGCATCCTGCACCATCATGTTGAATGTTCGAGCGGTAGGTCGATTGGGCTGCGTCGGTCCTGTGATAGTCAGATTGCCTCCGCTGCTGTTCCCCTTTCCTGCACTAGCTCCACCTATAGTTTTCTTAGGGCAATCCCGAGCGAAGTGATCCTTTGACCCGCAAGTAAAACATGATCCCTTCTTCGGACTAGGGCAATTTGGTGCGATATGACCCTCCTGACCGCAGTTAAAACACACTCTCTTACCCTTCAAACAAACACCCACATGGCTTTTTCCGCAGTTACTGCGTATCTCCACCATCCTTTTCTGACTTCCCTGCTGACTGCCACCAGAGTTACTATCACTCCACTTTCTCTTTTGATTGCTGCCACCATGGCTAGCACTTGCTTTATTATCATTTTCACTCTTCTTTTTCTTCTGCTCTTGATTATATTTAGACAGAGCATCACTCCCTCCTTCAGCGATAATTGCCTTCTCCAACACTGCCGCAAATGAATTCAGTTGAAACATCGAAACTCGGCTATACAGCCAGGGCTTCAGTCCCTGGTCAAACCTTCTAGCCTTCCGCTCATCCGTGTTAACCTGATATGGCGCAAACCTCGCCAACTCATTGAACTTTGCAGCATACTCAGGTACCATCATTGTACCTTGCTTCAACTCTAGAAACTGCACGTCCATTTGGTTCTGCGCGCTTGCCGAAAAATAGGTCTCGAAAAATATTTCTTTAAATCGCTCCCACGGTATTATCCCTTGCCCACCTCGGGTTTTATTAGCTTACCACCAGTAGCTTGCTTCTGATTTGAGCATAAACGTTGCAAATGCAGTCTTCTGGTCCTCGTTGACCCTAGCGAAATCAAACACCTTCTCCATCTCCATGACCCAGGTTTGTGCCTCGATCGGATTCATAGATCTTTGAAATTCTGGGGGTCCAACAGCCTTGAAATCTTTAAAAGTCGTGGCCTGGGCTTGGGGTTAATTCGCAAATGCTCCCGTTAGCAGATTCACCAACTGCTGCATTGGATTAGCGTTAGCTTCTTCATTGTTATTGGTGGATCCCTTAGGGGTCTGTTGACGGGTTTGTCTTCTAGGCGGCATCTTACTGTTAAAAATTTACGCTATTAGATTATTACTCAATTACTTAAACATTTAAGTCTTAACTTAAACATTTATAAACAACATTTAACACATAGCACATCTGATAAACTTTCGCATTTTATTCATTTACTACTTTAAAACATAATAAAAATAACGTCATAGTTATTTACATCAAATCATCTATCCTAAAATCATAAGGTTCCAGGACTACATCATTATTCTATCCCATTATATAAAACTGGGATTTACAACTTATTATCTTCATAAATTTCATAATAGCACCTCCAATCCTAATCTACGATGACATCCCACGGCGCAAAGCTTCCTCGCGTTCCTGCTCCATAATACGAGTCACCATCCTTCGACCCATTATATCTGGATGACGATGAACTCGATCCTGAGCTCTATCTACTGTGGTGTGAAAAATATACTCCGTCTCATCAATCTTGGCCTTCTTTGACCGCACCTCACATTCAACACGATCTGCGGGATTAGGCTCCCTCAACCAAGCGTTTTCAGCTCTAACTCGCTTAGCTATCTCCTCTTTCAATTCATCTCGTACAATTTCATTCCTAGCCAACAACCGGCCTCGTCGGTACTCAGACTGAGCTAGTCTCTGCTCGACCTCTGCTAAACGTGATGAAAGGTCTTGGATCTCGACATCCTTTTGCTCTAGAGCGGCTTGACATTCCACAACTTGATTTTCTAACTCCTCATTTTGGCTCTCTTCATGGACCAGCTTCCACTCCACGTCCCCAAGACGTATATCGAGCTCCTCAATCTCACTGTTCTTCTGCTCCAAAGCAGTCTGTCGCTCAGCCAGCTGCCCCTCTAACTCTTCCACTCTGTCCTGCAACTCTATGTTGCGGTCATACACCTGCTCGTACATCTGAACACCTAAGGAAGTTAGTGGTATCTCCTCAGGGTCTTCTTCCTCCTCCTCAACCTCCTCGGGATCCTCCTCAGGATCAGTCTCAGGCTCGTACTCGGGACCTGCAACTGTGATCAATGGGGATGGCTCCCTCTGCACTAGCTGCTCCCGAACTACATGAATATCCCGGGGCTCCTCCTCCCTAGCCTGCCTGGGTCCTCCTATATCAGTCATCCTGACAACAAAATTTTAAGTTTTAATTACTACTCGATAATACTCGCGAGCACATAAGTTTGTTATCGAATAAGCACATAACACATAATCATTTTATTGTCTTTTATGAATTTCCGTAATCCATTCCTTAGAACTCGATAAGAGTTTATCACCACTATATTCTCTATCCTCTAAAAGGATACTACCATTAGGTTTTCCCCACCTAAAGGTTCATAACCTACAACTCTGATACCAACCCGTGACACCTCCAAATCCGGGTACCTCAACTCCACAGATTTGGTGCTCACTATACCATACATTCATGACTAACTACCCATGACAAAAGGTAATATAAATAAACTGAATACATCATCTTCCCACAAAAGGGTTACATCTCAAATCTCTTAAATAAACAAATCCCATGTTATCTAACCTCTATTACATCAATGCGGAATTAAAACATAAGATTTAAATAAGTCTTTTACAAAGAACTGAAACAAATAGACTAAACATCTTCATTTGCTCATCTTGCCCTTGCCTTTGCTAGTGGACGGCTCATCTGGTTTCTCAGTCTTAACTGCAATGTTTTTAATGCAAGAGTGAGCAAACAATTGCCCACAAGTATGAAAACAATAACATTTATATGATTATTAGAATAAATCTTACTGAGGAGTAATAGTTTTTCTGAAGTCAATCAATGACAAATCAAAAATCTGAAAGCTCAATAGAATGCTTGGCTCAAGAACTAATTATAGATTCAAGGATAAAAGTATATCTGAGGGGTCACAAGACCTCGAACTATGTCCTAGGTTAACAAGTATTTCTACCGTAACCTTTAACAGTCTTATAGACTATGGACCATCCATCTCGTACTCAGGGGGATCAGCCCTTTGTACAATGTATTGTGCACAAACATTTTAACACTGTCGCATAATTAATCCCCTATATTAGGGTTGTTCATATCAGTTTAGCATCAGAATCCGTACCAAAAAGAACTCGGTTCGGAACAATTATTAAAATATTCTAAGTCTTTAGAACGCTCATCAACTAAGGACTAGCTGAATCAATTAGGGTTTGCTAGTCATTAAAGCATTTGCTTCATCGATAAAGTTTGTACAATAGAAATTCTGTTCAAAGTTTGAATAATGATCAATGATCGAACAATAAATAACTGGAATAAAGCTTTAGCTCTTAATTATGATAGCAACCTTGCTTGAATAACAATAAGCTAAGGTTTATAATCTTGCTCAATGAAAATTAACTTGCTTTAAATGAAATAACAAGTTTAAGGAAGGAAAACTTGCCTCGCACGTAGCTTATAGATTTAAATAATTCACGTTCCTTTATTGATCTATACATTTCGATTATAAAACGGTAACAATAATTAGCTACAGAACAATATACACTTTAGGGTTTGTTCTTATCCCATTTCATTTAATATATCAAATGTCATTTGATATTCATTAAATATTCGCTTACCACTCATTGTAGTATCTTGTTTATTATTAAATACTTAATTTAAACTTTAAACATGTACACGACATCATAATAAAATAAATAAAATAAATATTTCAGTTACTGTTTCCTCGCCGGGGCGGGAAATTACTTAACAAAACTCTCGCCGGGGCGAGACCTCACCGGGGCGGGAATTTACTTAATAAAAAGCTCGCCGGGGCGAGACTTCGCCGTGGCGAAGATTTCCCTTACAATTTTCTCGCCGAGGCGAGAGACTCGGCAGTCACCTCCTACAGTTCGCGAACCAGTGAAAACTTAGGCCAAATTTGGCCAAATTTTCCGAATTCTACCATCCAACACATAGTTTAAACATACCCAGATATCAAATATGATATTAAACAATTACCCAACATGTTTCTAACCAATTTAACCATTATAATACACCTAATCAACTAATTAGAAACCAAAAATTCACTGTTTAAACCAAATATTCATGTTTTAGCCATTTTAATAAAATTAACCACTGTAAACTCATCTTTCAACTATTTTAATCCATTCCACTTGCATTCTTTTCATTTTTCATTATATAATCATAATCAAGTGTCAATTAACCGATTAGTAACCAATTTAAGCATCAATTTTCATTCATATATACCATACATGAAAGTAAAACTCTGTAAAACAAAAACTTCCTTCTAATACATACTTTCATGGATTAATGCCTTCTAATTGGTTTATCGCATAATCATCTAATACATGTTTACTATCAATTACAAACAAGTAATTCATGTATTTAACATAAAATTCATATACAGGAAAATAGAATTCATATACAGAGAAGTAAATTAAAAAGAAATAAAGTGAAGAATTCAAAAAGGATTATACCTTCTATTTGCTTAGAAAAATTTGATCAATTCTCTTTGTTAGAATTCTTACTCTCCAATCTCCAGACTCTTCTCAATTCTCTCTTCTTCTCTGTATATTCTTCCTTCTTTTTTTTAAACTCTGTGTTTTCTTATCTTTTAACAACTGACAAGCTTTTAACAAAAATAAAAACTGATGGCTAAAATAATAACGTATATTCTCTAATTAAACCATCAGTTATAAAAATTCAAAAGCCATAAGGCTTGTTTGGCAAAATAAAATCGAAATAACTCATTATTTTCAACCAAAGGTCATAAGGCCTTGTTTGGTTTGATGGAAATAAAAACTCTTTCTATTTATTTTAATAATTCATTATAACATATAGTTTTAATTGTCACACTTTTAATTTAATTGAACTTATTATTAAATAAATTCAATTAAACCTTACTAACTTAAATAATAGTTTTATTTATCCAAACAATAGCACCAAATAAATTATCTTATTCAAATAAATCATTTATTCAAATAAAACATTTATTCACATGAATCATTTTATCATCTAATTTAATTATTAAATTAAATTAGAATAATCACATCAAATCACATTTAAATAACATTTAACACAAATTCTTTCACCATAACTTTATAAATTATTTATTATACTCAATAAATAAATTAACAAAAATATTTATATAACTCAATAAATATTTTTATTATTCACAAAAATCGCATTCGTTACAGGTAGTGGATGACTATACCAGATTCATATGGGTATTCTTTCTGAGCTCTAAAGATGAAACCAGCTCTCACCTTATCAAGCTGTTCAAACTTGTTATAAATGAGAAAGAGGAGAAGATCAAGGCTATCAGGAGTGATCATGGAAGAGAATTTGATTTCACTGAGGTAGAACTTTACTGTGAAGAGAATGACATCAATCACAACTTCTCAGCCCCAAGAACTCCACAACAAATGGAGTAGTTGAAAGGAATAATAGGACATTGATTGAAGCAGGGAGAACACTACTGGCAGCTACTCAACTCCTTGAGTATTTTTGGGCAGAAGCTGTCAGCACTGCATACTACACTCAGAATAGATCTCTCATTCACTCCCTCCTCAAGAAGACTCCCTACGAATTATGGAAAGGAAGGAAGCCAAACATTAGTTACTTCGTGCCTTTGGTTGTCTATGCTACATCCTCAACAATGGCAAGAAGTATCTGACCAAATTCCAACCCAAGTCCGATGAAAGAATCTTCCTAGGTTATGCTATGGACAACAAGGCCTATAAAGTATTAAACAAGGAATCATTAAGTGTTAAAGTCTCTAGTCATATCACATTTGATGAGTCAGAATCAAAGAAGAAAACTTCTTCACTCAACAATCCAGCAGAGAAGGACTCTACGATCACTGAGTCCAAGATCGTAGAGTTAGGCTCTACGATCGTCGAGCCAGAAGTAGAAAGCACATAGCAAGAAGAAGCAAACGTAGAGCTTACTATGCCAGACAATGAGACTCTACGACCTGAACTAGAAATCAACGTGGAAAAACTCAGACAAGAAGGCACCAGAACTGATGTTCCAAGAAGGAGAAAATGGACAAAGGATCACACTGAAGATCTGATAATTGGAGCAAGAGTTAGGACAAGATCAGCAACTCAAAATGAATGCATCTACCTAAGCTTTCTCTCTCAACTAGAGCCCAAAAAGGTAGAAGAAGCTTTAGGAGATTCAAGTTGGATAGAAGCTATGCAAGAGGAGCTCAACCAGTTTGAAAGAAGTAAAGTCTGGAGACTAGTTGAAAGGCCAAAACAACATCAAGTCATTGGCAACAAGTGGGTTTTCAGAAACAAGATGGATGAAGATGGTGTTATCATAAGGAACAAAGCAAGACTGGTTGCTAAAGGTTACTCACAAGAAGAAAGGATTGACTATGATGAAACCTTTGCTCCAGTTGCAAGATTGGAAGCAAATAGAATCTTTCTTGCCCATGCAGCCCACATGAAATTTAAAGTCTTCCAAATGGATGTCAAAAGTGCTTTCCTCAACGGAGAACTTCAAGAAGAAGTCTATGTGGAACAACCTCTAGGTTTTGTCAATCCAACTCTTTCTGATTATGTTTATAGATTAGACAAAGCATTATATGGATTAAGACAAACACCTAGAGCATGGTATGAAACACTCACTAACTTTCTTACTGAAAAAGGATTCATTAGAGGTAGAGTAGATACCACTTTATTCCTAATGAAACATAAGGATAAATCACTTCTAGTTCAAATCTATGTAGATGATATTATATTTGGTTCTACTGATGAAAATTGTGTGAGAGGTTTGCCAAGCTAATGCAGAGCAAGTTCAAAATGAGCATGATGGGAGAACTGAACTTCTTCCTTGGACTTTAAGTGAAGCAAACTGATGAAGTTATATTCATCAACCAAGCCAAATACATTAAAGACCTATTAAAGAAGTATGGCATGGAGTCAGCCTCAATCATGAAAACTCCCTTGGCACCTGCAACCAAGCTTGACAAAGATGAGAAAGGTAAAAGTATTGCTACTACTTAATACAGAGGTATGATTGGATCTCTCCTATACCTAACTGCTAGTAGACCAGATATCATGTTTGCCACTTGTATTTGTGCTAGATTTCAAGCTAATCCTAAGTAATCTCATTTATTAGCTGTAAAAAGAATTTCCAGGTATCTTAAAGGTACTCCAAATTTGGGACTGTGGTATCCCATGGAGTCACCCTTTGAGTTAATGGGGTATTCAGATGCTGACTATGCAGGATGTAAGATAGACAAGAAAAGCACAAGTGGTACATGTCAACTTCTTGGAAATATACTTGTCTCATGGTTTAGCAAAAAGCAAAACTCAGTTTCAACATCTACTACAGAAGCTGAATATATTGTTGTAGGCAGTTGTTGTGCTCAAATCCTATGGATAAAAAATCAGTTAGCTGACTATGGTTTTGAGTTTAAATCTATCCCTGGTTTTTGTGATAATACTAGTGCAATTGCTATAACTCATAATCCTGTCATGCATTCAAGAACGAAGCACATAGATATAAGATATCATTTGATTAGAGATCATGTGCAAAGTGGAAATATATTATTACACTATATTCCTACTGAAAATCAGCTTGCTTATGTATTTACAAAACCCCTAGATGAATCTAGATTCAACATGCTGATAAGCGAACTAGGAATGCTAAATCTACATCCATAATATTATGCTTTGAAATCTACTAACTCTGCAGAAAGAAAGTTCGTAGAATGACGTCAGAAATCGTCGAGTGAAAATTGGAAAAACGTAGAGCTCAAAGGAAGTCAAGTTGCCGGGACTTACTCTACGATCGTCGAGCAAGATGGAAAGCGTAGAGTAGAAAAGACTCAAAAATGAATCGTAGAGCTCAGAAGGAGCTAAGGGCAAAACAGTCTTTTCCGTCAGCCTAATATGTGCACCAGACACGTAGCCCACTAAACAAAACAAGAGGGAAGTTTTTCGCTAACTTATTTCAAATTGTTCATTTCATCTGAAAACTTTCCCTCTTCCTCCAAGCTGAAACCCTAGTTCTCTGCCCTAATCAAACTTTGAGCAAATCTCGTCCTTGTGCAGCAAAATCAAACCATGGCATTCTCTCCAGTTATATCAGGCAACTCTCTTGATTTTGAAAACTTTGCCACAACAGAGACGAAGTACAAGAGAATCATCTCTCTGCTATAACGATCAGGACTCTACGAAGCCCTCGAAACTGACACTCGAGTATATCCAGAATTAGTGAGGGAATTCTACTCAAATGGAATTTTTGGAGATGGAATCCTATCCACAAAGGTTAAAGGGGTTTCGCTATAACTAAGTGCTTCAAAAATTAATATAGCCCTAGGATTCAACAATGATGGGCTTACAACTCTCCAGTTCATCAACACCGAAGAAGGGCTGAAGCGAATGCTCCATGAAAACAACCCAAGGCTGAGAGGATTAAAGAAAAAGGAATTTCCTCAAAAGTATGAATTTCTTGCTGACATTGTTGGTAAATGCATTCTGTGTAAAGATTCAGCTCATGATTCTGTCAACGACATTCAGCTTAGAATCATGACTGCAATTGTGAAGAAGATCCAACTGAACTATGGTGCCCTACTCCTAGAATGGATTGGAAACTGGGTGTCAAATGATGGAAAGATCAAAGGGGCAAGGAAGATGTTTTATGGCAGGTTCATAAGCATTATTCTTCAAAAAGCACTAGGAGATCGAATTGGGGATGATGAAGGAGAAGCTATAAATTTCAACAAAAGGATCACTTAAAAGTTATTTGTGAACTGGAAAAGGAATCCAGCTGGGAATTCAAGGGTCATTAAATGAAGGACCTACGCCTTCTGCTGCTCAATCAAGGCCTTCTCTATCTTCTGAAGCAGAGAAGAAGAAGAGAAAACAAATGGAAGAAGCCTCTGGAGAAACACCACCAAGTTTGAAGGTGTATCATAAGAAGAGAAAACGCAGCTCTAAGCAAAGCCTCCCTACGATCGCTGAGAATCCTCACTTTACGATCGTAGAGTTAAGAACAGAAGAAGCTACTGAAGATGTTGGTCAGCTTGACCCTATGGCCACTATTATTGAACAATTGGCTGGGAAGGTTACTGAACCCGAGCTAAAGAAAACAAAGAAGAAACTGATGACCTTAGCTCAAAAAGAGCTTAATGAAGCAATGCTAAGGATCAAAGAAGAAGAAATCAGAATGGCTAATCAAATTATCGCTCCAACTGAGGGGGAGCAATAAGAAGCTAACGAACAAAGAGGTGCTCATGTTGAGGGGGAGACACCTGATGTTCGTGAACCTATCACTGCTCAGATTGAGGGGGAGCAATCTGAAGATTACTATGAAGGTCCTTCAATCCCTGAAGAACCTAGTACTCTTGCTGAGAGAGATGAAGAGAATGTGGAGTTCAGTGATGAAAGGGAAGAAGAAAAGAAAGAGACAATGGTTGAACATGATGGGGCTGTGGAGATCAGTGATGAATTAAATGATGAAGACGAAGATGAAAGTCTAGAAATCTATGCAGAAGATAGAAATGGAGAGAGGCATTTCACCTATAATTGCCTATTTGCCTACTTACCAAGAATGCCATTCCATCAAGCACTAATACTCAATTCTTGGGATCACATGTTCTAGGCTTTCAAGACCTATCCATCCATTTCAGTGCTTGCCCAAGAATTCCCCAGCATAGGCACCTTTGCTCAGAAGCTGTTGACCAACCATCCATTTCAGGTTAACGAGCAAAAGGTATACTTCATTCCCTTATCATTTAAGTTGAATCACTCTCCATTGCCATATTACTATCATTTTGATGAGATACCAAGATGGAATGAGGTCATCTTTGACCCAAGGAGTCCACTTCCAGTTACAGGGTCTCAAAACTCTGTCTCTAATGAACCAGATGCCCAACCATCTCCAATCGTAGAGTCTCTAAACTCTATGACTGATGCTCAACTCACCCTCCAAACACAAAACGTAGAGTCAACCCACTCTACGATCGATTCTACGATCGTAGAGTGTGCTAACCCTACAAATGTTATTCAAACTGCTTCTTCTCCCACACTTCAAACAACTGCCCAAAATATTCCTGCTGACATACCATCCTCCTCCCATTATGAATACTTTAACCTGGCCATTGCTTTGGCAAATCTCCAAGATAGCAACAAGGAAGAATCTCCACATGAGATCCAGCAAATTCTTGAGCATGTCAAACTCATTCCCACAACAGAAGAATTAACTGATCTCACTGTCGGAATGGCTAAAGACATGGAGGAGAATCTTGAAGCCAATTCTCTTGCCCTCCATAAAAGATTCAATGAGCTTGTTGATGCTGCTAATGCTCACACCAACAATCTTGGTACTGAATTGACCAAAAGGTTAAAGGAAATCATCAAAGTGTTAGGTTTGTATATAGCGCGAACATGCAATCAAATTACATAAATAGTGCGGAAGCGCGATAAAATCGGATTTTAAAATTTTATACAAACCATCACCAAGATCAATCCTTGTGCTCAATTAACGATATAAACAAAAGAGAAAGAGAATAAGAATTATACCCTCGTAGAACAAAGCTTCCTCGGGTACAAGTTCAACTCCTAGTCCTTCGTGTTCTCCTCGAATGCTACAGTGTGATTCCTTCCTTTGATCAACGTTAGCCACCCAAGTGTTTGGCCTCTAGAGGTGATCCACCAAGGAAGAACAAGTATTCAAGAATTTGGGTAGTTGGCAAAACCCTAGTTTTTATCTCTATAGAAATTGTAAGTACTCTCCACAATCTAATGCAAGAATGTGTAACCCCAATTTATGATAAGACCCCTCTTATTTATAGATGTAGGAATAACCCTTCCCTAAACTATTTAGGATTAGGGTTTGTATTATAATTAAACTCCTTTAATTAATAATGCTCCTAATCCAATTAGGAATCCATGGGAGAGTACTTCTATTAATTAATTCTCAATCCCTATTAGGAATTAAATAATAGTAAAAGTAATAATAATAATAAGACTCCTCTTATTAATTTATATTTAATATTTCTAAAATATTAAATAATAAAAATTAAGCTATTTAATTTATTCTATCTCCATAGAGTAAATTAAATACACTTAACTTATTATTACAATTATGCCATTTACTTCTTAAATAAATATTTTTCTTTTTTGCGGTGTGACCCTTTAGGTTCTCCATATTAAACCGGTTGTGAATAAATTAATTAGAACAATTCTAATCTTATTTAAATAAATAAATTAAACTATTTAATTCATTTAAATAAATAATATTTATTCTACAATAAGGGTAAGCCCCCTTAGCGATCAACGACTTTCTAGATAATATAGATTTTAACATTAATCACAAAAGAACCTTTGAGTATATAGTTACCGTACAATTCAATCCTTCTACCATACAATGTCCCAATTAAATATAAGACATGGATTTACTGTCAAGTCTTATTTTATTTTATTATATGTATTTCGATTCCCAAATGCACAACTCTAATTAATGCAAATTAGAAACTCCTTTCTAATTTCATTCTGCCTTGGCCAAGGACTACTGAGTTTTCATTTATCGAATCACATAGGACATTCACATCTTTTACTAGACGAGGTAGATTCTTTGTTGATCATTCACCTATCTCCATGTACAACTAATTATACCCAATCAAACCCTTTGATATACCCACAAGGTCTTAAGGGACATGTCAAAATGTAACTCATCATACACAAGATACTATGATGATCTCAAGTCCAAGGATCACTTGTACTACTATCATTAGAGGAATTCCTATTGACAGGCGAGTAAAACTCCATTAGGTATTCCTTAGCGAGCCACGTTCAGTGAACTTATTCTCCAATAATCACCTACATACTTGCTTTAGTGTCTCCACACAAATGATTATGAGATCAATCATCCTCTTCATAAGAGCAAGCAACGTATGTACTAATCTATCGGGATTCACTAATCCCCAATTTAGTATTCCAACGATTAGGAACAATTTTAGTTTGTGAGCTATCTTGAATTTAGATCTCATTAGCATGATCACCATCATGATTCTAAAAGCTTTGCTCAAAACTATGGGTTTATCACATTTAATATAACAGCACCATGTAGATAATATAAAATGCCTTTTGAGAAAATTAATTCCTTTATTAATAAATGAATAAGATTACAAAGTATATGCTACATCATATCAAATATGATTGGCTTGTGTGCATACTACTTTCAATCTCCCACTTGCACTAAAGCCAATCGCCATGGTATCTAATACCCATCTTCTCTAAGTGACGATCAAACTGTTGTTGAGTTAAAGCTTTAGTAAATAGATCTGCAATGTTGTCTTGAGAGTCCACACGCTCCAGGGTGACATCTCCTCTTTCAATGATCTCTCTAATCAAATGAAACCGCCGCAACACGTGTTTGGATTTCTGATAAGACCTGGTTTCCTTAGCCTGCGCAACAGCTCCATTGTTGTCACAGAATAAAGGTATTGCTCCTCTAATGCTAGGAACCACTCCAAGTTTAGTTATGAACTTCTTCATCCAAACAGTTTCCTTTGCAGCTTCACTTGCAGCTATGTACTCTGCCTCTGTCACTGAATCAGCAACTGTTTGCTGCTTGGAACTTTTCCAACTCACTGCGCCACCGTTTAAGGTAAACACGTACCCTGAAACGGATTTACTGTCATCTTGGTCCGTTTGAACACTTGAGTCTGTATAGCCCTCTAGTTTCAATTCAGACCCACCGTAGACAAGAAATACATCCTTAGTTCTTCTCAAGTACTTTAGGATGTTTTTCACTGCCTTCCAGTGCTCTTCTCCTGGATTTGACTGATATCTGCTTGTTACACTAAATGCATGAGCGACATCTGGTCTAGTACATATCATATCGTATATGATAGATCCTATTGCTGAAGCATAAGGAATCTTACTCATCCGGTCTCTCTCCTCAGGTGTCTTTGGGGCCTGTTTCTTGGAGAGATGTATTCCATGGCTCATCGACATGAGACCTCTTTTGGAATCTTCCATGCTAAACTTCTTTAGCATCGAATCAATGTACTTTCCTTGGGTCAAGCCTAGCATCCTTTTAGATCTATCTCTATAGATCTTTATCCCCAAAATATAAGATGCCTCACCCAAGTCCTTCATGGAGAAGTGTTTAGATAACCAAATTTTGATCGACTGTAGCATAGGAACATCATTCCCTATCAGTAATATGTCATCAACATATAATACAAGGAATGAAACAGCGCTCCCACTAACCTTCTTGTACACACAAGGTTCATCCTCATTTTTGATAAAATCAAACCTTTTGATTATCTCATCAAAACGGATGTTCCATCTTCGAGAAGCTTGCTTCAACCCATAAATGGATCGTTGTAGCTTACAGACTTGGTTTGTTCAAACCGTTGAAACAAAACCCTCTGGCTGTATCATATATACATTCTCCTCAAGCTCTCCATTGAGGAAGGCCGTTTTCACGTCCATTTGCCAGATCTCGTAGTCATAATAAGCTGCAATCGCAAGCAAAATCCGAATGGACTTGAGCATCGCTACTGGTGAGAAGGTTTCATCATAGTCAACTCCTTATCTTTGTTTGAAACCTTTTGCAACCAGTCGGGCCTTATAGGTCTCTACCTTGCCGTCCACTCCAGTCTTTCTCTTAAAGACCCATTTACACCCAATAGGCTTAATGCCCTCAGGTGGTGAAACCAAAGTCCATACTTGGTTTTCATTCATGGAGTCCATCTCGGATTTCATGGCTTCTAGCCATTTCTCTGAGTCTTCACTACTCATAGCCTCTTCGTAAGTCAATGGATCATCATCTTCTATGATGTGTACCTCATCATCATCCTCTATGATGAATCCATACCTCTCAGGTATCTTCGGTACTCTTCCAGATTTACGAATAGGTAGTGGTACAGTAGGTTCTTCTACTTGGTCAGGTACCTGACTTTGATCCGTAGTATTTTGTGGTTCTTGAACTTCTTCAAGATATATCTTACTCCCACTGACCCCTTCAAGGATAAACTCCTTTTCCAAGAAGGCAGCGTGTTTCGCAACAAACACCTTTTGATCAGTAGGATGATAGAAATAATACCCTGATGTTTCTTTAGGGTATCCCACAAATCTACATTTATCGGATCTAGTCTTCAGCTTATCATGCTCAAACCTTTTGACATAAGCTGGACAACCCCAAGTCTTAACATGCTTAAGATTTGGTTTTCTCCCTGTCCATATCTCATATGGGGTCTTTAGGACGGATTTGGTAGGTACCTTATTAAGTAGGTATGCAGCCGATTCTAGGGCATAACCCCAGAAGGATACTGAAAGGTCGGTAAAACTCATCATGGATCGAACCATGTCCAACAATGTTCGATTTCTCCTTTCAGATACACCATTCAACTGTGGCGTCCCTGGTGGAGTCCATTGTGAGATTATACCATTTTCTTTGAGACAACTTAGAAACTCATTGGTCAAGTATTCACCTCTTCGATCCGATCGAAGAATCTTAATACTCTTACCAGTTTGCTTCTCTACTTCACTTCTGAATTCTTTGAACTTTTCAAACGATTCAGATTTGTATTTCATTAAATACACATATCCAAATCTAGAATGATCATCAGTGAAAGTAATAAAATAAGAATACCCTCCTCGTGCATTCGTTGTCATAGGTCCACATACGTCTTTGTGTACCAACGCTAACAACTCTGTAACTCTTTCTCCTTTTCCACTAAAAGGAGATTTAGTCATTTTACCCATGAGACAAGATTCACAAGTTGGATATGATTCGTAATCAGATAGCTCTAAAAGTCCATCTTTATGCAACTTAGATAATCTTGTTTCATTGATATGACCGAGTCTACAGTGCCACATAAAGGTATAATTAACATCATCTCTTTTCCTTTTCTTAGTTTGTTCAATTTGAAGTATATTTTCTTGCAAGTCAAGTATGTAAAGTCCATTCAGTAAATTTCCAACACCATATAAAACATTTTTATTATAAATAGAATAACTGTTGTTCTTTATTATAATATCAAAACCATCCATATCCAATACAGAAATTGAAATAATGTTTCTAATGAGTGTTGGAACATAATAACAGTTATTTAAACTAATGAACTTGCCCGAAGGCAGTGCTAAACAATAAGTCCCTACAGCCAATGCAGCAACCTTTGCTCCATTTCCCACTCGTAGGACGACTTCATCCTAGTTCAGCTTCCTACTTCTGCTTAGTCCCTGCATATTATTACATATGTGAGAACTACAGTCGGTATCCAATACCCAAGTAGAATTTTAACTTTCAGAAAAATTAATTTCAATCATGAACAAACCTAGATCGGAAGTCGAAGCTTCTCCAAGCTTCTTTTGGTTCGCAAGATACTCCTTGCAGTTCCTCTTCCAATGTCCCGGCTTATTGCAATGGTAGCAAATTCTCTTGCTATCTGGATCAGGTTTCTTATTATCCTTTCTCTTCGCCTTGCCCTTAGCCTTCTTGTTTTTCTTCTTTTGAGAAGATACCTTGGGCCTCTTCCTTTGCTTGGAAGAATCATCCACTAGTAAGACTTGGTTCTTGTTGGATGAGAAGTAACCTTCAGTAGTTTTCAGCATGTTAAGTAACTCAGGCAAGCTGACGTCCAACTTATTCATGTGAAAATTCACAACAAATTGTGAGAAGGTGTCCGGGAGTGACTGCAAGATCAAATCTTGGCTTAACTCCCCATCCATCACGAACCCAAGCTGTCCAAGTTGTTCAATCAGATTGATCATCTTAAGAACATGAGTCTCAACAGCAGTGCCCTTGGTCATACGAGATCGGAAGAGCTCCTTAGATATCTGATATCTAGCAGTCCTACTTTGCTCACCATTACAACTCTTTGAGATGCAACAATATAGTAGGAGCATCCATAGTTTCATGCTGACGCTGAAGCTCGTTACTCATGGATGCGAGCATCATGCATTGAGCCAAGATTGCATCATCTTGCCACTTTCTAAAAGTAGCAATATCTTCCTCAGAGGCTGTTTCTACAACACTTGCAGGGACTGGCGAATTTAGGACATAAGAAATCTTTTCAGCAGTGAGAACAATTCTCAGATTCCTTAACCAGTCCGTGTAATTCGGTCCGGTCAATTTGTTAGCATCAAGTATGCTACGTAGTGATAGTGAGTTTGATATTTTTAAATTCTGCATGTGAAATAGACAACATTTTAGCATTCATTCATTTAATTAATTACCAAAATAAATTAAGTCTTTATTTAAATTGGTATCTCCCACTATTTTCATCAAACTATATTACCCTCAATATATAGTTCGGCAAATCCAATTAAAGTTTCGCTAGTGAGATTAAGGACCCCATTTCAAATGTATATAACCTTGTGGTGACACAACAAACGATATACAAATAAATAGGCAGACAACTATTGTCAATTACATCACTATGTAACTCCTTTTATTTTGCCTCTTAGATTATTTTGATCAAATGGTGACACATCCGAATCAAAATTATCCAAGTTAAGTCCAACCTAGCACTTCCATATATTCGAAAGAAAAACATTGTCCTTGTGGTGACACAACAAAACAACATCGTTCAGTCTACTTATAAGCATCAAATGTGATAAAACAACTGTAACGAATGCAATTTTTGTGATTGAATAAAAATATTTATTAAATTATATAAATATTTTTATTAATTTATTGAGCTAAATAAATAATTTATTAAGTTTTTGTGAAGTGGGTATATGTTAAGTTTAATTATGTTAAATGTTATTTGAATGTGATTTGTTATGTTATTCTAATTTAATTTAATAATTAAATTAGATGATGAAAAGTTTATTTGAATAAATGATTTATTTGAATAAGAGAATTTATTTGGTACTATTGTTATTTGTTAAATGAAATTATTATTTGAGTTGGTAAGGTTTAATTGAATTTATTTAGTAATAAGTTCAATTAAATTAGAAGTGTGACATTTTAAACTATATGTTATATTGGTTTATTAAAATAAATGAAAGGAGTTTTAATTTAGTTTTTCCAAACTAGGCCTTATGACCTTTGGTTGGAAAAATGAGTTATTTCAATTGTGTTTTACCAAACAAAACATAAGAATAATAGGTTATTTTTATTAGTGTTTACCAAACAAAGCCTTATGGCTTTTGAAAATCCTAACTGATGATTCAATTTAAGGATTTTACGTTATTATCATTTAAAACAACAGTTTTTTTTTTAAAATCATCAGTTTATATTTTTAAGTTATATCAGTTTTCATTTTGTAAAAGAACGTCAGTTGAAAGAAAGAAAAGAAAAGAGAAGAACAGAGAGAAAAGAGAAAGAAGAACTACAGAGAAAAGAGAGAGTTCTGTGAAATTTGAGAAAGAAGAGAGCTTGTGAATTTTGAAAAGAAGAGATTGAAGGTAGAAGTTCAAGCAAGGAGAGTGTTAATCAAGCTTTTCTTTTAATCAAATAGAAGGTATAATAACCATCTCTGTATATCAATATTTGGTTCTCTGTAAAAATATTCATTGGCTTAATATGTTATTTTTTTGATTATAATTGATAGCTATGTGAATTAGATGATTACATGATGATTATATGATGATTAAAACTCTGTTTGAAGGTTTTAATTCATGAAAATATATTTTAGAATTTAATTTTAGTTTTTACAGAGCTTTGTTTTATGAAAATGGCAAAAACATGGTTATTTTATAAAACAGTGAATTTTTGGTTTTTAATTGATTGATTATGTGTTTTATAATGTTTAGGTTAGTTAGAAACATGTTGGGTAATTGTTTTCTAGCATATATGATGTCTGGGTATATTTAGTTTGTGTACTGGATGGTAGAATTCAGAAAAATTGGCCAAAATTGGCCTAAGTTTTCACTGTTCGCGAACTGTAGGAGACGACTGCCGGGTGTCTCGCCCCGGCGAGAAAAAATGAACTGTTAATCTTCGCCCCGGCGAAGTCTCGCCCCGGCGAGATATTTTGTTAAGGAAAAGCTCGCCCCGGCGAGGTCTTGCCCCGGCGAGATATTTGTTCAGTAAATCCTCGCCTCGGCGAAGGAACAGTACTGGAAATTTTTAAAATTTTTTATTTTCTTTGTGCTTTTATTATGATGCTATAAACAAGTTTAAAACTTATATTAATGTATCAAGTGACTGAAGAAATGCCATGATGGTTGTTAAACTAGTACTTGTTGACTATGGTATGCTAAATGAGATGTTATAATAAAATGGAATAGAAAGCAAGCCTAGAATGCTTTTAGTCTTGTGCCTAATTATGTTACCATTTTATAATTAAATGTATAGGTTGTTTAAGGATCGTGAGATAGTTAATTTGTAATCTACGCTTGAGGCAAGTTCCTTATCTCAACTTATTATTTTATGTTGAGCAAGTTTTCCTATCTTAAACTTGTTATTTCATTTAAAGCTAGTTTATTTATATTGAGCAAGCTTATTGACCTTAGCTTATTGATATTCAAGCAAGGTTACTATCATGATTATATACTTAATTTTTATTCCAATCATTGTTTGTTATTCAAACTTCGAGTATAGTTTCTATTGAACAAACTCTATTGATGAATTAGACTAGCAAACCCTTATTGATTCAGCTAGTCCTTAGTTGATGAGCGATTTCAAAGACTTAGAATGTTTTCTATACTTGTTCCAAGACAATTTCCCTTTTTGGTATGGATTCAGACGATAAACTGAGATGAACAACCCTAATATAGGGGATTACTTACGCGACAGCGTTAATATGTTTGTGCACAATACATTGTACAAAGGGCTGATCCCCCTGAGTACGAGATGTTGGTCCATAGTCTATATGACTGTTAAAGGTTACAGTAGAAATACTTGTTAATCTAGGACACAGTTCGAGGTCTTGTGACCCTCAGATAATATTTCTAAATCTTGAAATCTATTTTTCCTTAAATCGAGCATTCTAACGAGCTTTTAAACTTTGATCATTTATTGACTGAGATTCAGAAAATTATTACTCCTCAGTTGAAATCCATTTCATTTAAATGTTATTGTTATCGTACTTGTGAGCAATTGTTTGCTCACTCTTGCATTAAACATTGCAGCTAAGCCAGAAAAGTCGGACGAGCCGTCCACGAGCAAAGGCAAAGGCAAGATGCATAAATAGCTAAAGACATGCTATTTACTTGATGATTATTTGTAACAAGACTTGTTCTAATTTATGTTTTATTTCGCATTGATGTATTAAGGTTTAGATAACCTGGGATTTGATTGTTTAAGAGTTTGGAGATGTAACCCATTTTGGGAAGATATTTCTTTAAGTTTATTTTAATTGTTATTTTATTGGGTAGTTAGTTTTGAATGTATGTTATAGTGAACACCAAATCAGTGGGAATTAAGTACCTGGATTTGGGGGTGTCACAGCAACATCTTAAATATTTAATACTTGCCTTGTGGTGACACAACAAACTCATATTAAACATTTAATACTCTATTGCTTTACCATGCTAGAAGGCGACGTTCGATATTCCAAATATCTTTGAACGCTTAGGACTTAATATACTTTCTTCGAAGGGTTTATTATTATTAGTCTCATCTTGTTTAGCGCGCATGCACATATATATATATAAATATACGCGTCATATTATTTTACATGCGAAGCATGTTTGATAATATAATATATATATATATATATATATATATATAGTAAGCATGCATATATAGAATACTATATTCTACCCGGATTGATTATGGACTTTTATTCTAGTTTGGTTCACTAGAGCCACCAAGTGAACCAAAAGGTCAAACCTAGGGTGCAAGAATAAAATTTAAATATAACTTTTACATTTAAACCCGGGCTCCAATACAAACGGGTCTTCTAGCGCTCCTTGATCCTTTGTCTCCAATTCTTCAAAAAATTAATTCTAACTATTCCTATTACATAAACTATTTACTATAAATAGAAACCTTGATCAGCAGTCAAGGGGAAGTACATAGGAGGGAGATAGAATTTACATTAAGAAAAATTAGAGAAGACGAGGTACGCAGACCCCATTTATAAAAACCCATACATTCAAGCAGCCACTAAAATAAATCCAATCACACATTGGTCAATAGTCCATAATCAATCCCTATTTATTATCATACATATCTCTATATGTATCAATAAATAACATTCATCTCATGAATAATAAATCAATTCCATATATGCATTGATATCAATTAATGGGCAAAAGTTTTGCTAATATTTAGTTTTGAAACAAAATAAACTCTTTTATTTTAATCAAAAACCAAATCCAAATTAAACTCCTTTAATTTTAGCACCTATTTCAGATAAAATAAACATCTTTATTTTAAACTTATATCAATTAAATAAACCATTTATTTCAATTGAAGGAAAAAAAAATTTCGAATTCTGCTAGCTGGCGCAGCTGCGCCCAGAATGAACTAGACAAGGACGCGGCTGCGCTGCTCCCTAGAAAAAAAACGATTCTGAGTTTCGGCACAGCTGCGCTCCAGAATGAACTGGAGGCGGCGCAGCTGCGCTGTGTGGCTGATTCAAAATTTTTTTTATTCTGCCCAAAAATTTCAATCCAATCGCATATCAAGCATACATGGAATTATCAAAATCGATAATTAGCACAAGATTAGGCTCTGATACCACTGTTAGGTTTTTATATAGCGCGAACATGCAATCAAATTACATAAATAGTGCAGAAGCGCGATAAAATCAGATTTTAAAATTTTATACAAACCATCACCAAGATCAATCCTTGTGCTCAATTAACGATATAAACAAAAGAGAAAGAGAATAAGAATTATACCCTCGTAGAACAAAGCTTCCTCGGGTACAAGTTCAACTCCTAGTCCTTCGTGTTCTCCTCGAATGCTACAGTGTGATTCCTTCCTTTGATCAACGTTAGCCACCCAAGTGTTTGGGCGTGCACGGCGTTGGGCGTGCGGGCGTGTTGCGTCGACCAAGCCGCGGGCACGGCGTGCGGCAGACGGGGCGCCAGCGTGCGGCCCAGGCGCTGGGCGCGGGCGCATGGGCGCGGCGTGCGGGCGCGCGCTGGGCGTGCGGGCGTGTTGGCGCGCTGGGCGTGGGGGCGTGTGCGGGGGGCCCAGCGCCCGCGCCCAGCGCCTGGCCCCCAGCGCCCAACGCCCGCCGCACACGCCCGCACGCCCAGCGCGCCAACACGCCCGCACGCCCAGCGCGCGCCCGCACGCCGCGCCCATGCGCCCGCGCCCAGCGCCTGGGCCGCACGCTGGCGCCCCGTCTGCCGCACGCCGTGCCCGCGGCTTGGTCGACGCCGCACGCCGTGCACGCATTCCAACGCCGTGCACGCCCAACTTCCAAATGTCATCAAATTAAGCCCCGAGCATCGCCAAACATAAATTTTCACCGTGTTAACATTCGGGCACGGATATCTAAGCACGGGCTTGCCCTTGTGGCTTGGCGGACGCCGCACGCCGTGCACGCTTCCCGACGCCGTGCACGCCCAACTACCAAATGTTATCAAATTAAGCACCGAGCGTCGCCAATCACAAATTTCCATCATACTACCATTCGGGCACAGACGTCCAGGCACGGACATTGAGTTAATACAAACAACGATCCGAGCGGTCTTTATTTCAATTCCTACAAACATAATGAAAATGCATCAAAGCAACATAAAACATGTAAAAATAACTAAAAACTAATTTATGTAGAAATAAGATAAAAATACATAAAAACCACATAAAATACCTAAAGACTTGCAAATTATCAAGGCCAAAAGTACCCAAATTGTGTGTATAAAATACACTCATCAAATACCCCCAAACTTAAATCTTTGCTTGTCCTCAAGCAAAACAAACCTAAACTAAAGAATTCAAAAACTTCTAATATAACCTAACTTGAGCAATGAATTAATAAGCCGACAATGGTCTCAAAGGCATCAACACAAAGAACTCAAGAGAACAAACAAGGTGTTGCAAGTCTAAAATTTCAGTTAGCTAGTCATACTTTGCTTAAGGCCCCTTCCATGTGTGTGTGAGTACCCAATAGCACTAAACCAACCAAGCTCGGATGAACTTGCAACCACATTACCTTATGAAATAATCAAAATAAACCCCCAAAACAACATGCTTAACACATCACTCAATACAAAGGTATACAAATCACAATTCCAAAAATTTTGAGAATCAAGGGCTCTAGGTGAGTGCATTTTATGCTCCATCTCAACCTTAAGCACGCTCATATGGGCGAGTGCGTTTTACGCTCAACCTCAACCCCATGCAAAATTTGCAATAAACAATTTTTTTTTCTTTAATCACAAATATAAGAGAGTGTGTTTTACGCTCTATCTCTCTTACGCATGTGTCCATGAGTGAGTGCGTTTTACGCTCCATCTCAACTCACCACATGACCATCAATTCACACATAACAAATTTGGACCCCTTGGTTCGAGTGATGTTTAAACGAGTTCTAGAGTTTATAGATATTTTTCACAAGCATTCGGTTATAAAAGCCTTCACTAAGCATACAACTAGCTTAATACTCATGGGTAAGTGCATGAAAGTGAAAGGACGCATAAGCAAAATAATAACCAATAAACGATAAGCACAAAGACTAAGCAACAATTGTCTACTTCTCATGAGTTAGAATCTCTTTGAACAAGTCATTATCATAGACCATGGATTATAGTTCAAATCAAATTAAAACAATGCTCAAGGGACACATCCTAAAAATAAATAAATTTTTTTTTTTTGAATGAAAAGAAAAACATACTTAAATCACACAAAAACTAAATTAAACACACAAATACGCACATAGGAAGTACTACCCCCAAACTTAAATTTGACTACCACACAGCACAACACGACTAGATAGACAAGGATAACTCACTTAAACTACCACACGCACACCCCCAAACTTAAAACAAACATAGTCCTCGATGTTTATAATAGACAGAATTAAAACAGAGAACTTCACTGAGGGTAATCAAGCAACATCAATATAGTGTGGTGTCGCTTGGACGCTTTCGGACTAACAAAATTCTTGTCATGGTCTATGATTGGCTTGGACGATGAAGCTTCGCCCCACTTGTTGCTTGGAAGCCATACCAGAACAATGCCTCATGAAGAACAGCCCATAATAGCTAAGAAACTCTCTCAGGCCAAAAATCGAACACTTGGTGTGCACCTCCCAAAATCTTAGTTGTCAATGCATTGGGAAGCAGGGATAGCCCTCCACAAAGTCTTGCAATGGGAGAATTGGAGTGTTCCTGCAATAAAACTCAACCCAAGCACAGTCCCAAGCAAGTAAAATTTGAAATTAACAGACCTTGTTACCTTTTCTTGGAAAACTAATGAAAAGCCATGGGAATTCTTCAAAATCTGCTAAATCCTTGTTGAAGTTCAAGTTAGAAGATGACAATGCTGATGGATTGCAGAGATTGGATGCCCAATTGGAGTGATGGGGCACGAATTTGAGTTTGGGAAAAATGCATGTAAGTTGGCTTTGGAGTGGGAGGAGAGAGATAAAAGAGTGGAATGCCAAAAAATTGCATTTGGGCTGCTATTAAGGAGAAGCATCAGCTGGCTGGTGTTATGCTGCTGTTATGATTTTCAATGTTGGATATCTGCAACAAGCAATATTACACACATTAATCACACTTAATCTTAAAATCGAAAATAAAACACACCAAACTTTTTTTTTTTTTTTTTTTTTGGAGATTAAATAAATAAAAATAAATAAATAAAAACAAATTAGCTCGAAAAATAAAATGGAGATTTGGGTTGCCTCCCAAATAGCGCTTGAGTTAAAGTCCTCAGCCTGACTAGCTTCCTGTTTCCTTTTAGTCTGGCTCGATTGCAAAAATGACCTTAGCATGCCTTCGTGAAGTCATTTCCTTAATTTGCATGGCATGCATGCATACTAGACGACTCCCAAACTCAGTTTCTTCTATCAGCAAAAAGAAACTTTCTTCATTCGCTTCATTTTTTAGTAGGGGAGAAACATCTGAGGGCATTGCTTCGGTGAGGTCCATAGTCTCAAGCTCACCTAGCTTATTATTCTTATATAAATCCTCCTGTATGAACTGACAGTAGCTAGGGGTCTGCTCAATTGTGTCTATGAATGACATAGTGAAATTGAGTTTATCAAACACAATTGGATCCTTATATATCTTTTCATGAACCTCAACCTCATCACGCCATGGCTCACACTGTAAACTAGCTCCCATGTCACCTAGAGCTTTGCCTACGACATGACTACTCAATGGGCACGGGACTGCAAAACCACCCAGATCCTTGAGCTTTGGAGGAGAAGGTATATGGGATTCAATCAAAATTAGCTCATCATCATCATTGGGGCTCAAGGCTGGATCCTCGGCCTCCTTTTCTTGTTTCCCACATGTCTCTTCCATATCAGAATCATCATCAATTAGCACGTCTGGTTGCAGCTTTGGCACGTGAAATCCATCAGTTTCGGGAACCATGTCATTGGGCCATTCGCCTTGATATCTATCGTTGAGGGCGATAATAAGCTGTCCCATCTGGTTCTCAAGATTTTGAATCGACATATGCTGACTTTTCACAATCTCCTCAATCGAAGTTATGGTCAGGGACTCGAGTTCCTTCACATTTGAATTTTCTTCTGGCGGCAATGAAGGTGGACATGAGAATTCAGGTGCATATGCTGGACTCGGAGCATAGTATTGATTTTCATAATTGTAGCTCCATGTAGAATCTGGGTAATACCCCCAATCTTGGTGATAAGCATCGGAACAGTCATAACTGTTGGAGTAATCGCCGACGTTGCTACCATACCATGCCGCCTCGAAATTAATGGTGCATAGATGACTCGGATGGTTTCCATCATAATAATCACAATTCACCGCAACACTTTGAGTACGTTGGGCCACTAGAGCGTTAACATTCCTTGACAACTCCTCTATATGTGCCGCCACCGCATCAATTCCATCCATCCATGTCGCCTCTGATTGGGTCATTCCCGTGTGAGGCCATTGATAATTATAGTTGGCCATGGTGTACCTCGTAACGAAGAAAGCATTAAACAGAAAAATACAAAAAAAATGTTAAAAATAAACTAAAAATAACTTTATATACAAGTTTAAATTAAGACCAATTTGATAATAATTAAAATTGGTATAATTATTAGAAACAATTCCCCAGCAACGGCGCCAAAAACTTGTTGGTCGATTTCGCAATCGATAACACACACGTGCAAGTATACACGGCCCACAAGTAATATATGATAAGATAAGAGTCGAACCCACAGGGAATTGTGACAAATAATAACCAAGTACCAATCGTATATCAATTTGATCTAATTTAAACGATGAAGGTTTGATTGTTTGTTGATTGGTTGAGTTCACAAGTTAAGTAATGAGTAAAATGCGGTAAAAATAACAAGATAGAAAGGTCTAAGATTACAATTTCCCTTTGACAAGCCTTTCCTTCTTAGTTCTTTGGCTTTTGCTGAGTTTTCCTTGTATTGCAGCACTTTTGCTCTCTATTTTGATGTTTTAGTCTAGCCTCCCTATCCCTAGATATCTGATATGAAGCTTAGAAGAGATTATATATAGCCTCCATCAAGAAACCCTAGCAAAAATCGGACAAAATGGAGCTCAGATCGCACTAAATCTGTGTCAGATCGCACTAAGCACGGCGTTGGCGCGCCCGCACGCCAGCGCGCGCGCCCGCGCCCAGCGCCTGGGCCGCACGCTGGCCGCACGCCCAACGCCGCACGCCCACGCCGCGCGCCCGCGCACGCCAGCGCGCGCGCCCGCGCGCCCAGCGCCTGGGCCGCACGCTGGCCGCACGCCCACGCCCGCTGCCGAGGCCCCGCGCGCGCCCAACGCCGCACGCCCACGCCGCGCGCGCCCGCACGCCCGCGCCCAGCGCCTGGGCCGCACGCCCACGCCCGCACGCCCACGCCTACTGCCGAGGCCCCCGCGCGCGCCAACGCCGCGCGCCCCGCACGCACGCCGCGCCCATGCGCCCGCGCCCAGCGCCTGGCCCCCAGCGCCCAACGCCCGCCGCACACGCCCGCCCACGCCCAGCGCGCCAACACGCACGCCCGCACGCCCAGCGCGCGCCCGCACGCCGCGCCCATGCGCCCGCGCCCAGCGCCTGGGCCGCACGCTGGCGCCCCGTCTGCCGCACGCCATGCCCGCGGCTTGGTCGACGCCGCACGCCGTGCACGCATTCCAACGCCGTGCACGCCCAACTTCCAAATGTCATCAAATTAAGCCCCGAGCATCGCCAAACATAAATTTTCACCGTGTTAACATTCGGGCACGGATATCTAAGCACGGGCTTGCCCTTGTGGCTTGGCGGACGCCGCACGCCGTGCACGCTTCCCGACGCCGTGCACGCCCAACTACCAAATGTTATCAAATTAAGCACCGAGCGTCGCCAATCACAAATTTCCATCATACTACCATTCGGGCACAGACGTCCAGGCACGGACATTGAGTTAATACAAACAACGATCCGAGCGGTCTTTATTTCAATTCCTACAAACATAATGAAAATGCATCAAAGCAACATAAAACATGTAAAAATAACTAAAAACTAATTTATGTAGAAATAAGATAAAAATACATAAAAACCACATAAAATACCTAAAGACTTGCAAATTATCAAGGCCAAAAGTACCCAAATTGTGTGTATAAAATACACTCATCAGTGATCCACCAAGGAAGAACAAGTATTCAAGAAGTTGGATATTTGGCAAAACCCTAGTTTCTATCTCTATAGAAATTGTAAGTACTCTCCACAATCTAATGCAAGAATGTATAACCTCAATCTATGATAAGACCCCTCTTATTTATAGATGTAGGAATAACCCTTCCCTAAACTATTTAGGATTAAGGTTTGTATTATAATTAAACTCCTTTAATTAATAATGCTCCTAATCCAATTAGGAATCCATGGGAGAGTACTTCTATTAATTAATTCTCAATCCCTAGTAGGAATTAAATAATAGTAAAAGTAATAATAATAATAAGACTCCTCTTATTAATTTATATTTAATATTTCCAAAATATTAAATAATAAAAATTAAGCTATTTAATTTATTCTATATCCATAGAGTAAATTAAATATACTTAACTTATTATTACAATTATGCCATTTACTTCTTAAATAAATATTTTTCTTTTTTGCGGTGTGACCCTTTAGGTTCTCCATATTAAACCGGTTGTGAATAAATCAATTAGAACAATTCTAATCTTATTTAAATAAATAAATTAAACTATTTAATTCGTTTAAATAAATAATATTTATTCTACAATAAGGGTAAGCCCCCTTAGCGATCAACGACTTTCCAGATAATATAGATTTCAACATTAATCACAAAAGAAACTTTGAGTATATAGTTACCATACAATTCAATCCTTCTACCATACAATTGTTGCCTCTTTTTAAGTCTTTAATAAAAGAGCTCTAACTCGTGCAAGTGTACACGGTCAACAAGTAATACAGAGGAAGTAGAGTATCGTCCCACAGAGAAAGGATTAAATTAAATCACTATGCATCAGTTCTATCACTATACTTATTTGCCTAAACTATCGACTTACTTTTGGTGACAAAATTATTTCTATATCAATTAATAACTAACTATGCAAATACTAACGAAATATATCAAGCCTGGAATTAATGGGATCCTAACTTCATTTAATAGTTCATCTAATTACCACTATCATGCTTGTAAGTTCACATATCACTGAAAAGTAGCCAAGAACACTAAAATAGACATAACCATTTGTCAATGCATTATGACCTACTTACATAATATCCATACTCAATAGACACCATGTAATCACCACTATAACCAAAATCACTATATTTCTATGTGAAATTGCAATTATATTGATTCTAAGCACAAGCCCTTATTTTAGCTCCTACGGTGAAATAGTATATTTCGATCTGATTCACAAAATATTAAGCTATCCAATTAAGCCTCATATTCGCAAGCTATCATGATTACAATCCATACTTATATATTATTTTTCAATTCTATATAAGCACTGAAATCGAATGGTGATCAAGCATTCATACATGCAAAACAATCATGATAGAGGTTCCTTATGATATGCAAAACAATCTAACAATCAAGCTTATAATTAGACTACATATTAAAATCCGTTAGAATCCCATAATAGAGATTAGTTCATGTCTGAACCAAAAGCCATTATGGGATCAAAGTTACTCATGGAAAAATAAACAATCAATTGAAAAATAAGATGAAGTAGATTGATCAAACCCAATAGAAAAGTAAAATCCAAAGTAAAGTTTAACCCACATCAATATCCAGCACTTGAACAATAAAACTCCACAATAAAAATCACAAAATCTCACTCTAGAAAAGTAGAATAATAATAATAAAAGTCTCCAAGTTTCTTCTTAGGGTTTCCTTCTCACTATCTGATCAATATTAACTAGAATCCTCTTCTGAATTGGCTTCTTCTTTTCCTTTCCAGCTGAACTTTGGCATCACAATTCGTGAACTAGCGCCTCTGGCGCTAGCCTAATACTAATCCAAGCGCTTCTGGCGCTAGCCCATGTCCAGGAATTACAAAAATGCCACCAAGTGTATTTTAAGCTCCAAATTTACCCTTCTGCCCCTCCAGCTCTATCCTACAATAAATAAACACAAAAACAAATAAAATAATACTTAAAACACTTAAAGATAACAATAATTAAGTCTAACAATACCTGATTCGTAGGTATAAAACCCACTCATCAACAATGTCCCAATTAAATATAAGACATGGATTTACTGTCAAGTCTTATTTTATTTAATTATATGTATTTCGATTCCCAAATGCACAACTCGAATTAATGCAAATTAGAAACTCCTTTCTAATTTCATTCTGCCTTGGCCAAGGACTACTGAGTTATCATTTATCGAATCACATAGGACATTCACATCTTTTACTAGACGAGGTAGATTCTTTGTTGATCATTCACCTATCTCCATGTACAACTAATTATACCCAATCATACTCTTTGATATACCCACAAGGTCTTAAGGGACATGTCAAAGTATAACTCATCATACATAAGATACTATGATGATCTCAAGTCCAAGGATCACTTGTACTACTATCACTAGAGGAATTCCTATTGACAGGCGAGTAAAACTCCAATAGGTATTCCTTAGCGAGCCACGTTCAGTGAACTTATTCTCCAATAAGCACCTAAATACTTGATTTAGTGTCTCCACACAAATGATTATGAGATCAATCATCCTCTTCCTAAGAGCAAGCAACGTATGTACTAATCTATCCGAATTCACTAATCCTCAATTTAGTAATCCAACAATTAGGAATAATTTTAGTTTGTGAGCTATCTTCAATTTAGATCTCATTAGCATGATCACCATAATGATTCTAAAAGCATTGCTCAAAACTATGGGTTTATCACATTTAATATAACTGCACCATGTAGATAATATAAAATGCCTTTTGAGAAAATCAATTCCTTTATTAATAAATGAATAAGATTACAAAGTATATGCTACATCATATCAAATATGATTGGCTTGTGTGCATACTACTTTCACAAAGAACTAATGAACGACATTGATAGAAGGGACAAATTCTATCAAAAGGAAATTGCTGATCACAAATCTGCAGTTATCTCCCTTCAGGAGTCCCAGTCAGCTCAAAACAAGCTAGTAACTGAGAAACTCTTTGACTTGAGCACCTCCATCAATAACTTCTAATATCTATCCCTCCAATAGATGGAAAGGACTGACAATGCTCTCACCCTTATGCAGCAGCAAAGAGAGAAGACTAAAGCTTAATTCGTAGAGCAAAGAACTAACAACACTCAATCTCGATCTCAAATGCAAGAATTGGTGCGAGGTGTTGAGAAGCTCTCGCAAGAGGTTCGAAGGTAAGATGCTGACATAAAGGGGGAGAAAACAAAAGGCAAAGAAAAGGGGGAATCTACTAGCAGCAGGGGAAGAGAGCAACCATGGCAACCAAGGCAGTCTAGGCAGTCTGAATCATTAAATCCAACAAAAGAAGAACCCATAAATGTCATTCCCATAAGAAGTGAAGTCCCTGGATCCTTCAGAAGAATGCCTGATGTAACTCTAATAGGAGTTCACATACCATCAGGTAATTCTGCAATGTTAAATCGACACCTGCATGGGACGTACCCCTATGGTGAAGGAGGAAGTCATATGCCCTCTTCTGGCCTCAATCAAGAACAGGTTGAAGAATTCCAATGGATGACTGAGGAAGGCAGGGAAAACTACAGAAGAAGAGTTTCATATGAAGGAGCCAATCCTCCAAGGACCAAAAGAGGAGCAAGAGGAAGGAGAAACTAAGGTTTGAATCTCTTGTAATTTTCTCTTTCTCATTATTGATGAAACTGCCATATAATGTAATATTCTTTTAATCATCAATAAAATTCATAATTTCATCTAGAAATACAATTGCTCACTGTAATATAAGGCATGTTTATTCAATTACTGGTTATGTTAACATCAAATAGGGGGAGATTGTTAGGAATCATGGTTTAAATTTGGTGTTGTGTTCTTAATATATATGTGTATCAGTTGCTGAATTATAAAGTCCTTAATGAATAATTTGTACAAGGACTTAGAATAGAGAAGATCAAATGTGTTAGGATGATCTAAGCTGTATTGAATATCTATCAGATCTAAGCATATTTGTAAAGTCCTTTATTGAAAGTGATGTACAAAGGACTTAGAATAGAAAAGATCAAACTTGTTAAGTTAATCTTGTGTGCTAATCGTAGAGTACTGCCTTAAACCCAGTAAAGGATCGTAGAGTAATCGGCCAACTTCACAGAGTCAAAGTATGCCATCGTAATATTGTTATACGGTCGTGAGCTTCCTCGGCAGGTCATAGAGCCTCCTCGATAGGACGAAGAGTTTCCTCGGCAGGTCGTAGAGCTTCCTCGACAGGACGAAGAGTTTCCTCAGCAGGTCATAGAACTTCCTCGGCAGGTCGTAAAGCTTCCTCAACAGGACGAAGAGTTTCCTCGATAGGTCGTAGTGCTGCCTCGGCAGGACGTAGAGCCTCCTCGGCAGGTCGTTAAGCTCTCTCTCTCTCGGCAGAACGTAGGGTTGTCAATGCATCTCAAGACAAACTCTCAGAATCATAGAGTAGTCTCTGCCAGTACTCACAGACTAAATCAGGACCTCTGAAGAAGAACATAAAGGCAAAGTATTGATGTTGTTTTAGAATGATCAAAATGAAGTATGAAGATCACAATGAACGACTACTGGCATCAAACGACTGTAGAGCTGCAACTCTACAAACACACTGGCGACACTACGACCAGCAAGATCATAGAGTCAACATGTCACACGAGTAACTCAGATCTGGAATGAATATTCTAAGTTGCCCATAACGATTAAATAGTAGAATGACCTACCCAAGACATTTACTGAATATTAAACAAATCAGTGCGAAGCAAACAGCTACAGTCTGCAGAGATTCAGAGCACTATCCCTGCCATTATCTTGGTACAGGCTAATAGAAGCTGACTCACCCCACTACTGCAGTTAACAAGGAATAAACTATTCCTGAGCTCTGCAACACGTCTCAACGGAAGGATTAGATGCAACGGCCACCTTTCAGCAGAAAATTTTTTCAGAAGCATCTACATAAGGCAGACGAATTAAAGTTTTAGATTAAGCAAGTAAAATAAAAAGAATACAATATCTGAAACATCATTATTTTACAATCTAAAGGGAAAATCTTGCTTCACTGCTAAGTTTATCAAACCATATGCTTCAAGGAACTCAGTAGAAACAAAACATTCACTCTCCATCAAGTGAAAGGTCTACAGGTGACCAACCTAAGTCAAGTCTGCTGGACTTGCTGAGTACCAAATGGTACAAGAGACTCTAAGGCTTCTGGTCTTAGTTTACAAAGTTCCAAGGCTGCTGGCTTTGAAGAGTACATTGTGTACTGGAGTTCCAAGACTGCGGGTCTTGAAGGAATCTTTGTGATTCAGTTGTAACGATATCCTTAGTGGATTTGCTACTCGAGGAGTAGAACAGTGAGTAGGAGTCTTGCGTGCTCTAAACCACTTAAAGCCTTGTCTCTATATCTTTGCACTTCTTAACTATCATAACTGCTATAATTGTATTATCAGTACTTTAGTATATCCTATACTACCGTTCTATTTCTACAAGGGGTTTTTTATAAATCATATTCCGCTGTGCTTAGTTATCAACTAAACTTTAAAGTCATTCCTTTGAAAGCAAAAAATAAGGACAACTTTTAAAAGAATCTATTCAACCCCCCTTCTAGATATCTTTTGTGCCTCTGGAAACTAACATTGTCCCATCTATTTTAATTAATGCCTTGTCCCCCAGTTTATTTAACCACCTTTGGTTACCTAGCTTTGGTTAAGTGGTGGGAGAAAAGAATAGATATACATTATGTATGTAATATTATTGCAAGCATAATTGCAAGAGGAGAGAGAAGCTTGGTTGATTAACCAAGGCTTGACAATTTTATTTAATTCATTTTCACTTCTTTTCCTTAAGCTAAATAGCTAGAACAATATATATATATATAGAGAGAGAGAGAAATTCGTGGATGGCCATGAGAAGGAGGTGAATGAGCTCTAGCTATGTTCTATCAAAGCCATGGAAAGAAAAAGAGGAGGATGCTCAAGCTTGACATCCTTTCATCTAGAAGAAGAAGAAGAAGAAACCTTAAAGGTTTAAGAGTATTTCTAAAACCTAGAACTTTATGTTTTTGGTTAATATTATTAGATCTAGGTTTGTGTTGGGAGATCTATGATCTATATGGTGGAACATGGTGGTTCTAATGGTATAAGGCGGATCTATGATGGTAAAAATGTAGATAGATCACATTTTTGTCCATGTATGTTTAAGAAACCTAGATATGGTTGTTTAAAGTTAAGCCTTAACTTTGTTGGTTGTGATTTTCAAAAGAAAACCTCATATTTTTATGAGTATTTTTAAAGATCCATAAATTTATTTTATAGATCTGCAAGGGGTGATAATAACCTCTTTCAAATAAATGAAAAAGGAGCTATGTTATGTTCATAATAAGTTTTAAACTTAAAAATTGTCGTTTTGTAAAAACCCTAAGTGTCGGTTTTAAATCGATCATTGTTTGATCTTGAAAACATGTTTTAAAAGTGTTAGACTTTATGTTGGTTTATATATTACTATGTTAGTAAGTCATATAACATGATGAACGAACTAAATAATACATAAGATGTCAAGGTTTGTCTTTCAAGTGAAGGAAAATGAAGTTTAGTTTGCATTCTGTCCTTGAGAGCGATTTTGAGTCAACTTCCAATTAGAATCTTGATTTGAAATCTAAAGGAAAGTTGTAGAGGGGGAAATTCTGATGAGAATGGACTCAAGAATCTCCTAAAAAGGTTAATAAACGAAGAAGTTATGGCCGTTTAACCGAGCTGGGGTCCAGCACTCTACACACTACGAGAACTCACGGGTTTGACCTCTTAAATCGGACTTTTTGAGTTCGAGAATTTTGTTTTTTATGACACCTATAGGGGCAATTAGACCATGTTATGGGTAGTTCATTATCCAAAGATGAACCAATTCTGAGTTAGTACGAGTGAGATATGAATTAGCTAAGCTATCGTAAAAGTTGAGAAAATTGAAAGTTAAAGTCATAATTAGGACTTGTAATGCGTATTGTGACTAATGTGAATATGTTAACTATATTACGATTGTGGGTTGTTCGAGAAACATAATAATGTTAGCATGTGCTGGATAAACTTATCAGACAAGTTTTTTAGAACTTGTTGCTATGTGTATTGTTATGTTACAATGTAATATTAACTTGTTGATATGAATCTATATTAATGTTATTGATGTTATGTGAAATCAATGGGTGTGATTATTTGTGAAGTATGTGAAAAGCATGAAGCATGATTACATATAAAATATGTACAAATTGTGAAGCATGATTTGACATAAGTTACGAAGCATGTTTTAAATGTGATGTATAATAATTGAGAAGCATGTATACAATGTCATATATGAATATATTGCCAAGCATGCATGATGCATGATTTATGTGTTATGTGAAACTGTTGAACTTGTTGAGCCGTCATGCTCACTCTTGCTTCAAACAAACACTTTCAGTGAAGTACGAGGTATCCGAAGATCCCGGTAAAGAGGAAGGAAAAAGATGGGATTGAAGAGGAGTTTAACAACAAAAACTCTATAGCTAGAAGAAATAAATCTCTGTATTGTAACTCTATTATGTTATATCTGTTTGAGATATTATAAGTTAGAAAACTTGTAGTATGGTATTGTTTATACTTATGCTAGTTTAGCAGACTCGTTTGAGTAAAGAAGTTATTATCTAAAATAGAAAGACTTATTGTTGTGGTGTGAGTTTTATTTTTACTCACCAATAATGCATTAAATCAGATCATTTGGTATATGATCTTGAGTTGTATTAAGGAATTGTAAAGATTTTGATTCTGAGGTAAGGTTATAAGGAACATTATAAAAGTTTTAAACTTATTGAGTTTTTAACAAAATATTATTATAAAATGTTGTGAATAATAAGGTAAGGTTGTACATTAACGCACGAGGTTGCCTGTAGTGAGTACGGGGATTTTCGGGGTGTTACAAATATCTTCCAAGCTCGCCAATGTAACTTGCAATTGAACTTATCTTCTAAGCTCCTCAATGAAAATATCTACTAAGCTCGACAAATCACTTTGTCATTCCCAAGCACGACACAACAACTTGTCAAAAAAAAATGATTTGCCAGGATACTTCTTGGAGAAATCGTGGAAAGCATGATAAATCATTTTGTCAACGTAAGCACGACTAAGAACCTTGACAAAAAAACATTTTATTTGACCTAATTCATCGTTTACACTATAAAATCACAAAACACCTAGTTCGAAATATCATTTCGATCTTTATTAAGCACACATGTTATAAAATTCGAATCTCATTAGGGCTTAAGGTTTTAAACTTCTCGATACCAAGTTTTAGGTTATACGTTCTAATTCTAAACATATACGATTGTGTTTTCGAATCGTATTTAGGTTTTCAAAGATTACCTGAATAGTCGTTTATTATGTATTTCTAGAGTTTTCATTCTTAACACAGTTAAGATAATATTTATTATTTTGATAATATTTCGGGGTATTACATTCTGAAAGTAGTATGCACACAAGCCAATCATATTTGATATGATGTAGCATATACTTTGTAATCTTATTCGTTTGTTAAAGGCATTTTACTTTATCTACTTGGTGTTGTTATATTAAATGCAATAAACCCATAGTTTTGAGCAATGCTTTTAGAATCATGATGGTGATCATGCTAATGAGATCTAAATTCTAGATAGCTCACAAACTAAAATCATTCCTAATCGATGGATTACTAAAAAGGGGATTAGTGAATCCGGATAGATTAGTACATACGTTGCTTACTCTTATGAATAGGATGATTGATCTCATAATTATTTGTGTGGAGACACTAAAGTTAGTATGTAGGTGCTTATTAGAGAATAAGTTCACTGAACGTGGCTCGCTAAGGAATAACTAATGGAGTTTTACTCGCCTGTCAATAGGAATTCCTCTAGTGATAGTAGTACAAGTGATACTTGGACTTGAGATCATCATAGTATCTTGTGTGTGATGAGTTATACTTTGACATGTCCCTTAAGACCCTTAGGGTATATCAAAGGGTATGATTCGGTATAATAAGTTGCACACGGAGATAGGTGAATGGTCAACAAAGAATCTACCACTTCTAGTAAAAGGAGTGAATGTCCTATGTGATTTGATAAATAACAACTCAGAAGTCTTTCGCCAAAGCAGAATGAAATTAGAAAGGAGTTTCTAATTTGCATTAATTAGAGTTGTGCATTTGAGAATCGAAATACATATAATTAAATAAAATAAGACTTGACAATAATTTCATGTCTAATATTTAATTGGGACGTTGTATGGTAGAAGGATTGAATTGTACGGTAACTATGCACTGAAAGGTTCTTTTGTGATTAATGTTGAAATCTATATTATCTGGAAAGTCGTTGATCGCTAAGGGGGCTTACCCTTATTGTAGAATAAATATTATTTATTTAAATAAATTAAATAGTTTAATTTATTTATTTAAATAAAATTAGAATTTTTCTAATTGATTTATTCACAACCGGTTTAATATGGAGAATGTAAAGGGTCACACCGCAAAAGGAAAAATATTTATTTAAGAAGTAAATGACATAATCGTAATAATAAGTTAAGTGTATTTAATTTAATCTATGGAGATAAAATAAATTAAATAGCTTAATATTTATTATTTAATATTTTGAAAATATTAAATATAAATTAATAAGAGGAGTCTTATTATTATTATTACTATTATTATTATTTAATTCCTAAAGGGTTTGGGAATTAATTAATAAAAGTACTCTCATAAATTCCTAATTGGATTAGGAGTTTAATTAATAAAAGGAATTTAATTAAAATAAAAACCCTAATCCTAAATAGTTTAGGAGGGTTCCCTATATCTATAAATAAGAGGAGTCTTATCATGATTTAGGGTTAGATAGTTACACACTCTTCCATAAGAATTGGAGAGAGAGAGAGTACTTGTAATTTCTATAGAGATAGAAACTAGGGTTTTAACAACACCCATCTTCTTGAACAACTATTATTCCTTGGTGGATCACCTCTAGAGGCCAAACACTTGGGTGGCTAACGTTGATCAAATGAAGGAATTTAATCGGTGGAATTCGAGAAGAACGCGAAGGATTTGGAGGTGAACTTGTACCCGTGGAAGCATGGTTCTACAAGGGTATGATTTTCATACTTTATCTTTTTCGTTTAATTGATAATTGAGCACATGGACGATCATGGTGATGGTTTGTATGAAAAAATTTTAAAATCCGTTTTATTGCGCTTCCGCACTATTTATGTAATTTGATTGCATGGTCGCGCTATATACAAATCTAACAGATTCACCCCAACTTATAAGAATTTCGTCATCGAAATTACAGTCTAATTATTCGGAATTTTATACGCCATGAACCGAGTAACACAACCCCTTCCCATCAGGGTCCTTTGAAAGAGATGTGATTTGATCAACTTCACTATCGAAGACTTTTTTACAAGAATTTCGCCCTCAAAATTAATAACTTAAAATTCGTTATAAGAGTACTTCTTTCTATCCCATGTTCTATGTAGTTTATACATATAAATCACATAATCATATTTAAATGTAGAGGACTCGGAATCAAAAATGTTACGTCCTTGAATCTGTGTGCTTACTGCCCGGACCAAGTGCGCAACTTATTTCATATAAAATAAGTTCAGGAACTCGTCACATTGAGAAATGAGTTCGCCACATTGATATGAGTTCCACAAAGGAACGTACCATATTCTATGGTTTAATGAACATGCCATATACTATGGGTCATTAACTTACAACATATGAGTTTTGGAAAATCATACATAATTATAAATTCTATAAATGTTCCATCACTTATGACCTCTATCTTTTCCATTATTCTCTAACTATAACACAAGTTTTAATCTATTATCAATATAGTTAACTAGGTGGTTCCTAACCCGTGAACTAATGAATTAGTTCTCCGTCTCATCAATACTTCTACCAATGTCTCAATAAATGTGCCTCGATCTATTCGACGACCACACTGAATTGTCCACATTGGTACCTATAGTATAGTTAGATCAGTTTCCTAACACATCTTAAACTCCGGCTCATACAAGAGAGTTGTTTAACTCATATACTAAGATGGTTTTCAATTGAAATTCAACAATCATAGTCACTTTTCACAAAATAAATAACAAGCATGTTAATGCATAGGGTGCAAAAGAAACAATACTTGCATAACAATAAACTTCATAAATAAGATATGTTATTGCACGGAGTGCATTTCAACAAATAAGTAGGCATGCGTTATTGCACAGAGTGTGTTAGGTTTGTATAACTGTTGGTCGATTTCGCAATCGATAACATACACGTGCAAGTATACACGGCCCACAAGTAATATATGATAAGATAAGAGTCGAACCCACAGGGAATTGTGACGAATAATAACCAAGTACCAATCGTATATCAATTTGATCTAATTTAAACGATGAAGGTTTAATTGATTGTTGATTGGTTGAGTTCACAAGTAAGTAATGAGTAAAATGCGATGAAATATCAAGATAGAAAGGTCTAAGATTACAATTTCCCCCAACACGTCATTTGAATCTCCTAACTCTCTCTTTTCAGTCAATTATAGCATACGAATTGACAACCGAGAAATCAAAACTACATAAGAGCCTCTGTCGATGGTCAATCACGAATCTTCCTAAGCGGTGCATAGGTATATGTCTATCCTATACACTATCAAGAGACTAATTTCAGGAATGATTTATAGACACGTGTCACCAAATCTAATTAATCCTCCCTTCCATTACCAACTTTCACCTCGGAAGTCATTAAGACTAGATTCTCAATAGGTTGCATGCGGTAATTAGGTATATATCTATCCCAACTACTATCAAGATACCTATTATTGCAGATAATTAATAAGACACACGTCACTTAATCCGATTAATAACCCACAACAATCTATACTCTCGCATGTTATCATAACTAGGTCTCAACCTATAATCCGTTCGTCAAGTTCATATAGGTTCCCACGGTAATTACGGGCCAAGCAATTAATCTAGAAGCAAAGGTTATGACAATCAATTCACAAATGCATAACTAAAATCAATAGAGAGAGAATTCAATTCAAATTAAGTGTTGGGTTCCATTACAATCTTAGAATAGAAGGTTAGTTCATGATAGCTACAATAAACATCATTTTCAATTGATACATTGTCAAATTCGAATTACAAAGGAGATGGAAAACTAGAAATGAAACCACTTTTGAAGCTATTCAGCTGGTGTTCCTTTGGTTGCTGTAGGTTTCTAGCTCTCCTCCTTAGCTTTGCAATTCTTCTTGACTGAGTTCCTTGGCTTTTGGCTTGATTCAGCTTGATTTCCAGCCTTGAGCTCTGTTGGTTGATGTATTTTGTAGCCTCCCTCTCTCTAGATATCTGATATGTAGCTTAGAAGAGATTATTTATAGCCTCCATCAAGAAACCCTAGCCAAAATCGGACAAAATGGAGCTCAGATCGCACTATGGCTGTGTCAGATCGCACTCAGCACGGCGTCGCGCGCCCGCACGCCAGCGCGCGCGCCCACGCCCAGCGACTGGGCCGCACGCTGGCCGCACGCCCAACTGCCGCCCCGCACGCCCGCGCCCGCACGCCAGCGCGCGCGCCCGCGCCCAGCGCCTAGGCCGCACGCTGGCCGCACGCCCACGCCTGCCGCTCCGCACGCCCGCGCCCGCACGCCAGCGCGCGCGCCCGCGCCCTGCGCTTGGGCCGCACGCTGGCCGCACGCCCACGCCTGCCGCTCCGCCCGCCTGCGCCGCGCGCCCGCACGCCAGCGCGCGCGCCCGCGCCCAGCGCCTGGGCCGCACGCTGGCCACACGCCCAACTGCCGAGCTGCCGAGTCCGCCGAGCCCCGCGCGCGCGCGCGTCCAACGCCGAGGCTGCCGAGGCTGCCGAGCGCCCAACGCCCAGTGCCCAGCGCCCAGCGCCTAGCGCGCCCGCGCCCAGCGTCTGGGCCGCACGCTGGCGCCCCGCCTGCCGCACGCCGTGCCCGCGACTTGGTCAACGCCGCACGCCGTGCACGCTTCCCAACGCCGTGCACGCCCAACTTTCGAATGTCATCAAATTAAGCCCCAAGCATCGCCAAACATAAATTTTCACCGTGTTATCATCCGAGCACGGAAATCCAGGCATGGGCTTGCCCACGTGGCTTGGCCGACGCCGCACGCCGTGTACGCTTTCCGACGCCGTGCACGCCCAATCACCAAATGTTGTCAAAATAAGCACCGAGCATCGCCAAGCGTAAATTTCCATCATACTACCATTCGGGCACAGACGTCCGGGGCACGGACATTTAGTCAATACAAACGACGATCCGAGAGGTCTTTATTTCAATTCCTACAAACATAATAAAAATGCATCAAAGCAACATAAAACATGTAAAATTAACTAAAAACTAATTTATGTAGAAATAAGATAAAATTACATAAAAACCATTTAAAATACCTAAAGACTTGCAAATTATCAAGGCCAAAAGTACCCAAATTGTGTGTATAAAACGCACTCATCAATAACGCGAACATGCAATCAAATTACATAAATAAAGCGGAAGCGCGATAAAATCAGATTTTAAAATTTTATACAAACCATCACCATGATCTTTCTTTATGCACAATTATTAATTAAACGAAAGAGATGGAGAATAAGAATTATACCCTTGTAGAATTTCAGCTTCCTCAGGTACAAGTTCACCTCTAATTCCTTCGCGTTCTCTTTGAATTCCACCGATTAAATTCCTTCCTTTGATCAACGTTAGCCACCCAAGTATTTGGCCTCTAGATGTGATCTACCAAGTAATAATATCTATTCAAGAAGATGGGTGTTGACAAAACCCTACTTTCTATCTCTATAGAAATTGTAAGTACTCTCCACAATTCTAATGTAAGAGTGTGTAACTCTAATCTATGATAAGACTTATCTTATTTATAGATGTAGGAAAATCCTCCCCTAAACTATTTAGGATTAGGATTTCTATTCTAATTAAACTCCTTTAATTAAATAAAACTCCTAATCTAATTAGGAATTCATGAGAGAGTACTTCTATTAATTAATTTCCAATCCCTATTAGCAATTAAATAATAGTAATAATAATAAAAAGACTCCTCTTATTAATTTATATTTAATATTTCTAAAATATTAAATAATAAATATTAAGCTATTTAATTTATTCTATCTCCTTAGATTAAATTAAATATACTTAACTTATTATTACAATTATGTCATTTACTTCTTAAACAAATATTTTTCTTTTGCGGTGTGACCCTTTAGGTTCTCCATATTAAACCGGTTGTGAATAAATCAATTAGAACAATTCGAATCTTATTTAAATAAATAAATTAAACTATTTAATTCATTTAAATAAATAGCATTTATTCTACAATAAGGGTAAGCCTTCTTAGCGATCAACGACTTTCTAGATAATATAGGTTTCAACATTAATCACAAAAGAACCTTTTAGTGAATAGTTACCGTACAATTCAATCCTTCTACCATACAATATCCCAATTAAATATAAAACATAAAATTACTGTCAAGTCTTATTTTATTTAATTATATGTATTTTATTCCCAAATGCACAACTCTAAATAATGCAAATTAGAAACTCCTTTCTAATTTCATTCTGTCTTGGCCAAGGACTACTTAGTTGTCATTTATCGAATCACATAGGACATTCACATCTTTTACTAGATGAGGTAGATTCTTTGTTGATCATTCACCTATCTCCATGTACAACTTATTATACCTAATCATACCCTTTGATATACCCTAAAGGTCTTAAGGGACATGTCAAAGTATAACTCATCGTACACAAGATACTATGATGATCTCAAGTCCAAGGATCACTTGTACTACTATCACTAGAGGAATTCCTATTGACAGTCGAGTAAAACTCCATTAGGTATTCCTTAGCGAGCCACATTTAGTGAACTTATTCTCCAATAAGCACTTACATACTTGCTTTATTGTCTCCACACAAATGATTATGAGATCAATCATCTTCTTCATAAGAGCAAGTAACGTATGTACTAATCTATCCGGATTCACTAATCCCCTTTTTAGTAATCCAATGATTATGAACGATTTTAGTTTGTAAGCTATCTAGAATTTAGATCTCATTAGCATGATCACCATCATGATTCTAAAAGCATTGCTTAAAACTATGTGCTTATCACATTTAATATAACAGCACAATGTAGATAAAGTAAAATGCCTTTAATAACCAAATAAGATTACAAAGTATATGCTACACCATATCAAATATGATTGGCTTGTGTGCATACTACTTTCAATCTCCCACTTGCACTAAAGCCAATCGCCATGGTATCTAATACCCTTCTTCTCTAAGTGACAATCATCCTGCTATTTGGATAAAGCTTCAGTAAATGGATATGCAATATTGTTCTTGAGAGTCCAATATCTTTATAGTGAATTCTCCTCTTTTAATGATTCGGCTAATCAAATGAAAGTGCCGCAACACATGTTTGAATCCAAGAAGAGACTTAGGAACTATTCCTAGTTCTGTGATGAACTTTTCATCCAAACAATCAACTTGCAGCTTCACTTACAGCTATATACTTTGTCTTTGTCATTAAATCAGCAACTCTTTGCTGTTTGAAACTTTTTCAATTCACTGCACCACCATTCAAGGTAACAATTTACCCTAAAGTGGGTTTGTTATCGTCTTGGTCAGTCTGAAAAACTTGAGTCTGTTTAACCCTCTAGTTTTAATTTAGACCTACCATGAATCATGATCACATCTTCAGTACTGGTTAAGTACTTAAAGATGTTTATCACCATCTTACAGTGATCTTATCAAGAATATGACTGATGAACATCAGGCCTTGTATATTCATTACATACATGATAGTAACTCATGCGATCTCTTTTTATTGAGGACAATTTAAAGAGATACACTCCATGGCTCATCATCATGAGACCTCTCTTGGAGTTTGCCATGCTAAACGCCTTTAGCATTGAATGAATATACATTCCTTGGGTTAAGCCGAGCATCCTTTTAAATCTATCTATATAGATTTATATCCCCAATTTATAGGATACTCCTCCCAAGTTATTTATAGAAAAATGTTTAGACAATTTTATCTTTATTGATTGTAGCATTAGTGTGTTATTTCTTATCAGTAGTATATCAACGTATAATACGAGGAATGTCACAGTGCTTCCACTGACCCTTTTGTACACACTAGGTTCATTCTCATTTTTGATAAAATCAAACTCTTTTGATAGTCTCATCAAAACGTGTTCCATCTTTGAGAAGCTTGCTCTAATCCATAAATGGATCATTGTAGCTTAAAACACGATTTGCTTCAACCTTTGAAACAAATTCCTCTGGATGTATCATACATACATTCTCCTCAAGTCTTCATTGAGGAAGAACGTCTCCACATCCATTTTGCCAGATTTTGTAATAAGCTGCAATCACAAGCAAAATCCAAATGGACCTGAGCATTACCTGGTAATAAGGTTTTATCACAGTCAACTCCTTGACTTTATTTGAAACCTTTTATACAGGTCTGGTCTTATAGGTCTCTATTTTGCCATTTGCCCTAGTCTTTCTCTTAAAGACCCATATACACTAGAGTCTATACTTGGTTCTCATACATGGAGTCCATTTTGGATTTCATGGCCATCTGCCATTTCTTTCAGTGTCTTCTACTCATAGACTCATCGTATATAACTAAATCACCATCCTCTATGATGAATCCATACCTCATAGGTATCTTCGGTACTCTTCCAGATTTACTATTCGGTTGTGGTACAATAGGTCTATCTACAGATCCCTCGATTTGACTTAAAATGCTTTGTGGTTCTTGAACTCCTTCAAGATCTATTACCCTCCCACTAGCTCCTTCAATGATAAACACCTTTATCTAAGAAGGCAGTGTATAGGATTATAGTAATAATACCCTAAACTTTCTTTAGGATATTTCACAAATCTGCACTTATCAAATTTTGTCCGAAACTTATCTTTTGAAACATTTTCACATAAATTGGACAACCCTTTATCTTATCTTACTTAAGACTAGGAATCCTCCCTATCCATAACTTTTATGGAGTTTTGGGCCGGATTTTGAGGTTACCTTATTTTGTAGATATGCAGCCGTTTCTAGGGCATAACCCTAGATGGATACTGGAATGTCGATAAAAAATAATTATGGACCGCACCATATCCAACAAGGTATAATTTCTCATACATGGAGTCCATATCGGATTTCATGACCATCTGCCATTTCTCTGAGTGTCTTCTACTCATAGCCTCATTATATATAACTGGATCATCATCCTCTATGATGTGTACCTCATCATCATCCTCTATAATGAATCCATACCTCCCAGGTATCTTCGGTACTCTTCCAAATTTACGATTTGGTTGTGGTACAATAGGCCTACCTACAGGTTCCTCGGTTCAACTTAAAGTGCTTTGTGGTTCTTGAACTCCTTCAAGATCTATTACCCTCCCACTAGCTCCTTCAATGATAAACACCTTTATCTAAGAAGGCAGCGTGTAGGATTATAGTAATAATACCCTAAACTTTCTTTAGGATATACCACATGTCTGCACTTGTCAGATTTTGTCCCAAACTTATCTTTGAAACCTTTTCACATAAGCTGGACAACCCTTATCTTAACATACTTAAGATTAGGAATCCTCCCTATCCATAACTTTTATGGAGTCTTGGGGCCGGATTTTGAGGTTACCTTATTTTGTAGATATGCAGCCATTTCTAGGGCATAACCCCAGATGGATACTAAAATGTTGGTAAAAATCATCATGGACTGCACCATGTCCAACAAGGTACATTTTTCTCCTTTTAGATACATCAATCAATTATTGTGTATCATGAAGCGTCCATTATGAGAAAATACTATTTTGAGATGATCTAGAAACTCATTGTATAAGTATTCCTTCCTCGATCTGATCAAAGAACCTTAATACTTTGTCAATTTGTTTCACTTCTGAATTCTTTGAACCTTTCAAATGATTCAGACTTTTATTTCATCAAATACACATATTCAACTCTTTGAATGATTATCTCCTTTTTCTTTTACTACTTTATTCAATTTGCAAAATTATTTTTCATGTAAGTCAAGTATACAAAGTCTATCAAGTAACCTTCCAGTTTCAAACAAAATATTATCATTATAAATAGAACAACAATTGTTCTTAAATATAATACCAGAACCTTCCTTGCCCAACAACAAAAGTTCTAATATTTCTAAAGAGAACTGGAACATAATAATAATTTATTAACTTAATAGACTTGCCCGTAGTTAATGCTAAACTATAAGTTCCTATGGTTAATGCAGCAACCTTTACTTCATTCCCACACGTAAGATTACTTACTCTTTGTTTACCTTTTTACTTCTTCTTGGTCTCTGCATTGGATTGCATACGTGAGAACTGTAGCCGGTATCCAATACCTAAGTAGAACCTTGACTTACAGAAAGATTTATTTCAATCATGAACAAACTTATCTTTGTAACCGAAGTTTCACTAAGCTTCTTCTGGTTAGCCTTTGCAAGATGCTCCTTACAGTTTCATTTCCAGTGTTTGGGCTTATTGCAGTGAAAGCAAACTCCTTTGCTATCCGCATCAGTTTTGTTCTTATTATCCTTTGTTTTTGCCTTTCCTTATACCTTCTTTGAATTATTCTTCTTTTCAAAAGATCCTTTGGCCCTCTTCCGCTTCCTGGAAGAATCATCTACCAGTAAGACTTGGTCTTTCTTGGTTGGAAAGTGACTCTTTATTGTTTTCAACATGTTTAAGCAACTCAGGCAGGCTGACATATGGCTTGTTCATGTGGAAATTCACAACAATTTGTGAGAAAGAGTCCGGAAGTGATTGCAAGATCAAATCTTAGATCAACTCTCCATCCATTAAAACCTAGTTGTCCCAATTGTTCAAACAGATTGATCATTTTTAGGACATTTGTCTATACTGTAGTGCCATCGGTTATTCTAGATTGGAAGAGCTCCTTAGATATCTAATATCTAGCAGTCCTACTTTCCTCACCATTCAACTCCTTGAAGGTGCCGGAGTACCGTAGGAGCATCAATAGTTTCATGCTGACGCTGAAGCTCGTTACTCATGCATGCGAGCATGATGCATTGAGCCAACTGTGCATCATATTGCCACTTTCTAAAAGTAGCAATCTCTTCCTCTAAGGCATTGTCTGCAACCATTGCAGGGATAGACATATTAAGGACATAAGATAGCTTTTCAGCCTTGAGAACTATTCTCAGAATTCCTTAATTAGTCCGTGTAATTCGGTCTGGTTAATTAGCATCTAATATGCTATGCAGTGAGAGTGAATTAGACATTATAAAATTCTGTTAAATGAATTTGTAATTTCACAACATTTTAGCATATATTCATTTAATTAATTACCAAAATAAAGTAGGTCTTTATTTTAAATTGGTACCTCACTATTTTCATCAAACTATATTACCTTCAATATATATAGTTCGGCAAATCTAATTAAAGATTTGCTAGTGAGAATAAAGATCACATTTCAAATGTATATAGCCTTATGTGACACAACAAACTATATATAAATAAATAGGTAAACAACTATTGTCAATTACATCACTATGTAATTCCTTGTATTTTGCCTCTTAGATTATTTTGATCAAGTGTGACACATCCAAATCAAAATTATTTAAGTTAAGTCCAACCTAACACTTCCATATATTCGAAAGAAAAACATTGTCCTTGTGTGACACAACAAAACAGCATCGTTCAGTCTATTTATAAGCATCAAATGTGATAAAGCAATATCTTAAATATTTAATACTTGCCTTGTGTGATACAACAAACTCATATTAAATATTTAATACTCTATCGCTTTACCATGCTTGAAGGCGACGTTCGATATTCTAAATATCTTTGAACGCTTAGGACTTAATATAATTTCTTTGAGGGGTTTGTTATTACTTGTCTCATCTTGTTTAGCGCGCATGTGCACATATATATAAAATACGCGTCATATTATTTAACATGCGAAGCATGCTGTATAATATATAATATATACATAGTAAGCATGCACATATAGAATACTATATTCTACCCAGATTGATTATGGACTTTTATTCTAGTTTGGTTCACTAGAGCCACCAAGTGAACCAAAAGGTCAAACCTAGGGTGTAAGAATAAAATTTAAATATAACTATTACATTTAAACCCGGGCTCCATTATAAACGGGTCTTCTAAGCGCTCCTTGCTCCTTGGTCTCCAATTCTTCAAGTAATTCTAACTAAACCTATTACATAAACTATTTACAATAAATAAAAACCTTGATCAACAGTCAAGGGGAGGTACATAGGAGGAAGATAGAATTTACATCAAAAAAAACTAGAATTTACATCAAGAAAAACTAGAGAAGACGAGGTACGCAGACCCCATTTATAAAAAAAAAACCCATTCATTCAAGCATCCACTAAAATAAATCCAATCACATATTAGTCAGTAGTCCATAATTAATCCCTATTTATTATAATACATATCTCCATATGTATCAATAAATAACATTCATCACATGAATAATAAAACCATTCCATATATGCATTGATATCATTTAATGGGCAATTAAAAGTTTACTCGAAATTCAATTTTGAAATAAAAATAAACTCCTTTATTCTAATCAAAATTTAAATCATAATAAACTTATTTATTTTATTTTATCCAATTTTGAATAAAAATAAACTCCTTTATTTTTAATTAAATTCCAAATCAAAATAAACTCCTTTATCTTAATTAACATGGAAACCAATTTCAAGTTCAAAATAAACTCTTTTATTTTAACTTAAAATTGTTGAAAAATAAAATATGTTGAATCCTATTCCTTATCAAAATAAACATCTTTATTTTTAAGGAAACATGGAATCATATTCCATATATGAATAAACTCCTTTATTCTAGGAAACATGGAATCATATTCCATATGTGAATAAACTCCTTTATTCTAGTTAACGTGGAATCCAATTCCAAGTTCAGATAAAACTTTTAATTTTAATTATATTCCAATTCAAAATAAACCTTTTATCTTAATTGAAAATAAATAAAATCAATGTAGACACCCAATTTTTGCATTCCCTGTACTAACCATGACAGGAGGGCAAAATCGTCAATTGAACCGGCTTGCGGGAGCGAGGGAGTGGGCCCAAGCGCGAACGTCCAACACCACCGCAATGATTGGCGACCGAGGCTGACGTGACAATAAAGCCGTCCGAAGCAGGCATTCCCGAATGAGGTGGCACGTCTCCTGGAAATTCCCGGACTGCAAAATACGAGCCTGTCAGCGAAAACCGACGTTATGGCACGAAAATTGAGGCGTGATATGAAAAACGAGAAAGTCAAACCGTCCAGCCGCGGTTTGATCTGCGGCCAAATAGTGCGCCTTTTGAAAACACGGAACGCGAAACACGGAACTCGAAATCGGGGTGAGTGGAGGGCAGGCGGCCAGCCAGCCGCAGATTGATCTGCGGCTATTTCAGCTCATTTTCGCTCAGCATACAGGGAGTTGAAGAAGTTGAAGGTTTTTGGAAGAAGAAAGGATTCAGCAGCAGCCAAGCACGGAAATAGAGGAAAGAATAGCCAATTTTGCAACAAAAATAGGAAGATAAGAGAGAAAAAAGAGAGGAATTTTATTCTTGTGATTTTGATTGTATCAAATACATTCCTTATCCTATTCAAATACACAAGTTCATATCCATTTGAGATTAATTGCAAGGTGAAAATTTCTATTTGTTCTAGCAATTCATATCATATTGATTGGGTAAATTAGATGTAACTTTCATGTATTTTGTTGAACAATCATGGATTAGGGATTATTAGTGAGGGTTCCATCGGAACAAAAGTCTTCCTAATAACCCGAGAATATCCAATTGATGAAATTTCTAGCTTGTTTATGGTGATTCATTGGGTGTAATTTATTTAGATTGTCATTTTCGGATATCATGGGGTATTAGATAAATCCGGGTTGGTTAGTTATGTAGTATTCATTTTGCGGGTATGTAGCAATATCGGGTGTGAGCCTAGGAACGCAACCCCGTGGTCCAAATCCGATGATGGACGTTTTGATGTATGTAATAGATTCAAGGTGCTCGTTCTTGTAACATGTAACCGTCGGGCCTTAAAATGACGCCAAGGCGAGAATCGGGTTTAAGGCCCCGTAGTAGTGAAATATGTGATTGTTGGCGTTCGGGGACATTTTGATGGCTCACATGCCCATGAATAGCCCCGACGCGTGTTTATGCTTGATTAGATTTTGTGTCACAAAAATGATTTCAAGAATTAAACGATGAAGGTTTTTTGTTATTAAAATCAAACAAGCTAGGTTATTAGAATCACGAGGTTAGAAAATCGGAAGTGTTAATAAATGTCGATTCCTATTAAACGAGAAGGCCAAAGAAAATCATTTTCAAACATCACCAAAAATGGCTTTTATGAATGAACGAAATGTTTTATTAAACCTTGGTGCATAGGGTTAATGGTATCCTAGAAATTGCCCATCATTTTATGAAAGCAACGTATAGATTTCGATTCCTATTTTGACAAAGGTTTAAAAGATTCTTGTTTTGCCAAAACAAACGCCTAATAAAATCTCATAGTTTTTGACAAATAAAATCCAACCTTTTGCACGAACAAAGGAGCTCTCTCGTATTAACGGAAACGACGTTCTAAAACATTCCCGAAATATAACACGGTTTTTCATAAAAGCCAAATGTTTCACCTCACCACAATATTCACATAAGCACACACATACATACACACACTCACACGCATACACATTTCATGAATCAAAGGATAGGAAAGTATCAAGATTGCGGTAACCGTGTTTCACGGAAGTCGGGGGGTGCCTAACACCTTCCCCTCGCTTAAGCAAGCCCCCGAACTCTATGAATCTCGATTCGCAGACCAATTAATTCGGAGTCACATATGAGCCAGCGATTTATAAAAATGAAAACTCGGATGAGTTGGTACATCCATTTCAAATATACCAACTGGCGACTCTGGTTAATTGGCTCATCATAGAAAACGATCTTTTAAAATCCCGTCGACATTAATGCCGATCTTTTCCAAAAAATCATTTAATCAAGAGGCTAAAATTGGAAAAGACTAAAAAGGGCACACGAAGAGAAACCCGGCGTCGACAGCTGGCGACTCTGCTGGGGATATTAGAGGGCTTAAGCCGCGTTCATATCTTGATGCTATCTTATCCTTTTAAAATTCATAAGATGTGTGTGCGTGCGATATTTTGATTTTTTACTTTTGTTGTGTGAATGTGTGTTTTTGCCCAATAAATGAATGATTGAATGGAATTGCTTTACCTTTTCATTTGCATACGGTGAGAGCGATGAATGTGAATGTATGTTGAGAGAGTACCTCCTCCTGAGGCGAACCTGTCGGTTGCTTATTACTGGACTCGAAGGGGCTGCTCCCCGGAGATGGCTCAGGAAACGCACCACCCAAATCCGCTCCAATCGAAAGGGCTCAAACGAGTAGATTGCGAAGATTTGGGGACCTTCATGCCGAAAAGCCCGTGAGAGTAACCCTAGGATAGGTCAGCCTCAGATTAACCCTACGCAGGAAAAGTCTCTTCATGCCTTTTTACATTTCACGCATAAATGTCATAATATCATTCATATACGCCTCCCTTTTTGTCAATAGAAATTACTAACCTCTATGTTTTGCAAGGAACAGCTGGGGAGCTTAATAAAGCCATGTTTAACATTTGTCATTGCATTAGAGGACTACTAACTTTTTGTTTTACAGGGAAAGATTAAAAAACCCCAAAACACAAAAGTTACAGCTTCAGCATGCATCCGCATTTTTTTACTCCCCAAGACTAAAACTTCGAACCTTGGTTTATGTAGGATTGCTCCTCAAACCCGTTCGCAGTCTAAAAGGGCCCAAAACTCTATATCTGAAATGGCTGATATTCCATCTACCAATTTCGGTTCCATATCAAGGGAGGAATTTGATGACTTTAAGAAGCAGATGTTAGAAATGGCCATAATGCTAAAGGAGCAGTTGATGCCCAGACAGGAACCACCTAAGGAGGATCCACCTCAACTTAAGGGCGAGCCAGTCGTCCCAAAGGCCATTCCCATACCAAACAAAACAGTGATTACTATCCCGGAAGAGGGAGATACAGATGACCTGCGGAGGAAAATGAGACAAATGGAGGAAACCATCCAATCTATGAAGGGCATAGGGTCCCTGGGCAGGGTTAACTATTCAGATTTATGTGTCTTCCCCGGAGCCAGATACCCGGAAAAATTTAAAATCCCCGAGTTTGAAAAATACAATGGGAAGGGGGACCCCTACACACACTTGAAAATATACATTGGAGAACTCGGGTCTTATGCCGAGGACGAAGGGTTGAGAATGCAGCTGTTCCAGAAAAGCTTAACGGGGGAGGCAAGAATCTGGTATGCCTGCCTTGACAACGCCCGAATCCACAACTGGGAGGAAATGCCCATACCTTCTTAACCCAATACAGCTTTCAGGCCCAGATGGCCCCTGACAGGTACCAAATGACAAAAGTTAAGAAGCAACCTAGGGAATCCTTCAGGGAATATGCGCAACGATGGAGGGGCATGGCCGCACAGGTGAACCCCCCGATGAGCGAATCGGAGATGGTGATGACTTTTGTAGACATTCAAGAGGCACCGTATTATGAATGAGTCATCTCGGGGATTGGAAGATCCTTTGCTGAAATGATTAAACATGGAGAGATGGTGGATATGGGTTTGAAATCTTGCAAAATCCGGGATTTTACGGCCTTGGAAACTGCTGCCGAGCAAATACAGAATGGAAACTACGGCAGCACTTCCCGGAGGGTCCAAAAGAAGAAGGAAGAGGATGTTTCCCTCATCCTGCAGGGATCATCCAGAAAAACAGAAAGCCATCTTCCGGTACAGGTGCAGAGGGTAGGGCCATCCCGACAGCCCAACTTCACAGATCAAAGGGCAGAGGGGCGAAGGAGATATGAGGCCTCGCAAAATCGAGTATTCACCCCGCTCGGGGAGCCGCTTGAACAGGTCTTAGCGGTATTAGTAGCCCAAAAGAAAATAGTTGGTTTGGCACCCCCGAGTGACCCAAAGGGTAGGAGGTTTGACTCAAGCAAACGATGTGCGTACCACTCCAGTTCTCCTGGCCATGATACACAGGACTGTTGGACGTTGAAGCATCGAATCCAAAACCTGATTGACAGTGGGGAAATTGTGGTGGAACAGCCAGACTCCCCGAATGTTAAGGCAAATCCCCTGCCAAGACATGATGGAGGGGGAGTCAATGCGACGGAGGCGAGTGAAGCTGGGGGGCCGCCAAGGTTGAACTATGTGCAGAAAATTGAGGAAATGATCAACGTGATACATGATCATGGGAGTGCACGGGGAGCGCCCATCAGATTAATAGGGGTAAGTACGAATAGCACGGAGGGACCTGTCAAGTTGACAGCTCCGAGGCCCCTCATCCTTGCGGCAAGGCCGCAAATCCCTATCAGTAGTCTAAAGACGGTACCCTGGAATTATGGGGGGATGCCAGAGGAAGCGGCCAGTTGTGCTTCTGTGACGACAAAGGGGAACCCCTTATATCTTCCCGGGCGAGTCCTCGAGAGCCAAAAGAAGAAAAATGAAGAGATTTCCGAGAAAAGGGCCATAGAATTCTTGAAAAGGATGGATCACCCGGAAACAAGGGGGATCCAAATTTTAAATGAGGAGTCAACCCTAACATCAGTCATGGACTTGGTGTTGTCATCCAGTGAGCATTGCAAAACCCTGACGAAGGTTCTGGAGGAGGCATACGTGCCCAAGGAAATTAGTGAGGAAGGTTTCGGCCAGCTGGTGGGCCACCTATTGGAGAACGATGTAATATCCTTTACGGATGAGGACATACCCAAGGAGGGAAGGGGACACCGGAAACCGCTACATATTGCGGTAATCTCCTCGGGTTATATCATGAATGGGGTGCTGATTGATGGGGGATCGGCATTGAACATCTGTCCCCTTAGTACCTTGCAGAAGATGAACATTAACCCCAAGCGCCTACGAGCCAGTCATGTGGTGGTGCGAGCTTTCGATGGTTCCCGGAGGGATACGATGGGAGAAATTGAGTTGCCGGTGGAAATAGGACCCTGTACTTTTGATATCTCCTTCCAGGTCCTAGATATTGCGGCCAGTTATAACATGTTATTGGGGAGGCCGTGGATACACATGGCCGGGGCAGTTCCTTCCACGCTCCACCAACAAATCAAGCTAATCATCGACGGGAATATGGTGACAATCTCGGCAGAACGTGATGACTCTTCTCCGCTCAGGAATGGCCTACCGATCATCAATGTGGACGAGTCAGCGGCACCTGCCAGTTTTCAGGCGTTGGAAATCAGCACTCCCCACTACAGATGCCTGGGAGCTCCAGCCATAAAACCTAGGGTCTCTCCAGAACTCACCTTCGTTGCAAAGGAGATGATAAAAATAAATTTCCAGCCTGGACAGGGGTTAGGAAAAAGCTGCCAAGGGATCACCGAGCCCATTCGACTACCTCATCAAATAGGTAAAGCAGGATTGGGATATCGCGAAAGCGTAGCACGGAAACACCGTCAAGGTGCAGCTCCGATTCGGCTGGCTGGCAGTCTGGTGACCAAGGTCAACAATGAGTAGAGGATTAGCGAGCCTGTGATTGAGTCAGGGGATGAAGAATTAACCCCCACAAGTGATGAATCGGCCAAGAGGGAGAGTTTCCTACAGGAGGTCGCGAAAGAGTTTGAAACCAAGTGCTATATCCCCGGACAATCAACAAGCAGTAGGGAGGGGACGAATATTATCACACCACCGGGAGCCCAACAAGTTGTGCCTGTCATCGATTGGGCAGGGCTGATTATTCCTGGAGAAGATAGGAAGGAGGAATCAGGCGACGTATCCGTAGTCATCGGGGAAGTGTCCGATGTGAAGCCCCCTTTTATCCAGCGCATTTCATCTGACCTGACCATCGACAACTGGACCCTGAAACCAGTGATATCCAAACAAGGGTAAAACCCGACGTCAGGGTGGTAGACCCCAGAGGATGGGGGAATGAAGAAGTTTATTTTTGTTGTTGTTTTATTTTTGCATAACTATGTCGTTTCTTCGTGTTATTTGAAAATGCGATCGTCGTGGAAAATGATTTATATATGACAAGTATTTTGTTTCATGTCAGGTGTACCAATTTGAGTAATCCTTGCCTAACAAACGGTCTTTCAAATTTGAATGATGATTATGATTTTGACATTGAGCTGGATTTCGATTTAATGGGCATTGAACAAGACGAGACCGATTACGACGACGCGCCTGACGAGATCAAAGGATGGGTCGAGGAAAAACCCAAACCCAACTTGGACCAAACCGTCACCATTGATATTGGAACCCCTGACAAGCCAAAAGAACTCAAGATAGGGACGGACCTTACCCCCAGCCAAAAAGCCGAAATGACTGGGTTGGTAAAATAATATGAGGATGTCTTTGCCTGGTCTCATGAGGATATGATTGGATTGTCCACCGACATTGTGGTACACCGATTACCCATCAAGGAGGGTTTCAGGTCTGTCAAGCAAAAATTAAGATAGTTGAAACCGGAGTGGAGCTTAAAAGTAAAGGAAGAGATCATCAAGCAGTTCAGGGCGGGAATCATTATGGTGTCCACTTACCCGGAATGGCTGTCCAATGTAGTCCCAGTGGCTAAGCCTGGAGGAAAGGTGAGGGTATGTGTAGACTACAGAGATCTAAACAAGGCCAGTCTCAAGGATAACTTCCCGGTGCCTTTCATACACATCCTGGTGGATAACACAGCCCAGTACGAAATGTACTCTTTTGTGGATTGCTTCGCGGGATATCATCAGATAATGGTGGCGGAAGAAGATCGGGGAAAGACCGCATTGATCACCCCTTGGGGCACTTTCTGCTATAGACGATTGGCTTTTGGCCTCACAAACGCGGGGGCTACTTATCAGAGAGCTATGATGGCCTTGTTCTATGATATGATGCATAAGGAGATAGAGGTCTACGTGGATGACATTATTGTGAAATCAAAGGTAGAATCTGATCATATAACCCATCTCAAAAAGCTATTCGATCGGCTCAGAAAGTATAATTTGAAACTCAATCCAGCCAAGTGTGCTTTCGGAGTGCAGTCGGGTAAGCTCTTGGGATTCCTGGTCAGTGATCGGGGCATTGAGTTGGATCCAGCAAAGATTAAGGCCATTGTGGATATGCCGGCGCCTCACACAGAGAAGGAGATAAGAGGATTCCTCGAAAGGATAAACTTCATCAGCCGTTTTATATCCCACTTGACGACTACCTGTGAGCCCATTTTCAAACTGTTAAGAAAAGGGTCTTCCCAAGAATGGAATGAGCAATGTCAGAAGGCTTTTCAGACCATTAAAAAGCAACTGACTGAGGCACCAGTGTTGGTACCCCCGAAGGATGGGATCCCTCTGTTTATGTATATATCGGTCAATGCCATCGCGATGGGATGTATGCTGGGACAGAAAAATGAGGCAGGTAAAGAGCAGGCCATCTATTACCTTAGCAAAAGATTCAGCCAATGTGAACAAAATTACACTCCCATCGAGAAGACCTGTTGTGCTCTGGCTTGGGCTCCAGGGAGATTACAGCACTACCTCCATGGGCATACGACGTACCTGATATCAAGAATGGATCCCCTGAAATATATTTTTGAAAGGCCCATGCTGAATTGTCGATTATCAAGATGGCAGTTAATCTTACAACAGTTCGACATAGTGTACGTGACTCAGAAGGCCATGAAAGGGCAGGGAATTGCAGATCAGTTGGCGGAAACCCCGTCAGGAGGGATGGAGCCGTTAGAAACTCCTCTTCCGGGCGAGGATATATTTTGGGTATCCCGCAAGAAATGTGATGACGAGGGACAGTTCTGGAAGCTGTATTTTGATGGTGCCATGAATGCCGAGGGGGCGGGAGCCGGAGCGGTCCTGGTCTCTATCACTAGAGAACAATACCCCGTGGCCACTAAACTACATTTCAGCAATTCGAACAACACCGCTGAATACGAGGGATGTATCTTGGGACTCCGCTTGGCCTGCGACATGGGAGTAAAGAAACTAGCGGTGTTCGGGGATTCAGAATTGGTAATCAGACAGGCAATCGGGGTGTACAACACTAAAGAGCTTCGGTTACTTCCATACCATCGTTGTGTTACCCAGCTGATGCAAGAGTTCGAAGATATCACTTTCCGCCATATTCCCCAGGGACGGAATGACTTTGCCGATACATTGGCAACTCTGGCTTCCTTAATCCATGTAATCAAGAACAGGGATAACCCACAGATTGAGATAGCCGTACAGAATGCCCCGGCATATGAGGAACATGTGGCAATGTTATCAGACGAGGTGGTGTTGACAAAGCATTCCTGGTATCACGATATAAGGGAATATCTGAGAGATAGATCCGTTCCCGACCAGGCGAGTCGAACTGAGAGGATGAGAATTCAAAAGATGGCGATGAAATTTTACCTGAGTGGGGATTCACTCTACAAAAGGGATGCAGGATTGGGAGTGTTGCAATGCGTAGATGAAACACAGGCCCGAAGGATTATGAATGAAATACATGGTGGAGTGTGTGGGCCACATATGAGTGGACCGATGCTGGCCAAAAAGATCTTGAGGACAAGGCATTATTAGTTAATGCTGAAAGCCGATTGCGATGATCATGTCAAACGGTGTTACCAATGCCAGGCGCACGGTAATGTGATCCATACGCCTCCCAATGAGCTGCACTGTATGACCTCCCCGTGGCCATTTTCAATGTGGGGAATGGATGTAATCGGACCGATAGAGCCCAAAGCAAGCAACGGACACCGATTCATTTTCGTCATGATCGATTACTTCACCAAGTGGGTAGAGGCAGCTTCTTTCCCCAAAGTAACTCAAGAGGTCATCGTCGGTTTCATCAGGAATAATGTCATTTGTCGATACGGGCAACCTGAGGTTTTGATCTCCGACAATGCCAAGAATTTAAACAACGCCCTCATGAAGGGATTGTGTGACCAGTTTAAGATCAAGCACCTCAATTCCGTCATTTACCGTCCTAAGATGAATGGGGCAGTGGAGGCTGCAAACAAGAACATCAAGAAGATCATGGCGAAAATGTCTGCTAATCATCGGGGATGGCCGGATTTGTTACCCCTCACCCTGCTGGCATACCGAACGTCAACGCGTACTTCTACAGGGGCAACCCCCTACGCTTTGGTGTATGGAATGGAGGCCGTTCTGCCAGTTGAGGTTGAAATGGCATCCCTCAGAATAGTGATCGATGCTCAGATAAGTGTGGAGGATTGGATGCAAAGTCGATATGACCAATTGGCCCTAATTGATGAAAGGAGGGTAGCCGCGGTTTGGCATGGTCAGTTATATCAACAGAGGATCTCTCGATCATACGACAAAAAGATAAGACCTCGAAAGTTCAAGGAAAATGATTTGGTGCTAAAAAGAGTCATGCCTTGTCAAGACGAAGCCAGGGGGAAGTTCGCCCCGAACTGGGAAGGGCCATTTGTGATTAAGAAAGTGCTATCCGGAGGAGCCCTCATATTGCAAGAAATGGATGGTGAGGTATTTCCACAACCCCTCAATTCTGACTCGGTGAAGCGGTTCTACGCTTGAATCATCAGTTCCTTTTTTCCTTTGAGAGCGAACTACGTAGGACCTGATCTCCCAACTTGTGGGGGTACGTAGGCAGCCATCATGGCGCGGTCCGATCCCTTAAAAAAAATAATCCTTTCCCTAACCAAAACCAATTTTCGATAACCAGATAAAACTTTCCTACACCCTCAAAACCTTCCTGAAACCAGCTGCCTAACCAGCTTCATCCCAAAGGACACAACCCTGATCCAACCAAACAGTTATCCAAAATCTGAGATTCAATCCGATGAAATCAAAAGGTGTGCGGCAATATCTGTCAAATCTCCATCAAGACTTGAGAAGAGAAAGAAGGCGAAATGTCAAAATCGTGGTCAACTGGATAAAATGAGGATCCAATGAGAAGCAATGATACGACAAAAGGGGAAAATAACTAAATTTAAATGCATGTCTATATATATAAGTCATTTTATTACAAGATTTCTCTTTCGATAACCGATGAAACTAACATAGTCTATGCAGGAAATAAAATAATCTACAAATCTGAAACTAGCTGAAGCAGGATGGACAAGGTGGTGGATAGATCTGAAGCATCAGCATCTCCTGCAATCTGCTGCCCCATCATATCAATACGATCCAGTAAAGCAATGGCTCGGCTGACAGTCCCAAAATGAGCATCTACAACTGCCCTGGTCTGAAATACAATGGTCTCTCTGTCAGCAATGGCAGCGTCTCTAGCCCGAATGGCATCATCTCTCTCGACAAGAGCAGCATCCCTCTCGGCCTCAGCGGTAATCAAGGCCAGGCGGAGTCGGGTATCCTCAGTAACCCGACTTGGGGCAGAATCAGCTGAGATGGGGTGGTCTGTGGTATCCTCTGGGAAAGTCACTCCAGAGTCATCAAAGGCCCCAGTCTGACTCAAACCAGCCGGATCCAAGTCTCCGCGCAACCACTGCACGTAAGCAAATGTCTAGATGTGACAGCTCTCACTATATTCGGCAAGGATCCTGCAAGACCAAAGATCGTATACCCGCAGTAGATCCCTCTCTGTCCGGGATGATATAAGGAATCGGTAGGCGGCTGCACCCGCGAAAGGGTGTAAATCCTGTGTCTGATCAAACTGCCCCATAACCGCCAGGGGATGATAAGTCGTCACGCCCCTCAAGCCGGCAATAGGGATGAAATCCAGGGTGGGCACGTGAGTCAAGAAGCTCATAAAGGAGCAATAGCCCGAATAGACCAGGAGATGAAAGGGATCCTCGACGACCGACAAAAATAATATCCAGGAGGCCACATCAGTACAGCTCACTGGTCGAAATGAAAACTGCATGGCGATGTCATGGCTGAAGCAAAACCCTTGGCGACGGAAATGGCCGATGGGACTGAGATGACTCATGAACCACATATACAATAAGGTCGAGCTCCCTCTTAATATCCTGCCTCGGAAATATTGACAGTATGAAGCCGACATGTAAGTATCCGCCAATATCATGGGAAGAATGGTGTGATCCTCCTGAAGGGCTCTAACGGCCGCAACAACCCACATGTCCAAATGATCAGGACCTGCAGGCAAGTACAAAACTGAGATGACACAGGCCATCAAAACGTCCACCCTCAAGGCATCCCAGCCCTCCTCGGACACGGAAAAATCACCGAAGAAAAGTCGAAAACCGTCAAGTGAGCCAAATCGGTCAATCAAGAACTGAAGGGGAACCATATGGTCTGATGTGATCACCGGCAACAGGACAGCTGATGAGTGTGTTTTATACACACAAATTGGGTACTTTTAGCCTTAATAATGTGTAAGTCTTTAGCTATTTCGTTTGGTTTTATGTGTTTTCATCTTATTGTTGTGTAATATAGTTTTGTATTACTTTTATATGTATTTGTGTGCTTTTATGTGTTTTTACGTTGTTTTGTAGGTATTGAAATAAAGGCCATTTGGATCGATGCGTTTTTGGCTTGAATCTAGCATTCCCGCTGCTTGTTTCTCCATTTGACCCATGATGCAATCCGAATCTCTCAAAACTCAAAGAATGAAAGTTGTAGATCTTTGTCTTAGCTTTCCAGAGCATCTTGAATCATCCAATTTGAAGTTAGTATGAGAGAGTTATGGTCATTTTACCATCGGATTTTGCATGACTTTTACACAGCATTTGCTTCGGGCTCAATTTGAACCTTGCTCCGGCCATTTACTCGTCCAACTCCAGTTATGAAAGTTGTAGAGCTACTTCTTAGCTTTCCATAGCCTATTTTAATCGCCTTAATCCGAGTTCGGACGAAGAAGTTATGGTCATTTTACTGGAGCTCGCCGGGGCGGGAATTTCCTACACAAATTCCTCGCCGCGGCGAGATCTCGCCGGGGCGAGAAAACGCAGGCCAAAAAGCTCGCCGGGGCGAGCTCGTCGCGGACAGCAGCAGATTTTTTGGGTTTTTTGGTCATTTTGGAGGTGCTAAGCTAGGTTAGGGCATCCAGGGACTTATATCAGCTCTTGGAGGCACGAAATAGGAGGATATAGAAGATAGAAATTAGCAACTAAGGAGTAGAGGAGGCTTGGAGCAAAGAGAGGGAGGCCATGGCCCTAGGCCCATGGTTCTTCTAAAGCTTGGAGGAGCTTCAATGGAGGTGCTTCAATGGAGTTTCATCCAACAACAATGGGGAAGCCATCCTTTATCTTTCTTTATCTTTTTCTCTATGTAATTAGTGTTTAATTTAAGATTGTAATTGAACTCATTGCTTAATTTGAATGGATTTTCTCTTCCTTTTGATTATTGTTGCTCATATGAATTGGTTATCATAAACCTATGCTTATAGATTAATTGCTTGGCTCGTAATTACCTTGGGAACCTATATGAAATTGACGAACGGATTATAGGTTGAGACCTAGTTATGATATCATGCGAGAGTTAAAAGATTCTTGAGGGTGGATAATAAGATTATTGTGACGTGTGTCTTATTAATTATCTTTGAGAATAGGTGACTTGCTAGTATTTAGGATAGATATATACCTAAATGCCGTGTGTAACCATTATGAGATTACAAACTTAATGACTCCCTATGCGAAAGTTCATTTGTTTGATGGGTGATTGACTAAGATTTAGTGACGTGTGTCTTGTTGATTATTCATAGAATTGAATTGCTTGCTAGTATGTGGGATAGACATATACCTATGTGCCGTGTATGGGTGATTTTCATATGACCATCGAGAGAGGCTTATGAATATGGTGAATTTCTCGGTTGGTAATTCTATGTGGTTAATTGATCTAAAGGAGAGTTAAGAGATTTGAACAAAGCATTGCACACCAAGTGTTTGACAAAATATTTGTATGGGGGAAATTATAATCTTAGACCCTTATTTATCTATTTATGTTATTTATTTATGCAATTTAGATGTAACCTTTATCTATCTCTTCAATCAAATTGTTTAAATAAGATCGAGACGATATGAAGTTGGTACTTGGAAGTTCATTAGAGATAATTCCCTGTGGGTTCGACAACTCTCTCTTATCACTTTATTACTTGTTGACCGCGTATACTTGCGCGTTAATTGTTCATATACAAAAAGGACAACAAGTTTTTTGGCGCCGTTGCCGGGGGAATTAGTTTTTTAATGTTTTTCCAATATTAATTTTAATTGAATTGATCTTACTTTGAACTTGTTTTCCTATTTTAAATAAAGTCGGGCCAAGGACTATAAACCAAGCGCTAATTGGGAGGCAACCCAAGTTTAACTATTTTGTTTTTATTTTTGTTTGATTGCATTTTAGTGGTTTAATTGCATTTTAATTTCTTTAGTCATTTGCTTTCAGGTACGCTCCCAACTTAGAGGTATTGAAAGATGATATTAATGGCGCTTGACACGGTTTCAGGGAAGTCTTCTATTTTAATTTTTCCTATATCAGACATTGAGGACAATGTCAAGTTTAAGTTTGGGGGTAGTACTTCGTATTTGTGTGTTTTTAATTTAGTTTTTATGTGATTTAAGATATGTATTTTTGTTCAAAAAAAAAATTATTTATTTTTAGGATATGTCCCTTGAGCATTGTTTTAATTTGATTTGAACCATAATCCATGGTCTATGATAATGGCTTGTTTGAATTGAATCTAACTCATGGAAAATGGATAATTGTTGCTTAGTCGTTGTGCTTATCGTTATTGTTGGTTATTGTTTTGCTTATGCGTCCTTTCACTTTTGCACCTACCCATGAGTATTAAGCTAGTTGTATGCTTAGAGGAGGCTTTTATAACCGAATGCTTATGGAAAATATCTATAAAACTCTTGAACTCGTTTAAACATCACTCGAAGCAAGGTGTCCAAATTTGTTGTGTGTTTGAATTGTTGGTCATGTGGTGAGTTGAGATGGAGCGTAAAACGCACTCACTAATGGACACATGCGTAGGAGAGATAGAGCGTAAAACGCACTCTCTTATAATTTTGATAAAAGGAAGACATTTATGTTTATCAAATCTTGTGTGTTGGGTTGAGATGGAGCGTAAAACGCACTCACCCACAAGAGTAGACTTAGGATAAGATAGAGCATAAAATGCACTTACCTAAAGTCCTTTGATTTCATATTTTTGGAAATTGTGATTTGTATACCTTTGTAGTGAGTGATGTGTTAAGCATGTAGTTTTTGTGGTTTATTTTGATTATTTCATGAGGTAATGTGGTTGCATAGCTTCATCCGAGCTTGATTGGTCTAGTGCTATTGGTACTCACACACACACGAAAGTGACCTAAAGCAAGCTATAACTAGCTAATTGTAAATCTAAACTTGCAACGTTTTGAAAGTTTCCTTGAACTTTATTGTGTTTATGCTTTGAGACCATTGGTTAGCTTATTAACTCATTGCTCAAGATGGTTTTTATTTAGAAATGTTTAATTTTTATAGTTTGTGTGTTTTGCTTGAGGACAAGCAAAGGTTTAAGTTTGGGGGTATTTGATGAGTGTGTTTTATACACACAAATTGGGTACTTTTAGCCTTAATAATGTGTAAGTCTTTAGCTATTTCGTTTGGTTTTATGTGTTTTCATCTTATTGTTGTGTAATATAGTTTTGTATTACTTTTATATGTATTTGTGTGCTTTTATGTGTTTTTACGTTGTTTTGTAGGTATTGAAATAAAGGCCATTTGGATCGATGCGTTTTTGGCTTGAATCTTAGCATTCCATTCCCCGCTTCTTGTTTCTCCATTTGACCCATGATGCAATCCGAATCTCTCAAAACTCAAAGAATGAAAGTTGTAGATCTTTGTCTTAGCTTTCCAGAGCATCTTGAATCATCCAATTTGAAGTTAGTATGAGAGAGTTATGGTCATTTTACCATCGGATTTTGCATGACTTTTACACAGCATTTGCTTCGGGCTCCATTTGAACCTTGCTCCGGCCATTTACTCGTCCAACTCCAGTTATGAAAGTTGTAGAGCTACTTCTTAGCTTTCCATAGCCTATTTAATCGCCTTAATCCGAGTTCGGACGAAGAAGTTATGGTCATTTTACTGGAGCTCGCCGGGGCGGGAATTTCCTACACAAATTCCTCGCCGCGGCGAGATCTCGCCGGGGCGAGAAAACGCAGGCCAAAAAGCTCGCCGGGGCGAGCTCGTCGCGGACAGCAGCAGATTTTTTGGGTTTTTGGTCATTTTGGAGGTGCTAAGCTAGGTTAGGGCATCCAGGGACTTATATCAGCTCTTGGAGGCACGAAATAGGAGGATATAGAAGATAGAAATTAGCAACTAAGGAGTAGAGGAGGCTTGGAGCAAAGAGAGGGAGGCCATGGCCCTAGGCCATGGTTCTTCTAAAGCTTGGAGGAGCTTCAATGGAGGTGCTTCAATGGAGTTTCATCCAACAACAATGGGGAAGCCATCCTTTATCTTTCTTTATCTTTTTCTCTATGTAATTAGTGTTTAATTTAAGATTGTAATTGAACTCATTGCTTAATTTGAATGGATTTTCTCTTCCTTTTGATTATTGTTGCTCATATGAATTGGTTATCATAACCTATGCTTATAGATTAATTGCTTGGCTCGTAATTACCTTGGGAACCTATATGAAATTGACGAACGGATTATAGGTTGAGACCTAGTTATGATATCATGCGAGAGTTAAAGATTCTTGAGGGTGGATAATAAGATTATTGTGACGTGTGTCTTATTAATTATCTTTGAGAATAGGTGACTTGCTAGTATTTAGGATAGATATATACCTAAATGCCGTGTGTAACCATTATGAGATTACAAACTTAATGACTCCCTATGCGAAAGTTCATTTGTTTGATGGGTGATTGACTAAGATTTAGTGACGTGTGTCTTGTTGATTATTCATAGAATTGAATTGCTTGCTAGTATGTGGGATAGACATATACCTATGTGCCGTGTATGGGTGATTTTCATATGACCATCGAGAGAGGCTTATGAATATGGTGAATTTCTCGGTTGGTAATTCTATGTGGTTAATTGATCTAAAGGAGAGTTAAGAGATTTGAACAAAGCATTGCACACCAAGTGTTTGACAAAATATTTGTATGGGGGAAATTATAATCTTAGACCCTTATTTATCTATTTATGTTATTTATTTATGCAATTTAGATGTAACCTTTATCTATCTCTTCAATCAAATTGTTTAAATAAGATCGAGACGATATGAAGTTGGTACTTGGAAGTTCATTAGAGATAATTCCCTGTGGGTTCGACAACTCTCTCTTATCACTTTATTACTTGTTGACCGCGTATACTTGCGCGTTAATTGTTCATATACAAAAAGGACAACAACAGCCCTCCGCAAACCGGTGAAAGTCAAGAATTGACGGCGCATGGAACCAACTGTAACCCTAGCACAAGGTCTATCCAAAGGCAAGCCGGTGAAGCGAGCGTACTCCTCAAGAGTGGGGGTCAGCTCTACTATCCCTAATCTGAACACCTGACGGGCAGGCGCCCAATAGCTCAGAATACCGTCCCCAAAGCCCGCTGGCACCTGGAAGGATAATAGGGACCAAAAATGGCCCAAAAGATCATCTGCGATAGCCATGTCAGCCGGCGATAAACTGTCCAACCAACGGAGGAGACTGCCGACCAACCCTATGGGAGGAATGGAATCCAAACGTACCACGACACCTGTGGATGACATCTATGAAAGAATAGTATCAAAAGACTGTACAGGGGTCATTCTTTATCCATAAATAAGAAAAGCATGCATCATAAAGTTAATAATAAAGCAAATGAAGTGCATAGAGATAAAAGATAAATACTATGCATAAATAAATAAATGAGTTCAGTACATAGTGCATAAAATGAAAAAAATAAAACTAAACAGATGCAGGTACAAAAGCCCTATCCTATCCTGATCTAGATAAAATCAATCTCATCTATAAAAGCGGGATCCTCAAACTGATCCCCTAGGGTCGTCGAAGTCGGAGGACCGAAGTTCATGTCCGGAATGTAGGGCTGCGCTGTGGCATCGGACGAGCTCAGGCCCGCATCATAACCCGCACCGTCAGGATCGTAGGCATAAGCATCCTCTGGAGTCCGGCCCAGCACCCGAAGATATAGAGATAACTGGTCTACCTGACGGGTCAGAGTGGCGATCTGCTCGGCATGGGTAGGGCTCCGAACGCAGGCCGCCCAGTCCGTCATCATCACTGAGCCGGGGACCATATCCCCAAGGAAGAATGTGGCCCAGGTCTGAGGACCGATGGTGCGGGGCACCCACCAAGTACGGAAAGCATCACTCATACTGGGACCCGTAGATAGCATCCGGCCGTCCTCCCCTGCAAGCATGATCTCCGAAGGCTAAGAATCCAGCGGCCAGGAGGTAGTGAAAGGAAGGGAATGCGGGATGCGGATCTCTCGAGTAACGCATCTGAATGCGCGCTCCCCCAGGTACATCACCCATCCTCCAACACTCTGCAAAGTGAGGCGACGGGTGGAAAGTGCGAACTCTGGGCCGGTAGGATACCCATCTGTGAACCCCACATCCAGATGCTCAGAAAGATAAGGCCTCCAGACGACCCCTGCAGCGGTGATCAGCTCCAGCTGAATGCGGCAATGGGCAAAGCTGCCAGACACTGGGACCTCCTCCAGGGTGCTGTGGTGCCATCGCCGACCCCAGGGATAGGTGTCCAAGCCGAGGGTAGTGACGGGCCTCAGACAAGGAAGACGCTCGTAGGCCCAGAACTGTTGAACAGAACAAGGCAAAGCATGAGTAACCAATAAAAGCAGAAAAGAGAAATGAAATGACGGGAAATGCAATAAGAAAAAGGAAGAAAAACCTCACCAGCAGGAAGTGATAGAATCCGAGCCAAGCATCTGTCTGGCCCTCCGAGCGTAGACGCATACCGTGGAGGAAATAGGCAAAGGTGAATGACCCCCAGTCATAGTCACTGATACGGTCCACGTCTCTGACAGCCCCTACGACGCTGAAATGAATGGTGGAGGAGTTGTTCCCTAGGAAACAACCCCTCATAATGGTAAGGAATAAGCGTCGTAGTAGAATGTCCCGGGTGCCCTGATCCGCTGGAATAGGCAGTGCGTACAGACCCCCGACAGCATCGACAGCCAAAGCACCGGACCGAATGCTACGGGCCTTAAAGACCCGGTCCTCAGCGGCGAAACCCAATAAAGCCCGGACTTCCGCTGGAGTGATGTCAAGATCCAGAGGGACCCGAGATCCGGCAAATTCTATGCCGGTAATATACCTCCAATCCCAGGGGGTCAGCACAACCTCGCAGTCAAGGAGGTGAAGAGACTGCGTCTGGTGGAACTAGTGCTCAGATAAGGCCCTCATGTAACCCCAGGGGCACTAGCGGGGAATGATGGTGAAGAAGTGACGAAAGCCCCAGGAGTCCACCACCGCCCGATACTCACTGTGCAAAGCTGTATAGAGGGAATATATGTTGAACCAGTTACCCCTCGGCTGAGTAAACTCGGGCACCTGGGACAATCACCAATGGGTCAGTCCAGATAAAAGGAGAATTGAGAAATTGAGAATGAAATAAAAATGGAATTGAATATACCTCATTAGCTACAAGAGATGCCGAGGGGTGACGACTGAGATCCCGACCCAAAAGATCGGGTATCTGCACAGGGGCGCCAGAAGGAGCCTGATGAGGAGATGGAGCCGGTATGCTGGAGGATGGCCCCTCTGCCGCGACCTCCGGAGGAACAGCCTCCTCAACGTCCGGATGACCGGGACGGATGACAGCCTCCGCCAAACGGCGAGCCTGATGGGTCCGAGGAGGAACAGGGGCAGGTGCAGCCCTACGACGGCGAACACCCGATGTCCGTGATGCAGAAGAGCTACTAGGAGCGTCGGGATCCATAGCTGGAACAGAACAGGCAAGGAGGAAGGTAAGTTTCCTTTTGAATTATGTCACGAATATTCTAAATTCCTACCCTCATCATATAATTAGTGCAGCATGATGCATTTTTAAAAAAAAAAAAAATCGGCAGAGTTCCGTTTGTAAAATGGACATCCCAGGCATAAGCCAAACATATTTTTCATTAATCCAAGCCACAACGAATCAAAATTGCATTCATATGTGTAATTACAGCATGTAAAGGACCATAATACAGGATTTTCTTTCAAAAGGGAAAAACAGATATGTGGGACCGCATCATGAGCATAAAATAGGACTCACATAGTTGATACATAACATATATATACAATAATACATAGCATAGCATTGTAAAGCATACATTTCTATCTCTAACATGTAAATAGCCAAATGTATAGCAAAACATTGACGAAATTGAAAAGTGAACGGTCAGAGTGTTACCTGTAGCGCGTAGATCGATCCTACCGGAGCGGTTTTTGCAGAAAGGTTGGAAAACTCGGCAAAAGGGCGTGCAAAGGTTTGAAAATCGCGTGGGGTACGAATGAAAGTGACAGATCTGGGAAGCGGCTGGCCGCACTTATGCCCGATCTTGGCCGTAGATCAATCTGCGGCTGGCCGCAGATCCATCTGCGGCTGGCCGCAGATCCATCTGCGGCTGGGCCCAGTGCTCCCCCATTGGTCCATTGCAAGCTTAAAGCCCATTTGACTCATAGTGTGATAATAAAATACGAGATTTTGATGAATCGGGTGTCGAACACGACTTCTCGATTCAACCAGGGTGACCGGCGACGATACCCGGCCCCGACGAGACAATCGACCGGCGACGATAACCGGCGATTACGAGATGGATGTCCGGCGACGAAAATAGCTCCAACAAGATAACCAACCGGCGACGATAACCGGGGGTTACGAGATGGGTGACCGGCGACGATACCCGGCCCCGATGAGACAATCGACCGGCGATGATAACCGGCGATTACGAGATGGATGTCCGGCGACGAAAACCGGCTCCGACAAGATAACCAACCGGCGACGATAACCGGGGGTTACGAGATGGGTGACCGGCGACGATACCCGGCCCCGACGAGACAATCGACCGGCGACGATAACCGGCGATTACGAGATGGATGTCCGGCGACGAAAACCGGCTCCGACAAGATAACCAACCGGCGACGATAACCGGGGGTTACGAGATGGGTGACCGGCGACGATACCCGGCCCCGACGAGACAATCGACCGGCGACGATAACCGGCGATTACGAGATGGATGTCCAGCGACGAAAACCGGCTCCGACGAGATAACCAACCGGCGACGATAACCGGGGGTTACGAGATGGGTGACCGGCGACGATACCCGGCCCCGACGAGACAATCGACCGGCGACGATAACCGGCGATTACGAGATGGATGTCCGGCGACGAAAACCGGCTCCGACAAGATAACCAACCGGCGACGATAACCGGGGGTTACGAGATGGGTGACCGGCGACGATACCCGGCCCCGACGAGACAATCGACCGGCGACGATAACCGGCGATTACGAGATGGATGTCCGGCGACGAAAACCGGCTCCGACAAGATAACCAACTGGCGACGATAACCGGGGGTTACGAGGTGGGTGACCGGCGACGATACCCGGCCCCGACAAGACGATCATCCGCATCGACACCCTTTTTTGAATGTCTTGCATCCGTTGCATCTTGCGTTGCATCATAAATCATATGTGTTACATCACGTATGTATTGTCATCCTTGTGCACTGTCATTCATGCATCGAGTGTCTATTCTTTATCCTGTTCATTTCATTAAACATTGCATAAACATGATAAAGAGGGGCAGCTGTAGACACCCAATTTTTGTATTCCCTGTACTAACCATGACAGGAGGGCAAAATCGTCAATTGAACCGGCTTGCGGGAGCGAGGGAGTGGGCCCAAGCGCGAACGTCTAACACCACCGCAATGATTGGCGACCGAGGCTGACGTGACAATAAAGCCGTCCGAAGCAGCCATTCCCGAATGAGGTGGCACGTCTCCCGGAAATTCTCGGACTGCAAAATACGAGCCTGTCAGCGAAAACCGACGTTACGGTAGGAAAATCGAGGCGTGACACGAAAAATGAGAAAGTCAAACCGTCCAGCCGCGGTTTGATCTGCGGCCAAATAGTGTGCCTTTTGAAAACACGGAACTCGAAACACGGAACTCGAAATCGGGGTGAGTGGAGGGCAGGCGGCTGGCTTTGGCCAGCCTATTTCAGCTCATTTTCGCTCAGCATACAGGGAGTTGAAGAAGTTGAAGGTTTTTGGAAGAAGAAAGGATTCAGCAGCAGCCAAGCACGGAAATAGAGGAAAGAATAGCCAATTTTGCAACAAAAATACGAAGATAAGAGAGAAAAAAGAGAGGAATTTTATTCTTGTGATTTTGATTGTATCAAATACATTCCTTATCCTATTCAAATACACAAGTTCATATCCATTTGAGATTAATTGCAAGGTGAAAATTTCTATTTGTTCTAGCAATTCATATCATATTGATTGGGTAAATTAGATGTAACTTTCATGTATTTTGTTGAACAATCATGGATTAGGGATTATTAGTGAGGGTTCCATCGGAACAAAAGTCTTCCTAATAACTCGAGGATATCCAATTGATGAAATTTCTAGCTTGTTTATGGTGATTCATTGGGTGTAATTTATTTAGATTGTCATTTTCGGATATCATGGGGTATTAGATAAATCCGGGTTGGTTAGTTATGTAGTATTCATTTTGCGGGTATGTAGCAATATCGGGTGTGAGCCTAGGAACGCGACCCCGTGGTCCAAATCTGATGATGGACGTTTTGATGTATGTAATAAATTCAAGGTGCTCATTCTTGTAACATGTAACCGTCGGGCCTTAAAACGACGCCAAGGCGAGAATCGGGTTTAAGGCCCCGTAGTAGTGAAATATGTGATTGTTGGCGTTCGGGGACATTTTGATGGCTCACATGCCCATGAATAGCCCCGACGCGTGTTTATGCTTGATTAGATTTTGTGTCACAAAAATGATTTCAAGAATTAAACGATGAAGGTTTTTTGTTATTAAAATCAAACAAGCTAGGTTATTAGAATCACGAGGTTAGAAAATCGGAAGTGTTAATAAATGTCGATTCCTATTAAACGAGAAGGCCAAAGAAAATTATTTTCAAACATCACCAAAAATGGCTTTTATGAATGAACGAAATGTTTTATTAAACCTTGGTGCATAGGGTTAATGGTATCCTAGAAATTGCCCATCATTTTATGAAAGCAACGTATAGATTTCGATTCCTATTTTGACAAAGGTTTAAAAGATTCTTGTTTTGCCAAAACAAACGCCTAATGAAATCTCATAGTTTTTGACAAATAAAATCCAACCTTTTGCACGAACAAATGAGCTCTCTCGTATTAACGGAAACGACGTTCTAAAACATTCCTGAAATATAACACGGTTTTTCATAAAAGCCAAATGTTTCACCTCACCACAATATTCACATAAGCACACACACACACACACACACTCACACGCGTACACATTTCATGAATTAAAGGATAGGAAAGTATCAAGATTGCGGTAACCGTGTTTCACGGAAGTCGGGGGGTGCCTAACACCTTCCCCTCGCTTAAGCAAGCCTCCGAACTCTATGAATCTCGATTCGCAGACCAATTAATTCGGAGTCACATATGAGCCAACGATTTATAAAAATGAAAACTCGGATGAGTTGGTACATCCATTTCAAATATACCAACTGGCGACTCTGGTTAATTGGCTCATCATAGAAAACGATCTTTTAAAATCCCGTCGACATTAATGCCGATCTTTTCCAAAAAATCATTTAATCAAGAGGCTAAAATTGGAAAAGACTAAAAAGGGCACACGAAGAGAAACCCGGCGTCGACAATCAAAATAAAAAATTTTCAAAATCTACAGACCAGTGTGACCACGCTCTAAAATGAACTAGGAGCGGCGCGGCCGCGCTGCACCCCCAGAAACGATTTCTGGGTTCGGGCGCGGCCGCGCTCCAGAATGAACTGGAAGCGGCGCGGTCGTGCCGCGTAGCAGACTTCAAAATTTTTTCTTTTGCCCAGAAAATCGATCTAATCGCATACTCATACATACATGGAATCATAATAATCGATAATTAGCACAAGGTTAGGCTCTAATACCACTGTTAGGTTTGTATATAGCGCGAACATGCAATCAAATTACATAAATAGTGCGGAAGCGTGATAAAATGGATTTTAAAAATTTTCATACAAACCATCACCATGATCATCCTTGTCCTCAATTATCAATTTAAACGAAAGAGATAAAGTATGAAAATCATACCCTTGTAGAACTATGCTTCCACAGGTACGAGTTCACCTCCAAATCCTTCGCGTTCTCCTTGAATTCCACCGATTAAATTCCTTCCTTTGATCAACGTTAGCCACCCAAGTGTTTGGCCTCTAGAGGTGATCCACCAAGGAATAATAGTTGTTCAAGAAGATGGGTGTTGGCAAAACCCTAGTTTCTATCTCTATAGAAATTGCAAGTACTCTCTCTCTCCAATTCTTATGGAAGAGTGTGTAACTATCTAACCCTAAATCATGATAAGACTCCTCTTATTTATAGATATAGGGAACCCTCCTAAACAATTTAGGATTAGGATTTTTATTTTAATTAAACTCCTTTAATTAATTAAACTCCTAATCCAATTAGGAATTTATGAGAGAGTACTTCTATTAATTAATTCTCAATCCCTATTAAAAATTAAATAATAGTAATAGTAATAATAATAATAAGACTCCTCTTATTAATTTATATTTAATATTTCCAAAATATTAAATAATAAATATTAAGCTATTTAATTTATTCTATCTCCATAGATTAAATTAAATACACTTAACTTATTATTACGATTATGTCATTTACTTCTTAAATAAATATTTTTTTTTGCGGTATGACCCTTTAGCTTCTCCATATTAAACTGGTTGTGAATAAATCAATTAGAACAATTTTAATCTTATTTAAATAAATAAATTAAACTATTTAATTCATTTAAATAAATAATATTTATTCTACAATAAGGGTAAGCCCCTTAGCGATCAACGACTTTCCAGATAATATATATTTCAACATTAATCACAAAAGAACCTTTCAGTGAATAGTTACCGTACAATTCAATCCTTCTACCATACAATGTCCCAATTAAATATAAGACATGAAATTACTGTTAAGTCTTATTTTATTTAATTATATGTATTTCGATTCTCAAATGCACAACTCTGATAATGCAAATTAGAAACTCCTTTCTAATTTCATTCTGCTTTGGCCAAAGACTTCTGAGTCGTCATTTATCGAATCACATTGGACATTCTCTCCTTTTACTAGAAGTGGTAGATTCTTTGTTGATCATTCACCTATCTCCATGTATAACTTATTATACCCAATCATACCCTTTGATATACCCTAAGGGTCTTAAGGGACATGTCAAAGTATAACTCATCATACACAAGATACTATGATGATCTCAAGTCCAAGGATCACTTGTACTACTATCACTAGAGGAATTCCTATTGATAGGCGAGTAAAACTCCATTAGGTATTCCTTAGCGAGCCATGTTCAGTGAACTTATTCTCTAATAAGCACCTACATACTTGCTTTAGTGTCTCCACACAAATGATTATGAGATCAATCATCATCTTCATAAGAGCAAGCAACGTATGTACTAATCTATTCGGATTCACTAATCCCCTTTTTAGTAATCCATCGATTAGGAACGATTTTAGTTTGTGAGCTATCTAGAATTTAGATCTCATTAGCATGATCCCCATTATGATTCTAAAATTATTGCTCAAAAATATGGGTTTATCACATTTAATATAACAGCACCATGTAGATAATGTAAAATGCCTTTATTAACCGAATAAGATTACAAAGTATATGCTATATCATATCAAATATGATTAGCTTGTGTGCAAACTACTTTCAGAGTTGTCATTTATCGAATCACATAGGACATTCACATCTTTTATTAGATATGGAAGATTCTTTGTTGACCATTCACCTATCTTCATGTATAACTTATTATACCCAAGCATACCCTTTCTTATACCCTAAAGGTCTTAAGGGACATATCAAAGCATAACTCATCATAGACAAGATACTATCATGATCTCAAGTCCAATTGAGACACCCCCAAATCCAGGTACTTAATTCCCACAGATTTGGTGTTCACTATCTCATTCATTCACATTTAACTATCCATAATTAAGAACAATTAAATAAACTTAAAGAAACCATCTACCCAAAATGGGTTACATCACCAAACTATTAAACAATCAAATCCCAGGTTATCTTAACCTTAATACATCAATGCGGAATAAAACATAATTTTAAACAAGTTCTTTGATACAAATAAACATCAAGTGAATAATAAATCTCTTACTACTTTGGCATCTTGCCCTTGCCTTTACTCGTGGATGGCTCGTCCTGCTTTTCTGGCTTAGCTGCAATGTTTAGTGCAAGAGTGAGCAAATAATTGCTCACAAGTATGATAACAATAATATTTAAATAAAATGAATTTCAACTGAGGGATAATAGTTTTCTGAATCTCAATCAATAAATGATCAAATTCTAAAAGCTCGTTAGAATGCTTGATTCAAGGAAAAAAAAATAGATTTCAAGATTTAGAAATTATATCTGAGGGTCACAAGACCTCGAACTATGTCCTAGGTTAACAAGTATTTCTACTGTAACCTTTAACAGTCATATAGACTATGGACCATCATCTCGTACTCAGGGGGATCAGCCATTTGTACAATGTATTGTGCACAAACATTTTAACGTTGTCGCGTAAGTAATCCCCTATATTAGGGTTGTTCATCTCAGTTTATCGTCTGAATCCGTTCCAAAAGGAACTTGGCTTGGAACAAGTATAGAAAATATTCTAAGTCTTTGAAACGCTCATCAACTAAGGACTAGCTGAATCAATAAGGGTTTGCTAGTCTAATTCATCAATAGAGTTTGTTCAATAGAAGCTATACTCGAAATTTGAATAATAAACAATAATTGGAATAAAGCTTAAGTACGTAATATGATAGTAACCTTGCTTGAATATCAATAAGCAAAGGTCAATAAGCTTGCTCAATATAAATAAACTTGCATTGAATAAATTAACAAGTTAAAAGGAAAGATGAACTTGCTATAAATAATTTTCAAGTTTAAGGGAGGAAAACTTGCTCAACGTAAAAGTAATAGATTGAGATAAGGAACTTGCCTCAAGCGTAGATTACAAATTTAAGTAATTCACGATCCTTAAACAACCTATACATTAATTATAAAATGGTAACATAATTAGTTACAGAATAATATACACTTTAGGCTTGCTCTTATCTTATTTATTATAACACTTCGGTTATCACTCAATAATGCTAGCTTAATAACCATCATGACCACTCATTGGTCATTTATAAATTTTAAAACTTGTTTATAACATCATAGAAGAATTATAAAGAAATAAAAATAAAAATAAAAATAAAAATTTTAGTTACTGTTTCCCTCGCCGGGGCGGCAAAATCCTTAACAAAATCTCGCCGGGGCGAGAGGCTTGTCGGGGCGAAGATTTTCTTAACAAAACTCTCGCCGGGGCGAAGAAAATCAGTTCATTTCTCTCGCCGGGGCGAGAGACTCGACTGTCGTCTCCTACAGTCACGAACTAGTGAAAACTTAGGCCAAATTTGGCCAAAATTTTCCGAATTCTACCATCCAGTACACAATTTAAACATACCAAGACATCATATATGATACAAAACATTTACCCAACATATTTTCTAAACATTTAAATCATTCCAACACATAAACAACCAATTTAAACCCAAGAATTTCACTGTTAAACAATTTATTCAAGTTTTGACCATTTTCATGAAATTAAGCTCTATAAATTCATTTTTCAACCAATTAAAACCATTCTTCCTGCATTATTCTTGTTTTTCATCATATAATCATGAACAATTATTAATTAACCAATTAATAATCAAATAGAGCATCAATTTTGATACATATATATAATTCAGGAAACAAACTCTGTAAAATTACAAACTCTATTCCAAAGCATATTTTCATGGATTAACACCTCTAAATTGATTATTAATCATCATATAATCATCTAACACATGATTACTACCAATTACACCAAGTAATTCATCTATTTAGCATAGAATTTATATACAGGAAAAATAAAATCATATACAGAGAAGTATAGTGAAGAACTTTTTAGAAAAAGATTATACCTCTTATTGCTTTGACTAATCTCCTTGGGTTTTAGAATTTCTACCTTCAACTACCAAACTCTTCTTCTCAATTCTCTCTTTTCTCTCAACTCTCAAATTCTCAGAGTTCTCTCTCAACTCTGTTCTTTTCTTTCTCTTCTGTCTTTTCTTTTCTTTTTACAACTGACGTAGTTTAAAAAATAAAACTGATGAAAATAAAACTGATAATTAATATAATAACGTATAATCTAAATTTAATCCATCAGTTATAAAATTTCAAAAGCCATAAGGCTTGTTTGGTAAATTAATTTAAACTTGTACTACTATCGCTAGAGGAATTCCTATTGACAGACAAGTAAAACTCCATTAGGTATTCCTTCAACGAGTCACGTTCAGTGAACTTATTCTCCAATAAGTACCTACATACTTGCTTTAGTGTCTCCACACAAATGATTATGAGATCAATCATCCTCTTCCTAAGAGCAAAAGTATGTACCAATCTATCCGGAATCACTAATCTCCTTTTTAGTTATCCAACGATTGGGAACGATTTTAGTTTTAAGGTTTCTAAGAATTTAGATCTCATTAGCATGATCATCATCATGATTCTAAAAGCAGTGCTCAAAACTATGGGTTTATCACATATAAAATATAGCACCATGTAGATAAAGTAAAATGCCATTAATAAATTAATTCTTTTATTAATAAATGAATAAGATTACAAAGTATATGTTACATCATATCAAATATGATTGGCTTGTGTGTATACTACTTTCATATAGAACTCTTATCCTAAACTTTTCTTTAGGAAGTCCCATAAATCTGCATTTGTCAAATTTTGTCCCAAGCTTATCCTTTTGAAACCTTTTCACATAAGCTGGATAACCCCTTATCTTAACATACTTAAAACTAGGAATCCTCTCTGTCCATAACTCATATGGAGTCTTGGGACCGGATTTTAAGGTTACCTTATTTTGCAGATATGCAGCCGTTTCTAGGGCATAACCCCGGAAAGATACTGGAATGTTGGTAAAAATTATTATGGACCACACTATTTCTTACATGGAACGATTTTTCCTTTTAGATACACCAATCAATTATTGTGTATCAAGAAGCGTCCATTATAAGAAAAATATTATTTTTGAGATGATCTAGAAACTCATTGCACAAGTATTCCTTCCTCGATCTGATTAAAGAATCTTAATACTTTGTCAATTTGTTTCACCTCTGAATTCTTTGAACCTTTCAAATGATTCAAACTTGTATTTCATCAAATACACATATTCAACTCTTTGAATGATCATCTCCTTTTACTAGTTTGTTCAATTTGTAAAATTATTTTTATGTAAGTCAAGTATACGAAGTCCATCAAGTAATTTTCTAGTTCTATACAAAACATTATTATTATAAATAGAACAACAATTGTTCAAAATATAATATCAACACCTTCCTTGTCCAACAACGGAATGAAAATAGTGTTTCTTATTAGAACTGGAACATAATAACTATAACGCCCCTAAAATCGGGACCAACTTAATCCATAATTAGGACTAATCTTAATCCTGACCTTGTGCGTTAAATACTATCTTGATTCAGCTTTACATCATACTTAGATGAAATAACAGCTGAAAATGAGGATAATTAAAAACTTTTTATATCTTTCTTTCGTTCCCTGAATCTTAACCTTTATGATTCTTCTTTATATTGAAATCATATTTACTATATGATTTATTAATCTGAATAATTGTATTAAGAGCTTCAAGTCTCAATATTTAATATCTTTTCTATCGATGATTCATTTATGGAATCTTTACATACAACACAATCACCATAATACATTCTCCTTTTTGAACAGATAATCTTTATCTATTGAATAACTCAGTGACTTACATCTCTATGGTTTACACATGTAAAATACCATCAAATAGTTCAATACCATCTCAACTAAACAACTAGTCTTCTTTTCATGTGCTCCTAATCACGAGAGATTGCATCATATCTTTAACTTGCAAATTAAGCAAGATTGAGCACGACGGCCCAACAAGTCTAATAGCCTATCATGCATCACGTAGCACATAAGTTTCACATTCAGTTTATGCATTTATATTCTTTGTGTTCAAGCATATTACAAATATATCATCAAACTTATGCAAGGCTAGTAGCAATATACGTACCATAGCATACTACACATATTCTGCACTTGTCATTCATTGCACACACACACACACACACACACACACACATATATATATATATATATATATATATTGAGTTCCCCGACTCAATTCAACAATTAGTCATAATTTGACCTTCGTCATTCACAAAGCAAATACTGCAGTTCATAGGTAATCACATACTTATAAACATAAGTCATGCTAACAGTTATTCATAGAAATTATAAGTCCACATAAATAAACTGAGAAACTTGCCTTGATTGGAGATTACGCTATAATTTAACTTAACTTCTCTCTACAAATCCTACACAATTGTATTTACATGCACACATATATTAGATAATTAAATGTCGCAAAACATGCATGTATATTTATTATCAATAAATATTAGTTTATAAAAACTAATATTATTTATGCTTAATTCAAAACCAATCTTGATTCCTTTAGAAACTTTATTCATTTTAATCTTTAATAAAAATAATAAAGGTCTCACACATTTTAAGATGTAAATATTTTACATCTTGAAGCTTAAACCATTTATATTTCATTTTAAAAATTCGGGGTTTAAACAGCTAATATATAGCTTTTATAGTAAAACTCAATTTACTATATTATTTCTTTAATTTAAATAATTTTTATATCATTTTTATTCGTTCATGAGTCAACATGGACCGTTGCCTCATATATAAATATTTTATCCCGCTAGCACTTTCGCTTTATTTTTCGTTTTACAATTATTCACACTTTTGCAATATATATATATATATATATATATACACACACCGATACATAAATCTCGGCTCAAAAACTTCATTTTGAACCCCTAAAACCTCGTTATATCATTTTTATACGTAATACAAAATTTTAAAGGTTTCTCGCCATTCGTTGCACCACAAAATAATTTTATAGGTAACCTTAGGTTTTTCTTTCGCCTAAATATGTAAATTACATATTTTTATTGCCTAATTTATGCCCAAAAGGAAGTTTCATGGCATAAAATATCTCTCACAGTCAAAACTCGCCCCGTGGGACTTTATTAGATTTATTATGACTTAATCTTTCGCCCGAACGCACTTCAGAAAGTCAAAAGTCGAACATCAAAATTGCTCGGCGCGCCGACACTCGGCATCGCTCAAATTTTAGTTCTGACATGTCCGTTTGCCTATTTTTAATTCTCAAACCATAAATCAAATAACAGCGAAATTTTGGTATGTTATAGACTTCATGTCATAGTATTTTTAAAAATTTTCTAACCGTGATAACAAATCACGAAAGTTGAGTAAAACAGCGTGTCAAAACTGTACCAAGCAGCTGCCCTGCACAGCTAGGCGCCGGCAGACGCCGAGCGCTGCCTGGCCCTGCTGCTGCTCGGCTGCTGCTGCAACCTACTTCACGATTTTCTCACGCCTTGCTCGTTTATCGGACCGTTCTCAAATGTTAGTATGTTTTTCGTAACATATTAGAATATTTTTAAAAAAATATAAAACTCTCATTCCGGGTTTATTAAGTTGCCAAAACAGGGTGTCAAAAGTGTACGTTCATAACAGTTTTCAAAAATTTTCCCAGCTTGACCCTCTTGTGCTAAAACAGTCATAACTAATTCGTTTTAAAACATTTTTGAGCGATTCTTGCGCCCACGCGAAGCTAACTTATGGGGCTACAATCTTATTTATTGACCTTTTCCAAATTCCGAACACATCATTTCAGATAATTTGCGCAAGGGACAGGTCTGCACTTGATTTCCTGATTTTGAACAGATTCAACGCACCCACTTTGGCATGTCATAACTTGATCGTCCAAACTCGGAATGAGTTCGTTCCAGAGTCTATGGACAGCTGGTATGGCACACTACAAGCCTCCTGAAAACTATAATTTTCCAGTAAGTCTAATTAGCCGAAACAGTTAGCCCAAAGTAGCTTGACACACTAATTTTTAACTTTTCGTTTTTCATACAAAACTCGCCTCGGCTCATTTTAGCCCGACTTTCTTCACAAATATGTCTTGTTTAACATATTAAAACTATTCTAAGGTCTCGGCTCCGTTAAATTCCAAGTTTTTATCCAGGTTAGCTCTTTAAGGACATTAAACGAACATAACGAGTGCAATATTCGTTCGACTTGATTTCTTAGCGATTTAGTTATGTGTTGCCCATAATTTTCTTCTTTATTACTCCGCACAAACAAACCTAATCTCCATGTCTCTAGTTCCATCATCAGAACTCATTTACATAATCAATTCCAAGCCAAAAGTAAACATAGTAAACTAACTAGTTAGCTAACAAAACTAACTTTTTTTCATTTCTTGATTCAAACCCTTTTCTAATGCCATATTACATATACAAGGATCAAAACTTGATTTATTATAAAGAAACTTAGTCTAAATTTACATCAAAGCTAACTAAACTTCCAAAATTCAAAGTTTGGTAATAAAAATTACATAATACATAAGCTTCAATTAAACAAAAAATTGAGTAAGGAATTATAACTTATGTTATATCTTTTCCATGTACAAAGGCTTCGCAAGCTTCAATTTGGCTTAAGGCTTGAATCCAATTTATCTATGGCTCCATGAAACCCACGGTTTATCATTTCTTCATTTTGGAAGATTTCCAAAATTCTAAGCAATATGGGAGAGAGGAATTCGGCTAAGAGAATGAAATTAAGGAAGAGAAATTCGAATTTTTCAAGCCAAATTATTTTAGTCTCCAAGCATAAACTAAATGAAGCTTCCCTCTTCTCCTCCCTCTTTAACCCACGGCAATAATAAAGAAGAATAAGGAAGAAAACTGTTATAATGCCCGAGAATTTTTAAACTTCAGTATTAATTAAATACGGAATTTAAAATTTTCATGAGTTAGTTTACATGCTTAATTAAACCTATGTGTATGTTTAATTAATTGTGCAACTATACGAGTTAATTCTAGCTTTAAAGGAGTTCACTAATGGTCTGATTAAATTAGTAGTCCAACCCTAAGGTTCAAATGACAAGAAAACTGGGAAAAAGGTTAAGTAATTAATTTCATTTTATCATAGTGTTGAATTCAAGTTATTAAATTAAATAATTTGAATGTGGGTTTTGTTGTCGAAATGAGTATTTAAAACAATTAAATTATTAAGCTAATTATTTAATTGTAATACCGGAATTCTAATTTTACTTTTAAACTTAAGCTAGTATTATAACAAGAGTGAATTGTTGTGAAGCAAGGATCAATAAAAAATATTTACTTAAGTTAATTTAGTGTTACGTATTGAGTAACTGATAGAAAAATTAATTGGGCCCAACCCCCCTTTCTTGCAGCTGAGCAATTTGAGTTGAGGCGGCCCAGCCCTTGATCAATTAAAGGGACAGGCTCGGTTATTTGTATAAGCCCAAATGTATAAGGAAGCTAGGCTAGAAATTTGCAGCAGGGGCTTGACTCAGTCAGACGAAAAATGCATAGGGGTTAGGGCATGGGGCGACCGAGCGGCAGGCCATCAGACCAAAGGAAAATTTTGACTCCCTGAGGGCAATAGGGTCGATAGATTCGCAGGGCTCAGACCTGAGTAGTTCAGTCTGCCGGCGTGTCCCGCTGATTTCTAACCTACCGCGCCGAAAAGGGGTTGCAAGAAGGACTGTGAGGCATGGGCACTGGTCTAGAGTGGCGTTAGGTACTGATAGGGTATGGGCGGATGGATAGAGCTATGCTGAATTTCATCATCACTCCTCACTGTTGCGAATTAACACCACGTTCGGTGTCAATACCAGGTCAGAGTAAAGGGGTTTTCTCTATAAATAAAGCCTTAATTCAGAGGTAAGGGCTTGTTGTTTTTGTGAACTCCGAAATAGAGAGAGATATAGTAAGAACACCATCAATAGGCTGTTAATCAAGTGTTCGGGGGTGAATTCATGAAATTAAGTGACGTGTGTTTTATTTATTATCCTCATGAATAGATAATTTGATTGTATTTAGGATAGACATATAACTAAATACCGCATGTATCCATTTGAGAATCCATGCTTAATGATTTCTATTGCGAAAGTTGGTAATTGATAGAGTAGTTAATGAGATTTTTAGTGACATGTATCTTGTTAATTATTCTTGATATTGGATTCTTGCTAGTCTGTAGAATAGAAATATATCCATACACCACAATAGGAAATACGTATTTGACCATCGAAAGAGGCTTTATATACTTGTGATTTCTCGGATAACAATTCTTGTGATTTAACTAGTTGAAAAAGGAGAGTTAGGATATTTAAATGAAGTGTTGGGGGAAATTGTGATCTTAGAATTGTTAATATTAGATTTCATTATCTTAACGCTTTCCATAGTTCTTTGATTATTTGCTATTTTCATTAGTGTAAAAGAACAAAAACAATTGTCATTTGTTTAAATAAGATTGGGATGATAAAAGGTTAATACTAGGAAAAGATTAGTAATAATTCCTCGTGGGATCGATACTCTACTTACACTTTATTACTTGTTGACCGCGTATACTTGCGCGTATTTGTCATTATATAAATCGGACAACAAGTTTTTGGCGCCGTTGCCGGAGAATTATTTTTCTAGTGTTTTTCCAATATTAATTACAATCAAATTAGTCTTAATTTAAACTTGTATATAAATTTATTTTTACTTTATTTTAACATTTTTCTGTTTTGATGCTTTACGAGGTACACCATGGATGACTTTGCTTATCAATGGTCGTACATGAGTATGACTCGGCCAAGGGAAATAGGGCTTAATGGACTCAATACAATTTATGCATTATCAGCACAAGTTGAGACATTTTCGAGGAACGGTGGTGATTACCTCAATAACTATGATTACCCTGATTATCACCAAGATTTGGGGTATCACCCAGATTCTACATGGAGCTACAATTATAAAGATCAATACCATGCTCTAAGTCCAACATATGCAGTGGAATTCTCATGTCCACCTCCATTGCCAAAAGAAGGAAATTCAAGTTTGGTGGAACTCATGTCTAGGATCATAGCAAACCAAGAGGAGATGATGAGGTGTCAGGAAGCATCAACTCAATACCTTAATAATTAGATGGCATAACTCATCAATACCTCAACCAATGGTCCTCAATACATGTATTCCGAAACTGAAATAGATAAGTCAAGATTGGAGGAAGTGTGGTCCAAGTTCGTAGCATCAAATAAGGAAATGAGGATTAATCAAGACATATCAATTCAAAATCTTCAGAATCAAATGTTCAAAGCTTTGAACAACTGTCCTCAAAACAATTGGTGTTATGACATGGATTCTGAAACTTATGGTGAGCCCGAGCCAAATCTGCAACTGGATAAGCCACAAGAGATAGAAATAGAGGAGACAATTGGGGATAAGGAAAATACAGTCGGCGAAGAGTTTTGTATGAGCTCAAATGAAGATGAGTCAATTGTATTAGCGCCCCAAGTGCCTTCTCCACCAAAGTTCAAGAATCCAATCAGTTTTGCAAAACTGTGTCCACTTGGTAGTCATGTCGTCGGCAAAGCTCTTTATGACATGACAGTTAGCATAACTTTGAAGCCATGGTGGGCCGAGAAAAAGAAGAACCCGTTGTGCTTGGCAAGCCCAAATGCCCCAATCTTATCACAGACACAACGGAGAAAGCACCTAGCTATTTGACATTTGAAATTGAGAACTTATCTACAAAAAGCAAGTTAGGTGACTTTAACTCAATGGCTATCACCAATGGGAACCTCCCAAAAGCTACATGGCTATCAATGGATGGTGGGTTCCTCAATTATCGAAGGGAAATTGGATAAAAACAGGGAGTTAGTCAGGCTGAAAGACTATAAACCAAGCGCTTGATGGGAGGCAATCCATTGATTCTATCTGTATCCTTTGTGTTTAGTTGTTATATTTCAATTACGCAAGTTTCAGATTTTCAAGTTTTTAAGTTTTCAATGCATGTGTTTTTGTTAGTTTAGCTTGTAAGTTTTATGTGCTCTATAGGCCCATTCTTCGCTCAAATTGTCTAATGTATGCTTGGTATATTGCATTGTATCAGGTTGGGTGTTTTGAGGTTAGGTACTGCTTTGGAAACCTAAAAAATCAAGTTTTTGGGATACAGGGGGTTGGCGCCCTGGTGGCAAAATGAAGAACAAAATCAGCGCCCCGGCGGTGAGCTCGCCCCGACGCTAGTTTCTAGCTAATTTTCGCGCCCCTGTGCCGAGCTCGCCCTGACGGTAAAATAAAGTGCAAAAGTTGTGCCCCAGCGATGAGCGTGCCCCGACGGCAATTCCAAGCACATTTTTGTGCCCCGGTGCGGATTGCTAAAAAAATAAAAAAACATAGATATATTATTTCTTCCCAAGCCGGATTGGATTATCATTCCTAAACACTTCCAAACTCATTCTTTCCCTCTCCCACACGGATTCATCTTCAACCCACTGAGCATTCAAAAGAGTCCATCTCCAAATTGAAGGTACTACCAAACAACTTCTTTTGCCAACACAAAGCAAGGTACTCACTCCAATTTTGCATACAAGTAAGATCAAGTTGTCAATTGTCATGGGTATTCTTGGTTAGCTAAACTGTTAAATTGTATTATATATTGTTCAAATTTGTATAAATTTAAATTGGTTGCCCAATTGAGTTTGTGTTAGCTCATGATGAGTGTGTTTTATACACACAAATTGAGTAGTTTTAGCCTTGATAATTTGTAAGTCTTTAGCTATTTCGTTTGGTTTTATGTGTTTTCATCTTATTGTTGTGTAATATAGTTTTGTATTACTTTTATATGTTTTTGTATGCTTTTATGTGTTTTTACTTTGTTTTGTAGGAATTGAAATAAAGGCTCCTTGGATCGTTGCGTTTTTGGCTCGAATTTGGCATTCCAGCTGCTTGTTTCTCTGTAATAACCGAGAAAATCATGTAGCATTATAAATAAGGTTATGTATAGTTATTAATGAAATGAAGTTTGTTTAAATTTTTATTCAAATATTATAAATGAATAAATATATGTGTAATATATTTATTTAAGTGATGAGAGATACAAGTTAATAGTTAGACAAGACTAATTAATTTAATTAGTTTGAACTAACTAAGGAATAAAAAAAAAGAAATAATTAAATCAAGTTGATTAAGTGTTAAGAGAATTAAAGCTTAGGTTATTAATTAACAAAGCTTGGTTACTAGCCTTGTATGGCAATGTAAGAGATAGCCCAAATTAATTATGTAAGTAAGTTACTAATGGAGCAAAATAGTTAAGGAATTAAACCTAGTTGACAAGCCCAAGTTAAATGTTAATTGGGAGAGTCCAAGAAAGAATTAAAATAGCCCAAGCATGAGTCTAATACAGGCCCTAATAAATCTTACAAGGAGCCCAAAAATCCAAGCCCAAGTCCTTGATCCAACTTTTAGAAGTGGTGATGCATTAATGATGTAATAAATGAGTTAAAAAAAAGAGAAAAGAAAAAGAGATGGTGGGAGACATAGTGGGGAACAAAGAGGAAAACAAGGAGGGAAACAAGGAGGAAAATGGGGATCATGGTTCCCTAGTTTGACTACCCTAAATCATAGCTTAATTGATTGGATGACTAGGGTAAATAGTTAGGACAAATGAGAGAAGATGAAAAGATGAGGGAGTGGACCGTAAATGAAAACCAAGAAAGGAGGAGCTACTTGCAATTCTTTCATTTGGGTCTATAAATAGCCAACACCAAGAATACTTGCATTACATTACTTCATTTTCAGAAAACTAAGTTAGAGATAAGAGAAAGAGAGAGTTTAAGAGCTTGGGGGAAATGTTAGGAGCAAAAGGAGGAAGTTCTACCAACTAAGTGAAGGTAATACATAAAACCTTCCTATATTCAATTTTCTTGTAAAGGTCTTGGATATATGTATATAAACATGTATCATACTCATATATATGTAAATATGTTAGATATTGATGTTAAATAACTTAGACGATAAAAAATAGTTGAAGAACCAAAGTTGCAATAAAGAAGATAAAATATGTTTTTCCTAAAAGCAGAAACTGAAATTTGAACAACCATAACTCTCATTATATTTCGAATTTTTGAGTGTGGTCGACTTGTGGTGATAGATATATGAGTTCCCTAACCCCTCTAACTAGAATTTCCAGAAAATACATTGTAAGTTATTTATGATGGAATATCTACTAAAACAGGAAAAACTAGAAAATCGGTAAAAGCTTGCTGTCCATTTTTGATGGTGGACAGTTTTGTCCACTTAACTTGTGAAACAAAATTAAGCCCTTTTGGGTAATGAAACTATATGGTATAACAAATCTCCTGTCCAAAGATGAACGTAATCCGACTTCGGATGGGTGAGATATGACCAATTTAATATTAGGATTTTTTTGACGAAAACTGCTATAACTATAGTTCTATAACTCAGATGGTTATGAAATTTTAACTGAAAGTATACTTTAATATGATTACGATACTGACCAAATTTGGGAAGTTTTAGAATTAAGTTCGTTATAGAAAAATTGCTAAGTTTTGAACCGAAATGACACCTTTTAAAAATACTTAATGAAGTTAAAAAATTAAAATAAAATTATTTTTACATGGGGAATATTTCTAAGTATGTGTGGCCAGGAGGAAGAAAAATAATAAAATGGTTAACTATGTTTAATAAAGAAAATTGATTTATGTAAAGGTAAAACAATTAATTCGAGTAAAGTTTTATCGGCTAAAATATGACGGCATATGACGTATGTGACTAATTTGTGTGATGACCTTAATAATATGTGTAGGTCTTTTGAAGGACAAATCAATAACGTTATATTTAGACGACATATCAGGCAAGTATCCTAACTTCATTCGATTTCTATATTGAATGTAAGTTTCCTAACTTGTGCAATTATTATTCCGTACAAGTTCTTATGATGATGATGTTATAACTTACACAAGTTTACATATTGTGCAAGTCTCCTTTATTGTTGAATTATAAATTATTCAATTGATGTTACTTATGTACATTAAAAGCGTTGTTTCGTTATCGAATTTCTTATGTTATTAAAGTTCTTAATATTTATGAACTGTTGAATAGATGCGTCGAAACCAATTGTTCTGGCTAGACAATATTGATGTGCGATGATATATTGTTGAATTCGTTCAAATCATAGATGTTATTTAAAGTCAAACTAATCCAAATTACTTTGGTGCGGACTCGTGGTATAAAACTGAGATGAACAACCCTGAAAAAGGGATAACAGATGTCGGGCATATAGTCCTATTTACGCTTAGGCGTTAAAATTTATATATGTGCACAATATATGGTACGATAGGTTGATCCCCTAAAGTACCTGCGGAGGATGTTTTTCGGTCTTTGTGGTTGATATTCGTCCTGATGGTTTTATTTGTTCAAGGTATTTATTACCGCTCAGTACGATGGTAACAACTTGAAATGTCATTATTTCTTGTTATTCAAATACTTCTCAAGTCTATTCTAATTGTTGAAGCTCAGATGTAGATGATCCATTTTCTTGATGTTCGATGTTAAACTCTCATATTACTTGCTGGGCAATTTGTGCTCATTCTTGCTTAAACCTAATATTTGCAGCTAAACATGAAAAAGCCGAATGATCGGGCAAGGATAAAGGGAAAGGAAAGATGGATGAATAGGAAACATGTTATGCAATAATTAAATATTTATAATATTTGTAATGAATTTGAAGGATTTTATATATGTGTGTATTTGTAAAGGTTATAAGAACCTTGGGACTAGACGGAGATGTTTAAAATAAACTATCTAAGTTATGTTTAGTTAAATGTGTGAATTCCTAATTTAGATTTAACATTATTGACAATGTCTAGAATGTTCTGTCAAGGAAAGGGGTTATTTGATTGTGCGCCGTTTATGCGGAAGGCCCCCTCTTTCCTGGGAACTGCCTGGTTGTCAATAGTGTGAGTCTAAACTTTATATACTCAGAAGAAGTTTAGGTTGAATAGTGAGCACCAGTCCACTGTAGCTAGTACATGGATTTGGGGGGGCCACAGGTTGGTATCAGAGCTATAGGTTATAAACCTTAGGTAGGAGTACCTTAGGATATAACCGTAGAGAAAATTAGTGGAGATAATGAGGAGATAAACTCATGTAGAGTTTTAAGTGATGAGTAAAATATTTTTGCTAAAACAAAGTTGATTATTGAGAGATATTAATTAAGTTAATAAACTTGATTGTAAGATGTCAGGCGAAGAAGGAATTAGAGATATTCATGTGGTAAGTGAAGAACTAATAGTTGCACCCGAGCCAGTCACAGAGGTAGCAGCTGAGAGTGAACCAGAAGAGGACCCTGAGGAAGAAGAGCTCGTGGAGGACTTAAATGGAATACCCCAGGATGATACCTCAATTGAGGATAACATGTTAGCTGAGTTAATGGATAAGAATATTAGACTAGAGGATAGAATCCGAGAGTTAGAGGAGCAGGATGAAGAGTGGCAGACTATTGTTGAACAAAGAGAAATAGTAGTTCAAGATTTTGCTACCCGATATGCAGAGCTTGAACAAAAACTAGCTCAGGCGGAACATAGAATAGTAGAGTTAGAATTGGAGAAAGAAAATATCAAAGGCCAGTTGAAAGAGGAATCAGCTGAACGAGTAAGGATGGAAGATGTATGGGTTAGAGCTGCACGACGTGTTGATATTGTAGAGAGAGAAGTCCGATCTAAAAAGGCCAAGATAGATGATATGGGATATGCTTTTTGGACAGCATTTGAGAGAACCCAAGACCGAGTTTATAATTACCCAAAGCAGTTCGGTCAGCCTCGATTCACCATGGATCGAGAGATAATGATTCGTATAATGGATCTGGAATACGATAAAGCAATTGAGCGTGGAATGCTTCCATAAATAATGAGTGGATATATATATATATATATATATATATATATATATATATATATATATGAGTGTGTATGTAAATATTATATAAATCCCAACTCTTATGTAAAATAGAAGATATGTATGTAAATAGCAGAATGCTAGCAGATGTAAAGTACTATGTACTACGATATGCATATTAATATAAATATGTTTATTAAGATATGCGATGTGATGGTTTATTTATTTATTTTTTTTCAACTTATAATGATGTGAGAATAAATGATGGGGTGATAATATATAGTAATATATATGTTACAGAAATATGCCAAGAAGAAGACCTCAAAGACAAAGAGAACAAGAAGAGCCTGTTAACAGCACTGGGAATCCACCAAATCCCATGCAACAATTTATAGATTTGTTAGTCAGGGCACTCCAGGGTAGAGCTACGAATAACACAAATGAAAACCCTATGATGGCTCAAGTGACTAGTTTTAAGGATTTCAAGAGTGTGAGACCTCCAGAATTCAAAGGAACCACAGAGCCGATTGAGGCTCAGGCATGGATCAAAGAGATCGAGAAAGCATTTACAATCGCTCGAGTAGCGAAAGAGCAGAAGACGACTTTTGCTACATACATGATGAAAGGCGAAGCTAACTTTTGGTGGGAGGCGAACCTAAATAGGGTTGGACCAGGAATAATACCATGGGAGAGATTCAAGGAAGTATTCTTTGAGAATTACTTTCCTACAAGCATGCAGAGTCGTATGGAAATACGATTTCTGGAACTAAAGCAAGGGGATATGACTGTACCTCAATACGCTGCAAAATTTAACGAACTGGCAAGGTTTGCACCTCACCAGGTTGATACAGAAGAAAGGAAAACTAGGAGGTTTGAGCAAGGTCTTAAACCGTGGTTGTATAATAGGCTATCAGTGCTGCAGACAAACAGTTTCGCTGCCCTTTTGGAAAAAGCCAAAATTGTCGAGGGAGGAAGCGAGGCTCTGATGAAGTTCAATAAAGAACAGAAGAAGCACAAGAATGAAGGACTGCACAGAGGTGAAGGAAGTAGTGGAGGTACTAACAAAAGCAAATGGAATAACAATAAGCCAGGAAATTCTGAAAATAAACCGGGAGATTCAAAGAAGAAGATAGACACTTATAAGGAGTGCGGGAAGAACCATTCGGGCGCATATCTGAAAGGTAAGAATGTGTGTTTCAATTGCGGGCAAGAGGGACACATTTCTCCTAATTGTCCCGTCCCGAAAAAGAATGGGTGTTTTACTTGTGGAGCATTAGACCATCAGGCGAGGAACTGTCCGAGAAAGGGGACGAGTGGAGGAAATGGGAACAAGGGGAGCAACAATGGCAAACAGACAATGACTGGTCCAGCCCCACTTAATCGACCAACCGCAAGGACTTTCAACATGACCGTGCAAGATGCAGTGGCATCCAGGGATGTGGTGTCAGGTATCATTCCGATCAATGATATAAATGCATATGTATTATTTGATTCGGGTGCTACCTGTTCATTTGTATCATGTGATTTTGCGCAACGATTAAAATTACCCCAAGAAGAATTAGAGTATCCTCTGAACATAGAAGTTACAAATAAGGAAGTAATTTCCGTTAGGCATATTCACAGGAATTATTGCATAACTATAGGAGGGCATGAGTTGTATGTGGATTTAATTCCAATTCAACTTGGCGAGTTTGATGTAATCTTAGGAATGGATTGGTTGTATAACCATGGGGCAATGATAGATTGCTATAAGAAGATAGTGAACTTTCAGACTCCAGGTCAGACTAAAGTAGTGTTCTATGGTAATAAATCGCCTAGACACTCTTGTTGTTTGACGATGATGCAAGCTAGAAAGCTATTAAGAAAAGGATGTGCAGGTTATCTGGCTCACGTTGTTGATACCCAGAGGATGGGAGTAGAGATAGGACAGATACCTGTGGTGAGAGAGTTTATAGATGTATTTCCGGCGGATCTGCCAGGTCTTCCGCCTGATAGAGAAATTGAGTTTGTTATCGATGTATTACCAGGAATAATGCCTGTTTCGAAAGCTCCATATATAATGGCACCGGTAGAGATGAAAGAATTGATGGTTCAATTACAAGAGTTGTTGGATAAGAAATATATTCAACCGAGTGTGTCTCCCTGGGGAGCACCAGTTTTATTTGTCAAGAAGAAAGACGAATCGTTAAGACTTTGTATCGACTACCGGGAGCTGAACAAGGTGACGATCAAGAACAAGTACCCATTGCCTTGAATCGATGATCTGTTCGATCAGTTGAAGGGAGCGAAATATTTCTCTAAAATAGATTTGAGATCTGGATATCACCAGTTGAAAGTGAAGAAGGAGGATATACCAAAGATAGCATTCAGGACTCGTTATGGCCACTATGAGTTCTTGGTGATATCTTTTAGGTTGACGAATGCTCCAGCAGCATTTATGGATTTGATGAACTGTGTATTCAAGCAGTACTTGGATAAATTCGTAGTTGTGTTCATAGATGACATCCTAGTCTACTCTAAGACGCAAGAAGATCATGCTGAATATTTGAGATTGGTGTTAGAAGCACTAAGAAGGGAAAAATTATACGCAAAATTTTCCAAGTGTGAGTTTTGGTTGGAAAGAGTTCAATTTTTGGGACACGTGATTGATAAAAACAGAATCTCAGTAGACCCAGCAAAAGTAGAAGCAGTGATTAACTGGGAGCAGCCGAAGACATCAACAGAAGTGCAGACTTTCTTGGGATTGGCAGGTTATTATAGGAGATTCATTCAAGATTTTTCGAAAATAGTAGGAACTCTAACTAATTTAACAAAGAAATCAGTGAAATTCGAATGGACGGAAAAGTGCGAGAAAAGCTTTTTAGAGTTGAAGAAAAGATTGAGCGAGGCGCCGGTGTTATCTTTACCAGATAATACAGGAGGATTTGTGGTGTACAGTGATGCATCGCACAAAGGACTTGGTTGTGTGCTTATGCAACATAGTAAAGTTATTGCGTATGCGTCACGACAGTTGAAGGATTATGAGAAGGGATATCCTACCCATGACCTAGAATTGGCAGCGGTAGTATTTGCCCTAAAAATATGGAGGCACTATTTATATGGTGAGAAATGTGAGATATATACGGACCACAAGAGCCTAAAGTATATCTTCACACAGAAGGAGCTTAACATGAGGCAGAGGAGATGGTTGGAATTGATAAAAGATTATGATTATGAAATCTTATATCACCCGGGGAAGGCTAATGTGGTTGTCGATGCCTTAAGCAGAAAGAATAAAGAGAAATTGTTAATGTTAATAGCTCGAGAAGAGCTAATCAAAGAGATGGCCAGGATGGAAATAAAAATCAAATTTTCGAATGAGTTGGAAGAGAAATTGTTTGCAATGGAGGCTCGCCCAATTTTATTGGACAGAGTAAAAGAAGCACAAAGCAATGATGAAGAATGTGGTAAGATAAAGAAGAGAATTTCAGAAGGACAAGAGCTTAAATTTAGGGTGGATAATGAAGGATTGTTGAGATTTGAAGATAGAATTTGGGTACCGTTAGTACCTGAATTACGGGAAGAAATTTTACAAGGGGCTCATAGCTCGAACTATTCGATTCACCCGGGGAGTACAAAGATGTACCAAGACCTTCGTCAACATTTTTGGTGGCCAAATATGAAGAGGGAAGTTGCAGAATGCGTCAGTAGATGTTTAACGTGTCAAAAAGTTAAGGCTGAATATCAGAGACCAAGTGGTTTACTTCAACCCTTAGAAATTCCAGAATGGAAGTGGGAGCATATCACGATGGACTTCGTGGTAGGGCTTCCAACTACTCAGAAGGGATATGATGCAATATGAGTGATCGTGGATCGTTTAACTAAATCAGCGCATTTCTTGCCAATTAAGGTAAGATTCAAGCTAGACCAATTAGCCAAACTTTATGTCAAGGAAATAGTTTCTAGACATGGAGTGCCAGTATCGATTGTGTCAGATCGTGATCCGCAATTCACAGCAAATTTTTAGAGAAGTTTCCAAGAACACATGGGAACACAGTTGAGGTTGAGCACGGCGTATCATCCTTAGACAGACGGTCAAAGTGAAAGAACGATTCAGACACTAGAAGACATGTTAAGAGCATGCGTTATAGATTTCAAAGGAAATTGGGATGACCACCTACCGTTAGTAGAATTTGCATATAACAACAGTTATCATGCGAGTATCGGCATGCCGCCTTATGAAGCGCTATATGGGAGACAATGCAGGACACCACTGTGTTGGGATAAGGTAGGGGAACGTCGACTACTTGGACCGGAACTGGTTCAGCAGACTGCAGAGGTTGTCAAGAAGATAAGAACAAGGTTAGTGTCGGCTCAAGATCGACAGAAGAAGTATGCAAATCAGCATAGGCAACAACGAGAGTTTGATGCCGGAAGTTATGTGTTTCTAAAGGTATCTCCCTGGAAAGGGAAGATAAGGTTTGGAAAGAGAGGTAAGTTGAGTCCGAGATTTATAGGACCATTCGAAGTGCTAAAAAGAGTAGGTGAGGTGGCTTATGAAGTAGCTTTACCTCCTGAGTTGGGACATATTCATAATGTGTTTCATGTGTTAGTGTTATGACCATATAAGCAAGACTACAAGCATGTGATAGAGTATGAGCCTATTCAAGTTGAAAAAGACCGAACATATGAAGAAATTGCTACTCAGATAATTGATAGGAAAGAGCAAGTTTTAAGAAATAAGATAATATCTTCGGTAAAGATAGTTTAGAGAAACAATAATGCCGAAGAGGCTACGTGGGAGCTCGAAGAAAAGATGTAGAAAAATTATCCTCATCTTTTTATTTAATCTTATAATAGTGATTCCGGGGACGGAATCCTTATAAAGGAGGAAGAATGTAATAACCGAGAAAATCATATAACATTGTAAATAAAGTTATGTATAGTTATTAATGAAATGAAGTTTATTTAAATTTTTGTGCAAATATTATAAATGAATAAATATATGTGTAATATATTTATTTAAGTGATGAGAGATGCAAGTTAATAGTTAGACAAGACTAATTAATTTAACTAGTTTAAACTAACTAAGAAATAAAAAAAAAGAAATAATTAAATCAAGTTGATTAAGTGTTAAGAGAATTAAAGCTTAGGTTATTAACTACCAAAGCTTGGTTACTAGCCTTGTATAGCAATGTAAGAGATAGCCCAAATTAATTATGCAAGTAAGTTACTAATGGAGCAAAATAGTTAAGGAATTAAACCTAGTTGACAAGCCCAAGTTAAATATTAATTGGGAGAGTCCAAGAAAGAATTAAAATAGCCCAAGCATGAGTCCAATACAGGCCCAAATAAATCTTACAAGGAGCCCAAAAAGCCAAGCCCAAGTCCTTGATCCAACTTCTAGAAGTGGTGATGCATTAATGATGTAATAAATGAGTTAAAAAAAGAGAAAAGAAAAAGAGATGGTGGGAGACATAGTGGGGAACAAAGAGGGAAACAAGGAGGGAAACATGGAAGAAAAGAAGGAGGAAAATGGGGATCATGGTTCCCTAGTTTGACTACCCTAAATCATAGCTTAATTGATTGGATGACCAGGGTAAATAGTTAGGACAAATGAGAGAAGATGAAAAGATGAGAGAGTGGACCGTAAATGAAAACCAAGAAAGGAGGAACTACTTGCAATTCTTTCATTTGGGTCTATAAATAGCCAACACCAAGAATACTTGCATTACATTACTTCATTTTTAGAAAACTAAGTTAGAGATAAGAGAAAGAGAGAGTTTAAGAGCTTGGGGGAAAGGTTAGGAGCAAGAGGAGGAAGTTCTACCAACTAAGTGAAGGTAATACCTAAAACCTTCCTAAATTCAATTTTTTTGTAAAGGTCTTGGATATATGTTTATAAACATGTATCATACTCATATATATGTAAATATGTTAGATATTGATGTTAAATAACTTAGACGATGAAAAATAGTTGAAGAACCAAAGTTGCAATAAAGAAGATAAAATATGTTTTTCCTAAAAACAGAAACTGAAATTTGAACAACCATAACTCTCATTATATTTCGAATTTTTGAGTGTGGTCAACTTGTGGTGATAGATATATGAGTTCCCTAACCCCTCTAACTAGAATTTCCAGAAAATACATTGTAAGTTATTTATGATGGAATATCTACTAAAACAGGAAAAACTAAAAAATCGATAAAAGCTTGATGTCCATTTTTTGTCGTGGACAGTTTTGTCCACTTAACTCGTGAGAAAAATTAAGCCCTTTTGGGTAATGAAACTATATGGTATAACAAATCTCCTGTCCAAAGATGAACGTAATCCGACTTCGGATGGGTGAGATATGACCAATTTAATATTAGGGTTTTCTCGACAAAAACTGCTATAACTCTAGTTCTATAACTCAGATGGTTATGAAATTTTAACTGAAAGTATACTTTAATATGATTACGATACTGACCAAATTTGGGAATTTTTAGAATTAAGTTCGTTATAGAAAAATTGCTAAGTTTTGAACCGAAATGACACATTTTAAAAATACTTAATAAAGTTAAAAAATTAAAATAAAATTATTTTTACATGGGGAATATTTCTAAGTATGTGTGGCCAGGAGGAAGAAAAATAATAAAATGGTTAACTATGTTTAATAAAGAAAATTGATTTATGTAAAGGTAAAACAATTAATTCGAGTAAAGTTTTATCGGCTAAAATATGAAGGCATATGACGTATGTGACTAATTGGTGTGATGACCTCAATAATATGTGGAGGTCTTTTGAAGGACAAATTAATAACGTTATATTTAGACGACATATCAGGCAAGTATCCTAACTTCATTCGATTTCTATATTGAATGTAAGTTTCCTAACTTGTGCAATTATTATTCCGTACAAGTTCTTATGATGATGATGTTATAACTTACACAAGTTTACATATTGTGCAAGTCTCCTTTATTGTTGAATTATAAATTATTCAATTGATGGTACTTATGTACATTAAAAGCGTTGTTTCGTTATCGAATTTCTTATGTTATTAAAGTTCTTAATATTTATGAACTGTTGAATAGATGCGTCGAAGCCAATTGTTCTGGCTAGACAATATTGATGTGCGATGATATATTGTTGAATTCATTAAAATCATAGATGTTATTTAAAGTCAAACCAATCCAAATTACTTTGGTGTGGACTCGTGGTATAAAACTGAGATGAACAACCCTAAAAAAGGGATAACAGATGTCGGGCATATAGTCATATTTACGCTTAGGCGTTAAAATTTATATATGTGCACAATATATGGTACGATAGGTTGATCCCCTAAAGTACCTGCGGAGGATGTTTGTCGGTCTTTGTGGTTGATATTCGTCCTGATGGTTTTATTTGTTCAAGGTATTTATTACCGCTCAATACGATGGTAACAACTTGAAATTTCATTATTTCTTGTTATTCATACACTTTTCAAGTCTATTCTAATTATTGAAGCTCAGATGTAGATGATCCCTTTTCTTGATGTTCGATGTTAAACTCTCATATTACTTGCTGGGCAATTTGTGCTCATTCTTGCTTAAACATAATATTTGCAGCTAAACATGAAAAAGCCGAAGGATCGGGCAAGGATAAAGGGAAAGGAAAGATGGATGAATAGGAAGCATGTTATGCAATAATTAAATATTTATAATATTTGTAATGAATTTGAAGGATTTTATATATGTGTGTATTTGTAAAGGTTATAAGAACCTTGGGACTAGACGGAGATGTTTGAAATAAACTATCTAAGTTATGTTTAGTTAAATGTGTGAATTCCTAATTTAGATTTAACATTATTGACAATGTCTAGAATGTTCTGTCAAGGAAAGGGTTATTTGATTGCGCGCCGTTTATGCAGAAGGCCCCCTCTTTCCTGGGAACTGCCTGGTTGTCAATAGTGTGAGTCTAAACTTTATATACTCAGAAGAAGTTTAGGTTGAATAGTGAGCACCAGTTCACTATAGCTAGTACATGGATTTAGGGGCGCCACATTCTCAATACCCATGCTCCAATCCGAATCTCTCAAAACTCAAAGAACGAAAGTTATAGATCTTCATCCCAGCTTTTCAGAAAATCTTGAATCTGTTAGGTTTGTATATTACGCAAACATGCAATCAAATTACATAAATAGGGCGGAAGCGTGATAAAACGGATTTTAAAATTTTCATACAAACCATCACCATGATCTATCCTTGTGTTCAATTATCAATTAAACGAAAGAGAAAGAGAATAAGAATTATACCCTCGTAGATCAAAGCTTCCTCGGGTACAAGTTCAACTCCTAGTCCTTCGTGTTCTCCTTGAATTCCACCGATGAGATTCCTTCCTTTGATCAACGTTAGCCACCCAAGTGTTTGGCCTCTAGAGGTGATCCACCAAGGAAGAATAGGTATTCAAGAAGTTGGGTATTGGCAAAACCCTAGTTTCTATCTCTATAGAAATTGCAAGTACTCTCCACAATCTAATGCAAGAGTGTGTAACTCTAATCTATGATAAGACTCCTCTTATTTATAGATGTAGGAATAACCCTTCCCTAAACTATTTAGGATTAGGGTTTTTTTATTATAATTAAACTCCTTTAATTAATTATGCTCCTAATCCAATTAGAAATTCATGGGAGTACTTCTATTAATTAATTCTCAATCCCTATTAGGAATTAAATAATAGTAATTGTAATAATAATAATAAGACTCTTCTTATTAATTTATATTTAATATTTCCAAAATATTAAATAATAAATATTAAGCTATTTAATTTATTCTATCTCTATATATTAAATTAAATACACTTAACTTATTATTACAATTATGCCATTTACTTCTTCAATAAATATTTTTCTTTTGCGGTGTGACCCTTTAGGTTCTCCATATTAAACCGGTTGTGAATAAATCAATTAGAAAAATTCTAATCTTATTTAAATAAATAAATTAAACTATTTAATTTATTTAAATAAATAATATTTATTTTACAATAAGGGTAAGCCCTCTTAGCGATCAACGATTTTTCAGATAATATAGATTTCAACATTAATCACAAAAGAACCTTTCAGTGAATAGTTACCGTACAATTCAATCCTTCTACCATACAATGTCCCAATTAAATATAAGACATGAAATTACTGTCAAGTCTTATTTTATTTAATTATATGTATTTCGATTCTCAAATGCACAACTCTGATTAATGCAAATTAGAAACTCCTTTCTAATTTCATTCTGCTTTGGCCAAAGACTTCTGAGTCGTCATTTATCGAATCACATAGGACATTCTCTCCTTTTACTAGAAGTGGTAGATTCTTTGTTGATCATTCACCTATCTCCATGTATAATTTATTATACCCAATCATACCCTTTGATATACCCTAAAGGTCTTAAGGGACATGTCAAAGTATAATTCATCATACACAAGATACTATGATGATCTCAAGTCCAAGGATCACTTGTACTACTATCACTAGAGGAATTCCTATTGACAAACGAGTAAAACTCCATTAGGTATTCCTTAGCGAGCCACGTTCAGTGAACTTATTCTCTAATAAGCACCTACATACTTGCTTTATTGACTCCATACAAATGATTTTGAGATGCAAGCAACGTATGTAGTAATCTATCCGGATTCACTAATCCCCTTTTTAGTAATTCATCGATTAGGAACAATTTTAGTTTGTGAGCTATCTAGAATTTAGATCTCATTAGCATGATCACCATCATGATTCTAAAAGCATTGCTCAAAACTATGAGTTTATCACATTTAATAAAACAACACTATGTAGATAATATAAAATGCCTTTTAAGAAAATCAATTCTTTTATTAATAAATGAATAAGATTACAAAGTATATGCTACATCATATCAAATATGATTGGCTTGTGTGCATACTACTTTCAATCTCCCACTTGCACTAAAGTCAATCGCCGTGGTATCTAATACCCATCTTCTCTAAGTGACGATCAAACTGCTGTTGAGTTAAAGCTTTAGTAAATGGATCTGCAATGTTGTCTCGAGAGTCCACTATCTCTACAGTGACTTTTCTTCTTTCAATGATTCCACTAATCAAATGAAAGTGCTACAACACTTGTTTGAATCCAAGATGAGACTTAGGAACTATTCCTAGTTTTGTAATGAACTTTTCATCCAAACAATCAACTTGCAGCTTCATTTACAGCTATATACTTTGTCTTTGTCACTAAACCAGCAACTCTTTGCTGTTTGGAACCTTTCCAATTCACTGCACCACCTTTTGAGGTAACTATTTACCCTAAAGTGGATTTGTTATCGCCTTGGTCAGTCTGAAAAAACTTGAGTCTGTTTAGCCCTCTAGTTTTAATTCAGATCCACCATGTATCATGATCACATCCTCAATACCGATTAGGTACTTAAAGATGTTTTTCACTGTCTTACAGTGATCTTCTCCAGAATATGACTGATCAACATCAAGCCTTGTATATTCATTGCATACATGATAGTAACTCATGCGATCTCTCTTTTAATTGGGGACAATTTTAGAGAGATACACTCCATGGCTCATCATCATGAGACCTCTCTTGGAGTTTGCCATGTTAAACGCCTTTAGCATCAAATGAATATACGTTCCTTAGGTCAAGCCGAACATCCTTTTAAATCTATCTATATAGATTTATATCCCCAATTTATAGGATGCTCCTCCCAAGTCATTCATGGAGGAATGTTTAGACAATTATATCTTTACTGATTGTAGCATTGGTGTGTTATTCCTTATCAGTAGTATATCAACATACAATACTAGGAATGTCACAGTGCTCCCACTGACCTTTTTGTACACACTAAGTTCATTCTCATTTTTGATAAAATCAAACTCTTTTGATTGTCTCATCAAAACGAATGTTCCATCTTTGAGAAGCTTGCTTCAATCCATCAATGGATCATTGTAGCTTAAAACATGATTTACTTCAACCTTTGAAACAAATTCCTCTGGCTGTATCATACATACATTCTCCTCAAGTCTTCATTTAGGAAGGGCGTCTCCACATCCATTTTGCCAGATTTCGTAATAAGCTACAATCACAAGCAAAATCCAAATGGACTTGAGCATTATACGGTAATAAGGTTTTATCACAGTCAACTCCTTGACTTGAAAAACCTTTTAAACAGGTCTGGTCTTATAGGTCTCCACCTTGCCATTTGCCCCAGTCTTTCTCTTAAAGACCCATATTCACACTTTAGGCACTATGCCCTTTTGTGGAGTAACCAGAGTCTATACTTGGTTCTCATACATGGAGTCCATTTCAGATTTCATGACCATCCGCCATTTCTCTGAGTGTCTAGTACTCATAGCCTCATCGTATATAACTACTTCATCATCCTCTATGATGTGTACCTCATCATCATCCTCTATGATGAATCCATACCTCCCAGGTATCTTCGGTACTCTTCCAGGTTTACGATTCGGTTGTGGTACAATAGGTCTATCTACAGGTTCCTCGGTTCGACTTAAAGTGCTTTGTGGTTCTTGAACTCCTTCAAGATCTATTACCCTCCCACTAGCTTTTTCAATGATAAACACCTTTATCTAAGAAGGCAGCGTGTAGGATTATAGTACTAATACCCTAAACTTTATTTAGGATATCCCACAAGTCTGCACTTGTCAGATTTTGTTCCAAACTTATCTTTGGAACTCTTTTCACATAAGATGGACAACCCCTTATCTTAACATACTTAAGAGTACGAATCCTTCCTATCCATAACCTTTATGGAGTCTTAGGCTCTGATACCACTGTTAGGTTTGTATATTACGCAAACATGCAATCTAATTACATAAATAGGGCGGAAGCGTGATAAAACGGATTTTAAAATTTTCATACAAACCATCACCATGATCTATCCTTGTGTTCAATTATCAATTAAACGAAAGAGAAAGAGAATAAGAATTATACTCTCGTAGATCAAAGCTTCCTCGGGTACAAGTTTAACTCATAGTCCTTCGTGTTCTCCTTGAATTCCACCGATGAGATTCTTTCCTTTGATCAACGTTAGCCACCCAAGTGTTTGGCCTCTAGAGGTGATCCACTAAGGAAGAATAGGTATTCAAAAAGTTGGGTATTGGCAAAACCCTAGTTTCTATCTCTATAGAAATTGTAAGTACTCTCCATAATCTAATGCAAGAGTGTGTAACCCTAATCTATGATAAGACTCCTCTTATTTATAGATGTAGGAATAACCCTTCCCTAAACTATTTAGGATTAGGGTTTTTTTATTATAATTAAACTCCTTTAATTAATTATGCTCATAATCCAATTAGAAATTCATGGGAGTACTTCTATTGATTAATTCTCAATCTCTATTAGGAATTAAATAATAGTAATTGTAATAATAATAATAAGACTCTTCTTATTAATTTATATTTAATATTTCCAAAATATTAAATAATAAATATTAAGCTATTTAATTTATTCTATCTCTATAGATTAAATTAAATACACTTAACTTATTATTACAATTATGCCATTTACTTCTTCAATAAATATTTTTCTTTTGCGGTGTGACCCTTTAGGTTCTCCATATTAAACCGGTTGTGAATAAATCAATTAGAACAATTCTAATCTTATTTAAATAAATAAATTAAACTATTTAATTTATTTAAATAAATAATATTTATTCTACAATAAGGGTAAGCTTCCTTAGCGATCAACGACTTTCCAGATAATATAGATTTCAACATTAATCACAAAAGAACCTTTCAGTGAATAGTTACCGTACAATTCAATCCTTCTACCATACAATGTCCCAATTAAATATAAGACATGAAATTACTGTCAAGTCTTATTTTATTTAATTATATGTATTTCGATTCTCAAATGCACAACTCTGATTAATGCAAATTAGAAACTCCTTTCTAATTTCATTCTGCTTTGGCCAAAGACTTCTGAGTCGTCATTTATCGAATCACATAGGACATTCTCTCCTTTTACTAGAAGTGGTACATTCTTTGTTGATCATTCACCTATCTCTATGTATAATTTATTATACCCAATCATACCCTTTGATATACCCTAAAGGTCTTAAGGGACATGTCAAAGTATAACTCATCATACACAAGATACTATGATGATCTCAAGTCCAAGGATCACTTGTACTACTATCACTAGAGGAATTCCTATTGACAGGCGAGTAAAACTCCATTAGGTATTTCTTAGCGAGCCACGTTCAGTGAACTTATTCTATAATAAGCACCTACATACTTGTTTTAGTGTCTCCATACAAATGATTATGAGATCAATCATCCTCTTCATAAGAGCAAGCAATGTATGTACTAATCTATCCGGATTCACTAATCCCCTTTTTAGTAATCCATCGATTAGGAACAATTTTAGTTTGTGAGATATCTAGAATTTAGATCTCATTAGCATGATCACCATCATAATTCTAAAAGCATTGCTCAAAACTATGGGTTTATCACATTTAATAAAACAGCACTATGTAGATAATATAAAATGCCTTTTAAGAAAATCAATTCTTTTATTAATAAATGAATAAGATTACAAAGTATATGCTACATCATATCAAATATGATTGGCTTGTGTGCATACTACTTTCAGAATCATCCAATTTGAAGTTCGTATGAGAGAGTTATGGTCATTTTACCATCGGATTTTGCATGAATTTTACACAGCAGCTGCTTCCAGGCCAATTTGATCCTTGCTCCGGCCATTATCTCATCGAGCTCCGGTTATGGAAGTTGTAGAGCTACTTCTTAGCTTTCCATAGCCTCCTTAATCGCCTTAATCCGAGTTCGGACGAAGAAGTTATGGCCATTTTACCAACAGACATCAAAACTGATTTTGGTTATAGATGCGAGCTCGCCGGGGCGAGCTCCCCGGGGCGAGCTCCCCAGGCCATTTTTGGCAGCGGGGCGAGCTCGTCGCGGGATACAGCAGGTTTTTACGATTTTTGGTCCAAAACTCGGGAAATGTTGAAATGATCATGGCTTCGAATGAGGAGATGTTGAAAAGTCAGGAGATGTCGATTCGAAATCTCGAGAACCAGGTGGGACAGCTTGTTATTGCCTTCAATAATAACTATCAAGAAGCTTGGCCCAATGACTCGGATCAGGAAACTGATAGAGTGCCCGAGCTGATTTTCGAGGAATTTATGGGGGAGAAGACATGTGAGGAGCAAGATGTGGAGGCCAAGGAAGATCTAGCCTTGAGCTCCAATGATGATGAACCAACTTTGATAGTGCCTCATACACCTTCTCCACCAAAGCTCAAGGATTCGGGCAGTTTTGCAATTCCGTGTCCACTTGGTAGTCATTTCTTAGGTGAGGCTTTATGTGACGATAGAGCTAGTATGAATGTGGAACCATGGTGGGCCGAGGAAATGAAGATAGAAGAAGAGCCCGTTGTGCTTGACAAGCCCCAATGCTCCAATCTTATCATAGACACAACGGATGAAGCACTTAGCTATTTGACATTTGAAATTGAGAGCTTATCTACAGAAAGCAGGCTAGGTGCCTTTAGCTCAATGGCTATCACCAATGAGGAGAAACCCTCAAATGTTACATGGCTATCAATGAATGGTGGGTTCCTCAAAATTTGAAGGGGAATTGGATAAAAATAGGGAGTTAGTCAGGCCGAGGACTATAAACCAAGCGCTCGATGGGAGGCAACCCATTCATTTGCATTCATTGTTTTTCATTTACCGCATTTTCAAAGTTTTCAAGTTATGTGTGTATTTAGTTAGTTAAGTTTTAGGATTGGATTTGCTTGCTATGTCTCATCATATTCTCAATGTTGTCTATTTAATCTTTGATATGTTGCATTTATACAGGTGAGGGGCATTGAGAATTGTTGTTGCATTGAAATGCTAAAAAACGATCAAGTTTTGGGATACAGGGGGTTACCGCCCCGACGGCAGGATTGAACTTATTTTCACCGCCCCGGCGGAAAACCAAGTACATTATCACTGCCCCAGCGACGAGCTCGCCCCGGCGGCAAATGTTAGGCTTATTTGACCGCCCCGACGATAAACGCGGGCACCAGTTTTTTAAAACTCCTTCCAGGCAGTTCATTTTTCCCCTCTCCCACACGGATTCATCTTCAACCCACTGAGCATTCAAAAGTATTCATCTCCAAATTGAAGGTACTAAACAAACAACTTCTTTTGCCAACACAAAGCAAGGTACTCACTCTAATTTTTGCATACAAGTAAAATAAATTTGTCAATTGTGATGGTATTCTTGGTTATTTAAACTGTTGTACTTGGATTTGTATTGGGTAATCATGCACTATCAAATTTGGATAAATTTAGATTGGTTGCCCAATTGAGTTTGTGTTGGCTCAATTGGAGGATTTTGGGTTATTCATTACTATGATTTGATTGAATATTACAATAACTTAGCAATTTTTGTTGAAACTGAGTTTGGGGGAGGTATTTGATGAAGAATTTGAATCAGTGCACATCACGTAGTCAACGAATTGTCTAACAGAAAGTTGGCCTAATTGAGCATTGTTTGGTAAGGAATTGCTTGGCTATTATCCGAATGCCGCCTAGTGCATGTTCCTGAGCCACAACCGTTACCAGTTTATCCACCAGCAGACTCAAATGTTTAGAAGGCTATGGTCGAGCATGACGCTTGGCCAATCAAGAAAGTTCTCAGTTTTCATTTCTTTATCTTATAAACAATGAGGACATTGTTCACTTTGAGTTTGGGGGTGGATCATATAGCATTGGCATCATAGTTACATAGCATGTGTTAGTTATTTGTGCATTTTAATATTTGTTTGCTATTTTGAAAAAAAAATTATTTTTAAGATGTGTCTTTTGAGCATTGTTTTAATTTGATTTGAACTATAATTAGTGGTTAATGATAAGAACTTGATTGAATTGATTCTAACTCATGAAAAATGGATAAATGTTGCTTAGTTCTTGTGCTTAATCGTTATTGTTGGTTATTGTTTTGCTTATGCGTTTTTTCACTCTTTTGCACCTACCCATGAGTATTGAGCTAGTTGTGTGCTTAGTGAAGGCTTTTATAACCGAATGCTTATGGGAAATATCTATAAACTCTAGAACTCGTTTAAACATCACTCGAAGCAAGGTGTCCAAATTTGTTGTGTTTGATTTGTTGGTCATGTGGTGAGTGAGATGGAGCGTAAAACGCACTCACTCATGGACACATGTGTAGGAGAGATAGAGCGTAAAATGCACTCTCTTATAATTGTGATTAAAGAAAGAAAATTGTATATTTCAAATCTTGTGTTAAGTTGAGATGGAGCGTAAAATGCACTCACCCTCAAGAGTGGACTTAGGATAAGATGGAGCATAAAATGCACTTACCTAGACTCTTTTGATTTTAAATTTTTGGAAATTATGATTTGTATACCTTTGTATTGAGTGATGTGTTAAGCATGTAGTTTTTGGTGGTTTATTTTGATTATTTCATAAGGTAATGTGGTTGCATAGCTTCATCCGAGCTTGATTGTTTTAGTGCTATTGGGTACTCACACACACACGGAAGGGACCTAAAGCAAGCTATAACTAGCTAATTGTAAATCTAAACTTGCAACGTTTTGAAAGTTTCATTGAGTTTTCATGTGTTTATGCTTTGAGACCATTGTTTAAACTTATTAACTCATTGCTCAAGATAGGTTTTATTTAGAAATGTTTAATTTTTATAGTTTGTGTGTTTTGCTTGAGGACAAGCAAATGTTTAAGTTTGGGGGTATTTGATGAGTGTGTTTTATACACACAAATTGAGTACTTTTAGCCTTGATAATTTGTAAGTTTTTAGCTATTTCGTTTGGTTTTATGTGTTTTCATCTTATTGTTGTGTAATGTAGTTTTGTATTACTTTTATATGTTTTTGAATGCTTTTATGTGTTTTTACTTCGTTTTGTAGGAATTGAAATAAAGGCCCTTTGGATCGTTGCGTTTTTTGCTCGAATTTGGCATTCCAGCTGCTTGTTTCTCAATTTGACCCATGCTCCAATCCGAATCTCTCAAAACGCAAAGAACGAAAGTTGTAGATCTTTATCCCAGCTTTTCATAACATCTTGAATCATCCAATTTGAATTTCGTATGAGAGAGTTATGGTCATTTTACCATCGGATTTTGCATGAAGTTTACATAGCAGCTGCTTCCAGGCCAATTTGATCCTTGCTCCGGCCATTATCTCGTCGAGCTCCACTTATGAAAGTTGTAGAGTTACTTCTTAGCTTTCCATAGCCTCCTTAATCGCTTTAATCCGAGTTCGGACCAAGAAGTTATGGTCATTTTACCAACAGACGTCAAAACTGATTTTGGCTACAGATGCGAGCTCGTCGGGGCGAGCTCCCCAGGCCATTTTTGGCGTCGGGCGAGCTCGTCGCGGGATACAGCAGGTTTTTGCGATTTTTGGTCCAAAACTCGGGAAATAGCTAGGTTTTTGTAGACCCAACTCTTATAACATCTAGGGGGTGGCAAAAACACATCATTCTTAATTTCTACTTGCAACCTAGAGTGAGAAAGAGAGAGAGAAAGGCGGCTTGGAGAGGGAGGCCATGGCTCTTGGCCATGGTTCTTCAAGAGCTTCAAGGAGCAACAATGGTGGGAGCTTCAACAACATCAATGGAGGAGCTTCAACCAACAACTAAGGGAAGTCATCCTTTCTTTTCTTTTTCCTCTAGTGGCTAGAACTCATTCTTGGGGATCTAGTGCTACCAATTGTAACACCAATGGAGGCAAGGAATTGAATTAAACTTCTAGTTTTTATTTGATACTTGTATTATCCATGGATGATTACCCAATATTTGGAATAGTTTGATTTATTTGTTATGAATTAAACTTTTATCTTGCTTTCCTTTTGATTGGTACCATATGAATTAGTTCTTTATATTTTGTACTTAATGTTTAATTGCTAAGGAATTGGTGATTAGCTTGGTAATCTATATGAAATTGGAAAATAGATTATAGATTCATACCATGAATATAATGACATGTGATTGTGTTATACATAATTTGTGTATTGTCAATTCATTGTGACCACCATGATCAAAAGGAGAGTTAAGATATTTGAATAAAGTAATGCACACCAAGTGTTTGACAAAATGCTTGAGTGTGGATATTTTGTTCTTAGCTCTTTACCTATCTAATTATGTTTTAATAAATTTGTTTAATTAAGATCGAGATGATTTGAAATTGTTATTGGGTTATATTAGAGATAATTCCTCGTGGGATCGATACTCTATTTACTCTTTATTACTTGTTGACCGTGTATACTTGCGCGTAAATTATTCATATACAAATAGGACAACAGCTCAATTGGAGGATTTTGGGTTATTCATTGCTATGATTTAATTGAATATTACAATAACTTAGCAATTTCTGTTGAAACTGAGTTTGGGGGAGGTATTTGATGAAGAATTTCAGTCAGTGCACACCATGTATTCGACCAATTGTCTAAAAGAAAGTTAGCTTGATTGAGCTTTGTTTAGTAAGTAATTATTTAGTTATTATCTGAATGCCGCCCCAATGCATGTTCCTGAGCCACAACCGTTACCAGTTTATCCACCATCTGTAATGCCCGTGAATTTTGAATGTCCTTATTAATTAAATCTAATTTAATTTAATGAGTTAACGTTGTGTTCTATTTAAACCAACTTGGGTTAATTGGTGGGAGATGTATAAGATGTGTCTATACTTGTGTTGGCAGGTATGATATAACTATGGTTAAGAAATAACCATATGTGAGTCAAGTGTAGGAATTGGTGTGTAATGGCTAAAATGGCCAAGAGTGGTTAATAACCAAGGTAATTATGAAGGGGCAATAACCATTGTATATCCAAGTGGTTAATAACCAATGTAATTATGGCGGGATAATAACCATTGTGTTTAAACAATGTAATTATGACAAGATAATAACCAATGTCTAATAACCAATGAAGAATGGTTAATAACTAATGGTAATTAAGATTTTGCGAAAAGACTATTTTAACCTTAAAAGAAGTTGGGTAATGATTAAAATACCCTTGAGGAAGTTGCTAGGAAGCTTCCTATTATTGACGAATTGATCAAATTGCCCTTGCCTAGTCATGATTAATGACTATTTTGCCCATGGTCTCTACTTTTCTATAAATAGGACCCCTCACCAATGATAGTAGGGGTTGGTTCATTTATTATTCACCAAGCATAGAGAGTAAGAGCTTAGAGAGAAAAAGAGAGTGAGATTAGCATAGTTCATGCATCTCAAGTTCATCACATCCTTTGGTAGATCAAGGAGAGTAGCTACAAGATCAAGGTGAAACCCTAAACCATTTCCTTCTTTCTTACTTTGTTTTATTTTCATAGTTTTTGACAGATTTTATTCTAAGACTCAAGAATCATTAGATCTTCATGCTTCATGTATAGATCTAATCCTCTTGAGTGTTAGAATGGAGATTCAAAGGAAGAAAAGGAACTTATGTTCTTAAAGGGTAAAAACCCTAGCTTTTATTCACTTGGATCACCCATAACTTGAGATCTACAACTTGGATTTGTGATCCGTTGAAAGGGGGTGCTAGGTACATGAGTTAGCTAGTAAACCCAAGTGGTAGAACATAAATCCAATAATTTTTGAAGTCTTGGGGGCTATTTTCCCAAAACAGTCCAGCTATAAAACTTAAAGCTTTAAAACCCTAAAAGCTTGCTGTCCTCATTTTTCCAAAGGTTGTTTCGGCCAGTTATGTATATTTTAAAAATCTGGAAAAACTCACAGAGGTACCTTAAGAAGTTATCTACAAGTAGGAAAAAGAACGAACATGTTTCGATGTGTAGTGTTTGTGTAATGGCTTTTACCGTGAAGGACTCATAATTATTCATACTCGGATTTCTCACTGTGTGTACCTTGAAATAATATGAAATTTTTACAGTATGTTTATATATATTATGAGAGTGTACCCTGAAAATTTCAAAATTTTCTGAGTGAAACTCGATTTATGAAAAATGTAACAAGATTCAGAGGTTTTGAGTACTTTAAAAATAGTAAATCATTTTCTAAAATTCCAGGAAAAATTGTGGATCATTGTTGGATCATATACTATCCCGATCCAGAGGATAATTCAAAGGAAGAAAAGGAACTTATGTTCTTAAAGGGTAAAAACCCTAGCTTTTATTCACTTGGATCACCCATAACTTGAGATCTACAACTTGGATTTGTGATCCGTTGAAAGGGGGTGCTAGGTACATGAGTTATCTAGTAAACCCAAGTGGTAGAACATAAATCCAATAATTTTTGAAGTCTTGGGGGCTATTTTCCCAAAACAGTCCAGCTATAAAACTTAAAGCTTTAAAACCCTAAAAGCTTGCTGTCCTCATTTTTCCAAAGGTTATTTCGGCCAGTTATGTATATTTTAAAAATCTGGAAAAACTCACAGAGGTACCTTAAGAAGTTATCTACAAGTAGGAAAAAGAACGAACATGTTTCGATGTGTAGTGTTTGTGTAATGGCTTTTACCGTGAAGGACTCATAATTATTCATACTCAGATTTCTCACTGTGTGTACCTTGCAATAATATGAAATTTTTACAGTATGTTTATATATATTATGAGAGTGTACCCTGAAAATTTCAAAATTTTCTGAGTGAAACTCGATTTATGAAAAATGTAACAAGATTCAGAGGTTTTGAGTACTTTAAAAATAGTAAATCATTTTCTAAAATTCCAGGAAAATTTGTTGATCATTGTTGGATCATATACTATCCCGATCCAGAGGATAATAATTTTCAGAACCTATTTGCTATTTTTCATAATAATGTTATAGTTATGGTTAAAAGAAAATAAATGGTTAAATGATGTCATAAATAAGGAAAATGTGATTTTTAAGCTTGGATACTCCTAATATTATATATTCTGACTATTGAGGAGTATTTTGGTAATATTTAATGAGAAATAATATTTATGACCTTTTATGGGTAGTAAATGAGTTATTTAATAAAGGGTAAAACAATTAGAATAAATTGTTTATTCGCCTAATAACTTATTAAAATATTACTATGATATTTGTAATATAAGAATTTGATATTTTTAAGTAAACAAAGAAATATTAAGATTAAAACTTTATGGAAATATTATTGAATGGGTAATAATATTTGTTTTAAGCATTAATAAATGATTAAGATATTATTAAAATGGCTAATAATATTAGATTAAAATATTATTAATGATATGAGAATTAAAATATTATTAAGAGATTAATAATATTAGATTAAAGTATTATTGGATGATTAAAATATTATTTAGATGTTAATAACATTAGTAAACGAATAATGTGACGCCCCCAAATCTCTACACTCCCCTGTAGCAGATCTGGTGCTCACGTGAAACTATACAACTATAAATATTCAATAAAATATGACTTCTATCTATCCAAGGTTCACAGTATCCCATAACAGATAATAATTCTCGTCAAAACGTTATCCGTGTTTGGATACCCTCACTTGGATGTACAGATTCATATCTTGTGGATATCTCTTTCATATCAATATTCCCTATCTATCTGACATTCACAGTATTAATGATAAGATTATCCATAGAACTGAGGGGCGCATTCCGGTAAAGATGGCACCTTACCGGCGCTCAATAAGTGTAACCCCAGAGCTTATAGGACTCTCAACATCATTTAAATACCCTCATTCAGATGTATAGTTCGTATAGACACTGTATTTAACTTAGTACAACTATTCTAAAGAATTTAAAGATCAGAGTATAACGCATTCGATAACATAAAGGATCATAATATATTACATATCATTTGGTTCGGTTACATCATTCGTTATACTAAGTTATTACAATAACAAGTCTGTAAAAACACTTACAATATTCAACAACAGAAATAACATTTAATAATCATGGCTTTTCCCCTTTTTGGTCCCAGACGTGCCAGGGATATCATTTAAAGCTGCAAAAGAAGATATGCGCAAGAATGAGCTACAAATGCTCAGCAAGTTCATTTGAATATGTAAACACCATGTGTTTGATTTGAAAGATGTCAATGATGTATACTGAGGGTTCTGTACATGAACCATATATTTCATTTAGTTCTATCAGTCTTTAATGACTTAGAACCATTTGAGTTTTGGATATCTGGTAGGTGATCAGCCTCACCAATATCCTAGGAGTATGCATATCATCCTACCAATTTATGTTGATATATTATCAACTGTTCGTCACCTTATATTAATGGAATTTCGTCACCTTATTTTAAGGGAAAATTTCGGGTTCACCTTACATCAAGGTGTACCATTTCTCAGTATCAGATGTCGTACCAAACAATTTGGCTTGACACAACAATTTAAGCTCGAACAAGTAATATATGAATAATAATTCATTTCTTAAGTTATGCTGAACAAGAAGCAATAACTTCACAATAATTGATAGCAAGATGTATAATACTTGCTTAATATAAATTGAGAAAGGTTAGGACACTTGCCTTAGCGTAGCTCACTATAATTTAGTACAATCGGTCAACGCACGTAGTCTACGTATACCAATAATAAGCGTTAGCACGTATATAAACATGTACCACGCTAATCTAAACAAGTTTCATTAAGGTTTGACGTTGATTCGGTATCTCGGTCGCATCCTTAATGACTAAACACATAGATTGTTTGATAAAACTTCATTTGGAAGTCGAATTATTAGTCTAAATAATTTAATTATTATTTCTAACATTTTTAGAAGCTTGGTATTATTTTTAAATAATTTTCAGAAGCTTGGAAGTATTTTTAAATAATTTTACAAGCTTAGGAATATTTTTAAATGATTTAATTATCATTTAGAATAATTTTAAAACATTTAATATGTTATTTAAATAATTTATTTATTATTTAGAATATTTTTAGATATTTAAAATATTATTTAAATGATTTATTTATCATTTATAATATTTTTAGAAAGATAGAATATTATTTAAATGATTTATTTTATCATTAATAATATTCTTAGAATTTATTTTATCATTATAATAATTTAATTATTACTTATAATAATTTTTAAAACTTAATTTGATATTTATATAATTTAATTATCATTTAAAGTAATTTTTAAATACTTAATATATTATTTAAATGATTTATTTATCATTAATAATATTTAAATATTTAATATTTTATTTAATTATTATATATAATAATTTTATTTACCTTAATATCATTTTTAAATAATTAATATAATTATTTAATAATTTAATACCATTTTTAAATAATTAAAACAATTATTAAATGATTTATCATAATTATTATTTAATATTTAATTAAATTAAATAATAATTCAGAATATAAAAAAAATATTAAAAATAAATTTTTTATAATTAAAAATGAATTTTCGTATTTATTTATTAATTATTAATAACTATTTAATATTTATTTATTATTTTATAATTTATTTAATTAATTTATTTTATTTTTATTAAATATCCATCGCTAAAGGGCTTTAGCGACGGTCTGCATGCATTTGAAGGTTTCTGAGTTTGGGGATGAGTTTCGTCGCTAAAGGTGTTCTTCATGAAGAACACTTGGTCAACGCGTTGCAGCCTACTTTGATCTCAAATTTCTCTTTGATGTTTTAATGGTTGTGTTTGATTCTTGTTGCTGGTTATAGCCTATATGGTAGAGAGTAACGACATGCAAAGAAATGGATCAAACAACATCATTTGATGCTCGAACGATCTGGTCAAACTATAGGAGACCAACTGTTCTTATGAATTTCTCGGTTACCCAGAAATTCACAAGTCAGTTGCGGTCAAGGTACTTTGACTGCAATTTCCGGCTAGATTAGTTAATGTTCATGTGTTTTAATGTTACCAGATTGTACTCTACATAACATAGAACAAGTCTAAACAAAGAAATCACATAACACATATCATATAGACCGATTCTGGGTTGCATGAAAGTCTGACAAACCTTGTCAGACTCCTTCAAGGGAATTCTGGGTTACCCAGAAATGAAAATCCGAACGGTCAAGGCTCCTTTGACCGATCATAACTTTTGATCTAGACTTTTTCTTGCTATACTACACGTCGGGATTTAAAGACCACATGGCAGGCTACACATACATGCATAAAAACAGATCAAATAACTAATCTAAGACGATCAAAAGGCCTGACAAACTTGCCTGTCAGACTGTTCTTAACTGTTCTTGACAGTTACACTATTTCATCAAATTTGACCATTTAAATGTTATGAAACCTTGTTTAACCAACCCAGATCGCTTATTAACATATTATAACACATATCTAAACATCTAAAACATAAAATCACTAACAACTTAAAGATCTAGCATCCAAAATTGATTTAATACCTTTCTAAGTGGATTTTTGATTTCTGGCTGTTGATTCTGACCTTGTGTTTGCAGAGGCTTGATATGGTATGTCTTATATGTGTTTAAGCTTCAAAATTTTCGTGGCCAACTGATCAGATTGCTCTCCTACTTATAGAATTGGCAAATTAGGGTTTCTTAGGTCATTTTCCAAACTTTGCCTCCAAAAATATCCTACCCTAGGGACTTGTGCTGCTATTTTCTGATCTTAATGACCTACTTGAGCTGGGAAACTTGATCAAATATCTGATTTGTGTTCTTATCCCATTTTGATTGATTTAAACTTTTATTTTTGATTTATTTACTTACTAATTAAACCTAGATTTTTGCTAATCATGATTAGGATGTTTAATCATGGTTAGTAATACTTTAATTAAGTTAGTATATCATAATTAAAGTTTATCATCTCATAATTTAGGGTTATTAAACCAAATTAGGGTTTTAGGGTTCTGAATTAGGGTTTAGGGTTTTCAATCCTATAATTAGGGATTTAATCTTTCGTTTAGGGTTTAATTTAACCTCAATAATTCATAATTAGTATCATGTTTCATTATTTAGAATCTAAGTATATCAATTAAAATTCTTATACAATAATTAGGGTTTTGATTAAATAATTCAGATAAATTTTATCAATTAGGGTTTTGAAATTTAGGGTTTCTATTTCCGTTTAACATTCTAACCCTAATTAACTTATTTCTAGAATTTTGTCAATTAATATAATATCATATTAATGTCGAAGCACGACAAAGCACTTCGTCAATTCCAAGCACGACACAGCAGCCTACAAAAATAATTTGCCGAAACGCTTCTCGGTGGATTCGCCGGAAGCACGACAAATCATTTTGTCCGATTAAGCACGACACAGCTGCTTGGCGAAAAATTTTTTATTTGACCCAATTGTTTAATAATATACATAACCATATAATACAAAGTCATATCATGAAATTTCATTTATTAAACACATAGTTTATATTTATAAATCTTATTAGGGTTCAGAATATTACATTCACCCCCACTAATAAGAATTTCGTCCTCGAAATTTACAGTGCAGTCTATGAAATAAATGTTGGTAGTTATCTTGCATTTTACTCTCGAACTCCCACGTAGCTTCCTCGATATGCTGATTTCTCCAGATAACCTTAACCGAAGGTATCTTTTTATTTCACAATTTTTGTTCTTTCCTATCCACAATTTTAATAGGAACTTCCTCATACGATAAATCCTTCTCGATTTGAATGAGCTCATAATTGATAACGTGTTTATAATCAGGTTTGTACGGTCGTAATACGGACACATGAAACACGTTATGAATATGTTCTAGTTCAGGAGGTAGGGCTACCTCATAGGCTACCTCACCTATCCTCCTCAATATTTGAAATGGCTCAATAAATCTCGGACTCAATTTGCCTTTCTTACCGAAACGTATTTTTCCTTTCCACGGAGATACTTTTAAGAACACGTGACCACCGACTTCGAAATCTTGTAACTTCCTGTGTTGATCAGCATATTTCTTCTGTCGATCTTGTGACACTTGTAATCTTCCTCGTATAATTCGAACTACCTCCATGGTTTGGTGCACTATTTCAGGTCCTTAGCATTTGCCGTTCCCCAACCTCGTCCCAACATAAAGGTGTCCTACATTTTCTTCCATACAAGGCTTCAAAAGGTGGCATTCCTATGCTGGCATGGTAGCTATTGTTGTATGCAAATTCTACCAAAGGTAATTGATCTTGCCAACTTTCCTTGAAATCCATGTTGCGAGTTTGCAACATGTCCTCTAGTGTTTAAATCGTTCTCTCACTCTGACCGTTTGTTTGTGGTGACAAATTGTCCTTAATCTCAACTAGGTTCCTAAGTGTTTCTGGAAACTTGTCTAAAAGTTCGGAGTAATTTAGGGATTTTGGTCTGATACCATATAAACAGGAACTCCATGTCTAAAAATAATTTCATTGATGTACAGTTCGGCTAACTGGTCTAGACTGAAGTTGATTTTGATGATTAAGAAAATGAGCTAACTTGGTAAGACGATCTACAATTTCCCAAATGGCATTATGACCTTTCGGTGTATTTGGAAGACCTACTACGAAGTCCATGGTAATATGCTCCCATTTCCACTCAGGAATTTCTAAGGGTTGTAATAATCCACTTGATTTCTGATGTTCAGCTTTAACCCTTTGACACGTTAAACATTTACTTACCCACTCCGCTATCTCTCTTTTCATGTTAGACCACCAAAAATGTGGAATTAAATCCTTGTACATTTTTATACTACCTGGATGTACGACGAACTTAAAACTATGGACTTCATTCAATATTTCATCTTTTTAATTCTTGTATTGAGGGTACCTGAATTCTATCCACGTACCTCAGAATCTCTTCCTTTTCTATTCTGAATTTGTTATTCTCTTTATAAGTTATTTCGGTCTTATACTTCTGACACTCTTCATCTACCTCTTGTAGTTCTTTGACTCTATCTAATAAAGTCGAACTATTCTCTATGACGACTAACTTATGTGTAGAGTTAACTGGAATTATTATTTCGATCTCAAGTTTATTAAACTCTTTTATCAGTACCTCGTTATTAGTTATCACATTTAACTTCTCTTGGTTCTTCTGACTTAACGTGTCTGCTACGACGTTGGCTTTCCCTATTAGATCTCACAGTCAAAATCCTCTATCAACTCTAGCCATCTCTTCTTCCTCATGTTTAACTCCTTCTGAGTGAAAATATATACGTTAGACTCTTGTGATCTGTGTATATCTTACATTTCTCCCCGTACAATTAATGCCTCCAAATTTTCAAGGTAATTACTACAGCGACTGACTCAAGATCATGCGTAAGATACCTCTTCTCATAATCTTTGAGTTGTCGTGACGCATACACACTCAGCTTCCCATGTTGCATCAACACACATCCTGTGTGATGCATCACTATAAACAACGAGACCTCCTGTATCATCTGGTAAAATAACACTGGTGTCATACTTAACCGCTTCTTCAACTCTTGGAAGCTTTCTTCACATTTGTCTATCCAGACGTACTTTACCGTCTTTCGAGTCAAATTGGTTAGCGGGGTCGCTATCTTTGAAAAATCTTGTATAAAACGCCGATAATACCCTGTTAAACCGAGAAAACTTCTTACTTCTGTTGGAGTTGTTGGTTGTTCTCAATTCACAACCGCTTCTATCTTGGATGGATCTACCGCTATTCCATTCTTGTCAATTACATGACCTAAGAACTGGACTCGTTCCAACCAGAATTCATACTTGGAAAACTTTGCATAAAGTTGTTCCTTGCGTAATATCTCCAATACGCTTCTTAAGTGTTCAGCATGCTCCTCTTTTGTTCTCGAGTATACTAAAATATCATCGATGAACACTACGACAAATTTGTCCAAGCATGGTTTAAACACTCTGTTCATTAAGTCCATGAATGCTGCCGGCGCATTTGTTAATCCAAAAGACATCATAAGAAACTCATAATGTCCGTAGTGTGTCCTAAATGCTGTCTTCGGCACATCTTCTTTTCTTACCTTTAAGTGATGATAACCTGATCGTAGGTCAATCTTCAAAAAGTATTCGGCCCCTTTCAACTGATCAAACAAATCATCAATTCGTGGTAAAGGATATTTGTTCTTTATTATTAACTTCTTTAATTCTCTATAATCAATACACAACCTTAATGTTCCATCCTTCTTCTTTACAAACAACACCGGTGCTCCCCAAGGTGAACCACTGGGTTGTATGTACTTTTTGTCTAAGAGTCCTTGTAACTGCACAAGTAACTCCTTCAACTCTACAGGTGCCATTCTGTACGGTGCCTTGGAAACTGATGTTGTACCCGGCGCTAGATCAATCACAAATTCGATCTCCCTGTCCGGAGGTAAACCGGGTAAGTCATCTGGAAATACATCCGGAAATTCTCTATCTACATGTATTTGTTCTAGCTTTACTCCTTCTTTTCGAGTATCTACTATATATGCCAAATAGCCTGTACAACCCTTCCTAAGCAATCTCTCTGCCTGCATTACTGTCAAACATCGAGATCGTTTAGGTGAACAACCACCGTTGAACACTACCTTTGACTTCGACACAGTCAATAGGTTTACACGCTTTCGATGGTAGTCAATCATTGTATTATGATTAACCAACCAATCCCTGCCTAAGATTATATCGAATTCCCCTAGCTGTATAGGAATGAGGTTCACAAGAAAATTATGTCTCTTAATTTCTATATTATAATTTCTATATGGTTTTACCGGGAATTATCTCTTTATTTGCAATTTTTACGTTTACAAGGTATATCTAAATTTATTAACTGTTGGGTTTACTTCTCTATTTTCTGCCTCTACTAATGTCTATGGTCTTCTTTCAAGCGGCGATAAGTTATATAAGTAAGAAAACTAGTATAATTACAAGTATGGAATGCACATAATGTTCAAACATAATTTGTATATTCATACAGAAGGTTTACATATTCGGCTAGTAGTTTATATAAGTACTACTAGCATTCCCAAACCAGTTTCGCAAAACTTGGGTAAAGTAGTTTAGATACTACTATTTACATACACACTTTGGTGACCAGATTTATCTAAAGCTTAATCTTACGATATTCATCACACAACATACTGGATACCACCCACCTATTGATGTCGTATCCAGTCTTTCCATTCTCTACGGGATAATCCGCTACTCGCTTATCCAGATCCACAAGTGTTTCACGAAATTCTTTATTAGTCATATCAAGCCTTGCTTGGATTTGATATCTTTCTCTTTCCTTTCTTGACAACAGTGCCTGAAGTCGGATATTCAATCGTCCTTCATTCTCCAACCTTTCTTCCACATATGTTACCCTATTGTTCAAGGTATGTATTTCTATCTGGGCTTGTTCTAGTAGGTTTTCCTCCTCTGGGTTTCCTTCTTCTAATTCTTCTACAGATTGATTTTGAACTTCTGATATATCCCTCCATATTATTGGTTCTTCCTCATCTTCTCCTTCGTCTATAATCTGAACCTCTGTAGCGTCCTCATTAGGTTCTGTCACTTCGGCGTCACGGAATTCCAAGTTATTTTGAACTTCTTGTCCTTCAGGATCACTGCCCTGCTCAAGCTCTATCACCTGTGAACCTATCTCCCTTGAACTATCTTCCCAATCTAGGTCTGCCATCCTACAAAAGAATTTTACTTGTTTAGCATTATGATGAAGCAAGTTTACACAAAATATAAGGCTTTTAAGGTTATCTTATGTGTATTAAGTATTTTACGGACTCAAAGATTATATCCTAAGGTATTTTCCAACTACCTTAGAGCTATAATCTACAGCTCTGATACCATCTTGTGACGCCCCCAAATCTCTACACTCCCCTGTAGCAGATCTGGTGCTCACGTGGAACTATACAACTATAAATATTCAATAAAATATGACTTCTATCTATCCAAGGTTCACAGTATCCCATAACAGATAATAATTCTCGTCAGAACGTTATCCGTGTTTGGATACCCTCACTTGGATGTACAGATTCATATCTTGTGGATATCTCTTTCATATCAATATTCCCTATCGATCTGACATTCACAGTATTAATGATAAGATTATCCATAGAACTGAGGGGCGCATTCCGGTAAAGATGGCACCTTACCGGCGCTCATTAAGTGTAACCCCAGAGCTTATAGGACTCTCAACATCATTTAAATACCCTCATTCAGATGTATAGTTTGTATAGACACTGTATTTAACTTAGTACAACTATTCTAAAGAATTTAAAGATCAGAGTATAACGCATTCGATAACATAAAGGATCATAATATATTACATATCATTTGGTTCGGTTACATCATTCGTTATACTAAGTTATTACAACAACAAGTCTGTAAAAAGGCTTACAATATTCAACAACAGAAATAACATTTAATAATCATGGCTTTTCCCCTTTTTGGTCCCAGACGTGCCAGGGATATCATTTAAAGCTGCAAAAGAAGATATGCGCAAGAATGAGCTACAAATGCTCAGCAAGTTCATTTGAATATGTAAACACCATGTGTTTGATTTGAAAGATGTCAATGATGTATACTGAGGGTTCTGTACATGAACCATATATTTCATTTAGTTCTATCAGTCTTTAATGACTTAGAACCATTTGAGTTTTGGATATCTGGTAGGTGATCAGCCTCACCAATATCCTAGGAGTATGCATATCATCCTACCAATTTATGTTGATATATTATCAATTGTTCGTCACCTTATATTAAGGGAATTTCGTCACCTTATTTTAAGGGAAAATTTCGGGTTCACCTTACATCAAGGTGTTCTATTTCTCAGTATCAGATGTCGTACCAAACAATTTGGCTTGACACAACAATTTAAGCTCGAACAAGCAATATATGAATAATAATTCATTTCTTAAGTTATGCTGAACAAGAAGCAATAACTTCACAATAATTGATAGCAAGATGTATAATACTTGCTTAATATAAATTGAGAAAGGTTAGGACACTTGCCTTAGCGTAGCTCACTATAATTTAGTACAATCGGTCAACGCACGTAGTCTACGTATACCAATAATAAGCGTTAGAACGTATATAAACATCTACCACGCTAAACTAAACAAGTTTCATTAAGGTTTGACGTTGATTCGGTATCTCGGTCGCATCCTTAATGACTAAACACATAGATTGTTTGATAAAACTTCATTTGGAAGTCGAATTATTAGTCTAAATAATTTAATTATTATTTCTAACATTTTTAGAAGCTTGGTATTATTTTTAAATAATTTGCAGAAGCTTGGAAGTATTTTTAAATAATTTTACAAGCTTAGGAATATTTTTAAATGATTTAATTATCATTTAGAATAATTTTAAAACATTTAATATGTTATTTAAATAATTTATTTATCATTTAGAATATTTTTAGATATTTAAAATATTATTTAAATGATTTATTTATCATTTATAATATTTTTAGAAAGATAGAATATTATTTAAATGATTTATTTTATCATTAATAATATTCTTAGAATTTATTTTATCATTATAATAATTTAATTATTACTTATAATAATTTTTAAAACTTAATTTGATATTTAAATGATTTAATTATCATTTAAAGTAATTTTTAAATACTTAATATATTATTTAAATGATTTATTTATCATTAATAATATTTAAATATTTAATATTTTATTTAATTATTATATATAATAATTTTATTTACCTTAATATCATTTTTAAATAATTAATATAATTATTTAATAATTTAATACCATTTTTAAATAATTAAAAAAATTATTAAATGATTTATCATAATTATTATTTAATATTTAATTAAATTAAATAATAATTCAGAATATAAAAAAAAATATTAAAAATAATTTTTTTATAATTAAAAATGAATTTTCGTATTTATTTATTAATTATTAATAATTATTTAATATTTATTTATTATTTTATAATTTATTTAATTAATTTATTTTATTTTTATTAAATATCCGTCGCTAAAGGGCTTTAGCGACGGTCTGCATGCATTTGAAGGTTTCTGGGTTTGGGGATGAGTTTCGTCGCTAAAGGTGTTCTTCATGAAGAATACTTGGTCAACGCGTTGCAGCCTACTTTGATCTCAAATTTCTCTTTGATGTTTTAATGGTTGTGTTTGATTCTTGTTGCTGGTTATAGCCTATATGGTAGAGAGTAACGACATGCAAAGAAATAGATCAAACAACATCATTTGATGCTCGAACGATCTGGTCAAACTATAGGAGACCAACTGTTCTTATGAATTTCTCGGTTACCCAGAAATTCACAAGTCAGTTGCGGTCAAGGTACTTTGACTGCAATTTCCGGCTAGATTAGTTAATGTTCATGTGTTTTAATGTTACCAGATTGTACTCTACATAACATAGAACAAGTCTAAACAAAGAAATCACATAACACATATCATATAGACCGATTCTGGGTTGCATGAAAGTCTGACAAACCTTGTCAGACTCCTTCAAGGGAATTCTGGGTTACCCAGAAATGAAAATCCGAACGGTCAAGGCTCCTTTAACTTTTGATCTAGACTTTTTCTTGCTATACTACACGTCGGAATTTAAAGACCACATGGCAGGCTACACATACATGCATAAAAACAGATCAAATAACTAATCTAAGACGATCAAAAGGCCTGACAAACTTGCCTGTCAGACTGTTCTTAATTGTTCTTGACAGTTACACTATTTCATCAAATTTGACCATTTAAGTGTTATGAAACCTTGTTTAACCAACCCAGATCGCTTATTAACATATTATAACACATATCTAAACATCTAAAACATAAAATCACTAACAACTTAAAGATCTAGCATCCAAAATTGATTTAATACCTTTCTAAGTGGATTTTTGATTTCTGGCTGTTGATTCTGACCTTGTGTTTGCAGAGGCTTGATATGGTATGTCTTATATGTGTTTAAGCTTCAAAATTTTCGTGGCCAACTGATCAGATTGCTCTCCTACTTATAGAATTGGCAAATTAGGGTTTCTTAGGTCATTTTCCAAACTTTGCCTCCAAAAATATCCTACCCTAGGGACTTGTGCTGCTATTTTCTGATCTTAATGACCTACTTGAGCTGGGAAACTTGATCAAATATCTGATTTGTGTTCTTATCCCATTTTGATTGATTTAAACTTTTATTTTTGATTTATTTACTTACTAATTAAACCTAGATTTTTGCTAATCATGATTAGGATGTTTAATCATGGTTAGTAATACTTTAATTAAGTTAGTATATCATAATTAAAGTTTATCATCTCATAATTTAGGGTTATTAAACCAAATTAGGGTTTTAGGGTTCCGAATTAGGGTTTAGGGTTTTCAATCCTATAATTAGGGTTTTAATCTTTCGTTTAGGGTTTAATTTAACCTCAATAATTCATAATTAATATCATGTTTCATTATTTAGAATCTAAGTATATCAATTAAAATTCTTATACAATAATTAGGGTTTCGATTAAATAATTCGGATAAATTTTATCAATTAGGGTTTTGAAATTTAGGGTTTCTATTTCCGTTTAACATTCTAACCCTAATTAACTTATTTCTAGAATTTTGTCAATTAATATAATATCATATTAATGTCGAAGCACGACAAAGCACTTCGTCAATTCCAAACACGACACAACAGCTTACAAAAATAATTTGCCGAAACGCTTCTCGGTGGATTCGCCGGAAGCACGACAAATCATTTTGTCCGATTAAGCACGACACAGCTGCTTGGCGAAAATTTTTTTATTTGACCCAATTGTTTAATAATATACATAACCATATAATACAAAGTCATATCATGAAATTTCATTTATTAAACACATAGTTTATATTTATAAATCTTATTAGGGTTCGGAATATTACAAATAAAGTGTTATTAGTGGACTAATAATACCAAGAGGTGAATTAAATATTATCAGGATTGATAATATTAAGTGTCTTATAGGATTTACGATAGTTTATTAACTTATGTGTGCTATGTGATTTGCTTAATTGTTAAATAAATAGCATAAGTAAGCGTATCGATATACAACTACGCAGTACTAATTGGTAGATCGACGTTATCAATGTTAGGTTCTTCAAGGCCAATTAGTTAAAGCTAGAATTATTTGTAGCTGAGCAGACATGCAAGTTCCCTAACTCAAACTCGAGTTATGATTTTTGAAGCATGATTAGTGAATAATTATTGTTGATTATTCACATCTATACTGGTTATTGAGATTCGCACCTTGTGCAATTGAATTCCTATTCTATTGTTATTGAATTGTGAATTAGATTAAAGTTCTTTCAAGCATGAACTGTTTATGAGATAGATCTATGCTATTTGTATCAGCTAGATCAAGCATGTCTAAATTTGTGAAATCAAATGTATTTTAAAAGCTGTTCTTATTAATTTGCTATAGTAAGAACTCTTGGCTGAGAAAATGATAAATTTGATTAAAGCATGATATCAATGCTGGTTTATTAAGTGTTTATGCATAAATCACGGTGTATGAAAGGTTGATCCCCTTGATTACCAAAACTTTTTAAGAGGTCCAGTTTAAATGCTGAGAACCTTGGCAAATGTCTATGGTTATTTCCAACCACTCAGTAATTGTCATTCAATTATTCGAATATTCAATTGTCGACTATTAATTCATGTTTCTTCACAATTTTATACTGTTGTTGAACATTGAAAGAAAAATTTCCTTCTATTCATGATATATCTCCCTTGTGTATAAACTTGCTAAGCAAACTAGTTGCTTACCCTTGCTATATCATGATCTTTATTTCAGCTAAGGCAGAAACGTCTAAAGGAGACAAAGAAAAGGGAAGGTGCAAAAGTAGTTGCCTGATATGGCTTATGTACTAGTTTATCTTAAATGTTATTTGGCTATGTGAACTCTTATTGTATTGAGGGTATGTTTTAAGTTAAGGTTAAAGAACCTTGGGACCATGATTGTAAGACTTTATTACTATTTCGATAAACAATGTATGTTTATTATTCCGCATCAGTTAGAAAGTATGTTTGTTGTTGAGTATCGTGAACACCGAATTCGAGGTTAGGAAACCCGGATTTGGGGGTATCACAGGTTGGTATCAAAGCTATAGGTTATAATCCTTAGGAGAAAGAGTCCTTAGGCTATAACCTGAGAGAATGTAGAGGAATAGAAGAGGATAGAACTCATATAGAGTTATTTTTGGGTAGAAATTTATTATGATCTTAAAATTGAGGATTTGGATCATACGTTGGTGTTATTAAGCTTGTGGATAATTTGAGGAATGTGTATTGATGAGATAATATGGTAAAGTGAAGACCATTAAGTATGGACGGTCCATTGTAAACTGGAGTTATAGATATTCGAGGTAATTAGATTAATTATTTGATGCTATTGATCAATTCTGTGGCTATTGATCAATTTTTCTGGCTATTCATTAGATAAGATATTGGAGTAATGTGGTATGGAGTTTCTTTGTGATGAAAAGAGAGTACCTTAGAATCTGTTGGGTTAAGGTTTGTAAAAAGGAAATGATTGATTCGATAAATAATGAATATATCGATATTTTGAAGTGTTAGTTAAGTTATTAAGCTTTATTGTGGAATGCCAGGTGAGACAAAGGTAATGGACTCATATAGAGTTGTTAAGCAAAAGTTGAGAGTATTGAGATGAATGATGTTATATGCAAAAAAAATAAAAATAAAAAATTTAAGAGATGACTAATGGCAATTTAGATTGTTTTGATGATTAAAAAGGAGAGACAACGGAGAGATTATAAGAAATGAACCAAGGGTAGATTTAGTGTTTGATCTGGAAAAAGTATCTAGAGATGGAATTGAATGATGAGATAATGGAAATCCCTAAGGAGGATCAATTGGAGCCCGATATAAGGAATAGATGGAGGAATGAAAGAAAGAAATGTTAAGTCTGAGAGTTATAAGACCTTTGTGAGTCGTAATGAATGAAGAATAGTGGTCAATGTATATGTACTAGTATATCTATGCATGTAAGAAATGTGAATCTCAGTTTTTGTACAGCTAGCAGTATATCTGTTGAAAGTCCCAACTTTGTGTAAGTTGTGGAGTAGTTATGTGAATCCCATATTGTTGTTAGTAACAGAGGGATAAGTGGATATCAGGAATGCTATATGATGTAAGTAGTACGAGGTACTAAGATGAGCTTATTAGTATTTACTAAAGGTGCCTTGAGTTGATATGATGATGATACATCCCCACTTTTCAGATCTAGGGGAATGCAGTTCTTATTAATCCCATCTTTTGTGTCTTAATGGGATAGTTAACATTTATAGGAATATACCGGAATTATAAGTGTTTAACACACTAAGGGGTGTATGAATATAAATGTGGTATTATTATTACATGATTGATTGTGATCGATTTGTGCCTTGATTCTTAAATGATAACATCAGGAGAATTTTGCACGATGTGTAAAACAAGAAGGATTTATGTAAGGTTTTGTTTAGAACAAACAATGCCGTCAAGGAGATAACCCCGATACACGAGGGTGGAAGAGTCAGTGAATAACGAGGAGGGTCAGACTGACCCCAAGAGGACCTTTGCGAACTTGTTAGAGGAAACGATACAAGGCAGACCAGCCATTGCGGTTGTTCGGCCATAAAGTCACATGGCGAACTTTACGGATTTCAAATTACTAGGACCACCGGAGTTTCGTGGGAATACGGATTCGAGTGAAGCCCAGACATGGGTAGAAGAAATGGAGAAAGTTTTCAAGGTCGCAAGAGTGACCGAGGAACAGAAGACTTCGTTTGCCACTTTCATGAGGAAGGGTGAGTCAAATTACTGGTGGAAGGCGAATAGAAGCCGAGCTGGGGAAGGCACAACTGCGTGGACTCGTTTTAAGGAGCTGTTTTTTTCGAAAAATTTCTTTCTAGAAAGCACGCAGGCAAGTATGGAGATAAAGTTCTTGGATCTGAAGCAAGATGATATGTCGGTAGCAGAGTACACAATGAAGTTTAACAAACTAGATAGGTTTGCTCCCTACCAAGTGGACACCGGAGCTAGGCGAGCGAAGAGATTTGAACAAGGGTTGAAGCCCTGGGCGTATAGTAAGGTTGTGGTTTTGCAGATCAACATATTTCCTACGTTACTTAAGGAAGCAATCGTTGCCGAGGAGGAAATAAAGCATTGACAAAGCATAACCAAGATCAGAAAAGCCATGATGGTCACAAGGAAGGTAGCCGTGGGGGAAGTAACCCGAATAAAAGGAAAGGGATCGATAGCCAATCTTGCGGAGGCAACAAGTCTGGAGGAGAGGTTAAGAAGGATATTTTCGTCCGAGTGTATCTCCGCGGGGAGCGCCAGTTCTGTTCCTAAAGAAGAAGGATGGATCGTTAAGGCTCAATATCGATTACAGGGAATTGAACAAGGTTACGATTAAGAACAGGTACCCGCTACCCAAAATAGACGATCTATTTGATCAACTCAAGGGAGCGAAATACTTTTCAAAGATTGATTTAAGGAGAGGCTATCATCAACTAAGGGTGAAACAGGAGGATATCCCGAAGACGGCATTCAGAACTCGTTATGGACATTTCGAGTTTCTGGTTATGTCATTTGGACTGACAAATGCACCAGCAGCATTCATGGATATGATGAACAGAGTGTTCAAGCAGTACTTGGACAAGTTCGTGGTAGTATTCATCGATGACATCTTGGTGTATTCAGTGACAGAGGAAGAACATGCTGAACATCTAAGGATTGCTTTGAAGGCATTAAGAAGGGAGAAGCTGTACGCGAAGTTTTCGAAGTGTGAATTTTGGTTGCAAAGGGTGCAGTTTCTAGGACACGTCATTGACAGGAATGGTGTTTCAGTAGACCCAGCAAAGGTGGAAGCCATTATCAACTGGGAGCAGCCGAAGACGCCAACGGAGATCAGGAGTTTCCTAGGGTTAGCAGGATACTATTGGAGATTCATCCAAGATTTTTCGAAGATAGCATCACCGCTGACCAATCTAACTAGGAAAACGGTAAAGTTCGTTTGGACGGAGAAGTGCGAGGAGAGTTTCATGGAGCTGAAGAAGAGACTTAGCCAAGCACCAGTGTTGGCTTTACCGGACGACACTGGAGGTTTTGTAGTATACAGTGATGCGTCACACAAGGGCCTTGGTTGTGTACTAATGCAGTATGGCAAGGTCATTGCGTACGCTTCACGTCAGCTGAAGGACTATGAGAAGGGATACCTGACTCATGATCTGGAGTTAGCAGCAGTAGTGTTCTCCTTGAAGATTTGGAGGCACTACTTATATGGAGAGAGGTGCGAGATATATACAGATCACAAGAGTCTGAAATATATCTTCACTCAGAAGGAGCTGAATATGAGGCAGCGCCGATGGTTAGAATTGATCAAGGATTATGACTGTGAGATTCTGTATCATCCAGGCAAAGCAAATGTAGTGGCAGATGCCCTGAGTAGGAAAGGCAGAGAGAAATTAATGAGGCTCACGACTCAAGCAGAGTTGATAAAGGAGTTCGAACGTCTGGAATTGGAGGTTAAGTATCCGATGGAGGCGGACGGGAAATTGTTCACAGTGATAGCGAGCCCGACCCTATTGGATCAGATTAAGGAGGCTCAAGAAAAGGATGAGGATTGTGATTCAATAAAGAAGCGAATTGCCGAAGGCGAGGAGCTTAAGTATAAGATTGATAGCACTGGATTGCTAAGGTTTGAAGGGAGAGTCTGGGTACCGTTGGATCTGGAATTGAGGGAAGAAATCCTTCAGGAAGCTCATAGCACGAAGTACTCAGTACATCCCGGGAGCACAAAGATGTACCAGGATTTACGACGAAATTTTTGGTGGCCGAATATGAAACGAGAAGTGGAAGAGGGCGTCAGCCGATGTCTGACATGCCAGCGGATTAAAGCAGAGCACCAACGACCGAGCGGATTACTTCAACCATTAGAGATTCCGGAGTGGAAGTGGGAGCACATCACAATGGACTTTGTGGTGGGACTGCCACCAACTCATAAGGGTTTAGATGCCATCTTGGTAATTGTGGAACATCTAACCAAGTCTGCTCATTTTCTGCCAATCAAGATACGGTACAATCTGGAGCAATTAGCAAACTTTTATGTGAAAGAGATAGTGTCACGACATGGAGTGCCGGTATCAATTGTATCTGACCGAGATCCGCGCTTCACGTCAAATTTTTGGAAAAGTCTGCAGGCAAGAATGGGGACGCAGTTGAGGTTGAGTACAGCGTATCATCCTCAAACCGACGGCCAGAGCGAGCGAACGATTCAGACCTTAGAAGATATGCTTCGGGCAGTCGTGATGGATTTAAAGGGCAGCTGGGATGACCATTTGCCACTGGTGGAGTTTGCTTACAACAATAGCTATCATGCCAGTATCGGCATGCCCCCGTACGAAGCGCTATATGGAAGGAAATGCTGAACCCCGATGTGTTGGGACGAGGTTGGGGAGTGAAGATTGCTGGGACCAAAAATGGTGCAGCAGACTACAGACATCGTGCGGCTGATCAGAAACCGTCTGGTAGTAGCTCAAGATCGCCAGAAGAAATATACCGACTTACATCGTCAGAAGCGGGACTTTAAAGTTGGTAGCTTTGTATTTTTGAAGGTATCTCCTTGGAAAGGAAAGATCCAGTTTGGGAAGAAGGGCAAATTGAGCCCTAGGTTCATAGGACCGTTCGAGATTTTGAGGCTAATCGGCGAGGTGGCGTACGAGGTAGCGTTACCTCCTGAACTTGAGCACATTCACAACGTATTTCATGTGTCAATGTTGCGGCCGTATAAACCAGGCTATAAGCACGTTATCTCCTATGAACCAATCCAAGTCGAGAAGGACTTAACGTACGAGGAAGTTCCTGTCCAGATTCTCGATAGAAAGGAACAGAAGTTGAGAAACAAGACCATCCATTCCGTCAAAGTTCTCTGGAGGAATCACGCAGTCGAATAAGCTACGTGAGAACTCGAAGAGAAAATGAAAGCGAATTATCCATTTTTATTTGAGTAACCCTATTTTTGCAATTCCGAGGACGGAATTTTTATAAGGGGGAGGGATGTAATGCCCGTGAATTTTGAACGTCCTTATTAATTAAATCTAATTTAATTTAATGAGTTAACGTTGTGTTCTATTTAAACCAACTTGGGTTAATTGGTGGGAGATGTATAAGATGTGTCTATACTTGTGTTGGCAGGTATGATATAACTATGGTTAAGAAATAACCATATGTGAGTCAAGTGTAGGAATTGGTGTGTAATGGCTAAAATGGCCAAGAGTGGTTAATAACCAAGGTAATTATGAAGGGGCAATAACCATTGTATATCCAAGTGGTTAATAACCAATGTAATTATGGCGGGATAATAACCATTGTGTTTAAACAATGTAATTATGACAAGATAATAACCAATGTCTAATAACCAATGAAGAATGGTTAATAACTAGTGGATAATTAAGATTTTGCGAAAAGACTATTTTAACCTTAAAAGAAGTTGGGTAATGATTAAAATACCCTTGAGGAAGTTGCGAGGAAGCTTCCTATTATTGATGAATTGATCAAATTGCCCTTGCCTAGTCATGATTAATGACTATTTTGCCCATGGTCTCTACTTTCCTATAAATAGGACCCCTCACCAATGATAGTAGGGGTTGGTTCATTTATTATTCACCAAGCATAGATAGTAAGAGCTTAGAGAGAAAAAGAGAGTGAGATTAGCATAGTTCATGCATCTCCAGTTCATCACATACTTTGGTAGATCAAGGAGAGTAGCTACAAAATCAAGGTGAAACCCTAAACCATTTTCTTCTTTCTTACTTTGTTTTATTTTCATAGTTTTTGAGAGATTTTATTCTAAGACTCAAGAATCATTAGATCTTCATGCTTCATGTATAGATCTAATCCTCTTGAGTGTTAGAATGGAGATTCAAAGGAAGAAAAGGAACTTATGTTCTTAAAGGGTAAAAACCCTAGCTTTTCTTCACTTGGATCACCCATAACTTGAGATCTACAACTTGGATTTGTGATCCATTGAAGGGGGTGCTAGGTACATGAGTTAGCTAGTAAACCCAAGTGGTAGAACACAAATCCAATAATTTTTGAAGTCTTGGGGGCTATTTTCCCAAAACAGTCCAGCTATAAAACTTAAAGCTTTAAAACCCTAAAAGCTTGCTGTCTTCATTTTTCCAAAGGTTGTTTCGGCCAGTTATGTATATTTTAAAAATCTGGAAAAAATCACAGAGGTACCTTAAGAAGTTATCTACAAGTAGGAAAAAGAACGAACATGTTTCGATGTGTAATGTTTGTGTAATGGCTTTTACCGTGAAGGACTCATAAATATCATACTCGGATTTCTCACTGTGTGTACCTTGAAATAATATAAAATTTTTACAGTATGTTTATATACATTATGAGAGTGTACCCTAAAAATTTCAGAATTGTCTGAGCGAAACTCGATTTATGAAAAATGTAACAAGATTCAGAGGTTTTGAGTACTTTAAAAATAGTAAATCATTTTCTAAAATTCCAGGAAAATTTGTGGATCATTGTTGGATCCTATACTATCCACATCCAGAGGATAATAATTTTCAGAACCTATTTGCTATTTTTCATAATAATGTTATAGTTATGGTTAAAAGAAAATAAATGGTTAAATGATGTCATAAATAAGGAAAATGTGATTTTTAAGCTTGGATACTCCTACTATTATATATTCTGACTATTGAGGGGTATTTTGGTAATATTTAATGAGAAATAATATTTATGACCTTTTATGGGTAGTAAAGGAGTTGTTTAATAAAGGGTAAAACAATTAGAATAAATTGTTTATTCGCCTAATAACTTATTAAAATATTACTATGATATTTGTAATATAAGAATTCGATATTTTTAAGTAAACAAAGAAATATTAAGATTAAAACTTTATGGAAATATTATTGAATGGGTAATAATATTTGTTTTAAGCATTAATAAATGATTAAGATATTATTAAAATGGCTAATAATATTAGATTAAAATATTATTAATGATATGAGAATTAAAATATTATTAAGAGATTAATAATATTAGATTAAAGTATTATTGGATGATTAAAATATTATTAAGATGTTAATAACATTAGTAAACGAATAAAGTGTTATTAGTGGACTAATAATACCAAGAGGTGAATTAAATATTATCAGGATTGATAATATTAAGTGTCTTATAGGATTTACGATAGTTTATTAACTTATGTGTGCTATGTGATTTGCTTAATTGTTAAATAAATAGCATAAGTAAGCGTATCGATATACAACTACGCAATACTAATTGGTAGATCGACGTTATCAATGTTAGGTTCTTCAAGGCCAATTAGTTAAAGCTAGAATTATTTGTAGCTGAGCAGACAGGCAAGTTCCCTAACTCAAACTCGAGTTATGATTTTTGAAGCATGATTAGTGAATAATTATTGTTGATTATTCACATCTATACTGGTTATTGAAATTCGCACCTTGTGCAATTGAATTCCTATTCTATTGTTATTGAATTGTGAATTAGATTAAAGTTCTTTCAAGCATGAACTGTTTATGAGATAGATCTATGCTATTTGTATCAGCTAGATCAAGCATGTCTAAATTTGTGAAATCAAATGTATTTTAAAAGCTGTTCTTATTAATTTGCTATAGTAAGAACTCTTGGCTGAGAAAATGATAAATTTGATTAAAGCATGATATCAATGCTGGTTTATTAAGTGTTTATGCATAAATCACGGTGTATGAAAGGTTGATCCCCTTGATTACCAAAACTTTTTAAGAGGTCCAGTTTAAATGCTGAGAACCTTGGCAAATGTCTATGGTGATTTCCAACCACTCAGTAATTGTCATTCAATTATTCGAATATTCAATTGTCGACTATTAATTCATGTTTCTTCACTTATACTGTTGTTGAACATTGAAAGCGAAATTTCCTTCTATTCATGATATATCTCCCTTGTGTATAAACTTGCTAAGCAAACTAGTTGCTTACCCTTGCTATATCATGATCTTTATTTCAGCTAAGGCAGAAACGTCTAAAGGAGACAAAGAAAAGGGAAGGTGCAAAAGTAGTTGCCTGATATGGCTTATGTACTAGTTTATCTTAAATGTTATTTGGCTATGTGAACTCTTATTGTATTGAGGGTATGTTTTAAGTTAAGGTTAAAGAACCTTGGGACCATGATTGTAAGACTTTATTACTATTTCGATAAACAATGTATGTTTATTATTCCGCATCAGTTAGAAAGTATGTTTATTGTTGAGTATCGTGAACACCGAATTCGAGGTTAGGAAACCCGGATTTGGGGGTGTCACACCATCAGACTCAAATATTTAGAAGGTTATGGTCGAGCACGACGCTTAGCCAATCAGGGAAGTTCTCAGTTTTCATTTCTTTATCTTATAAACAATGAGGACATGGATGTTTCCTAACTACATCACCTATTTTGGGAGAAGGAGGAGAACAGCAACTAGGACCCCATTTCAGCTCAACCCAGCCTTAAGGTATATAATGGTTCTGTTAAGTTTTGACCCAACTGCCGTGTGGTTTTTTTTTTGTTTTTATTTAGTTTCTGTTGCTTTTTGGTTGGGGAACGTCTGTGTATAGAAGGCCTTGGAGGGCCGAGCAGTATAAGGATAGATTGTGGTTGTGGAATATCATGTGTTTTGCTAATTATTGAAGGATCTTGAGTTGCCCACCAACTGTTTGTTGTAATGTCTGTAAGAACCAGCTTTGTTATTCTTTTTATTTATTTATTTTGTCGATTAAGTGATCTGTTCAGCTTGTATAAATTTTAGCATTTTGTTATACTATGTGTTAGTGTGTGGCTGTTATGCAACTGTGGCTGGAACAGAGTGGTTGGTAAGTGCCTAAGCTCGTGGGCATTGTGTCCGTGTGCAGTGCGGGCGGAAGCCGCGCCTTGGGCACTTCGATGCTGAGGGGCTAAGCAAGCAGCCGGTCGGGGGGAGGGGTTTGATAATGGTTGTTGCAGTTGTCCTCCCAAATATTTAATCATGATGTTTAATACTTAAGTTGTTATCATAATCTTTAATGATAATAAAAACCAGTCAAACTATCATTAAACGTTTGTTAAAGATAGCTAAGTAATAAAGATACCTCCAAAAGTTGGGTAATACTAATCAACCATCAAATTATTATTAAGTGTTTAATAATAATAGTTAAGCCTTAAAATGCTAGTTGCAAAACTTGATAAAATTAATGGTTAATTACAGTGTGACTTAAATGTTTAAAATATTATTTTACGTAGTAATAATATTATAATACACTATGTATTATTAAAATGAGTTAGTAACACTAAAGGACGATTAAATCATTGCTAATTGATAATGATGCTTAAGGAGTAAAATATAATTATTACAATTAATAATATTATGTAATAATTAACTTATTATGGAAAGGTTTAATAACAATAGTTAACATTTAAAACATTATTAAAAGAATCTAATAATATCATCGGGTGATTAAGTTACCTAATAACCTTTAAAGTATTTTGAGTATTATCCAAGTTAGTTGTTTAACTAGTCAGTTTTATTAAATAAATGATAACTAATAATAAAGTCTATTCAATTATTTATTTTCTAATCAAAAATGAATAAATTAATTAATTTTTATTTAATTATTTATTATTATAAATAATAAATAAGGACAAATAAGATTAACAATTTGATTATTCAAATAATAAGTAAATATAATTAGTTACTATTTATTATTAAATAATAACTAAAGGTAATTAATTAATTACTATCTAACTAATATTAAATAGTAATTAAATGAAGATAGAGTTACTAAAATAAAGAGAATTTAAATAGCATGTTAATTAAATAATTACAATTAATTGTTTAAGGGTTTAATAAGTGTTTATCACTTAAGAAAAATATTGTTAATTAATTAAATCTTTAACCTAAAGATAAATTAAGTGTCTTATAGGATTAATGATAGTTTATTAAATTATGTGTGTTATGTGATTGACTTACTAGCTAAATAAATAGCATAAATAAGCGTATCAATATACAATTATACGCAGTGATAATTGATAGACTAACATTATTAATGTTAGGTCAATTGAAGAGAGTCGTATAAAGCTAGATAGGTGTAAGTCGACAATCAGGCAAGTTTCCTTTTTACTCATATTTTATTAAGCAAGTTCCTTAACACTACTCAAATTATATTCGGGCAGGATGTTATTGTATTACAAGTTATTTATTTAAGCTTGAATCTTATTTTCAAGCATGCTTTAAGTGATTTAATTACTTCACAATTATTTCACATCGATGTTATTGATACTCGCCCTTGGTGCACTTGAATTCATACAATCTCGGACTTGTATATATTTAAAATTCTATAATTCATAAACTGTTTAAGATTGAGTCTGAACCCTTGTTCGGTCAGACAATTGCATGAAATTTTTATATAAAGGCTATCCAGGCCAATTGATGGTATGGATTCGTAGACTGAAGTGAATACCCTTTTAATTTAGGGGAGTACCCCACGTATCTAATATAAGATACAAATAGCAGAGTTGAATGTTATGCATATACATAGCGTACGCGAGGCTGATCCCCTCAAGTACATATTCTATAGTCAGTAACCAACGAGTCAATTAGCTATTGATCCCATTGGCAGTTTATTGTTCAAAGTCTACTTGACTATCAGTTATTCTAAAAGCAAATTATTATTCTTGTTTCCGATATTCATATTGTTGAATTCCTTTCCTTATATTTCGTTCATCATGATATATATCCTTTATTTCCATATTTAAACTTGTTGAGCAAATTAGTTGCTTATCCTTACTATATCATGACTTTTATTGCAGTTAAACCCGAGACTTCAGGGAAGGGTAAGGGTAAAGAAAAGATGAAGTAATAGACTTCAAGCAGCTGACTTTGCTTCATGCCTAGTTTAATTTACTATTAATGTAATTCGAACCGTGAGTAGTAATTAGGGTATGTTTTGTGTTATGTATTGAGGTTATCGAATCTTGGGGCTAGTAACACCTTTTGAATGAACAACATATGTTTACTATATTCCGCATTTAGTCATTGTATGTTGTTTGGAGGTGGATGTTTGTATTGGATCGTGATGACCAAATCTGGGCAATTGAGACCCGAATTTGGGGGCGTCACAACGGCTACATGCTTGGCCACTAAGTTTGGAATAGTAGCATGAGCAATATAGGAATTAACCTTGTAGCTTAGTTAAATTATTTACCCAATAATCCAAATAATACTTGTGTTGAATAATTAAAATTACCCAATAGTTAGTAACTAGGTTTTAATTTATTGAGTTACTAACTCACCCACAATTAAATGTTTTACCCTCTTGGAACATGTATAATATATAACCTACTCTTGATATATATACATTATATATTTCTAAAATAAAACATAACATAATAGGTTTTCACTACATATTTATTTATAAATACCAAATAAATATGCAACACATAATTTCTCATGTAAATTTAATTATTTACTTACTTAATATATTATAATAAATATAATATCCTTACTTTATTAAAATAAGTTCATTTAAGAATTTATTTTAATGCTCTTGGGTAAAGTGTATATAAATATTATATATACTTACCCCATATTAATCCTTATGCAAATTGTTCATAGCAATTTTATTTCCTCGCGTAGTAAATATATATGTATATATAATATATATTTATTATCTCACAGCTAAGCAACACACCACACATGTGCACATATTACTTATAGAAAATAAATAATAAATTTATTCTCTCACATTATAAATTGTTTATATCAATTTATTTACATATTAGTTAATATAACTTAATATATTTACCATGTCACGTAAGCACACATAATACATCATACGAAGCCATACATATAATGTAATATAATAAATTACTATATTAAATAAAAATTATTTATTAAATCTTTATTTTAATATCTCTGAAATTTTCAGATCGCTACAATAGATATTACCCATAATACTTATTGAATACAATATAATATTCCTTTACATCATATGAGCAAAAATATATGCATTTCATTTTATTTTCCATATAAATGGAAATTTATTCAATAAATAACATATTACAATTAAAATAATATTCTCTCCTTATTAAAATAATTCAATGCTAGAATTTATTTTAATATCCTTTATTTAAAGTATACAATATTTTTATGTACTTAAACTAATTATTTCGCTTCGTAATATAAATTGTTTCATAATAATTTATTCACGCGCAATAAATATACATACATATATTTATCACATATAATAAAATACAAATTTATTTACTCAATTCTTATTTTAATATCTATCGGAAAATTTGAATTATTCTCTTTCCCTTCTATAAATTATTTTCAACAATGCAACTGTAGTAAATATCATAATATATTCACTAAATTAGAACATGCATACATTACACCCAATAATGTATTATATAATTTATTCAATAAAATTCTGGTTATACATTAAGTATATTTAATACCACCAATTTACCACATTAAAATAATATAATTTTATAAATTATTTTAACTTACTTATTTTAATCTTACCCATCTCATTTCCTTTAAATAAATTGCTCCTACAATTGCTTACATAAAATAAATATATGTTACTATTATATTTATTATACACAAAAATCACCTATTGCATAGTTCCTGTGACACCCCCAAATCCGGGTACCTCAACTCCACAGATTTGGTGCTCACTATACCATACATTCATGACTAACTACCCATGACAAAAGGAAATATAAATAAACTGAATACATCATCTTCCCACAAAAAGGGTTACATCTCAAATCTCTTAAATAAACAAATCCCAGGTTATCTAACCTCTATTACATCAATGCGGAATTAAAACATAAGATTTAAATAAGTCTTTTACAAAGAACTGAAACAAATAGACTAAACATCTTCATTTGCTCATCTTGCCCTTGCCTTTGCTAGTGGACGGCTCATCTGGTTTCTCAGTCTTAGCTGCAATGTTTTTAATGCAAGAGTGAGCAAACAATTGCCCACAAGTATGAAAACAATAACATTTATATGATTATTGGAATAAATCTTACTGAGGAGTAATAGTTTTTCTGAAGTCAATCAATGACAAATCAAAAATCTGAAAGCTCAATAGAATGCTTGGCTCAAGAACTGATTATAGATTCAAGGATAAAAGTGTATCTGAGGGTCACAAGACCTCGAACTATATCCTAGGTTAACAAGTATTTCTACCGTAACCTTTAACAGTCTTATAGACTATGGACCATCCATCTCGTACTCAGGGGGATCAGCCCTTTGTACAATGTATTGTACACAAACATTTTAACGCTATCGCGTAATTAATCCCCTATATTAGGATTGTTCATCTCAGTTTAGGATCAGAATCCGTACCAAAAAGAACTCGGTTCGGAATAATTATTAAAATATTCTAAGTCTTTAGAACGCTCATCAACTAAGGACTAGCTGAATCAATTAGGGTTTGCTAGTCATTAAAGCATTTGATTCATCGATAAAGTTTGTACAATAGAAATTCTGTTCAAAGTTTGAATAATGATCAATGATCGAACAATAAATAACTGGAATAAAGTTTTAGCTCTTAATCATGATAGCAACCTTGCTTGAATAACAATAAGCTAAGGTTTATAATCTTGCTCAATGAAAATTAACTTGCTTTAAATGAAATAACAAGTTTAAGGAAGGAAAACTTGCCTCGCACGTAGCTTACAGATTTAAATAATTCACGTTCCTTAATTGACCTATACATTTCGATTATAAAACGGTAACAATAATTAGCTACAGAACAATATACACTTTAGGGTTTGTTCTTATCCCATTTCATTTAATATATCAAATGTCATTTGATATTCATTAAATATTCGCTTACCACTCATTGTAGTATCTTGTTTATTATTAATTTAAGCTTTAAACATGTACACGACATCATAATAAAATAAATAAAAATAAAAAAAATATTTCAGTTACTGTTTCCTCGCCGGGGCGGAAAATTACTTAACAAAACTCTCGCCGGGGCGGGAATTTACTTAACAAAAAGCTCATCGGGGCGAGACTTCGCCGGGGCAAAGATTTCCCTTACAATTTTCTCGCCGGGGCGAGAGACTCGGCAGTCACCTCCTACGGTTCGCGAACCAGTGAAAACTTAGGCCAAATTTGGCCAAATTTTTCGAATTCTACCATCCAACACATAGTTTAAACATACCCAGATATCAAATATGATATTAAACAATTACCCAACATGTTTCTAACCAATTTAACCATTATAATACACCTAATCAACTAATTAGAAACCAAAAATTCACTGTTTAAACCAAATATTCATGTTTTAGCCATTTTAATAAAATTAACCACTATAAACTCATCTTTCAACTATTTTAATCCTTTCCACTTGCATTCTTTTCATTTTTCATTATATAATCATAATCAAGTGTCAATTAACCGATTAGTAACCAATTTAAGCATCAATTTTCATTCATATATACCATACATGAAAGTAAAACTCTGTAAAAACAAAAACTTCCTTCTAATACATACTTTCATGGATTAATGCCTTCTAATTGGTTTATAATCATCACATAATCATCTAATACATGTTTACTATCAATTACAAACAAGTAATTCATGTATTTAACATAAAATTCATATACAGGAAAATAGAATTCATATACAGAGAAGTAAATTAAAAAGAAATAAAGTGAAGAATTCAAAAAGGATTATACCTTCTATTTGCTTAGAAAAATTTGATCAATTCTCCTTGTTAGAATTTCTACTCTCCAATCTCCAGACTCTTCTCAATTCTCTCTCCTTCTCTGTATATTCTTCCTTCTTTTGTTTTTAAACTCTGTATTTTCTTATCTTTTAATAACTGACAAGCTTTTAACAAAAATAAAAATTGATGGCTAAAATAATAACGTATATTCTCTAATTAAACCATCAGTTATAAAAATTCAAAAGCCATAAGGCTTGTTTGGCAAAACAAAATCGAAATAACTCATTATTTCCAACCAAAGGTCATAAGGCCTTGTTTGGTTTGATGGAAAAAAAAAACTCTTTCTATTTATTTTAATAACTCATTATAACATATAGTTTTAATTGTCACACTTTTAATTTAATTGAACTTATTATTAAATAAATTCAATTAAACCTTACTAACTTAAACAATAGTTTTATTTATCCAAACAATTGCACCAAATAAATTATCTTATTCAAATAAATTATTTATTCAAATAAAACATTTATTCACATGAATCATTTTATCATCTAATTTAATTATTAAATTAAATTAGAATAATCACATCAAATCATATTTAAATAACATTTAACATAAATTCTTTCACCATAACTTTATAAATTATTTATTATACTCAATAAATAAATTAACAAAAATATTTATATAACTCAATAAATATTTTTATTATTCACAAAAATCGCATTCGTTACATCCTTCCCTCCTTAAAAGGATTCTATCCCCAGAATCACAATGCAATTAATTCGTCTACATTCTCCCCTCCTTACAAAGATTCTGTCCCCAGAATCGCGGTACAAAATTAAACAAACAATTGAAGATAACTCCGCATCATTTTCTCTTCGAGTTCCCACGTAGCTTCTTCAGCACTGTGGTTCCTCCAGATTACCTTAACAGAAGGTATCACTTTATTTCTAAGAACCTGCTCTTTCCTGTCTATTATCTGTACAGGTACCTCTTCATAGGTTAAATCTTGCTCAAACTGTATTGGTTCATATTCTATTACATGTTTATAATCAGACTTATACGGTCGTAGCACCGATATGTGGAAAACATTGTGAATGTGATCTAACTCGGGAGGTAAAGCTACCTCATAAGCTACCTCACCCACTCGTTTCAGCACCTCGAAGGGTCCAATAAACCGCGGACTGAGTTTACCCTTTTTACCAAATCTGATTTTTCCTTTCCAGGGAGATACTTTGAGAAACACAAAACTCCCGACTTCAAATTCACAATTTTGACGATGTTGATCCGCATATTTCTTCTGCCTGTCTTGAGGAGCTAACAATCGGGCTCTTATCACCTTAACAATTTCAGCAGTTTGTTGTACCAGCTTGGGTCCCAATAGTCGACGTTCACCAATCTCGTCCCAATATAACGGAGTCCTGCACTTCCTTCCATACAAGGCTTCATATGGCGGCATTCCAATACTCGCGTGATGACTATTGTTATAGGCAAATTCGACCAGAGGTAAATGATCATCCCAGTTGCCTTTAAAATCCATGACGCACGCCCGAAGCATATCCTCCAACGTTTGAATTGTTCTTTCGCTCTGGCGATCAGTTTGAGGATGGTAAGCTGTACTCATTCTTAACTGCGTTCCCAAACAAGCTTGCAGACTCCTCCAAAATTTTGATGTGAAACGTGGATCTCTGTCCAACACAATTGATACTGGGACACCGTGCCTTGAGATAATCTCTTTGACGTATAACTTTGCCACCTGATCCAAAGTGAATCTGATTTTGGCCAAATTTGGCCTAAGTTTTCACTGGTTCGCGACCTGTAGAAGGTGTCAGTCGCGTCTACCGCCCCGGCGGTAGAAATGAACTAGGATTATCGCCTCGGCGGTTCTGTCGCCCCGGCGGAAATTTTCATTAGATTCTTCGCCCCGGCGACAGCCTCGCCCCGGCGACGATTTTGTTAAGTTTTTCTCGCCCCGGCGAGAATCACTGCTGTAAAAAAAAACAATTATTATTATTATTATTTTGTTTTCTTTTCTTGGAAGTTATGATGCATAATTAAATTTATATTAATGTATTAAATGACTAAAGAATTTCCAAGATGGTTGCTAAACTAGTACTTGTTATTATGGTTTGCTAAATGAGATGTTATAATAAAAAGGATAAGAGCAAGCTTAGAATGCTTTTAATCTTGTGACTAATAATGTTACCATTTTATAATTAATGTATAGGTTGTTTAAGGATCGTGAATTACTTAAATTTGTAATCTACGCTTGAGGCAAGTTCCTTATCTCAACTTATTACTTTTACGTTGAGCAAGTTTTCCTATCTCAAACTTGTTATTTCATTTAAGGCGAGTTTAATATCATTGAGCAAGAATATCTACCTTAGCTTATTGTTATTCAAGCAAGGTTGTTGTCATGATTAGATGCTAAAGCTTTATTCCAGTTGTTTATTGTTTGATCATTGATCGTTATTCAAACTTTGAACAAAACTTCTATTGTTTGACTTTATTGATGGATTAGACTAGCAAACCCTTATTGATTCAGCTAGCCCTTAGTTGATGAGCGATTTTAAAGATTTAGAATATTTTCTATACTTATTCCAAGCCAAGTTCCTTTTGGTACGGATTCAGACGATAAACTGAGATGAACAACCCTAATATAGGGGATTACTTACGCGACAACGTTAAAATGTTTGTGCACAATACATTGTACAAAGGGTTGATTCCCCTGAGTACGAGATGTTTGGTCCATAGTCTATATGACTGTTAAAGGTTACAGTAGAAATACTTGTTAACCTAGGACATAGTTCGAGGTCTTGTGACCCTCAGATATAATTTCTAAATCTTGAAATCTATTTTTCCTTGAACCGAGCATTTAAACGAGCTTTTAGACTTTGATCATTTATTGACTGAGATTCCGAAAACTATTGTTCCTCAGTTGAAATCCATTTCATTTAAATATTATTGTTATTGTACTTGTGAGCAATTGTTTGCTCACTCTTACACTAAAACATTACAGCTAAGCCAGAAAAGCAGGATGAGCCGTCCACGAGCAAAGGCAAGGGCAAGATGCCAAAGTAGCAAGAGATTTATTATCCACTTGATGTTTATTTGTATTAAAGACTTGTTTAAAATTATTTTATTCCGCATTTGATGTATTAAGGTTAAGATAACCTGGGATTTGATTATTTAATAGTTTAGTGATGTAACCCATTTTGGGCAGATATTTCTTTAAGTTTATTTAATTGTTCTTAATTATGGGTAGATAGATGTGAATGTATGTTATAGTGAACACCAAATCAGTGGGAATTAAGTACCTGGATTTGGGGGTGTCACAGATGAAGCATAAATACTAAGCAACATTTATCCATTTTCCACGAGTTAGAAACTATTCAATCAAGTTCTTATCATAGACCATGAATTGTAGTTCAAATCAAATTAAAACAATGCTCATCATCCTCAGCCTGATCGCCCTCTGTTGGAGTTGGAGGTGGGTACGGTGGAAGACAGGAGGCTCTGGAAACTGATACGGCATGGAGTCCACGTCGTCTCCACCCGAGGCTGCATAGATGCTGGCCACCGTGTTGGCAAACTCGGCAGTATACTGTGCAAAAATATTCTGCCTTTGAGCAATAGTATCCATCCTTCAGGTGAAAGAGTCTATCCTACTATTGAACGTGTCGATTTTCTGATGCATGAGGTCCATTGAAGCCAACAGCGCTGCCAGTAGACCAACAGAAGTGGAACTAGGCTCTGGAGTCTGGGTAGAATCTCACCCTCTATCATAAGGGGCGGATCATGACCTGGCAGGTACCCCTCTCTATACTCATAAGATATGCCCCCAGCCCATACACTAAACCTCTTGATGACATTATGATCAATAGCTGACATGGGCACCTGTGTTAGGTCATCTGGCCCCCATTGAACCTTGGCCCGCTTGCAAAGACGGGTGATGAGAGATGGGTGTGGGAGGCCTGAACCAATGTTACACTTAATTGCCTTTCTAATGGACTCTTGTATGATCACCTCAATGTCGACGTCCAACCCAGTGATGATGGCAAACAGAAGGACAGCCCGCTCTCGGGTGACATCGTTGAGGTGACGCGTACGCATGATGTTAAAGCATATAAAAGCATACCATGGTTTCCCATAGCGGCTGAGAGTTGGCTGTGGGAAACTTGTCTTTTCCCCTTGAAACTCATTGACCTTCCAGGTTGTGCTGGGCTGGTAGAGTCGTGCTATGATCTCATCTTAGCTGTAACTGTGGTAGCCTCGCTGGAAGTCCTTGCCATTGTAGTTAGGCATGTCGAACACAGAATTGATGGTCTTACTATCATACTTGACCAACTTGCCCCAGATAGTAACTTCAGCTGGCCCCTCTGTCGACGTCGGGTTTTCGCTTCGCGTGTCTTTTTTAGTCTTTTCCAATTTTAGCTTCTTGATTAAATGATTTTTGGAAAAGGTCGGCATTAATGTCGACGGGGTTTTGAAAGATTGTTTTTATGATGAGCCAATTAACCAGAGTCACCAGTTGGTATATTTGAAATGGATGTACCAACTCATCCGAGTTTTCGCTTTTTTATAAATCGTTGGCTCATACGTGACTCCAAATTAATTTGGTCTGCGAATCGAGATTCATAGAGTTCGAGGGCTTGCTTAAGCGAGGGGAAGGTGTTAGGCACCCCCCGACTTCCGTGAAACACGGTTACCGCAATCTTGATGCTGTCCTATCCTTTAATTCATGAAATGTGTGTATGTGCCGGTGTGTGTGTGTGTGTGTGCCTATGTGAATGTTGTGGTGAGTTTGTATGAAAGAATCCTTTGGATTTTTAGGGAAAGTTGTGCTTTAATTTGAGAATGTTTCAGAACGTCATTTCTATTAATACGAGAAAGCTCCCTCTATTCATGCGAAAGGTTTGATTTTACTTATCAAAACTATGAGGTCTTTATTAGGCGTCGTCTTGATAAAACGTGAGTTTTTCTTAAACCTTAACCAAAATAGGAATCGAGATTTATACGTTGCTTTCATAAATGATGGGCAATTTCTATGATCTCTTTCGCCCTATACATCAAGGTTTAATAAAACCTTTAATTTCTTTTATAAAATCCATTTTTGTGACATTTGAAAAATAACCTCTTTTTAGCTTTCTCGTAGGATAGGAATCAACTTTCCTTAGCATTTCCAATTTTTAGCCTCGTGATGCTAATATCCTACTTTGATCGATTTTAGAAAAGATCTTTATCGTTTAATCTTTTGAAACCATTTTGGTGTCACGAAATATAATCAAGCATAAACATGCGTTGGGGCTATCCACGGGCATGTAAGCCATCAAAATATCCCCAAACGCCAACAATCACATATTTCACTAATACGGGGCCTTAAACCCGATTCTCGTCTTAACGTCGTTTTAAGGCCCAACGGTTACATATTACAAAAACGAGCACCTTGAATCTATACATATATCAAAACGTCCATTATCGGATTTGAACCACGGGGTCGCATTCCTAGGCTCACACGAGATTATGACATGCCCACACAATGAATACTACATAATTAACCAATTCGGATTTATCTAATACACCATGATATCCTAAAATGACAATCTAAATAAATTACACCCAATGAACCACCATAAACAAGCTAGAAATTTCATCAATTGGATATCCTCGGGTTATTAGGAAGAATTTTGTCCCGATGGAACCCTCACCAATAATCCCTAATCCTTGATTATTCAACAAGATACATGAAAGTTACATCTAATTTACTCAATCAATATGACATGAATTGCTAGAACAAATAGAAATTTTCACCTTGCAATTGATCTCAAATGGATGTGAACTTGTGTATTTGAATAGGATAAGGAATGTATTGGATACAACAAAAATCAAAAGAATTAAATCCTCTCTTTTTTTCTTCTCCTTTCTCCCTATTTTGTTGCAAAATCTAGCTATTTTCTCTCTATTTCCGTGTTTTTGCTGCTGCAGAAATTTTCTTCTTCCAAAACTGCTGAGCTTCTTTTACTCCCTGTATGCTGAGCGAAAATGAGCTGAAATAGGCTGGCTAAAGCCAGCCGCAGATCAACCGCAGATCAATCTGCGGCTGGCTGGCCGCCTGCCTTCCACTCACCCCGATTTCGAGTTCCGTGTTTCGGGATCCGTGTTTTCAAAAAGCGCACTATTTGGCCGCAGATCAATCCGCGGCTGGACGGTTTGACTTTCTCATTTTCCGTGCCACGCCTCGATTTTTGTGCCGTAACGTTGGTTTTCGCTGACAGGCTCGTATTCGGCAGTCTGGGAATTTCCGGGAGATGTGCCACCTCATTCGGGAATGCCTGCTTCGGATGGCCTTATTGTCACGTCAGCCTTGATCGCCAAAACATTGCAGGGTGTCGGGCGCTCGCACTTGTGCCCATTCCTTCGCTCCCGCAAACCGGTTCAATTGACGATTTTGCCCTCCTGTCATGGTTAGTACAAGGAACGCAAAATTTGGGTGTCTACAGCTACCCCTCTTTATCATGTTCATGCAATGTTTAATGAAATGAACAGGATAAAGAAAAGACACTCGATGCATGAATGACAATGCACAAGGATGACAATGGATACGTGATGCAACACATATGATTTATGATGCAACGCAAGATGCCATTGATGCAAAACATTCAAAAAAGGGTGTCGAAGCTGATGATCGTCTTGTCGGGGCCGGGTATCGTCGCCGGTCACACATCTCGTAACCCCCGGTTATCGTCGCCGGTTGGTTATCTTGTCGGAGCCGATTTTCATCGCCGGACATCCATCTCGTAATCGCCGGTTATCGTCGCCGGTCGATTGTCTTGTCGGGGCTGGGTATCGTCGCCGGTCACCCATCTCGTAACCTCCGGTTATCGTCGCCGGTTGGTTATCTTGTCGGAGCCGGTTTTCGTCGCCGGACATCCATCTCGTAATCGCCGGTTATCATCGCCGGTCGATTGTCTTGTCGGGGCCGGGTATCGTTGCCGGTCACCCAACTCGTAACCTCCGGTTATCGTCGCCGGTTGGTTATCTTGTCGGAGCCGGTTTTCGTCGCCGGACATCCATCTCGTAATCGCCGGTTATCGTCGCCGGTCGATTGTCTCGTCGGGGCCGGGTATCGTCGCCGGTCACCCATCTCGTAACCCCCGGTTATCGTCGTCGGTTGGTTATCTTGTCGGAGCCGGTTTTCGTCGCCGGACATCCATCTCGTAATCGCCGGTTATCGTCGCCGGTCGATCGTCTTGTCGGGGCCGGTTATCGTCGTCGGTCACCCATCTCGTAACCCCCGGTTATCGTCGCCGGTTGGTTATCTGGTCGGAGCCAGTTTTCGTCGCCGGACATCCGTCTCGTAATCGCCGGTTATCGTCACCGGTCGATTGTCTTGTCGGGGCCGGGTATCGTCGCCGGTCACCCATCTCGTAACCTCCGGTTATCGTCGCCGGTTGGTTATCTTGTCGGAGCCGGTTTTCGTCGCCGGACATCCATCTCGTAATCGCCGGTTATCGTCGCCGGTCGATTGTCTTGTCGGGGCCGGTTATCGTCGCCGGTCACCCATCTCGTAACCCCCGGTTATCGTCGCCGGTTGGTTATCTTCGATTGCCGGCCTCGTATCCGGTCACTTGGTCGAACCGAGAAGCCGTGTTCAACACCTGATTCATCAAAATCTCGTATTTTATTATCACAATCTGAGTCCAATAGGCTTTAGAATCGATTCAGCTTGCAATAGGCCAATGGGGGAGCACTGGGCCCAGCCGCAGATGGATCTGCGGCCAGCCGCAGATTGATCTGCGGCCAACCGCAGATAGATCTGCGGCTAAGATCGGGATTCATAAGCGGCTCGCCGCCTCCAGATCTGTCACTTTCAACTTCGTACCCCACATAGATTCCTGCGATTTTGCTCGTTTGCAAGGATCTTTTGTCGAGTTTCCCAACTTTTATGCAAAAATTGCTCCGGTAGGATCATTCTACGCGCTACAGGTAACACTTTGACTGTTCACTTTTCAATTTCGTCAATGCTTTGCTATACATTTGGCTATTTACATGCTATAGATAGAAGATGTATGCTTTACAATGCTATATTATGTATGATCATATATATATGCTATGTATCAACTGTGTGAGTCCTATTTTATGCTCATGATGCGGTCCCACATACTGTTATTCCTTTTCTGCAAGAAAATCATGCATTACATGCTGTAATTACACTTATGAATGCAATTTTGATCTGTTTGAGGCTTGGATTGATGGAAAACATGTTTGGCTTATGCCTGAGATGTCCATTTTACAAACGAAACTCTGCCGATTTTTTATTTTTTTTTTTTTAAATGCACATACCATAAACATGCATCATGTTGCATTAATTATATGATGAGGGTAGGAATTTAGAATATTCGTGACATAATCCAAAAGGGAACTTACCTTCCTCCTTGCATGTTCTGTTCCAGCTATGGATCCCGATGCTCATAGTAGCTCCTCCGTGTCACGGACCTCGGGTGTTCGCCGCCGTAGGGCTGCACCTGCTCCTGTTCCTCCTCGGACCCGTCAGGCTCGTCGCTTGGCGGAGGCTGTCATCCGTCCCGATCATCCGGACGTTGAGGAGGCTGTCCCCCCAGAGGTCGCGGCAGAGGGGCCATCCTCCAGCACACCGGCTCCATCTACTTATCAGGCTTCTTCTGGCGCCCCTGTGCAAATACCCGATCTTCTGGGTCGGGATTTCAGTCGACACCCCTCAGCATCTCTCGTGGCTAACGAGGTATATCCAATTCTACTCTAATTTTATTCTCAATTTCTCAATTCTCCTTTTATCCGGACTGACCCCTTGGTGATTGCCCCAGGTACCCGAGTTTACCCAGCCGAGGGGCAACTGGTTCAACATCTACTCCCTCTACACGGCTCTGCACAGCGACTACCGGGCGATGGTGGATTCTTGGGGCTTTCGTCACTTCTTCACTATCATCCCCCGGCAGTGCCCCTGGGGTTACATGAGGGCCTTATCCGAGCGCTGTTTCCACCAGACGCAGTCTCTTCACCTTCTTGACTGCGAGGTTGTGCTGACCCCATGGGACTGGAGGTACATTACGGGCATAGAGTTTACCGGGTCCCGCGTTCCTCTAGATCTCGACATCACTCCTGCGGAGGTCCGGGCTTTATTGGGCTTCGCTGCTGAGGATCGGGTCTTTAAGGCCCGTAGTATTCGGTCTGGTGCCTTGGTTGTTGATGCGGTCGGGGGTCTCTATGCGCTGCTTATTCCAGCGGATCAGGGTACTCGGGACATTCTGCTCCGACGCCTGTTCCTGACCATCATGAGGGGTTGTTTCCTAGGGAACAACTCATCCACCATTCATTTCAGCGTCTTGGGAGCGGTCAGAGACGTGGACCGCATCAGTGACTATGACTGGGGGTCATTCACCTTTGCCTATTTCCTCCACGGTATGCGTCTATGCTCGGAGGGCCAGACAGATGCTTGGCTCGGATTTTATCACTTCCTGCTGGTGAGGTTTCTCTTTCCCTCTTCTTATTGGACTTTCCTTCATTTATTTCCCTTTTCTGCATTTATAGGTTACTCATGCTTTTCACTGTTTCTGTTCGCCGTTCTGGGCCTACGAGCGTCTCCCATGTCTGAGGCCCGTCACCACTCTTGGCTTGGACACCTATCCCCGGGGTCGGCGATGGCATCATAGCACCCTGGAGGAGGTCCCGGTATCTGGCAGCTTTGCACACTGTCGCATCCAGCTGGAGCTGATCACGGCTGCAGGGGTCGTCTGGAGGCCTTATCTTTCTAAGCATCTGGATGTGGGGTTTATAGATGGGCATCCTACCGGCCCGGAGTTTGCACTTTCCACCCGTCGCCTCACTTTGCAGAGTGTTGGAGGATGGGTTATGTACCTGGGGGAGCGCGCCTTCAGATGCGTTACCGGAGAGATCTGCATCCCGCACTCCCTTCCTTTCGCTACTTCCTGGCCGCTGGATTCTCAGCCTTCACAGATCATGCTTGCGGGGGAGGACGGCCGGATGCTTTCGACGGGTCCCAGTACCAGTGATGCCTTCCGTACTTGGTGGGTGCCCCGCACCATTGGTCCCCAGACCCGGGCCACATTCTTCCTCGGGGATATGGTCCCCGACTCGGTGATGATGACTGACTGGGCAGCCTGCGTTCGGACTCCCACTCATGCCGAGCAGATCGCCACTTTGACCCGCCAGGTGGACCAGTTGTCTCTATATCTTCGGGTGCTGGGCCGGACTCCAGAGGATGCTTATGCTTATGATCCTGACGGTACGGGTTATGATGCAGGCCCGAGCTCGTCTGATGCCACAGCGCAGCCCTACATTCTGGATATGAACTTCGGTCCTCCGACCTCGACGACCCCAGGGGATCAGTTTGAGGATCCCGCTTTTATCGACGAGATTGACTTTATTTAGATCAGGATAGGATAGGGCTTTTGTACCTGTACCTGTTTGGATTTATTATTATCTATTTTTTATATTTTATGCACTATGTACTGAATTCATTTATTTATATCATGCACAGTATTTCTCTTTTATCTCTATGATCTTCATTTGTTTTATTATTAACTGTATGATGCATGCTTTTCTTATTTATGGATAGAAAACGACCCCTGTACAGTCTTTTTGATACTATTTTTCCACAGATGTCGTCCTCAGATGCCGTGGTACATTTGGATTTCATTCCTTCCACAGGGTTGGTTGGCAGTCTCCTCCGCTGGTTAGACAGTTTATTGCCGGCCGACAGGATCATCGCAGACGGTCTTTTGGGCCATTCTTGGTCCTTATTAACCCTTCAGGTGCCAGTGGGATTTGTGGAGGGTATTCTGCGCTATTGGGCGCCTGCCCGTCAGGTGTTCAGGTTAGGGATGGTAGAGCTGACCCCCACCCTCGAGGAGTATGCTCGCTTCACCGGCTTGCCTTTGGATAGACCTTGTGCCAGGGTCACGGCTGGTTCCATGCGCCGTCAGTTCTTGACCTTTACCGGTTTGCGGAGGGCTGTCTTGTTACCGGTGATCACATCAGACCATATGGTTCCCCTTCAATTCTTGATTGACCGATTTGGTTCACCTGACAGTTTTCGTCTTTTCTTCGACGATTTTGCTGTATCTGAGGAGCGCTGGGGCGCTTCAAGAGTAGACATTCTGATGGCCTGTGTCGTCTCAGTTTTGTACTTGCCCGCAGGATCTGATCAGTTAGACATGCGGGTTGTCGCGGCCGTTCGAGCCCTTCAGGAGGATCACACCATCCTTCCCATGATACTGGCGGATACCTATATGTCAGCCTCATACTGTCAATCCTTCCGAGGCAGGATATTCAGAGGGAGCTCGACCTTATTGTATATGTGGTTTATGAGTCATCTTAGTCCCATCGGCCACTTCCGTCGCCAAGGGTTTTGCTTCAGCCATGACATAACCACGCAGTTTTCGTTTCGTCCCGTGAGCTGCACTGATGTGGCCTCCTGGACATCATTTTTGTCTGTCATTGAGGATCCCTTTCATCTATTGGTCTACTTGGGCCATTGCTCCTTTATGAGCTTCTTGACTCATGTGCTCGACCTGGACTTCATCCCCATTGCTGGCTTGAGGGGCGTGACGACTTATCATCCCCTGGCGGTTATGGGGCAGTTTGATCAGACCCAGGATTTACACCCTTTCGCGGGTGCAGCCGCCTACCGATTCCTTATATCATCCCGAACAGAGAGGGATCTACTGCGGATATACGAGCTTTGGTCTTGCAGGATCCTTGCCGAATATAGTGAGAGCTGTCACATCCAGACATTTGCTTACGTGCAGTGGTTGCGCGGGGACTTGGATCCGGCTGGTTTGAGTCAGACTGGGGCCTTTGATGACTCTGGAGTGATTTTCCCAGAGGATGCCACAGACCACCCCGTCTCAGCTGATTCTGCCCCAAGTTGGGCTACTGAGGATACCCGACTCCACCTGGCCCTGATTACTGCTGAGGCCGAGAGGGACGCCGCTCTTGTCGAGAGAGATGATGCCATTCGGGCTAGAGATGCTGCCATTGCTGACAGAGAGGCCATTGTATTTCAGACCAGGGCAGTTATAGATGCTCATTTTGGGACTGTCAGCTGAGCCACTGCTTTACTGGATCGTATTGATATGATGGGGCAGCAGATTGCAGGAGATGCTGATGCTTCAGATCTATCCACCACCTTGACCATCCTGCTTCAGCTAGTTTCAGATTTGTAGATTATTTTATTTCCTGCATAGACTATGTTAGTTCCATCAGTTATCGAAAGAACAATCTTGTAATAAAATGAATTATATATATAGACATGCATTTAAATTTAGTCATTTTCCCCTTTTGTCGTATCATTGCCTTTCATTGGATCCCCATTTTATCCAGTTGACCATGATTTTGACACTTCGCCTTCTTTTTCTTCTCAAGTCTTGATGGAGATTTGACAGATATTGCCGCACACCTTTTGATTTCATCGGACTGAATCTCAGATTTTGGATAACTGTTTAGTTGGATCAGGGTTATGTCCCTTGGGATGAAGCTGGTTAGGCAGCTGGTTTTTGGAAGGTTTTGAGGGTGTAGGAAGGTTTTATCTGGCTATTGAAAGTTGGTTTTGGTTAGGGAAATGATTATTTTTTAAGGGATCGGACCGCGCCGTGATGGCTGCCTACGTACCCCCACAAGTTTGGAGATCAGGTCCTACGTAGTTCGCTCTCAAAGGAAAAAGGACCTGATGATTCAAGCGTAGAACCGCTTCACTGAGTCAGAATTGAGGGGTTGTGGAAATACCTCACCATCCATTTCTTGCAACATGAGGGCTCCTTCGGATAGCACCCTCTTAATCACCAATGGCCCTTCCCAGTTCGGGACGAACTTCCCCTTGGCTTCGTCTTGACAAGGCATGACTCTTTTTAGCACCAAATCATTTTCCTTGAATTTTCGAGGTCTTATCCTTTTGTCGTATGATCGAGAGATCCTTTGTTGATACAACTGACCGTGCCAGACAACAGCCACCCTTCTTTCATCGATTAGGGCCAATTGGTCGTATCGACTTTGCATCCAATCCTCCTCACTTATCTGAGCATCGATCACTATTCTGAGGGACGCCATTTCAACCTCAACTGGCAGAACGGCCTCCATTCCATACACCAAAGCATAAGGGGTCGCCCCTATAGAAGTACGCGTTGATGTTCGGTATGCCAGCAGGGTGAGGGGTAACAGATCCGGCCATCCCCGATGATTAGCAGACATTTTTGCCCTGATCTTCTTGATGTTCTTATTTGCAGCCTCCACTGCCCCATTCATCTTAGGACGGTAAATGACGGAATTGAGGTGCTTGATCTTGAACTGGTCACACAGTCCCTTCATGAGGGCGTTATTTAAATTCTTGGCATTATCGGAGACCAAAACCTCAGGTTGCCCGTATCGACAAATGACATTATTCCTGATGAAACCGACGATGACCTCCTGAGTTACTTTGGGGAAAGAAGCTGCCTCTACCCATTTGGTGAAATAATCGATCATGACGAAAATGAATCGGTGCCCGTTGCTTGCTTTGGGCTCTATTGGTCCGATTACATCCATTCCCCACATTGAAAATGGCCACGGGGAGGTCATACAGTGCAGCTCATTGGGAGGCGTATGGATCACATTACCGTGCGCCTGGCATTGATAACACCGTTTGACATGATCATCGCAATCGGCTTTCAGCGTTAACCAATAATGCCCGGTCCTCAAGATCTTTTTGGCCAGCATCGGTCCACTCATATGTGGCCCACACACTCCACCATGTATTTCATTCATAATCTTTCGGGACTGTGTCTCATCTACGCACTGCAACAGTCCCAAACCAGCATCCCTCTTGTAGAGTGAATCCCCGCTCAGATAAAATTTCATCGCCATCTTTTGAATTCTCATCCTCTCAGTTCGACTCACCTGGTCGGGAATGGACCTATCTCTCAGATATTCCCTTATGTCGTGATACCAGGGCCGCTTCGGCAACACCACCTCGTCTGATAACACTGCCACCTGTTCCTCATATGTCGGGGCATTCTGTACGGCGATCTCAATCTGTGGACTGTTCCTATTCTTGATTACGTGGATTAAGGAAGCCAGAGTTGCCAATGCATCAGCAAAATCATTCCGTCCCCGGAGAATATGGCAGAAAGTGATATCTTCGAACTCTTGCATCAGCTGGGTAACACAACGATGGTATGGAAGTAACCGAAGCTTTTTAGTGTTGTACACCCTGATCGCTTGTCTGATTACCAGTTCTGAATCCCCAAACACCGCTAGTCTCTTCACTCCCATGTCGCGGGCCAAGCGGAGTCCCAAGATACATCCCTCGTATTCGGCGGTGTTGTTCGAATTGCTGAAACGCAGCTTAGTGGCCACAGGGTATTATTCTCCGGTGATAGAGACTAGGACCGCTCCGGCTCCTGCCCCCCGGCATTCATGGCACCATCAAAATACAGCTTCCAGAACTGTCCCTCGTCATCACATTTTTCGCGTGATACCCAAAATATATCTTCGCCCGGAAGAGGAGTTTCCAAGGGCTCCATCCCTCCTGACGGGGCTTCTGCCAACTGATCTGCAATTCCCTGCCCCTTCATGGCCTTCTGAGTCACGTACACCATGTCGAACTGTTGTAAGATTAACTGCCATCTTGACAATCGACAATTCAGCATGGGCCTTTCGAAAATATATTTCAGGGGATCCATTCTTGATATCAGGTACGTCGTATGCCCATGGAGGTAGTGCTGTAATCTCCCTGCAGCCCAGGCTAGAGCACAACAGGTCTTCTCGATGGGAGTGTAATTCTGCTCACATTGGCTAAATCTTTTGCTGAGGTAATAGATGGCCTGCTCTTTACCCGCCTCATTTTTCTGTCCCAGCATACATCCCATCGCGATGGCATTGACCGATATATACATAAACAGAGGGATCCCATCCTTCGGGGGTACCAGCACAGGTGCTTCAGTCAGTTGCTTTTTAATGGTCTGAAAAGCCTTCTGACATTGCTCATTCCATTCTTGGGAAACCCCTTTTCTTAACAGTTTGAAAATGGGCTCGCATGTAGTCGTCAAGTGGGATATAAAACGGCTGATAAAATTTATCCTTCCGAGGAATCCTCTTATCTCCTTCTCTGTGTGAGGCGCTGGCATATCCACAATGGCCTTAATCTTTGCTGGGTCCAACTCAATGCCCCGATCACTAACCAGGAATCCCAAGAGCTTACCCGACTGCACTCCGAAAGCACACTTGGCTGGATTGAGTTTCAAATTATATTTTCTGAGTCGATCGAATAGCTTTTTGAGATGGGTTACATGATCAGATTCCACCCTCGATTTCACAATAATGTCATCCACATAGACCTCTATCTCCTTATGCATCATATCGTGGAATAAGGCCATCATGGCTCTCTGATAAGTAGCCCCCGCGTTTGTGAGGCCAAAAGCCAATCGCCTATAGCAGAAAGTGCCCCAGGGGGTGATGAATGCGGTCTTTTCCCGATCTTCTTCCGCCACCATTATCTGATGATATCCCGCGAAGCAATCCACAAAAGAGTACATTTCGTACTGGGCTGTGTTATCTACCAGAATGTGTATGAAAGGCACCGGGAAGTTATCCTTGAGACTGGCCTTGTTTAGATCTTTGTAGTCTACACATACCCTCACCTTTCCTCCAGGCTTAGCCACTGGGACTACATTGAACAGCCATTCCGGGTAAGTGGACACCATAATGATTCCCGCCCTGAACTGCTTGATGATCTCTTCCTTTACTTTTAAGCTCCACTCCAGTTTCAACTTTCTTAATTTTTGTTTGACAGGCCGGAAACCCTCCTTGATGGGTAATCGGTGTACCACAATGTCAGTGGACAATCCGATCATATCCTCATGAGACCAGGCAAAGACATCCTCATATTGTTTTAGCAACTCAGTCATTTCGGCTTTTTAGTTGGGGGTAAGGTCCGTCCCTATCTTGAGTTCTTTTGGCTTGTCAGGGGTTCCAATATCAATGGTGACGGTTTGGTCCAAGTTGGGTTTGGGTTTATCCTCGACCCATCCTTTGATCTCGTCAGGCGCATCGTCGTAATCTGTCTCGTCTTGTTCAATGCCCATTAAATCGAAATCCAGCTCAATGTCAAAATCATAATCATCATTCAAATTTGAAAGACCGTTTGTTAGGCAAGGATTACTCAAATTGGTATACCTGACATGAAACAAAATACTTGTCATATATAAATCATTTTTCACGACGATCGCATTTTCAAAATAACACGAAGAAACGATATAATTATGCAGAAATAAAACAACAACAAAAATAAACTTCTTCATTCCCCCATCCTCTGGGGTCTACCACCCTGACGTCGGGTTTTACCCTTGTTTGGATATTACTGGTTTTATGGTCCAGTTGTCGACGGTCAGGTCAGATGAAATGCGCTGGATAAAAGGGGGGTTCACATCAGACACTTCCCCGATGATTACGGATACGTCGCCTGAGTCCTCCTTCATATCCTCTCCAGGAATAATCAGCCCTGCCCAATTGATGACAGGCACAACCTGTTGGGCTTCCGGTGGTGCGATAATATTCGTCCCCTCCCTACTGCTTGTTGATTGTCCGGGGATATAGCACTTGGTTTCAAACTCTTTTGCGACCTCCTGCAGGAAACTTTCCCTCCGGGCCGACTCATTACGTGCGGGGGTTAACTCTTCATTCCCTGCCCCAATCACAGGCTCGCTGATCCCCTGTTCATTGTCGACTTTGGTCACTGGACTGCCAGCTAGTCGAATCGGAGCCGCACCCCGACGGTGTCTCCGTGCTACGCCCTCATGGTATCCCAACCCTGCTTTGCCTATCTGCTGTGGTAGGTGGATGGGCTCGGTGATTCCCTGACTGCTCCTTCCTAACCCCTGTCCAGGCTGGAAGTTCATTTTTATCATTTCCTTTGCCACAAAGGTAAGTTCGGGAGAGACCCTAGGTTTCACAGCTGGAGCTCCCAGGCATCTATAGCGGGGAGTGCTAATCTCCAGTGCTTGAAAGCTGGCAGGTGCCGCCGACTCATCCACATTGATCACTGGCAGGTCACTCCTAGGAGGAGAATGGTCATCACATTCGGCCGAGATTGTTACCAGATTCCCATCGATGATTAGCTTGATTTGCTGGTGGAGCGTAGAAGGAACTGCCCCGGCCATGTGTATCCATGGCCTCCCCAATAACATGTTATAACTGGCTGCAATATCTAGGACCTGGAAAGATATATCAAAAGTACAGGGTCCTATCTCCACCGGTAATTTAATCTCTCCAATTGTATCCCTCCGGGAACCATCGAAAGCTCGCACCACCACATGACTGGCTCGTAGGCGCCTGGGGTTGATGTTCATCTTCTGCAAGGTACTGAGGGGACAGATATTCAATGCCGATCCTCCATCAATCAGCACCCCATTCATTATATAACCTGAGGAGATTACCGCAATATGTAGCGGTTTCCGGTGTCCCCTTCCCTCCTTGGGTATGTCTTCATCCGTAAAGGATATTACATCGTTCTCCAATAGGTGGCCCACCAACTGGCCGAAACCCTCCTCACTAATTTCCTTGGGCACGTATGCCTCCTCCAGAACCTTCGTCAGGGTTTTGCAATGCTCATTGGATGACAACACTAAGTCCATGACTGATGTTAGGGTTGACTCCTCATTTAAAATCTGAATCCCCCTTGTTTCCGGGTGATCCATCCTTTTCAAGAATTTTATGGCCCTTTCCTCGGAAATCTCTTCATTTTTTCTCTTTTGGCTCTCAAGGACTCGCCCGGGAAGATATAAGGGGTTCCCCTTTGTCGTCACCGAAGCACAACTGGCCGCTTCCTCTGGCATGCCCCCATAATTCCAGGGTACAGTCTTTAGACTAATGATAGGGATTTGCGGCCTTGCCGCAAGGATGATGGGCCTCGGAGCCGTCAACTTGACAGGTCCCTCCGTGTTATTCGTACTTACCCCTATCAACCTGATGGGCGTTCCCCATGCACTCCCATGATCATGTATCACGTTGATCATTTCCTCAATTTTCTGCACATAGTTCAACCTTGGCGGCCCTCTAGCTTCACTCGCCTCCGTCGCATTGACTCTCCCTTCATCATGTCTTGGCAGGGGATTTGCCTTAACATTCGAGGAGTCTGGCTGTTCCACCACAATTTCCCCACTGTCAATCAGGTTCTGGATTCGATGCTTCAACGTCCAACAGTCTTGTGTATCATGGCCAGGGGAACTGGAGTGGTATGCACACCGCTTGCTCAGGTCAAACCTTCTACCCTTTGGGTCACTCGGGGGTGCCAAGCCAACTATCTTCTTTTGGGCTACTAATACCGCTAATACCCGTTCAAGCGGCTCCCCGAGCGGGGTGAATACTCGATTTTGCGAGGCCTCATATCTTCTTCGCCCCTCTGCCCTTTGATCTGTGAAGTTTGGCTGTCGGGATGGCCCTACCCTTTGCACCTGTACCGGAAGATGGCTTTCTGTTTTTCTGGATGACCCCTGTAGGATGAGGGAGACATCCTCTTCCTTTTTCTTTTGGACCCTCCGGGAAGTGCTGCCATAGTTTCCATTCTGTATTTGCTCGGCAGCAGTTTCTAAAGCAGTAAAATCCCGGATTTTACCCGATTTCAACCCCATATCTACCATCTCTCCATGTTTAATCATTTCAGCAAAGGGTCTTCCAATCCCCGAGATGACTCGTTCATAATACGGTGCCTCCTGAATGTCTACAAAAGTCATCACCATCTCCGACTCGCTCATCGGGGGGTTCACCTGTGCGGCCATGCCTCTCCATCGTTGCGCATATTCCCTGAAGGATTCCCTAGGTTGCTTCTTAACTTTTGTCATTTGGTACCTGTCAGGGGCCATCTGGGCCTGAAAGCTGTATTGGGTTAAGAAAGTATGGGCCAATTCTTCCCAGTTGTGGATTCGGGCGTTGTCAAGGCGGGCATACCAAATTCTTGCCTCCCTCGTTAAGCTTTTCTAGAACAGCTGCATTCTCAACCCCTCGTCCTCGGCATAAGACCCGAGTTCTCCAATGTATATTTTCAAGTGTGTGTAGGGGTCCCCCTTCCCATTGTATTTTTCAAACTCGGGGATTTTAAATTTCTCCGGGTATCTGGCTCCGGGGAAGACACATAAATCTGAATAGTTAACCCTGCCAAGGGACCCTATGCCCTTCATAGATTGGATGGTTTCTTCCATTTGTCTCATTTTCTTCCGCAAATCATCTGTATCTCCCTCTTCCGGGATAGTAATCACTGTTTTGTTTGGTACGGGAATGGCCTTCGGGACGACTGGCTCGCCTTTAGGTGGATCCTCCTTAGGTAGTTCCTGCCTAGGTATCAACTGCTCTCTTAACATTATGGCCATCTCTAACATCTGCTTCTTAAAGTCATCAAATTCCTCCCTAGATATGGCACCGGAATTGGTAGATGGAATATCAGCCATTTCAGATATGGAGTTTTGGGCCCTTTTAGACTGCGAACGGGTTTGAGGAGCAATCCTACAGAAACCAAAGTTCGAAGTTTAGTCTTGGGGAGTAAAAAATGTGGATGCATGCTGAAGCTGTAATTTTTGTGTTTTTGGGATTTTTTAATCTTTCCCTGCAAAACAGAAAGTTAGTAGTCCTCTAATGTAATGACAAATGCTAAACATGGCTTTATTAAGCTCCCCAGCTGTTCCCTGTAAAATATAGAGGTTAGTAATTTCTCTTGGCAAAAGGGAGGCGAATATGAATAATATCATGACATTTATGCGTGAAATGTAAAAAGGCATGAAGAGACTTTTCCTGCGTAGGGTTAATCTGAGGCTGACCTATCCTAGGGTTACTCTCACGGGCTTTTCGGCATGAAGGTCCCCAAATCTTCGCAATCTACTCGTCTGAGCCCTTTCGATTGGAGCGGATTTGGGTGGTGCGTTTCCTGAGCCATCTCCGGGGAGCAGCCCCTTCGAGTCCAGTAATAAGCAACCGACAGGTTCGCCTCAGGAGGAGGTACTCTCTCAACATACATTCACATTCATCGTCCTCACCGTATGCAAATGATTACTTTAAAAGTAAAGCAATTCCATTCAAATATTCACTTATTGGACACAAACACACATTCACACAACCAAACGTACAAAAGATCACAATACCGCACACATACACATATCTATGAATTTTAAAGGATAAGATAGCATCAAGATTTGAAAGCGGATTAAGCCCTCTAAAGTCCCCAGCAGAGTCGCCAGCTGTCGACGCCGGGTTTTCGCTTCGCGTGTCTTTTTTAGTCTTTTCCAATTTTAGCTTCTTGATTAAATGATTTTTGGAAAAGGTCGGCATTAATGTCGACGGGGTTTTGAAAGATTGTTTTTATGATGAGCCAATTAACCAGAGTCGCCAGTTGGTATATTTGAAATGGATGTACCAACTCATCCGAGTTTTCGCTTTTTTATAAATCGTTGGCTCATACGTGACTCCAAATTAATTTGGTCTGCGAATCGAGATTCATAGAGTTCGAGGGCTTGCTTAAGCGAGGGGAAGGTGTTAGGCACCCCCCGACTTCCGTGAAACACGGTTACCGCAATCTTGATGCTGTCCTATCCTTTAATTCATGAAATGTGTGTATGTGCCGGTGTGTGTGTGTGTGCCTATGTGAATGTTGTGGTGAGTTTGTATGAAAGAATCCTTTGGATTTTTAGGGAAAGTTGTGCTTTAATTTGAGAATGTTTCAGAACGTCGTTTCTAATAATACGAGAAAGCTCCCTCTATTCATGCGAAAGGTTTGATTTTACTTATCAAAACTATGAGGTCTTTATTAGGCGTCGTCTTGATAAAACGTGAGTTTTTCTTAAACCTTAACCAAAATAGGAATCGAGATTTATACGTTGCTTTCATAAATAATGGGCAATTTCTATGATCTCTTTCGCCCTATACATCAAGGTTTAATAAAACCTTTAATTTCTTTTATAAAACCCATTTTTGTGACATTTGAAAAATAACCTCTTTTTATCTTTCTCGTAGGATAGGAATCAACTTTCCTTAGCATTTCCAATTTTTAGCCTCGTGATGCTAATATCCTACTTTGATCGATTTTAGAAAAGATCTTTATCGTTTAATCTTTTGAAACCATTTTGGTGTCACGAAATATAATCAAGCATAAACATGCGTTGGGGCTATCCACGGGCATGTAAGCCATCAAAATATCCCCAAACGCCAACAATCACATATTTCACTAATACGGGGCCTTAAACCCGATTCTCGTCTTAACGTCGTTTTAAGGCCCAACGGTTACATATTACAAAAACGAGCACCTTGAATCTATACATATATCAAAGCGTCCATTATCGGATTTGAACCACGGGGTCGCATTCCTAGGCTCACACGAGATTATGACATGCCCACACAATGAATACTACATAATTAACCAATCCGGATTTATCTAATACACCATGATATCCTAAAATGACAATCTAAATAAATTACACCCAATGAACCACCATAAACAAGCTAGAAATTTCATCAATTGGATATCCTCGGGTTATTAGGAAGAATTTTGTCCCGATGGAAACCTCACCAATAATCCCTAATCCTTGATTATTCAACAAGATACATGAAAGTTACATCTAATTTACTCAATCAATATGACATGAATTGCTAGAACAAATAGAAATTCACCTTGCAATTGATCTCAAATGGATGTGAACTTGTGTATTTGAATAGGATAAGGAGTGTATTGGATACAACAAAAATCAAAAGAATTAAATCCTCTCTTTTTTTCTTCTCCTTTCTCCCTATTTTGTTGCAAAATCTAGCTATTTTCTCTCTATTTCCGTGTTTTTGCTGCTGCAGAAATTTTCTTCTTCCAAAACTACTGAGCTTCTTTTACTCCCTGTATGCTGAGCGAAAATGAGCTGAAATAGGCTGGCCAAAGCCAGCCGCAGATTGATCTGCGGCTGGCCGCAGATCAATCTGCGGCTGGCTGGCCGCCTGCCTTCCACTCACCCCGATTTCGAGTTCCGTGTTTCGGGATCCGTGTTTTCAAAAAGCGCACTATTTGGCCGCAGATCAATCCGCTGCTGGACGGTTTGACTTTCTCGTTTTCCGTGCCATGCCTCGATTTTCGTGCCGTAACGTCAGTTTTCGCTGACAGGCTCGTATTCGGCAGTCTGGGAATTTTCGGGAGATGTGCCACCTCATTCGGGAATGCCTGCTTCGGATGGCCTTATTGTCACGTCAGCCTTGATCGCCAAAACATTGCGGGGTGTCGGGCGCTCGCACTTGTGCCCATTCCTTCGCTCCCGCAAGCCGGTTCAATTGACGATTTTGCCCTCCTGTCATGGTTAGTACAAGGAACGCAAAATTTGGGTGTCTACACCCTCTATACTGGCATTATCATAAAACTCCCGCACAACTGAAATTACTGCAGACTCGGGCGGCTTGGTGAAGTGGACCCACTTCTTCTTCAAAATCATCTCTATTAATTTCCCATCCAAATTCTGATTAGGCCTAAACCCACTCTCAGACACAAGGTTTCTTTTAGCAAAGGATTTGTTGTATCGATTCCAAGCCTCAAGACTAATGAACTTGGTTTGATCCCATCGTGGGGCTGTTGAGGAGGATCCTCCTATGCAAAGGCGTTGACGTTTTGGAGCCATGACAAGATTTCAAGCAATTACTTAGCCCAAGTCAAATCAAATGCCCAATAACAGTGCAACAAGTACCCCGATGCAAGCTAATCACAAGCCACAATCTCACACTGTGGTTAATGTAGAATTAAGCCCCAATGTCAGCCAAAATCAGTGCAAATGTAAAGCTAATTCAATAGTCAAGCTATTCAAACAAACATTAAATCCAAACTGAGCCCAAACTGAACCAAGATGTTACTCAGGCAAATTATCAAACAGGTGGTGTGCGTCGCCCAAAACTAACTCAAGATGCCAGTGCAAGAACTCTCTACCCCCACCAACTTGTGGTCACAATAGTTTTAAACAGCCTAAAGTGGTAACCAAATACAAATCAACGGCGATATTCGCCCAAGTTCACACAACCACAGAGAATGAAATCAAACTCCACAATTCAAAACAGAAAATGAAATCTTACTTGGTGAAAATCGGAGGAATCCCTAGATTTGTAGTGATGAATCCCCAACGTCACGAACTTAGGTGGTTGAGGGATTAGGAACTCTGTTGCTGCAAAGGGAGGATTTTAGGGAGGGTTATTTGATTAGGAACTATGTTGCTTGATTAGGGCACGATTATGAACTCTGTTGCTGGTTTGATGGGGTGGGATGCCGAGCATTCAGGGGTTTTTAAAAATTGAAATTCGGCATTGGCGTTGCGGCGTGAGGGTTGCTATGTAAATTCACGCTGCAGCATGAGGCTTCTATGTGCAATAACAAAGGCTCATTGCGGCGTGAGTTGAAGGCAAAAAGAGCGACGTTGCAGCGTGAAGTCCTGACATGGGATGGCTCGGTACTCGCACTGCGACGTGAAGTTTAGAGCTTTAGCCACACGCTGCGACGTGAGTCCCAGCTAGGCAAAAAAATAATGCAATTTTCCTGCATCAGCACAAAGGATACATGTTAGCAATTCCCACCAAAAATTGCTAGACTAAACTAGCATGCCAAATCAAAGAGCTCATGGACCCTAAGGATTCGAACACAAAACAACCATGATTTCACACTAGTACATATGAAAGATATAAATGGACCCAAAATTTTCCTAATCTTCAAACTGTACTATAATACTATTTACACTCGCAATCATGCAAAAACGGTTAAAAACATGCCGACTATACAACCGCAACTTTAAACCCATGCGAGACTACAGACTACAGAAATTAATCTAATTTCTATAATAATGTAAAACAGACTTAAACTACACAAACACCACTAGTGAGTACACTAACTTTAAGAACATAAACAATAAAACTTTTAAAATGAAGGAGAAAGCTAGATAGGGTAGAAAACGATACTCAGGTGGGGTTGCCTCCCCACCAAGCGCTTGTTTTATAGTCGTCGGCTTGACTATCCGCCCGGTTCATACCGGGTCACCAAGGGTAATTGAAGTCATTTGGCGGTCGACGTCGTCGCCCCAATAATGCTTCATACCTTGAATGTTCACCTTGAACGTTCTGTCAGAACTAGGATCCTCCACCTCAATTGCACCATGAGGATACACCCTAGCTATTGTGAAAGGCCCTGACCATCGGGACTTCAATTTTCCAGGAAATAACTTCAGACCGGAGTTAAAAAGGAGCATTTTCTGCCCCGGTTCAAATTCTCTTAGTACAATCTTCTTGTCATGCCACCGCCTTGTACAACTTAGCGTTTTTATACGCTTGGAGATGGAACTCGTCCGACTCATTTAGTTGTAGCAGCTGTTTCTCACCCACTGTATCCATATCGAAGTTTAGTTTTCGAATTACCCAATAAGCATTGTGTTCCAACTCGACGGGGAGATGACATGCCTTTCCATATACAAGCCTATACGGAGACATTTTGATAGGCGTTTTGTAGGCAGTGCGGTATGCCCACAATGCGTCATCTAGCTTTTTGGACCAGTCCTTGCGGTTAGGGTTCACTATCTTCTCCAAGATCCGCTTAACCTCCCTATTAGACACCTCCGCTTGACAACTAGTTTGCGGGTGGTAAGCGGTGGCAATCTTATGGCAAACCCCATATTTTGCAAGAAGGACTTCGAAGTACTTGTTGCCGAAGTGCGTGCCCTTATCACTAATGATGGCCTGGGGTGTGCCAAACCGAGTAAAAATGTTCTTTCTTAGAAAGTTCAGCACAACCTTGGCATCGTTAGTAGGCAGAGTTACCGCTTCCACCCACTTGGAGACATAGTCCACAGCGACTAGAATGTACAGGTTATTGTAGGAGGATGGAAATGGGCCCATGAAGTCTATTCCCCATAAATCAAATAACTCGACCTCAAGGATGTTCTGCAGAGGCATTTCATACCTCCTTGAAACGGTTCCTACCCTTTGGCAATTGTTGCACCGCGATACATAGGAATGAGCGTCCTTAAACAGGGTTGGCCAGTAAAAACCAAATTGAAGCACTTTTGCTACAGTTCGTTGCCCCCAAAGTGCCCTCCTCCATAGTTAGATGAATGACAATGGTGGAGCACACCCTCAATCTCTCTTTCAGGCAGACATCGCCTCAAGATCTGGTCTACACACAGTTTGAAGAGGAATGGCTCGTCCTAGAGATATTGTTTAACATCAGGCAGGAATTTCTTCCTCTGGTGATAGTTCATGTCAGGTGGTAGCACATTACAAGCAACATAATTAGCAAAGTCTATATACCATGGTACCACACTCTTGACCTCATACAACTTTTCATCAGTATACACAATGACTTTAGTTCCGATGAGATATGGTCGGAACTTATCAAAGGCATATACTACTGCCAGAAGCTCTTTCTCAGTAGTTGTGTAATTAAGCTGAGCATCTGTCAAGGTTTTACTGGCATAGTATATAGTGTGAAACACCTTATCTCTTCGTTGTCCCAACACTGCCCCAATAGCATAGTCACTGGCGTCGCACATGAGTTCAAAAGGCAATGTTCAATGAGGGATCACTACAATATGAGCTGAGACGAGTCTCTTTTTTAATAGATTAAAAGCTTCTAGGAAGGCCTCATCAATTTGAAAGGCATGTCCTTTTCTAATAGGCTACACAACGGCTTGGTAATTTTAGAGAAGTCCTTGATGAACCGCCTGTAAAATCCTGCATGCCCTAGAAAACTCCTAACTCCTTTCATTGATGAAGGTGGAGGAAGATTATCAATAATATCAACTTTTGCTCTGTCTACTTCAATCCCACTAGCAGACACTCTATGCCCCAGAACAATCCCCTCTTTTACCATGAAGTAGCATTTCTCCCAATTCAGAACCAGGTTCGTCTCAACACATCTTTTCAGAACCGCAGTCAAATTTTGTAGACACGCCTCAAAAGAACTCCCAAAAACAGAGAAATCATTCATAAACACCTCTAGCGTCTGTTCTACCATATCAGAGAAAATAGACATCATTCAACGCTGAAATGTTGCAGAAGCATTACATAACCCGAAGGACATTTTTCGGAAGGCAAAGGTCCCATATGGACATGTAAACGTTGTTTTCTCCTGATCATCGGGTGTTATAGCAATTTGATTGTACCCCGAGTACCCATCCAGAAGACAATAGAATTCGTGCCCAACGAGTCTATCGAGCATTTGGTCAATGAAAGGCAGAGGGAAGTGATCCTTGTAAGTGGATTTGTTCAATTTCCTATAGTCCATACATACCATCCATCCAGTCACCGTCCGTGTTGGGATAAGCTCATTATTCTCGTTAGACACCACTTTCATGCCGCCTTTTTTCGGCACACATTATATTGTACTAACCCATGGACTGTCAGATATCGGGTAGATAATGCCCGCATCCAGTAACTTAATAATTTCCGTTCTGACAACCTCCTTTATGATGGGGTTCAACTTCCTCTGATGCTCAATAGAAGGTTTAGCCCCCTCCTCAAGGAGGATTTTGTGTATGCATAAAGAGGGACTTATGCCCTTTATATCTGAGATAGACCACCCCAAAGCTGTTTTATATGCCTTGAGGACTACAAGGAGCTTCTCTTCCTGTGCCTCATCTAGCGATGTAGAAACTATAACTGGCAAGGTGGATGAATCACCTAGATAGGCATACCACAAATGGCTTGGCAATGGCTTAAGATCAAACATAGGTGATTCTATAACTGAGGGTTGTGATTGGGACGTGGATACTTCTTGCTCATTTAAAGATTCAAATTGTCGCTTGAACAGATTTGATCTCGGGGATGCATCCAACCACTGAACATGTTCAAGATGAGAGGGATCCTCTATATTACATGCACCAATCAAAGTGGCCTCAAGTGAGTCAGGATGTGACGAACGAGATTTTTGTAATTTATTTTAAATATTTATCGAATTAAATAAATATTTTTCGATGATTTGATTATTAAATTAAATAATTAATTGATGAATTTGTGGTAGATTAATTTAATTATATGTGTTACATAAATTAAATTGATGTGTAGAATTTTTATATTCAAAGTACGTGTTTAATTGAGTTTATTTGATTAAATGCATTATTTAAATAAGCATAATATTATTTCTAATTAATTTAATAAATAATTAGAGATTTAATAATTTGTCATTATTAATAAAGGAGAATTTTATTTATGTGACTATTTGATTTAATGTAGAATTATTCTATTTTATTTAATTGATTCAAATGAGATTATTTAATTGATTAAATATGTCACATGAACTATATTATAAGTAATTTATTAAAATAAATTAGAAAGGAGGAATAAATGATTAGCCAAACGAGGCCTCAGTGGGAGTTGGTGCCAGTTATTAACTGACACCATGTTCTTCCAGTTTAATTCACGTATTTGTTAGGATTGTAGATAGCGCGAACATGCAATCAAATTACATAAATAGTGCAGAAGCGCAATAAAACGGATTTTAAAATTTTTCAAACAAACCATCACCATGATCATCCTTGTGATTAATTATCAATTAAACGAAAGAGATAGAGATATAGAATTATACCCTTGTAAAACCATGCTTCCACAGGTACGAGTTCACCTCCAAATCCTTCACGTTCTCCTTGAATTCCACCGATTAAATTCCTTCCTTTGATCAACTTTAGCCACCCAAGTGTTTGGCCTCTAGAGGTGATCCACCAAGGAATAATAGTTGTTCAAGAAGATGGGTGTTGGCAAAACCCTAGTTTCTATCTCTATAGAAATTGCAAGTACTCTCTCTCCAATTCTTATGGAAGAGTGTGTAACTGTCCAACCCAATTCATAATAAGACTCCTCTTATTTATAGATATAGGGAACCCTCCTAAACTATTTAGGATTAGGGTTTTTATTCTAATTAAACTCCTTTAATTAATTAAACTCCTAATCCAATTAAGAATTTATGAGAGAGTACTTCTATTAATTAATTCTCAATCCCTATTAGGAATTAAATAATAGTAATAGTAGTAATAATAATAAGACTACTCTTATTAATTTATATTTAATATTTCCAAAATATTAAATAATAAATATTAAGCTATTTAATTTATTCTATCTCCATAGATTAAATAAAATACACTTAACTTATTATTACGATTATGCCATTTACTTCTTAAATAAATATTTTCCTTTTGCGGTGTGACCTTTTAGATTCTCCATATTAAACCGGTTGTGAATAAATCAATTAGAACAATTCTAATCTTATTTAAATAAATAAATTAAACTATTTAATTTATTTAAATAAATATTATTTATTCTACAATAAGGGTAAGCCCCCTTAGCGATCAACGATTTTCCAGATAATATAGATTTCAACATTAATCATAAAAGAACCTTTCAGTGAATAGTTACCGTACTATTCAATTCTTCTACCATACAATGTCCCAATTAAATATAAGACATGGAATTACTGTCAAGTCTTATTTTATTTAATTATATGTATTTCGATTCTCAAATGAACAACTCTGATTAATGCAAATTAGAAACTCCTTTCTAATTTCATTCTGCTTTGGCCAAAGACTTCTGAGTCGTCATTTATCAAATCACATAGGACATTCACTCCTTTTACTAGAAGTGGTAGATTCGTTGTTGACCATTCACATATCTCCATGTATAACTTATTATACCCAATCATACCCTTTGATATACCCTAAGGGTCTTAAGGGACATGTTAAAGTATAACTCATCACACACAAGATACTATGATGATCTCAAGTCCAAGGATCACTTGTACTACTATCACTAGAGGAATTCCTATTGACAGCGAGTAAAACTCTATTAGGTATTCCTTAGCGAGCCACGTTCAGTGAACTTATTCTCTAATAAGCACCTACATACTTGCTTTAGTGTCTCCACACAAATGATTATAGGATCAATCATCCTCTTCATAAGAGCAAGCAACGTATGTACTAATCTATCCGGATTCACTAATTGTAACGATCGGGAATTTTAGATTTCCTTGTAACCCGAGTTATGTATGAATGAAATGAATTTTTATTTATATTTATATTATCATGTGTTATGTGCTTAAAATTGTGTTGCAACCTAGAAAATGTGTATGTGTTAAATTTTACGTGTTGTTGTGTCGTTGGAGTGAATAAATTGATTTTTGTGAAAATTCGTAAAATTAATATTCCCGGGGCACGTTTCCCGAGACACTATTCACGCCCAAATATTTTTGCGTCTCTTTCTATTAATTTTGTTAAGACGTGTATGCGAAGGAATAATTTTTCCAAGTGTCAGAAATTTTATTGGAGCTGATACGTGATTTAATCTGTATCCGAAATGTATAATATGGGTGTTCCGAATAATTGGACAAATCCCATAATAAATATTTTTACGCATCCCAATAATTTATGGGAGTACCCATTTTAATTTTGGGTATAGTTATTTACCAAATTTGGTACAAAAGTGGGAGTATTCGGGTATATTTATCTGTATATTTTGATTAATTAGAGAGGCAATTAAGCCTCAACCAATCAGGAGAGAGCATTAATTGTATTAGCCAATCACATGAGGGGGAATAAACCGTCACAGGACACTAAGCATGGGATTTTTAACTTCACCAAACATCCTCCTCAATTTAGTTTTCAAGAGCTCCTTTAATGATAAACACCTTTATCTAAGAAGGCAGCGTGTAGGATTTTTAACTTCACCAAACTCCTTCAAGATCTATTACCCTCCCACTAGCTCCTTTAATGATAAACACCTTTATCTAAGAAGGCAGCGTGTAGGATTATAGTAATAATACCCTAAACTTTCTTTAAGATATCCCACAAATCTGTACTTGTCAGATTTTGTCCCAAACTTATCTTTGAAACTTTTTCACATAAGCTTATCTTAACATACTTAAGAGTAGGAACACTTCCTATCCATAACCTTTATGGAGTCTTGGGCTCGGATTTTTGAGGTTACCTTATTTTTGTAGATATGCAGCCGTTTCTAGGGCATAACCCCAGATGGATACTAGAATGTCGGTAAAAATCATTATGGACTGCACCATGTCCAACAAGGTACAATTTCTCCTTTTAGATACACTAATCAATTATTGCGTATCAAGAGGTGTCCATTATGAGAAAATACCATTTTGAGATTATCTAGAAACTCATTGCACAAGTATTCCTTCCTCGATCTGATCAAAGAATCTTAATACTTTGTCAATATGTTTCACTTCTGAATTCTTTGAACATTTCAAATGATTCAGACTTGTATTTTATCAAATACACACATTTAACTCTTTGAATGACCATCTCCTTTTCTCTTTTATTAGTTTATTCAATTTGCAAAATATTTTTCATGTAAGTCAAGTATACAAAGTCTATCAAGTGATCTTTCAGTTTCAAACAAAACATTATCATTATAAATACAACAACAATTGTTCTTAAATATAATACCAGAACCTTCCTTGTCCAACAACGGAAGTAATAATGTTTCTAAAGAGAACTGGAACATAATAACAACTTATTAACTTAATAGACTTGCCCTTAGGCAATGCTAAACTATAAGTTCCTATGGTTAATGCAACAACCTTTGCTCCATTCCCACACATAAGATTACTTACTCTTAGTTTAGCTTTATACTTCTACTTAGTCTTTGCATTGGATTGCATACGTGAGAACTACAGCCGGTATCCAATACCCAAGTAGAACCTTGACTTACAGAAAAATTTATTTCAATCATGAACAAACCTATATCTGTAACCGAAGCTTCACTAAGCTTCTTCTGGTTAGCCTCTGTAAGATTCTCCTTACAGTTTCCTTTCTAGTATCTAGGCCTATTGTAGTGGAAGCAAACTCCTTTGCTATATGCATCAGTCTTGTTCTTATTGTCCTTTGTTTTTGCCTTTCCATTTACCTTCTTTGAATTGTTCTTCTTTTAAGAAGATCCTTTGGCCCTCTTCCGCTTCTTGGAAGAATCATCTACCAGTAAGACTTGGTCTTTCTTGGTTGGAAAGTGACTCTTTACAGTTTTCAACATGTTTAAGCAACTCAGGCATGCTGATATATATAGCTTGTTCATGTGGAAATTCACAAAAAATTATGAGAAAGAGTCCGGAAGTGATTGTAAGATCAAATCTTGGATCAACTCTCCATCCATGACAAAATCTTATTGTCCTAATTGTTCAATCAGATTGATCATTTTTAGGACATTTGTCTATACTGTAGTGCCATCGGTTATTCTAGATTGGAAGAGCTCCTTAGATATGTGATATATAATAGTCCTACTTTCCTCACCATTCATCTCCTTGAATGTGCAGGAGTACAGTAGGAGCATCCATAGTTTCATGCTGACGCTGAAGCTCATTACTCATAGATGCGAGCATGATGCATTGAGCCAACTGTGCATCATCTTACCACTTTCTAAAAGTAGCAATCTCTTCCTCAGAGACATTGTCTGCAACCATTGCAGGGATAGGCGTATTAAGGACATAAGATAGTTTTTCAGCCTTAAGAACTATTCTCAGATTCTTTAACCAGTCCTTTTAACTTGGTCCGGTTAAGTAGCATCTAATATGCTCCGCAGTGATAGTAAATTAGACATTGTAAAATTCTGTAAATAAATTTTTAATTTAACAACATTTTAGCATAAATTCATTTCTTAATTAATTACCAAAATAAATTAGGTCTTTATTTTAAATTGGTATCACTCACTTTTTCATCAAACTATATTACCCTCATTATATAGTTCGGCAATTCTAATTAAAGATTTGCTAGTGAGAATAAGGATCCCATTTCAAATATATATAGTCTTGTGGTGACACAACAAACGGTATATAAATAAATAAGTAGACAACTTTTATCAATTACATCACTATGTAACTCCTTGTATTTTGCCTCTTAGATTATTTTGATCAAGTGGTGACACATCCGAATTAAAATTATCCAAGTTAATTCCAACCTAGCACTTCCATATTTGTGAAGAGAAAAATACCGTCCTTGTGGTGACATAACAAAACAGTAATGTTCAATTCCTTAATAAGCATCAAATGTGATAATGCAACATCTTAAATTTTTAATACTTGCCTTGTGGTGACACAACAAACTCATATTAAATATTTAATACTCTATTACTTTACCATGCTAGAAGGCGACGTTCGATATTTCAAATATCTTTGAACGCTTAGGACTTAATATAATTTCTTTGAGGGGTTTGTTATTATTTGTCTCATCTTGTTTAGCGCACATGCACATATATATATAAAATACGCGTCATATTATTTAACATGCGAAGCATGTTATATAATATATAATATATACATAGTAAGCATGCACATATAGAATACTATATTCTACCCGGACTGATTATGGACTTTTATTCTAGTTTAGTTCACTAGAGCCACCAAGTGAACCAAAAGGTCAAACCTAGGGTGCAAGAATAAAATTTAAATATAACTATTACATTTAAACCCGGGCTCTATTACAAACTAGTCTTCAAGCGCTCCTTGCTCCCTTGTCTCCAATTCTTCAAGTAATTCTAACTAAACCTATTACATAAACTATTTACAATAAATAGAAACCTTGATCAGCAGTCAAGGGGAGGTACATAGGAGGAAGATAGAATTTACATCAAGAAAAACTAGAGAAGACGAGGTACGCAGACCCCATTTATAAAAACACATTCATTCAAGCATCCACTAAAATAAATCCAATCACACATTGGTCAGTAGTCCATAATCAATCCCTATTTATTATCATACATATCTCTATATATATATCAATAAATAACATTCATCTCATGAATAATAAAACCATTCCATATATGCATTGATATAAATTAATGAAACAAAATAAACTCTTTTATTTTAATCAAAAACCAAATCCAAATTAAACTCCTTTAATTTTAGCAATCTGAAATCCTATTCTAGATAAAATAAATATCTTTATTTTAAACTTATATCAATTAAATAAACCATTTATTTTAATTGAAGGAAAAATTATTTTTTCAGATTATGCTGTCCGGCACAGCTGCGCCCAGAATGAACTGGGAAACGGCACAGCTGCGCTGAACCCCAGAAACGACTTTCTGGGTTTGGGCGCAGCTGGGCTCCAGAATGAACTGGAAACGGCGCAGCTGCGCCACGTAGCAGATTCAGAAAAAATAGATTATCTCCAAAAATTTCGATCTAATCGCATACCATACACACATGGAATCATCAAAATCGATAATTAGTACAAGATTAGGCTCTGATACCACTGTTAGGATTGTAGATAGTGCGAACATGCAATCAAATTACATAAATAGTGCAGAAGCGCAATAAAACGAATTTTAAAATTTTTCATACAAACCATCACCATGATCATCCTTGTGATTAATTATCAATTAAACGAAAGAGATAGAGATATAAAATTATACCCTTGTAGAACCATGCTTCCACAGGTACGAGTTCACCTCCAAATCCTTCGCGTTCTCCTTGAATTCCACCGATTAAATTTCTTCCTTTGATTAACGTTAGCCACCCAAATATTTGGCCTCTAGAGGTGATCCACCAAGGAATAATAGTTGTTCAAGAAGATGGATGTTCGCAAAACCCTAGTTTCTATCTCTATAAAAATTGCAAGTACTCTCTCTCTCCAATTCTTTTGGAAGAGTGTGTAACTGTCTAATCGAATTCATAATAAGACTCCTCTTATTTATAGATATAGGGAACCCTCCTAAACTATTTAGGATTAGGGTTTTTATTCTAATTAAACTCCTTTAATTAATTAAACTCCTAATCCAATTAGGAATTTATGATAGAGTACTTCTATTAATTAATTCCCAAACCCTATTAGGAATTACATAATAGTAATAGTAATAATAATAATAAGACTCTTCTTATTAATTTATATTTAATATTTCTAAAATATTAAATAATAAATATTAAGCTATTTAATTTATTCTATCTCCATAGATTAAATTAAATACACTTAACTTATTATTACGATTATGCCATTTACTTCTTAAATAAATATTTTCCTTTTGCGGTGTGACCCTTTAGATTCTCCATATTAAACCGGTTATGAATAAATCAATTAGAACAATTCTAATTTTATTTAAATAAATAAATTAAATTATTTAATTCATTTAAATAAATAATATTTATTCTACAATAAGGGTAAGCCTCCTTAGCGATCAACGACTTTCCAGATAATATAAATTTCAACATTAATCACAAAAGAACCTTTCAGTGAATAGTTACCGTACAATTCAATCCTTCTACCATACAACGTCCCAATTAAATATAAGACATGGATTTACTGTCAAGTCTTATTTTATTTAATTATATGTATTTCGATTCCCAAATGCACAACTCTAAATAATACAAATTAGAAACTGCTTTCTAATTTCATTCTGCCTTGGCCAAGGACTACTGAGTTATCATTTATCGAATCACATAAGACATTCACATCTTTTACTAGAAGTGGTAGATTCTTTGTTGACCATTCACCTATCTCCATGTACAACTTATTATACCCAATCATACACTTTGATATACCCTAAGGGTCTTAAGGGACATGTTAAAGTATAACTCATCACACACAAGATACTATGATGATCTCAAGTCCAAGAATCACTTGTACTACTATCGCTAGAGGAATTCCTATTGACAGGCGAGTAAAACTCCATTAGGTATTCCTTAGCGAGCCACGTTCAGTGAACTTATTCTCTAATAAGCACCTACATACTTGCTTTAGTGTCTCCACGCAAATGATTATAAGATCAATCATCCTCTTCATAAGAGCAAGCAACGTATGTACTAATCTATCCGAATTCACTAATCCCCTTTTTAGTAATCCATCGATTAGGAACGATTTTAGTTTGTGAGCTATCTAGAATTTAGATCTCATTAACATGATTACAATCATGATTCTAAAAGCATTGCTCAAAACTATGGGTTTATCACATTCAATATAACAGCATCATGTAGATAAAGTAAAATGCCTTTAATAAACGAATAAGATTACAAAGTATATGCTACATCATATCAAATATGATTGGCTTGTATGCATACTACTTTCAGTATAACATTATACGCATCATTTTTCCCAAGAAAGTCTGAGCTACAGAGAGAAAAAGAGAGAGATTTGAGAGAATTAGAGAAGGGAAGGAGAAATTGATTCATCTGATTGCATAGTTTAAAGCATCTAATCAAGGTAATCCTTAAATTAAAGTCTTTAATTATGTTTTTCTTTAATTTCTCCATGAACGTACGTTTTTGAGTTCTCTATAAATTGAATTCAATGGCTAAATGTTTAATAAATTGATGTTAGGTGTTTGTAAGCATGCATAAATGTATTTTATATGATTTATATGTGATTTAGAGTAATTAAATCCATGAAATTACGTTTATATGAAAGTTCAGAAACTTACAGAGTAGTTATGTATGAATATGAACTATATGTATGAAATTGATGCTTGTTTTACATGTTAATTGGTTAAATTGATGACTAATTATGTTTATGCATGTAAAAAACGAAGAAACCGTAAGTTAAACGGATTGAATTGGTTAAGAAACGAATTCACAGTGATTAATTACGTTAACTGTATCAAAACATGTTAATAAAGTATGAATAGTGAAATTTGTAGCCTTTAATTGGTTGTTTAGGTTGTCTGTGATGTTAAAATCACTGTGTATGGAATGGGTTTTGATTTCATAACATATATGATAAATGGGTAGTGATTTAATCGATGAATTGTGAAAAACTTTGGCCAAATTTGGCATTTTTCTGTGTTCTTCGCGAACTGCAGGAATCGAGTTTCGGGTCCACCGCCCCGGCAGTAGAAATGTACTACATTTCCTGCCCCCGGCGGTAGAAATGTATTACATTTCCCGCCCCAACGGTAAGCTCACCCCGGCGGTAGAAATGTATTACATTTCCCACCCCGGCGAGACTTTTGTGAAGAAACCCACCTCCCCGGCGGTAGAACAGGGAAAAAAAGAGTAAAAAGAAGAGAGTAAAAATTTTCTTCTTTCTTTGTGGTCATGTTATGTTATCGTAGACATATCTAAAGCTTAGACTAATGTATGAAATGAATATTAAGATACTGTGATGGGTGGTAAGCATTTACCAATTAATTATCCGGTGACAATTGAGATATTAAAATAAAAATTGGATGAGAATGAATCCTGAAGTGTTTATAATACTGTAACTAATCATTGTTACTGCTTTATAAACAGAATGTATAGGTTGATTAAGGAACACGAATTTTAAATTGTAATCTACGCACGAGGCAAGTATCTTATCCTTACTTATTACTTTTACGCAAGTTTTCTAAACTTCACTCTTATATTGAGCAAGTCTGTTACCTCTATTTTTCATTGAGCAAGTTCTTTACCATAAATCGTTCAAGTTCATGAATTCAAATGTGTTATTCTTATTCCTTTTAAGTAATATTTCAGTTATATAGAGTTTATTCGATTATATGCCTTGAGATTCAGTCTTTTGTTCTCGAATACCTTTCATATTAAATTATTGAACCTTGATTGACTAGCGAACTCTTATTGATTTGACTAGTCCATAGTTGATGAGCGTTCTAAATTCTAGAAACATTATTGAAGTAAATCTAAACCAAACTTTCTTTGCTGCGGACTCTGATGTCAAACTGAGATGAATAACCCTTATATAGGGGATTATATTACGCGTTAGCGTTTAGATATTATGCACATACATGGTACAAAGGGCTGATTCCCCTAAGTACGAGAAGTAAGGTCCATATAGTCTTATAACTGTTAAAGGTTTAAAGTAAAAATACTCGATAACCTGGGACATAGTTCGTGGTCTTGTGACCCTCAGACATTCTTTTGATTCTGGTATTCTAATCTTCATTCAAAAGCCGAGTATTTGATTATCCGATATCCATTGATTATTCACATGTTATTATTATTTTGTTATGTTACTTGCTGGGTTATTGTTTCTCACCCTTACATAATAACATTGCAGCTAAAGATGAAAGAGTTGACGAGCCATCCACTAGTAAGGGTAAAGGTAAAGCAAACAAGTGATGAAGACTTGTTATATTTGTGTAAATGATGTTTATGTAATAGACTTAAGTTATGTTTCCGCATTGATGTTTATTTAAGGTTAGATAACCTGGGATTTATATATTAATGATGTTGTAACCCTTTAATGGGAGATTTCTATTTTTAATTAAGAGTTTTCATTTATATTTGAATGGGTAGTTAGATGTGATGTGATGTATTTGGATAGTGAACACCAAATCCTGTGGAAATGAAGTACCCGGATTTAGGAGTGTCACAGGTTGGTATCAGAGCTGTAAGTTATGAACCTTAGGTGGGGAAACCTTAGGGTAGTAGCCTTTTAAGAGATAGAAAACATAGTGGTGATAAACTCTTATCGAGTTCTAAGGAATGAATTAAGGAATTCATTAAAGATAATAAAAGACTTTATGTGCTATGTGCTTATGTGTTAACAACCTATGTGCTGCGACTAGTATCGAGTATTAATTAAAATTTAAACTTTGTTATCAAGATGTCGGATATTGGAGGATTCAGTCAGCTTAGGGATGTTGAGCCCCGAGTGACTGGAGAGGAGGAGCCCCGTGATATCTATGTTATCCGGGAGTAGTTGATACAGAGAGAGCCATCTTCATTGATCACTGTTGTGGGTCAGGAGCATGAGCCCGAGTTTGATTCAGAGGAAGACTTTGAGGATGTTGAGACAGAGGCTGAGGAGGATGATGAGGATCCCGATGAGGTACCCCTTAGCTCTGTCGATGTTGAGATGTACGATGCATTGTATGATCGTACCATAGAGTTGCAGGATAGAGTCAGAGATTTAGAGGGACTGGCAAATAAACGCCAGACTCTTATAGATCAGAAGAATGAGAAAATTAAGGATCCTGATATACGTCTAGGAGACGTGGAGTGGAAGCTAGTTCAGGCAGAAAGTCAAAAGGAATATCTATTAGCTGAGAATAAGAAGATGAAACTTGAACTCGAGAAATTGAAGAATGATATGAGTGAGGACTCAGCAGAACGTGCTAAAGCAGAGGATGCTTGGAACACCGCTCGACGTGCAGAGATTTCTGAAGAAGGTGAATGGGAAAAGAGGGCTAAGATTGAGGAGACAGACTACACCTTTCAGACAACGATTGATAGAGCCCAGGTTCGAGTTCTCCACTATCCAGTTCAGTTCAAGGACTTGCCGTGGTACATGTTAGATCGAAGGACGACGTTCCGTGTCATGAAGGAAGAACATAGGAAGGCGGTTCAATGCCTTAGTAGGCCGTGATAGGAGAAGTTTTGAATTATGTGTAAATATTTATGGTAGTTAATGATGTAAATTCCAGCGTGATTATACACAATGGAATATGACTATTTAGTCCTAAAGATTGTTTGATCTTAGGATAGTTAATGTAAATAGCAATGATGCTATCTTTCTATGTTTAAGACTTTTGAATGAATGAAATATCAGTTTTATTTGAAGATATTATGTGTTAAATGTTTAACCTGAATTGTTTGAGTTAAATGTTGAATACTTAAGAAAATGAGTGTAATCTAATAAGCGCATATTCTTGAATAGAAAATGCCGTCGAGACGCCAACCACGTCAACAAGCTTAGGAGAGCTCTACCAATAACAACAACGACGCAAATGCTAATCCTGTACAGCAGTTGGTGAACCTTTTAGCCGGAGCACTTGCGAATCAGCCGCAGCTCCACCAGTAACGTCATTTAAAGATTTTAAAGCGGTAGGACCGCGAGAGTTTAGGGGTTCCCTGAACCCGATCGAAGCCCAAACCTGGGTGATGGAAATGGAGAAAGTATTTGATGTTACTAGGATTAGTGAGGATCAAAAGACTGCCTTTGCAACGTTCATGCTTAAGTTAGAGGCCAGTTACTGGTGGCAAGCGAATAAAATTCGGGGAGGTCAGGGTGTAATCGCATGTGATAGGTTTAAAGAGATATTCTTAGAGATGTATTTTCCGACTAGCTCGCGAAATCAGATGGAGATTCAGTTCCTAGAGCTGAAGCAGGGTACCATGTCTGTACTAGAGTACGCTGCAAAATTTAACAAGTTGGCTAGGTTCGCAACATACCAAGTGAACACCGATGAAAGGAAAGCGAGGAGATTCAAACAGGGATTGAAGCCTTGGTTGTACAGCAAGGTGTCAATGTTTCAATTGAACACTTTTGCCGAAGTTTTGGAAAAGGCAATTATCACAGAAAGTGAGAGCGATGCTCTGACTAAGTATAACTAGGAGCAAAAGAAGAAGAAGAAGAAGAAGAAGGGTGAAAATGAGAATAACAAAGCGAGTGGTAGTAACAGTGGTAGTCACAATCAGAAGAGAAAGTGGAATGATAATGGGTCTGCTGGAAATCAATAGGGAGGTCAGAAGAAGAAGGTGGAAGTGTGTGTTACATGCGGGAAGAATCATGTGGGAATTTGCCTGAAGGGGAAGAGGGTGTGCTACAATTGCGATCAGGAGGGCCACATAGAACCGAATTGTCCGAATCCAAAGAAGGGCGTTTGTTTCACTTGTGGATCAAAGGATCATCTGGCTAGGGATTGTCCCAAGAAGGCAGCAAGAGGAGCAGGAACAAGAAGGAATAAGGGAAATAGTGGTGGTAGCATGTTAACTATAACCAAATCAACACCAACAAACTGACCTGCCGCCAGGACTTTCAAGATGACCGTGCAAGATGTCGTGCAATCTCGCGATGTGGTGTCAGGTATCATTCCGATCAATAATATAGATGCTTATATATTGTTTGATTTAGGTGCTACTTGTTCATTTATATCCGATGACTTTGCTAAGAACTTAGAATTGCCTAGGGAGGAATTAGATTACCCTTTTAACACAGAAATTACGAATAGGAGGTAATTCCTGTTAGGTACATACACAAGAACTATAGAGTGGACATTAAGGGAAACGTGATGACTGTAGATCTTATCCCAATCAAACTTAGAGAATTTGACGTTATTTTGGGGATGGATTGATTATTCAATTATGGGGCGATAATTGATTGCCAAAAGAAACGTATTAACCTTATGACTCCGTCAAAAGTAGTATTTTACGGTAGTAAATCGCCTAGGCAAGTGAGTTGTCTGACGATGATGCAGGCCAGGAAGTTATTAAGACAAGGCAGTGTGGGATACTTAGCCTATATAGTTGATACTCGAAAAGAGAGTCTGAAATTAGAAGAGATACCTGTCGTAAGGGACTTTGTAGACGTCTTTCCATACGATTTGCCAGGACTTCTGCCAGATAGGGAAGTTAAATTTGTAATCGATTTGGCTCTAGGAATTGACCCGATATGGAAGGCTCCGTACCGTATAGCCCCAGTAGAGATGAAAGAATTGATGGTACAACTGTAAGAACTTTTAGATAAGAAGTATATTCAGCTGAGCGTATCGCCGTGGGGAGCGCCGGTGTTGTGTGTTAAAAAGAAGGACAGATCGATGCGGCTTTGCATTGATTATAGGGAGTTGAACAAGGTCACGATTTAAAATAAATACCCGTTACCAAGAATCGACGACTTGTTTGATCAATTGAAAGGAGCTAGATATTTCTTAAAGATAGATTTGAGGAGTGGTTATCATCAGTTGAAGGTGAGGAAGGAAGATGTACCGAAGACAGCGTTCAGGACTCGTTATGGTCACTACGAGTTTCTGGTGATGTCATTTGGTCTAACGAATGCTCCTGCAGCATTCATGGACTTAATGAACAGGGTGTTTAAGCCGTTTTTAGACAAGTTTGTAGTAGTATTCATTGACGATATACTAATTTATTCCAAAACCAAAGAAGAGCATGAAGAACATTTAAAAACGACATTAGAAGCGTTAAGAAGATAGAAGTTGTACGCTAAATTTTCAAAATGTGAATTCTGGATAGAGCGAGTGCAATTTCTTGGACACATGATTGACAAGGATAGGATTTCGGTGGATCCGTCAAAGGTTGAAGTAGTGCTTAACTGGGATCAGCCAAAAACACCATCGAAAATAAGAAGTTTCCTCGGATTGGCAAGTTACTATAGGAGATTCATTCAGGATTTTTCCAAAATTGCGACTCTGTTAACGAATTTAACTAGGAAGACGGTGAAGTTCGTTTGGACCCAGAAGTGTGAGAAAAGTTTTCAAGAATTAAAGAAGAGGTTGAGTACAACGCCTGTGTTGTCTCTGCCGGATAGCACAGGAAATTTTGTGGTGTTCAGTGATGCATCACATAAAGGACTAGGCTATGTGCTTATGCAGAACGGTAAGGTCATTGCATATGCGTCACGACAATTAAAAGACTATGAGAAGGGATATCCTACCCATGATTTGGAATTGGCCGCGGTAGTGTTTGCTTTGAAGATATGGAGGCACTATCTTTACGGGGAGAAGTGTGAAATATATACAGACCACAAGAGTCTGAAATATATTTTTACACAGAAGGATCTGAACATGCGACAGAGGAGATGGTTGGAATTGATAAAAGATTACGACTGCGAGATTTTATACCATCCGGGTAAAGCGAACGTTGTAGCCGACGCCTTAAGCAGAAAGGGTCGGGAGAAATTGTCTATGATTACCGCTCAAGAGGAGCTAATTACAGCAATGGCAAAACTAGAGTTGGAGGTAAAATATCCGGAGGAGTCAGACGAAAAATTATTTCAATTGGGAACCGGCCCAACTTTGGTGGATAAGGTTAAGAAAGCACAAATTCAGGACGAAGAATGTGATAGAATCAGGAAAAGAATATCTGGAGGTGATGAAGTGAAATTCAAAGTGGATAGTGAAGGAGTATTAAGATTTGAGGGAAGAATTTGGGTTCCGCCAGTACCAGAGGTTAAGGAGGAAATTTTGAGCGAGGCTCATAATTCAAGATATTCGATTCATCCGGGAAGTACGAAGATGTACCAGGATCTTCGACAGCATTTCTGGTGGCCGAATATGAAGAGAGACGTTGCCAATTGTGTAGCCAAGTGTTTGACATGTCAGAAAGTTAAAGCAGAACATCAGAGGCCAAGTGAGCTATTACAACTGTTAGAAATCCCAGAATGGAAATGGGAGCACATCACCATGGATTTCGTAGTAGGTCTTCCGACGACTCAGAAAGGTTTCGACGCAGTATGAGTTATCGTAGATCGACTGACGAAATCAGCACATTTGTTACCCATCAAGATCAGATTCAACTCGGATCAGTTAGCGAAGTTATATGTAAAGGAGATTTTTTCGACGCACGGTATTCCAATATCTATTGTCTCATATAGGGATCCGCGCTTTACATTGAACTTTTGGAAACGACTACAGGAATGCATGGGAATGCAGTTACGTATGAGTACGACATATCATCCACAGACCGACTGATGAGTGGGTTTTATACCTACGAATCAGGTCTTGTTAGACTTAATTATTGCGGTCTTTAAATGTTTTTAGTATTGTTTTATTCGTTTTTGTGTTTGTTTATTGTAGGATTGGAGCTGGAGGGGCAAAAGAGTTATTTTGGAGCTTAAAGGGTTAAAATCAGACTTGGTGGCATTTTTGTAAATCTGAGGGCATGACCTAGAGCCAGATGCGCTAGGAATAACACTACTATAGCGCCAGAGGCGCTAGTGCACGATTTATGTTGCTGATGTGCGGCTGGATGGAGAAGAAGAAGCCAATTTGGAAGAGGATTCAAGCTATTATTGATAAGAAAGAGAGAAGGGGACTTTAAGAAGGAATTATTAGATTTTCATTCATTCTTTTACTACTTCTCAAGAGAGATATTTGCTAATTTTACTGTGGATTATTATCGTTTGATTGCTGGATTTTGATGTGGGTTTAAGCTTTATTTTGGATTATATTCAACAACTGGGTTTAATTGTTCTATTCTTTCATTATTCAATTGTTTGTTTATTTTTTCCATGTGTTGTTTTGATCCCATAATGATTTTTGGTTCAGTCATGAACTAATCTCCATTATGGGATTCTAACGGATTTTAATATGTAGTATAGGTATAAGCTTGATTGTTGGATTGTTTTACACATCACAAGAAATTTCTATCATGGTTGTTTTACATGTATGAATGATTGATCACCATTCGATTTCAGTGCTTATATGGAATTGAAAAATAACATATGAGTATGGACTGTAATCATGATAGCTTGCGTATATGATGCTAGTTTGGATAGCTTAATATTTTGTGAATCAGATAGAAATATATTGCTTCACCGTAAGAGCCAAAATAAGGGCTTGTGCTTTAAATCAATATAATTGCAATTTCACATAGAAATATAGTGATTTTGGTTATAGTGGTGATTACATGGTGTCTGTTGATTATGGATATTATGTAAGTAGGTCATAATACATTGACAAATGGTTATGTCTATATCAGTGTCCTTGGCTATTTGTCTGTGATATGTGAACTCTCTAACAGGATGGTGGAACTAGATGAATTATTAAATGAAGTTAGGATCCCATTAATTCCAATTTTGATATATTACATTATTATTTGCATTTTTAGTTGTTAATTTGTTTAGAATTAATTTTGTTACCAACATCAAGTTATTAGTTTAGGAAAATACATATAGTGATAGAATTGATGCATAGTGATTTAATTTAGCACTTTCTCTGTGGAACGATACTTTACTTCCTCTGTATTACTTGTTGACACATGTATGGTTCCATGAGTTAGAGCTCTTTTACTAAAGATTAAAAAAGAGGCAACAAGTTTTTGGCGCCGTTGCCGGGGAAAGGCGTTTAGATTTTTATTATTATCATCAGTTTTAAGCTATATTGTTTGACTTAGACAAATCTAATCTTTTCTCATTTCTATTTTTATTTTTGTTTTGGTTTCAGGTACTTGTAGAATTTTTATGCACACACGATCATCCAACTCAGAATTGACACCAGCACAGGATAATATTGACGGAAGAGGTTGGAAAACAAGAGTGCGTAGGAATTTACAAGCACAGTTGGAAGGAACTATACCGAATATGGCGGAAGAACAAAGAGAAGAGCAAAGAGAGGAGCATAAAGCGTTGAGGGATTATTCCATGTCGAATATTAATGGATTGCAGTCTAGCATAGTCAGACCGGCGATAGCAGCAAATACTTTTGAGATAAAACCGGGCACCATTCAAATGGTACAGAACTCGGTTCAGTTTGGGGGTGCTGCTACAGACGATCCTAATGAGCACCTATTGAGCTTCATTGAAATATGCGATACATTTAGGTACTATGGGGTGACGGAGGATGCTATCCGACTAAGACTATTTCCATTCTCATTGAGGGATAGAGCGAGAAGTTGGCTTCATTCTTTGCCTTCAGGATCAATTACTACATGGGAGGACCTAGCACAGAAGTTCTTAGCCAAGTTTTTCCCCATGGCGAAAACTGCAAAAATAAGGACAGCAATCTCTCAGTTTGAGCAACAACAGGGTGAGTCCTTATACGAGGCCTGGGATAGATACAAGGAGATGCTAAGGAAGTGTCCGCACCATGGTATGCTAGATTGGATGGTGATCAACACATTTTATAATGGATTGGGATGGCAATCGAGGTAGATGGTAGACGCAGCTGCAGGAGGAGCTTTAGGGGCGAAGAGCTATGACGAAGCTTATAACCTTATCGAGACTATGGCAGCAAATGATTTTCAAAATCCTACAGCCAGAATGCCACAACCCGGAGTTGCAGGTTTGTTGGAAGTGGATGCTATTACCCAGTTGTCAGCACAGATGGCGACTATGGCAAAGAAAATAGATTCGTTGTCAGAAAGCAAAGCCAAGTCAGTTGCCTTCATATGCGAGATTTGTGCGGGGTCACACTCAACAGATCAATGTGCTATCAGCTCGGAGTCGGTGCAGTATGGGAACAGTTATAGGAAAGACCAAGGACAGTTTCATAACACATACAACCCCAACAACCGCAATCATCCAAACTTTAGTTGGTCAAATAATCAAGGAAATCAGCAACAACAGTTTCAGCAGAATCAACAGTTTCCATCTCAACCAGCGCAGCAACAGTTTGCTCCACGACCACCTTTTCCACCAGGATTTTCTCAACAACAACAACATCAGACTCCATATGCACCTCAGCAAGAAAAGAAATCAGAAATGGAGGAGATGATGTTAAAGTACATGTCAAATACAGAGGTGATGATCAAAAGCCAGGCAGTAGCTATTAAAAATCTGGAAACTCAAATGGGGCAAATGGCAACTATGCTTAACAACAGGCCCCAGGGTTCATTGCCAAGTAACACAGAGGCAAATCCACGGAGAGAGGGTAAAGAACAGTGTCAGGCCATAACACTAAGATCGGGAAAGCAATATGCAGGAACTGTACCAGGCACTGTAGCACCTAGTTTACAAGGGGATGACACTGGGGTTGAAACTGAGAAAGAAATTACGGCTGAACAGAAAGAGAAGAAGGATGAGTCCGAGTCGCAGCAAGTAGAGAAGGAGAAAGTGAGTTCAGATAAGAAGCCCGTGAATACAGTACCACAAGTTCACCCTCAGGTTCCGTATCTGCAAAGATTGAATAAGCAGAGGGAAGACAATCAGTTCAGAAAGTTTTTGGAGGTTTTTAAGAAACTGCATATCAACATACCCTTCGCGGAGGCATTGGAACAAATGCCAAGTTACGCAAAGTTTATGAAGGGTATACTGTCAAGGAAAAGAAGATTAGACGAGTTTGAGACAGTAGCCTTGACGGAGGAATGCAATGTAGTGCTCCAGCGTAAACTACCTCCAAAACTGAAAGATCCGGGTAGTTTCACAATACCATGTACGATCGGAAAGATGAACTTCAATAAATGTTTGTGTGATCTTGGGGCGAGTATCAACCTGATGCCGTTGTCTGTATTTAGTCAGTTGGGATTTCTGGAGCCAAGGCCAACAAATATTTGCTTGCAGTTAGCTAACTGATCCATCACGTATCCACGGGGGATAGTGGAGGACGTACTGGTGAAAGTGGATAAATTTATCTTTCTGGCGGACTTCATCATCTTGGACTATGAGGAGGACAAGAGTATACCAATCATATTGGGGAGACCATTCCTAGCCACAGGGAGAACTTTGATAGACGTGCAGAAAGGGGAGCTTACGATGCGGGTACATGATCAGGAGGTGAAGTTTAATGTTTTCAAGGCAATGAAGCTCCCAACCGATGAAGAGGAATGCTTCAGAGTTGACTTGGTGGATAGTATAGTGAATGATGAAGTTGAGAGTTTGTTGGGATATGAACCACTGCAGAGAGTGATTGCTGAAGATTCAGATTTGGAGGATGAAGAATGTGCAGAACTTGTGCAATATCTGGATACTACCCCCAAATTCGGAAAATTCAGAACACCTGTTGAGCCACTTACGAAAGCTGGAGAGACATCAGTAAAGTTGAAACCATCTCTTGAGACACCGCCCGAACTTGAATTAAAACCACTTCCAGATCATCTCATGTACGCGTTTTTAATTAAAGATTCAAAGCTACCTGTAATTATTTCTTCTGCACTAACATCTTTTCAGGAGGAAAAACTGCTACGAGTGCTTAGAGAGTTCAAATCAGCTATTGGATGGACCATAGCAGATATCAAAGGGATAAGCCCTTCTTTTTGCATGCATAAGATCCTGCTGGAAGATGGTAGCAAGCCGACGGTTGAGCAGCAAAGAAGGCTTAATCCTATAATGAAAGAAGTGGTCAAGAAAGAGATACTAAAATGGCTGGATGCAGGAATAATCTACCTAATTTCGGACAGTTCATGGGTGAGCCCCGTGCAGTGCGTACCAAAGAAGGGTGGTATGACCGTTGTCACCAATGAGAATAACGAGCTAATCCCAACGCGAACAGTAACAGGGTGGAGAATCTGCATGGACTACCGCAAGCTTAACAAAGCTACAAGGAAGGACCATTTTCCACTTCCGTTTATCGATCAAATGTTGGACAGATTGGCGGGTCATGAGTATTATTGCCTTCTGGATGGGTATTCAGGCTACAATCAGATTATGATAGCTCCAGAAGACCAGGAAAAGACTACTTTTACATGTCCATATGGCACTTTTGCTTTTAGAAGGATGTCTTTCGGGTTGTGTAATGCTCCAGCCACCTTTCAGAGATGTATAACAGTAATTTTTTCAGACATGGTAGAACAGAATGTGGAGGTCTTCATGGACGACTTCTCTGTATTTGGTGATTCTTTCGATTTATGCCTTGAAAATTTGGTGATTGTCTTAAAAAGATGTGTTGAAATGAATCTAGTACTGAATTGGGAAAAGTGCCACTTTATGGTACAAGAAGGCGTTATATTGGGACACAAAGTTTCTAAGAAGGGAATCGAGGTGGATAGGGCTAAGCTGGAAACTATTGAAAACTTACCTCCACCTACTTCAGTAAAAGGTGTCCGCAGTTTTCTTGGACATGCAGGCTTCTACCGCAGATTCATCAAGGACTTCTCCAAGATAACTAAACCACTTTGCAGTTTATTGGAGAAGGATGCACAGTTTAATTTCGATGAGGCTTGCATGAGGGCATTTGAGCACTTAAAGGGAAAACTAACTTCAACACCAGTTATAACTGCACCAGATTGGGGTTTGCCGTTTGAGCTGATATGTGATGCCAGTGATTATGCCGTGGGGGCTATTTTGGGGCAAAAGAAGGAGAAGATGTTTCATGCGATATACTATGCCAGCAAGACCCTTACAGATACACAGTTAAATTACACCACCACAGAAAAAGAGTTATTGGCAGTGGTGTATGCCTTCAAAAAAATTCGGTCATATCTGATAGGCACAAAAGTGATAGTGTACACGGATCACTCAGCAATCCGACATTTAGTGGCAAAGAAGGATGCAAAGCCCAGGTTGATCAGGTGGATTTTATTATTGCAGGAGTTTGATTTGGAGATCAAGGACAGGAAGGGTACCGAAAACCAAGTGGCAGACCACTTATCTCGACTCGAGAATTCGGAAAGGGAGATAGACGGCAAAGTTACAATTAATGAATCCTTTCCGGATGAGCAGTTGTTTGTGGTGCAAGGGGAAGTGCCATGGTTTGCTGATTACGCGAACTATTTGGTGAGTAAGATGATACCTTCTAACTTGGTGGGGCATCAAAAGAAAAAATTTCTGCATGATGTCAAATGGTATATATGGGATGAGCCGTACTTGTTTAAACAGTGTGCAGATCAAATGATAAGAAGGTGTATCCCGTATAGCGAGACCAAGGGGATTCTACAGGATTGCCATTCTTCTGTATGTGGAGGTCACTATGGAGGAGAGAGAACAGCGGCTAGAGTACTACAAGCGGGATTCTACTGGCCGATAATTTTTAAAGATGCTTACAGTTTCGTCCAGAGGTGTGATAGATGTCAGAGAGTGGGAAACATTTCAAAGAGGAATGAAATGCCTTTGAATACAATCCTCGAAGTAGAAGTTTTCGATGTATGGGGGATTGATTTCATGGGCCCTTTTGTCTCTTCGTGCGGTAATCTCTACATCTTGCTCGCAGTTGACTATGTTTCGAAATGGGTAGAAGTGGCAGCGCTCCCGACAAATGATGCCAAGGTAGTCCTCAAGTTTTTACACCGAAGTATTTTCACCAGATTTGGGACTCCGAGGGCCATTATTAGTGATGAAGGTATGCACTTCTGCAACAGACAGTACAGCTTTGTTGGCTAAGTATGGGGTGAATCATCGTATTGCTACAGCTTATCACCCACAGACGAACGACCAAGCTGAAGTGTCCAATCGGGAAGTCAAAAGAATCCTCGAAAAAATCGTGAATCCGACGAGGAAAGATTGGGCTTTAAAGCTGGATGATGTTGTGTGGGCATATAGGACTGCTTACAAAACTCCGTTGGGCATGTCACCATTTCAGCTTGTTTATGGAAAAGCTTGTCATCTTCCTATGGAGCTAGAGCATAAGGCATATTGGGCAATTCGGAAGTTGAACTTTGATCCGACAGTTGCAGGGGAGAAACGCTTACTCCAAATCAATGAGTTGAACGAATTTTGATTACGGGCATATGAAAATTCGAAGCTGTACAAAGAGAAGGTGAAGAAATGGCATGATCGTAAGATCCTAGAGAGAACATTTGAACTGGGACAAAAGGTTTTACTTTTCAACTCCAAACTTAAACTTTTTTCCGGGAAGCTGAAATCAAGATGGTCAGGACCATTCACAGTGAAGACGGTCTTTCCGCATGGTGCAATTGAAATGTATGATAAATTCCCAGACCAGTCATTCAAGGTTAACGGACAGCGTTTGAAGCATTACTTTAGGGATGAGGTGGACAGACAGAAAGTCACCTTAATCCTGTCTGCAACATGAGATTCAGAGACAGTCAAGCTAATTGACTATAACTTAGCGCTATCTGGGAGGCAACCTGGCATTTTCATTTTCTGTTTTGTCTTTTGTTTAGTTAATTACTTCATTCTAAAAAAAAAAAAATTTGGTCACTAATTTGGGACTTGGGTTGATTTATCTGCAGGTAGAAACAAGAACTGAGGAAATGAACTGAGGAAATTTGGCTAAGTATGGGACTAAATGCTTAAGCGCTAGAGGCGCTCATCCAGGTGCATAACCAGCACTCTAGGCGCTACTCGCTGGCCAAGACACTGTAACTTAGCGCACTAGGCTCTCGGCATGGGCACAAGACAGCGCCTGAGGCGCTAGACACAAGGCTCAACACTGCAACGTAGCACCAGAAGCGCCCAACTCTTCACTAAAGTCAGCGCTAGAGGCGCTCAACTCGGCGAAAGCCACTGCAAGTCAGCGCTGCCGGCGCTATAGCCCTCACAAACCAAGCGCTCTAAGCGCTACCCTAAACCAAAAGCTACTGTAGGTAAGTGCTGCTAGCGCTCGATCCAGCATAACCCACAGCGCCTAAAGCGCTCGGCAGGCGAAAATAAAAAAAAAGACTTAAACCCTAAGTCGGGCTAAAGGAGGTTTCACACCAAAAATCAATTTCTTCTTCTCGTAGCTGCCTTTAAGTCGCCGCTTCCTTCATTGTTGCCGCGTAGAGCTATTTTCTCCAAACTAATCACCAACAAATCGCCACCCACCATCAAACCCATTGCCGGTACACAACTATTGCAACCAAGGAACACTTTTTCCTTAGCCAAACAGGATTGCATCTACTACTACACATGGGTACTTCCAATTTCAAGTAAGTTTTACATTAGTGATCATTTAGAACTTGAAATTGTTGGCTAGAGATTGAATTGCTCGTATTTGGAGAAAGTTCTTTGTTTTGATTGTGAACCCAATTGAGTTTGTGTTGGCTCAATTGGGATTGGGTTAAAGCTTCAATTTTCTATCTATATGTTTGCGATTTGTGGGAGATTACATTGTGGCAAGATTGGGTTATTCTAAGTTTGGGGGAAACATTGTCAAAGGGTTTTGCAAGTGTTGCCTACCAAGTGTTCGACAATTTGCCCCAACAAAGTTTTGAATTATTTTGAGTCTTGTTCATTCTTAAGTGGTTATTCATGGCTCCCAAAAGACATAGAGGGGAAAGCTCAGGCTCATCTGCTGTTAAGTACGATAAGAAAAAGTTTGTTAGCCCTCAAGCGTACTACAGGTATAAAAACTGGTCGTCAGGGAAGTCCTTAATTCCTGAGCGCGGGTTGTTACCGATTGAGCGGGTAGATGGGGAATTAGCTCACATGATACGCAGCCGTAATTGGATGACATTTACAACACAACCTGAGCCAGCTGCAGTTGAAATTGTAAAGGAATTTTATGTCAATGCTAAAGAAGCTAATGGGAATTTGGTGATGGTTCGTGGTAAGGAAGTAAACGTGGGGCGAAAAGTAATCAACGCGTATTATGGGTTGCAAAAGATTCACAGTGATGGATTTACGAAATATATGCAACAGGATTTGGATTACACTGAGATTATAGCAGCCCTCTGTGAGCCAGGGACAGAATGGAAGTTGACTGACCAACAAGAAGTCGTGCACTTCCCTTCCTCCAAGTTGAGCAGCTATGGAAAAGCGTGGCATGCTTTTATTTATGCTAAGTTGATGTCGTGCCGCCATATGAGCGATGTGATTAATCAGCGGGCGGCTTTATTATTTTGCATTGCCAAAGGGAAGACAGTAGATGTTGGGAATGTGATACATGAATCTATTGTGCACGGGCTTGAGGGTAGCACCACAGGTGGATTGCCTCATCCTTCATTGATCACCGATTTATGTCGTCGTGCTGGGGTCCAGTGGGATAAGGATGAACTAATGCAGGCCCCATTGTCTTCAATTGATCATGCTGCGATGGTACGGTACAGAGTATGGGATGGAGGTGAATCGCACCCGAGGGGATTAGGCTTCATTATACCACAGCAGCAGCCGCAGGAGCACCCACCACCTGTTGAGGATCCGGTTCAAGCCCCCAATGTAGTTGAGACTATCCGTCAGGACCTCCAGCACCATACTAGACGGATAGACTTAGTGGCAGGACAGATTCAGAGGAGTTTTGATCGCATGACTCGTCAGCAGAGTCGACTTGCTCAAAGCCAAGCAGAGATCTATGCTTACAATGTTAATTAGTCTACAGCGTTGGCGGATATGTTTGGGCGGTTGAATCCTTCGGCAGGGCCATTTCAGTTTCCACCAGCTCCTCCTCTTTCTATTTACCCACCACCTGACTCGCCTCCTGATGCCGATGATGATGATGATGCTGCCGATGGCAATGATGATGAGTAGCATTTTCATCAGGGGAGTCCTCTATCTTAATTTCTTATTATTTATCAATGAGGACATTATTCAATTCAGTTTGGGGGGTAGTTTTATGTTTTCATGCATATAGATTGTTTTGTTTCATTGTGTTTATACTTGTTGCATGGTAGTGCATTTTAGGGTGTGTCAAACATTTAGTTGCATGAATCAGATAACGAATGACATAGTTGAACCATTGTGGCCGATGATAAGATTCTAGTGTTAAGTAAAAGCGTGTTAATGATTGAAATCTAGTGTTGAGCGATAACTTGAACGGGAAAGTCGAATCTGCTTGTCTGAAGTTCATGTTAACAAGGAAAGCATTTAGTCAACTGTTTAATTAATTTGATTCAAATTCTTATATAATATGTGTCTGGTAAGAAACTTGGGATAAAAAGTGTTAAAATCAGTGAAACATCTATGAAGGCTCTAGTAAGCAAGACATAAGTTTGGGGGAGTTCTAAAAAAATGAATGAAAAAAAACACTTTCTTGGCTAGTTTAGTTTCGTGGCCATTTCTACTTGAGTAATTAGATCCTTAGGGGTGTCTTGACACCTAGTGCCCTAAAGCCAACTGGTTTGGGAGTCACTGGTTGAAAGCTCGTTACATGAGTAGTTTTGGTAAGCCTAAGGAAACTAGACATTGCACATGCCAAGTGTAAAAAAAAAAAAAAAAAAAAAAAGAAGCGAGATGGAGCGTAAAACGCACTCGTAAATGAAGAAAACATGTCGTAACTCCCCTTGTGCTAATTACATGTTTACATGAGTTGGATTAGTTGTTTTACTGATAGAGGTGTGAAAAAAAATTTTGATTTTATTTCTAAGATGTTGATTATATGAGTAATTTGGGTTGTGATTGATTACAACAGTTGATTTACACACACACAGCATGAATGATGACAAGCATGGTTTGATTAATCAGTTTGAGTTGGAGCTGTACATTCGATAGTGGGTTGAAATTGTTTTATGGATATTTGAGGCCTGATATGGTTTACTATGTTGTTTCAGTTATTTGATTCGTTTGCATTATAGTTAGTTTGTATTTTTCATGTTGGTATTATTGCATTGCTTGGGGACAAGCAATTGGTTAAGTTTGGGGGTATTTGATGAGTGAGTTTTATACTTACGAATCAGGTCTTGTTAGACTTAATTATTGCGGTCTTTAAATGTTTTTAGTATTGTTTTATTCGTTTTTGTGTTTGTTTATTGTAGGATTGGAGCTGGAGGGGCAAAAGAGTTATTTTGGAGCTTAAAGGGTTAAAATCAGACTTGGTGGCATTTTTGTAAATCTGAGGGCATGACCTAGTGCCAGAAGCGCTAGGAATAACACTACTATAGCGTCAGAGGCGCTAGTGCACGATTTATGTTGCTGATGTGCGGCTGGATGGAGGAGAAGAAGCCAATTTGGAAGAGGATTTAAGTTATTATTGATAAGAAAGAGAGAAGGAGACTTTAAGAAGGAATTATTAGATTTTCATTCATTCTTTTACTACTTCTCAAGAGAGATATTTGCTAATTTTACTGTGGATTATTATCGTTTGATTGCTGGATTTTGATGTGGGTTTAAGCTTTATTTTGGATTATATTCAACAACTGGGTTTGATTGTTCTATTCTTTCATTATTCAATTGTTTGTTTATTTTTTCCATGTGTTGTTTTGATCCCATAATGGCTTTTGGTTCAGTCATGAACTAATCTCCATTATGGGATTCTAACGGATTTTAATATGTAGTCTAGGTATAAGCTTGATTGTTGGATTGTTTTACACATCACAAGAAATTTCTATCATGGTTGTTTTACATGTATGAATGATTGATCACCATTCGATTTCAGTGCTTATATGGAATTGAAAAATAACATATGAGTATGGACTGTAATCATGATAGCTTGCGTATATGATGCTAGTTTGGATAGCTTAATATTTTGTGAATCAGATAGAAATATACTGCTTCACCGTAAGAGTCAAAATAAGGGCTTGTGCTTTAAATCAATATAATTGCAATTTCACATAGAAATATAGTGATTTTGGTTATAGTGGTGATTACATGGTGTCTGTTGATTATGGATATTATATAAGTAGGTCATAATACATTGACAAATAGTTATGTCTATATCAGTGTCCTTGGCTATTTGTCTGTGATATGTGAACTCTCTAACAGGATGGTGGAACTAGATGAATTATTAAATGAAGTTAGGATCCCATTAATTCCAATTTTGATATATTACATTATTATTTGCATTTTTAGTTGTTAATTTGTTTAGAATTAATTTTGTTACCAACATCAAGTTATTAGTTTAGGCAAATACATATAGTGATAGAATTGATGCATAGTGATTTAATTTAGCACTTTCTCTGTGGGACGATACTTTACTTCCTCTATATTACTTGTTGACACATGTATGCTTGCATGAGTTAGAGCTCTTTTACTAAAGATTAAAAAAGAGGCAACACATATACTTATAGAATTTATTATAGCATACAATATATTATTTTATAAAAAAATTATATACCTTTGCTATTTAAAAAATATTTCTAGTAAACTAATGTATATATCAATATATTGACTATGATTATGTAAAAAAAATTAAAAAATATTTCAATTCATAATACCCTATCTGTATTCGTATCCAATATTTGACGAATTTTAAAAATACTATATGTATTCGGTATTCGAAATAATATCCGAATACAGATAATATCCGCTTTCGTTTATTTTATTCGAACGAACAGATTATTCGAATATTCGGGTATCCGAATTCACTTATCAGTTACCTAATACACAATTCATTCAAATTATTTAGAAAAAAAAAATTGAATAATTACTCATCACCATTTAATGTTTAAACGATACATATTAATTAAACATTATAATCATAAAAGAAAGAAAAATGTCAAGCACGTCATCATCCATCATTGATAATCATAAAAATCAATCAAAATTTAAACATCCTATAGAAAGTATCAATTAACAACATTTTCAAATGAAAGATAATACTAATTTATCATTCACTCTTGTTCTTGCGCGCAAGTTTTAAAAATAAAATATTTGTAGCAAACTAATAACTATAGTTTTGTTCTTTAGAATATCATTTTCTCATTAAATGAACATTTTAGATATTTTACACTTTACAATCGTAAAAATACATTAATTAAAAATAAATGAATCCATTTCAATTTATTAATATTATATTAAAAATGTTATTTCCTATTTTAAAATAATTTTCGTATGATAGTAAAAACTAATTATTATATATGTAAGGAAGGTTATTTGAAAAAAAATATGTTTACATAATATATGATGATTGATAATTAAATTATTAATATATATATACACACACACACACACACACACAAAAGTTGTTCGAATACGAATTCCGGATACAAATACAAATTCGGATATCGGATACCGGATATCCGCTATCCGTCGAATATATTTACGGCCGGATGTTAAACAATACGAATACGCTTATATCCGTATTTGTATCAGTTTATTTACGGATACAAATTCGAATATTTGATCTGAAGGCCATAATCACTTCGCTTATTGTCCGTGTGCTTGCTTCTGATTGGTCGTAAAGGATAGTTGTCATCAACCAACTTTTCATCCATGGGATTAATTTGTGTTTTTACCTCAAAGGCCCATATTTATTTTAAACATAAGTAATATAAAATTTTAATTCCAAAAATTAAGGCAATATTTTAAAACTAATTTTTTGTTTTTTTGTATAATTAATTATTTTACTAAATATTATCTTTGTACTACAGTATTTAATTAGTATAACACATACATATACTTATAGAATTTATTATAGCATACAATATATTATTTTATAAAAAAATTATATACCTTTGCTATTTAAAAAATATTTCTAGTAAACTAATGTATATATCAATATATTGACTATGATTATGTAAAAAACAATTAAAAAATATTTCAATTCATAATACCCTATCTATATTCGTATCCAATATTCGACGGATTTTAAAAATACTATATGTATTCGGTATTCGAAATAATATCTGAATACGGATAATATCAGCTTTCGTTTATTTTATTCGAACGAACAGATTATTCGAATATTCGGGTATCCGAATTCACTTATCAGTTACCTAATACACAATTCATTCAAATTATTTAGAAAAATAAAAAAAATTAAATAATTACTCATCACCATTTAATGTTTAAACGATATATATTAATTAAACATTCTAATCATAAAAGAAAGAAAAATGTCAAGCACGTCATCATCCATCATTGATAATCATAAAAATCAATCAAAATTTAAACATCCTATAGAAAGTATCAATTAACAACATTTTCAATGAAAGATAATACTAATTTATCATTCACTCTTGTTCTTGCGCGCAAGTTTTAAAAATAAAATATTTGTAGCAAACTAATAACTATAGTTAGAATATCATTTTCTCATTAAATGTACATTTTAGATATTTTACACTTTACAATCGTAAAAATACATTAATTAAAATTAAATGAATCCATTTCAATTTATTAATATTATATTAAAAATGTTATTTCCTATTTTAAAATAATTTTTGTATGATAGTAAAAACTAATTATTATATATGTAAGGAAGGTTATTTGAAAAAAAATATGTTTACATAATATATGATGATTGATAATTAAATTATTAATATATATACACACACACACATACAAGTTGTTCGAATACGAATTTCGGATACAAATACAAATTCGGATATCGGATACCGGATATCTGCTATCCGTCGAATATATTTACGGCCGGATGTTAAACAAATACAAATACGCTTATATCCGTATTCGTATCAGTTTATTTACGGATACAAATTCGAATATTTGATCTGCAGGCCATAATCACTTCGCTTATTGTCCGTGTGTTTACTTCTGATTGGTCGTGAAGGATAGTTATCATCAACCAACTTTTCATCCATGGGATTAATTTGTGTTTTTACCTCAAAGGCCCATATTTATTTTACGCATAAGTAATATAAAATCTTAATTCCGAAAATTAAGGCAATATTTTAAAACTAATTTTTTATTTTTTGTATAATTAATTATTTTACTAAATATTATCTTTGTACTACAGTATTTAATTAGTATAACACATACATATACTTATAGAATTTATTATAGCATACAATATATTATTTTATAAAAAAATTATATACCTTTGCTATTTAAAAAATATTTCTAGTAAACTAATGTATATATCAATATATTGACTATGATTATGTAAAAAAAAATTAAAAAATATTTCAATTCATAATACCCTATCTGTATTCGTATCCAATATTCGACGAATTTTAAAAATACTATATGTATTCGGTATTCGAAATAATATCCGAATACGGATAATATCCGCTTTCGTTTATTTTATTAGAACGAACAGATTATTCGAATATTCGGGTATCCGAATTCGCTTATCAGTTACCTGATACACAATTCATTCAAATTATTTAGAAAAATAAAAAAAAATTGAATAATTACTCATCACCATTTAATGTTTAAACGATACATATTAATTAAACATTTTAATCATAAAAGAAAGAAAAATGTCAAGCACGTCATCATCAATCATTGATAATCATAAAAATCAATCAAAATTTAAACATCCTAGAGAAAGTATCAATTAACAACATTTTCAATGAAAGATAATACTAATTTATCATTCACTCTTGTTCTTGCGCGCAAGTTTTAAAAATAAAATATTTGTAGCAAACTAATAACTATAGTTAGAATATCATTTTCTCATTAAATGAACATTTTAGATATTTTACACTTTACAATCGTAAAAATACATTAATTAAAATTAAATGAATCCATTTCAATTTATTAATATTATATTAAAAATGTTATTTTCTATTTTAAAATAATTTTCGTATGATAGTAAAAACTAATTATTATATATGTAAGGAAGGTTATTTGAAAAACAATATGTTTACATAATATATGATGATTGATAATTAAATTGTTAATATATATATATATATATATATATATATATATATACACACACACACACACACACACACACACACATACAAGTTGTTCGAATACGAATTCCGGATACAGATACAAATTTGAATATCGGATACCGAATAACCGCTATCCGTCGAATATATTTAAGGTTGGATGTTAAACAAATACGAATACGCTTATATCCGTATTCGTATCAGTTTATTTACGGATACAAATTCGAATATTTGATCTGAAGGCCATAATCACTTCGCTCAGTCCGTGTGCTTGTTTCTGATTGGTCGTGAAGGATAGTTGTTATCAACCAACTTTTCAACCATGGGATTAATTTGTGTTTTTACCTTAAAGGCCCATATTTATTTTAAGCATAAGTAATATAAAATTTTAATTCCGAAAATTAAGACAATATCTTAAAACTAATTTTTTGTTTATTTGTATAATTAACTATTTTACTAAATATTATCTTTGTACTACAGTATTTAATTAGTATAACACATAAATATACTTATAGAATTTATTATAGCATACAATATATTATTTTATAAAAAAAATTATATACCTTTGGTATTTAAAAAATATTTCTAGTAAACTAATGTATATATCAATATATTGACTATGATTATGTAAAAAAAAAATTAAAAAATATTTCAATTCATAATACCCTATCTGTATTCGTATCCAATATTCGACGAATTTTAAAAATACTATATGTATTCGGTATTCGAAATAATATCTGAATACGGATAATATCCGCTTTCGTTTATTTTATTCGAACGAACAGATTATTCGAATATTCGGGTATCCGAATTCGCTTATTAGTTACCTAATACACAATTCATTCAAATTATTTAGAAAAATAAAAAAAAATTGAATAATTACTCATCACCATTTAATGTTTAAACGATACATATTAATTAAACATCCCAATCATAAAAGAAAGAAAAATGTTAAGCACATCATCATCCATCATTGATAATCATAAAAATCAATCAAAATTTAAACATCCTAGAGAAAGTATCAATTAACAACATTTTCAATGAAAGATAATACTAATTTATCATTCACTCTTGTTCTTGCACGCAAGTTGTAAAAATAAAATATTTCTAGCGAACTAATAACTATAGTTTTGTTCTTTAGAATATCATTTTCTCATTAAATGAACATTTTAGATATTTTACACTTTACAATCGTAAAAATACATTAATTAAAATTAAATGAATCCATTTCAATTTATTAATATTATATTAAAAATGTTATTTTCTATTTTAAAATAATTTTCGTATGATAGTAAAAACTAATTATTATATATGTAAGGAAGGTTATTTGAAAAAAAATATGTTTACATAATATATGATGATTGATAATTAAATTATTAATATATATATATATATATATATATATATATATAGACACACACACACATACAAGTTATTCGAATACGAATTCCGGATACAAATACAAATTCGAATATCGGATACCGGATATCCGCTATCCGTCGAATATATTTACGGTCGAATGTTAAACAAATACGAATACGCTTATATCCGTATTCGTATTAGTTTATTTACGAATACCATTAAGACTGAATACGAATATATTCAATTTGTTTCGAATACGAATAATATCTGTTTTTTTATGAATACGGATACGGACAAATATAAATTTTCCGGTAATCATTTACCTCCCTAGGGAAGAATACTAAAAAACTTGGATCCCATCTCACATCTTCAATCCTGTAGAATTTCCATAATCTTCCAACCTTTCATTAAAATAAAATAAAATTACTATTCCTGTACGTTTTAAATTTTGAGATATATTTTGACATTTAAAGTTAATTTAATAAAACCTATCATTAAAATTGAAGAGAATTTACTTAGATTTTGAAATCAACAAATATGATAATTATTAGTTAGTTTACAATTAAATTGATTTGTAGTAATTTTGAATTTGAGAATTGTACAAAATTAAATTTTAAAAAGTCAAAAGGTATATCAAATTATGAAAGTAGCGTTGTCCTAGTAATTTTTACACTATTTTAGAAAATTAATAAGCTTCTTTTTTATTATAAAAGAAAAGAAAGGAATATAAAAGTTTTAAATTTAAATAACTACTTTATTTTTTTAATTAAGTTTAAATATCAATTTTTTTATGAAGGGAGAAGAGAAAATTTGTATGCTTTCTTAAAGCTGTCTTTTTAAACTTTTTTTTCTCTTGTCCTCTCTTTATTTCTAAAATCTCGGTGGCTCATGAAGAAGAGAAATGGAGAAAAAGGAAGAAGTAGAGCAAAAATTTCGGACGAAAATTATAATGATGGTTGCATAATTTCTGAAAGTTGGGAATAAGCAATCGGTAAAGGAACTGCAAATTGAAGATATAATGGTTCAAGCTGAACACAACCTGAAGAATCAAGGACAAAGAGATGGAATAATATGTGAAAACCTTGGGTAGGGAAACCTAATTGTAGGAGAAAATTTCGCTGGTTGTCAATGAAGAAAAACGGTGCGAAGAACGGATTTGAAGTGAATTCTGGCGCATTATTTGCTGAAAATGGTGAAGAAGTGGCATCTGTGGGTTCAAAAAGGAGAGAGAATTGAAGCTCAGGTAACTTTTTTTCATTGCAGTTGTATAAAATATACTGATTTTTATAATAATATCCTTTGTAAGTTATGGTTAACTATGCAATTTGGAGTTATTATATGCTTTTAATAACTCATTTGATATGTAATGATGCAATGATTAGAATAATATTAGCTTTGTTTAATGTATTAGATTAAGTTTGGTTGTAGTTACATGTATTACGAGGTTTCTATTACATATATTAGTATATTTCAGTGAAATATATTAGTCCCCCATTTCACATTAAGAGTCCCATGTTTACAGTTTGCCCCTAATGTAGTGGTTAGTTTAGTATTGGTGAAAAATGATGATGGAGTTCTGACAGTAAATTTGAGGAGATTTATCATTTTAAACAAAAAGACATTTATAAATGGGACTTTTGTTATGAAACAGAGGGAGTACTAGATTGTTGTTTGTGTATTAATAGGTTTTTCTTAAATATCGCAGTATTTTACTGATTTTACTACTCTCTGTGTTGCCATAATGCTAATTTGTTCTTTACAACTAGCTAGTTAAAAGGAATATGGTTGTGTTGGGTTTTCCTCTTGTTTGTCATCGTGCAACAGATGCAAGTGGCCTCCCTACTTCTGGTGTTACTTGACGTTACAATTTAACCATACCATAGCAATTGTAGGGGTCCCTAGAGTAGTCATGAGTCACAGATTTCCTCTAGACTAACCTTTTATCTTTTCAAGTGATGGGAAACAAATATTCAGAAAGGAACTTTTCATTATTGAAAAGAACATGGAATAGGTTTTAGACGTCATTACTCACTACTGAGAACAGAAACATTTATTTTTTATTGAGTTGCAACTTGCAAACTGAGTTTAGCACACTTTGTAACAAGTAGTTCATATATCAAAGTTGTCACACATAAAACAAGAATTTAAAGATTCACCAAACATTATCAACTTCAAATGATGAGAAAGTAAATATGTAATGCAATACTATTAGCAGTTATTACCCCGGCGACGCAAGTACCATTTCTTTGCGCGTCTTATTTAAAGAGTATCCTTAACAAACTTCAACTTTGTTTTTATTGAGTTGCAACTTGCAAACTGAGTTTAGCACACTTTGTAAGAAGTAGTTCATATATCAAAGCTGTCACACATAAAACAAGAATTTAAAGATTCACCAAACATTATCAACTTCAAATGATGAGAAAGTAAATATGTAATGCAATACTATTAGTGGTTATTACCCCGGTGGCACAAGTACCATTTCTTTGCGCGTCTTATTTAAAGAGTATCCTTAACAAACTTCAAGTTTGTCTGGAAGCCAAGTCTTCTCTAAGAGGTTGCTCCATCACTTCAGAAATCCTCCTGAGAAAGTAGTAAATTCATTATGGCATCTGAATGACTGGGGTTGAAGATATTTCCCTGAGCCTGATTCTGATTATAGAAGTTCATAGCGTTTGTGATCAGCATGTCTCCTGGTAAAAGAACCTCATTATTGTTTCCCTCTGTCACCATATATCTTATCGGAAACAATGAGATTATTAAACCTATTTCCCTCACTAATTTCAATTAAGCCTATTCCTCACTAAATTTTGTGGTCAGCATGTCTCCTGGTAAAAGAGCCGGTGATGACTGTCGCGAATGAAAGGAGGATGATGAACAAAGCCATAGAGCATTGGTGCAGGATAAGTTTTTTAATCTTAACACTTCATCTTTAGCTTTATAAAAAGGTTGCCACAAACTTGTCAAAGATATATCTAGTTAGTGGTTTCTTTTATTCAATTTAATCTTTGACTGACACTGTTATAGACAAAGTTCATCTACTAAAGAGCTGTACAGTCTACTTCTGCTGTTACATCTCTCACTGTCAATATATGTATATTTATAGATGTTTGCAATATGGGTGGTACGGGGGTGATGATTCCGAGAGGGTGATTTTGAGTGGTGGATGCTGATTACAATTTCCCCATTCAGATATTTGATTAGAAAAGTTATTGTAATATCATTGCACCAGAGACTTGGATATCAACACAAAAGTTGCTAGCAATTACCCTATTTTTAGCTGTAACAAGCTGCCTCCTTTTTCCATCAAGATTAATAAAGGCATCACTGTAACTGGCGCTGCTGCCATATGCTTTTATCAGTTATATTCAGTTATGAACACCTTAAGTTACTGTACAAATAGCTTCATTATGTTTCATTCACATCTAATGCAAAAGGGCCTCTTAATGAACTTTTGTTCCAAATCTTTAAAGTTCTTTTAATTTATTTGTCAGCATAGTATTTCCAAACTGTATACATTTTGTGTAGACCTAGTCAGCTCTTTTTCTCTCAATCCATCCTCAAACTCATAATCACGGATTCACGGTCGATTTGAGGTATGCCTCCTCATTATTTAAAAAGAAGAATAAATAATGGACTGCAGAGCATAGATATTGCAACTTTCATTTTGCAGTATTGGTTCAATTCTGGGATGCAGAGCAGAGATATTGCAACTTGACGCCATAGACGTTAAAATGGACTGCTTTATGGCTGACGGAATCTGAGTAGTCTATAGCTGCCTTCAGCTAGTCAATACATGAATCATGATGATTATCAAGGAAGCGCAAACTACATGATGACCATTTGCTGAATTGACAAAGAACAAATTACATGGTCGCAATTTGTTGCATAGATGCTACTCACCAAGTGGGTTACAACTTACATGTTAAAGAAGGGTGGCAGTCACCCCTTGTAATGTTCTACAAAAAAAGTTGTATGTACTAATTTGATTCTTTTATAAACCTAAACATTTGTGTAAACCTTAATTTTTCAAAATATTGGGATCAAATCACAAATTTAAATTTTGAGAGAATTTATGTAGTTTTTATTTATTTATTTATTTTATTATTAATTGCACATCCGAATTGATTTATTGTTAGCAGTTGCACAATAGAAGCTCCAGCAATCTCAATGTTTTTATTAATTGTACAGGTGGATGCATAATCTTTTGATGATTTCATGCAATATATTATTATGTGTTAAAAGTGAAAATTTTGGTTTATTTGGTAGAAACTTGGATCATTTTTTCTTTTGAACGTCAATTTTAATCGTTTGGGCTAATATTTTGTGATGGTAATATTTTCATGGAACTTATTGTTTTCTACTACTGCACTCTGTATTTGCATGATGCTATACAACAGGAGGTACATGACTGGAGTTGATCCCGCTTGATTGTATGAATAGACCCTTGCAGGAACAATGGATCTTCATTTATCATAGAAGATGGGCGGGTCATTTTAACATTAGGTGATTGCAAATAGCAGCTGCTTGTTTAGTCCCTGCTTTCTCCAGCACCCATGCTGAATTCTATACCATTTTGTTAGCTTTACATCATGCTTTATTGCTTTATACTCATGTTTTATGGATGTAGAAATCCAATATTACTCTGTTTAGTTTTAATTTCTTTGTTAATTGACTAAGTTTAGCTGTTCTTCATCTTCATCTTCATCTTCATCTTCAGCTTATGTTTTTTTTATTAAAATTATTATTTATTTATTTATCAAAATATATGGTTACAAGTTAAAGCCTTTCAAAGGAGGTTCCAGTAGCATCTGCAGCAACCAGACCATGAATCTGTCCATGATAAACTGCTATAACAACCCAGTAAGGAGGATTGATTTTTCTCATTTCTCCCCTTGATATAGAGCAGAGCTGATGCCTCCATTGAACTAGTCTCTGTAGTTGCGTTACCAAATAATTACACAGCAAAAACAATAATAAAAAAATAGAAATAAAAAAATAGAAATAAAAAAATAAAAGAAAACAAATATTCACCGAGACAAATTTATGTGCTTTGCGGGTCAACGATAAATTAGTCTCACTACCTCAGAAAAACGTATAAAATGTAAAACAACGAGTTATTCAAAAAGAAATAAAATAAATAATAATTTAAAATTGTTGAACGATGCATTTAGGAAAAAAGAGAGAGAGTGAAATGTACTTATTTGGGGTTATCTTAATTTAGGGCAACATTTTAGTAGTCGTTGCAAAAAATTGTACAGAATACGCAACGAAAGAAAAATTGTTGACAATGAATGTGGTCCATATTAGGCTACGAAATATAGCAACAAAAAACTTTTTGTTGCCCACGATGAGGAAAAATCAAGTGGCAGGAGATAAATTTTTACCGCCAACACATCGGCAATAAAAAAAGTAAATAGGAGGGAATTTTTTTTTCCCGCTTGTCGACGCCGGGTTTTCGGTTTCTAGTCTTTTCCAATTTTAGCCTTTTGATTTAGATGACGTTTGGAAAAGGTCGGCATTGATGTCGACGGGGTTTTGAAAGATCGCGTTTTATGATGAGCCAATTAACCAGAGTCGCCAGTTGGTATATTTGAAATGGATGTACCAACTCATCCGAGTTTTCGTTTTTTTATAAATCGCTGGCTCATGTGTGACTCCGAATTAATTGGTCTGCGAATTGAGATTCATAGAGTTCGGGGGTTTGTTTAAGTGAGGGGAAGGTGTTAGGCATCCCTCGACTTCCGTGAAACACGGTTACCGCAATCTTAATGCTTTCCTATCCTTTAATTCACGAATGTGTGTGTGCGCGCGCTTGTGTGTGGGTGTGTGTGTGTCTATGTGAATGATGTGGTGAGTTTGTATGAAAGAGTCATTTGGATTTGAGGGAAAAATCGTGCTTTTAATTTGAGAACGTTTCGGAATGTCTTTTCGGTATACACGAGAAAACTTTATTCTTTATGAGAAAGGTTTGATTTTAATTGTCCAAAACTATGAGATTTTCATTAAATGTTGTTTTGGCAAAATAAGAGCTTTAAACCTTCGTCTAAATAGGAATCGAGATCTATACGTTGCTTTCATAAAATGATGGGCAATTTCTAGAATCTCTTTAACCCTATATACAATGGTTTAATAAAACGTCATTTTATTTATAAAATCATTTTGTGTGATGTTTTGGAAAACGATCTTTCTTTAGCTTTCTCGTTAGATAGGAATCGACATTCATTAACATTTCTCAAATTTTAACCTCGTGATTCTAATATCCTACTTTGATTGATTTTATGAAAATCTTATCATTTAGCTTTGAAATCAATTTCGTGTCATAAATCGAATCAAGCATAAACACGCGTCGGGGCTATTCATGGGCATGTAAACCATCAAAATATCTCCGAACGCCAACAATCACCAATTTCACTATTTCGGGGCCTTAAACACGATTTTCGCCTTAGCGTCGTTTTAAGGCCCAACGATTACATATTTACAAAGAGGCTACATCCTCCCCGCTACATACATCAAGACATGTCCATCATCGGATTTGGACCACGGGGTCGCTTTCCTAGGCTCACAACCAAGTATCCACACACAAACAATTGGATATTACAAGAAAATAAACCAACCCGGATAATCTAACAATACCAAGACATCCTAAAATAACGATTTAAAGGAATTGATACCGAATATAACACCTTAAAACCAACAAAGAAATTAATGAACGAATATCATCGGGTTGTTAGGAAGAGTTTTATTCCGATGGAAACTTCACTCATAATCCCTAATTCATTGTTCAATCAATAAATTACATGAAAAATTGCATCTAATTTGATCAAATGATATGATAGAAATTGATATCACAAAAGAGATTTCACCTTGCAATTGATATCCAAATGGATGTGAACTTGATGTATTTGAATAGAAGGAAAAAAATCTATTTGATACAATCAAATCAAAAGAAAATTATTCCTCTCTTTTTTCTCTCTTTTCTTCCTATTTGATTGCAAAATCTAGCTATTTCTTCCTCAATTTCCGAGTTGGCTGCTGCTGTATTCTCCTTCTTCCTCACAATTGCTGAACTCCCTGTATGCTGCCTGAAGCTGGCTTAAATAGGCTGGCCAGAGCCAGCCGCAGATCTATCTGCGGCTGGCCGCAGATGGATCTGCGGCTGGCCAGCTGGCACGCCTCCCATCGCACTCAGCTGGTAGTGCTGATTTCCCGGTTTTCGTGCTGGCGCACCCACTTGGCCGCAGATCTATCCGCGGCTGGCGGGCTTGACTTTCTCGATTTTCGTGCCACGCCTCGATTTTCGTACCGCAACGTCGGTTTTCGCTGACAGGCTCGTATTCCGCAGTCCGGGAACTTCCGGGAGACGTGCCACCTCATTCGGAAATGCCTGCCTCAGACGGCTTTATTGTCACGTAAACTTGGGTTGCCCAAAACATTGCGGCGGGACCGGGCGCTCGCCCTTGTGCCCGCTCCTTTGCTCCCGCAAGCTGGTTCAATTGACGATTTCGCCCTCCTGTCACGGTTAGTAGAAGGAAACGCAAAATTTGGGTGTCTACAGCTGCCCCTCTTTATCATGTTTATGAAATGATAAATGAAATGAACAGGATAAAGAATAGACACTCGATGCATGAATGACAGTGTGTAAGAATGACAGTGCATACATGATGTCTCACACATATAGCTTATGATGCAACATAAGATGCAATGCATGCAAGACATTCGTAAGAGTGTCAATGTATCAACCCCTTGACCGTGTTCGTTAGTCTTTGGGTTCACTCCTTCAATCTATCGTCTCGTTCGGGGCCGGGTATCGTCGCCGGTCACCCATCGCGTAACCCCCGGTTATCGTCGCCGGTCGGTCCTCTGTCGGAGCCGGTTATCGTCGCCGGACATCCATCTCGTGATCGCCGGTTATCGTCGCCGGTCGATCGTCATGTCGGGGCCGGGTATCGTCCCCGGTCACCCATCTCGTAACCCCCGGTTATCGTCGCCGGTTGGTTATCTGTCGGAGCCGGTTATCGTCGCCGGACATCCATCTCGTGATCGCCGGTTATCGTCGCCGGTCGATCGTCATGTCGGGGCCGGGTATCGTCGCCGGTCACCCATCTCGTAACCTCCGGTTATCGTCGCCGGTCGGTTATCTTGTCGGAGCCGGTTATCGTCGCCGGTCATCCATCTCGTGATCGCCGGTTATCGTCGCCGGTCGATCGTCATGTCGGGGCCGGGTATCGTCGCCGGTCACCCATCTCGTAACCCCCGGTTATCGTCGCCGGTTGGTTATCTGTCGGAGCCGGTTATCGTCGCCGGACATCCATCTCGTGATCGCCGGTTATCGTCGCCGGTCGATCGTCATGTCGGGGCCGGGTATCGTCGCCGGTCACCCATCTCGTAACCTCCGGTTATCGTCGCCGGTCGGTTATCTTGTCGGAGCCGGTTACCGTCGCCGGTCATCCATCTCGTGATCGCCGGTTATCGTCGCCGGTCGATCGTCATGTCGGGGCCGGGTATCGTCGCCGGTCACCCATCTCGTAAACTTTTCACTTCAACACGTCAAATGGCCAGCCGCAGATACATCTGCGGCCATGATCGGGCCTTAAATCCAACGCGGCTCCTCCAGATCTGTCACTTTCAACTTGTAATCCAAAGAGATTCTCTCGATTTTTCTTGTTCGCAAGGGCTTTTTTGTCGATTTTTTCAACTTTCCTGCAAAAACTGTTCCGGTAGGATTGATCTACACGCTACAGGTAACACTTTGACCGGTCACTTTTCAATTTCGTCAATGTTTTGCTATACATTTGACTATTTACATGTTTAAAGATAAAATGTATGCTTTACGATGCTATGTAATGTTTCATCATATATACATGCTATGTATCAACTATGTGAGTCCTATTTTATGTTCATGAGGCGGTCCCACATATTGTTATTCCTTTTCTGCAATAAAATCATGCATTACATGCTGTAATTACATATATGAATGCAATTTAAATCTGTTTGAGGCTTTGATTGATGGAAAACACGTTTGGCTTATGCCTGGGATGTTCAATTTACAAACGGAACTCTGCCGATTTTTTTTTTTTTTTTTTTTTTTTTTTTTTTTTTTTTTTTTTACATGCATCATGTTGCATTAATCATATGATGAGGCTAGAAATTTAGAATGTTCATTACATAATTTTAAAAGGAAACTTACCTTCTTTTTCGCCCGTTCTATTCCAGCTATGGATCGTGATGCGCCCAGTAGCTCCTCCGCCTCTCGGAACTTCGGGTGTTCGCCGTCGTAGGGCTGCACCCACTCCTGTTCCTCCTCGGACCCGTCAGGCTCGTCGTTTGACGGAGGCTGTCATTCGTCCTGGTCATCCGGACGTTGAGGAGGCTGTTCCTCCGGAGGTCGCGGCAGAGGGGCCATCCTCCAGCACACCGGCTCCATCTACTCGTCAGGCTCCTTCTGTGGCGCCTCTGTGCAGATACCCGATCTTTTGGGTCGGGATCTCAGTCGTCACCCCTCAGCATCTCTCGTGGCTAATGAGGTATATTTCAGCTCTATTCTGATTTCACTCTCAATTTCTCCATTCTCCTTTTATCCGGATTGACCCCTTGGTGATTGCCCCAGGTACCCGAGTTTACCCAGCCGAGGGGCAACTGGTTCAACATCTACTCCCTTTACGCGGCCCTGCACAGTGACTATCGGGCGATGGTGGACTCTTGGGTCTTTCGACATTTCTTCACTATCATCCCCCGCCAGTGCCCCTGGGGTTACATGAGGGCTTTATCCGAGCGATGGTTCCACCAGACGCAATCTCTTCATCTCCTCGACTGCGAGGTCGTGTTGACCCCATGGGACTGGAGGTACATTACTGGCATTGAGTTTACCGGGTCCCGCGTCCCCTTGGATCTTGATATCACTCCTGTGGAGGTTCGAGCTTTGCTGGGCTTCGCTGCTAGAGGACCGGGTCTTTAAGGCCCGCAGTATCCGATCTGGTGCCTTGGCTGTCGATGCAGTCGGGGGTCTCTATGCGATGCCCATTCCAGCGGATCAGGGTACCCGCGATATTCTACTCCGCCGCTTGTTCCTGACGATCATGAGGGGTTGTTTCCTAGGGAACAACTCCTCCACCATTCATTTCAGCGTCGTGGGAGCGGTTAGAGACGTGGATAGCATCAGTGACTATGACTGGGGGTCATTCACCTTTGCCTATTTCCTCCACGGCATGCGCCTACGCTCGGAGGGACAGACTGATGCCTGGCTCGGTTTCTACCACTTTCTGCTGGTGAGTCCCTTCCTCCTCTCTATTACTGTATTTCTTTTCTTTTCATCCTTTTCTGTATTTGATAGTGACTCATGCCTTGCCTTGTTTCTATTCACAGTTCTGGGCTTACGAGCGGCTGCCATGTCTGAGGCCTCTCACTACTCTGGGCCCGGATACCTATCCTCGGGGTCGGCGATGGCATCACAGTACTCTGGAGGAGGTCCCCGTGTCGGGAAGCTTTGCACATTGTCGTATTCAGCTGGAGTTGATCACGGCTGCCGACGTCGTCTGGATTCCCTACCTCTCCGAGCATTTGACTGTGGGGTTTGCTGACGGGCATCCTTCCGGCCCGGAGTTCGAGCTTTCTACCCGTCGCCTCACTTTGCAGAGTGTTGGAGGCTGGGTGATGTATCTGGGAGAGCGCGCATTCAGATGCGTCACCGGGGAGATCCGCATCCCGCACTCCCTTTCTTTCACTACTTTCTGGCCGCTGGATTCTCAGCCTTCAGAGATCATGCTTGCCGGGGAGGATGGTCGGATGCTTTCCACAGGTCCCACTACGAGTGATGCATTCCGTACATGGTGGGTGCCCCGTACCATCGGTCCTCAGACTCGGGCCACTTTCTTCCTTGGAGACATGGTTCCAGGCTCGGTGACGATGACCGATTGGGCTGCCTGTGTTCGGACCCCTACCCACGCTGAGCAGATCGCCTCATTGACCCGTCAGGTAGATCAGTTGTCGCTGTTTATTCGGGGGTTGGGCCGGACCCCGGAGGAGGCTTACACCTACGATCCTGACGGTGCAGGTTATGATGCAGGCCCGAGTTCATCTGATGCCACAGCGCATCCCTACATTCCTGATATGAACTTTGGTCCTCCGAGCTCGGCGACTCCAGGGGATCAGTTCGAGGATCCTGCTTTCATAGATGATACTGATTTTATTTAGACCAGGATAGGATAGGGTCTTTTGTATCAGCACCTGCTTAGATTTCTTTTTCATTTATGCACTATGTACTGAACTCATTTATTTATTTATGCACAGTTTTCTTTTCATTTTTATGGGATTCACCTGCTTTATTATTAACTGTATGATGCATGCTTTTATTTATGGGTAGAGAGTGACCCCTTCACAGTCTTTTTTTTGATACTGTTTTTTCACAGATGTCGTCCTCAGATGCCGTGGTTCGTTTGGATTCCACTCCTCCCACAGGGTTGGTTGGCAGCCTCTTCCGCTGGTTGGACAGTCTACTGCCAGCAGATAGGGTCATCGTAGATGGTCTTTTGGGACATTCTTGGTCCTTATTAACCTTCCGGGTGCCAGCGGGCTTTGTGGATGGTCTTCTGAGCTATTGGGCCCCTGCCCGTCAGGTGTTTAGGTTTGGGACAGTAGAGCTGACCCCCACCCTTGAGGAGTATGCTCGCTTTACCGGCTTACCGTTGGACGGCCCTTGTGCTAGGGTCACAGTTGGTTCCATGCGCCGTCAATTCTTGACTTTCACCGGTTTGCGGAGGGCTGTCCTATTACCGGTAATCATATCAGACCATATGGTTCCTCTTCAATTCTTGATTGACCGATTTGGCTCACCTGACAGTTTCCCGTCTTTTCCTCGGTGATTTTTCCGTGTCCGAGGGGCGCTGGGACGCCTTGAGAGTGGACGTTCTGATGGCCTGTGTCATCTCAGTTTTGTACTTGCCTGCAGGGTCCGATCATTTGGACATGCGGATTGTTGCGGCCGTTAGGGCCCTTCAGGAGGATCACACCATTCTCCCCATGATATTGGCGGATACCTATATGTCGGCCACATATTGCCAGTCCTTCCGAGGGAGATTCTTCAGAGGGAGTTCGACCTTATTGTATATGTGGTTCATGAGTCATCTTAGTCCCATCGGCCATTTCCGTCGCCAAGGGTTTTGCTTCAGCCATGACATAACCACGCAGTTTTCGCTTCGTCCCGTGAGTTGTACTGATGTGGCTTCCTGGACATCATTTTTGTCTATCATTGAGGACCCCTTTCATCTATTGGTTTACTCGGGCTATTGCTCCTTCATGAGCTTCTTGACTCATGTGCCTGGTATGGATTTCATTCCCATTGCTGGGTTAAGGGGCGTGACGACCTATCATCCCCTGGCGGTTATGGGGCAGTTTGATCAGACACAGGATCTACACCCCTTCGCGGGTGCAACCGCATACCGATTCCTTATATCATCCTGTACAGAGAGGGATCTACTGCAGGTATACGAGCTTTGGGATTGCAGGATCTTTGCCGAATATAGTGAAAGCTGTCACATCCAGACATTTGCCTACGTACAGTGGTTGCGTGGAGACCTGGATTCGGCTAGTTTGAGTCGGACTGGGGCCTTTGATGACTCTGGAGTGATTTTCACAGAAGATACCACAGACCATTCCATTTCAGCCGATTCCTGCCCCGAGTCGGGTCGCTGAGGATTCTCGACTCCGCCTGGCCCTGATTACTACTGAAGCCGAGAGGGATGCCGCCCTTGCCGAGAGAGATGAGGCCATTCGGGCTAGAGATGCTGCCATTGCTGATAGAGAGGCCATTGTATTTCAGACCAGGGCAGTGGTAGATGCTCATTTTGGGACTGTCAGCCGAGCTACTGCTTTACTGGATCGTATTGATATGCTGGGGCAGCAGATTGCAGGAGATGCTGATGCTTCAGATCTATCCACCACCCTGTCCATCCTGCTTCGGCTATTTTCAGATTTGTAGATTATTTTATTTCCTGCATAGACTATGTTGATTTCATCAGTTATTGAAAGAGAAATCTTGTAATAAAACGACTTATATATATAGACATGCATTTAAATTTAGTCATTTTCCCCTTTTGTCGTATCATTGCCATCCATCGGATCATCATTTTATCCAACTGACCATGATTTGACATTTCGCCTTCTTTCTTTCCTCAAGACTTGATGGAGATTTGACAGATATTGCCGCACACCTTTTGATTTCGTCGGATTGAATCTCAGATTTTGGATAACTGTTTGGGTTGGATCAGGGTATGTATTCTGGGATGAAACTGGTTAGGCAATTGGTTTCGGGAAGGTTTTGAGGGTGTAGGAAGGTTTTATCTGGCTATCGAAAATTGGTTTTGGTTAGGGAAAGGATTATTTTTTTTTTTTTTTTTAAAGGATCGGACCGCGCCATGATGGGTGCCTACGTACCCCCACAAGTTGGGAGATCAGGTCCTACGTAGTTCGCTCTCAAGGAAAAAGGACCTGATGATTCAAGCGTAGAACCGCTTCACCGAGTCAGAATTGAGGGGTTATGGAAATACCTCACCATCCATTTCTTGCAATATGAGGGCTTCTCCGGATAGCACTTTCTTGATCACAAATGGCCCTTCCCAGTTCGGGGCAAACTTCCCCTTGGCCTCGTCTTGACAAGGCATGACTCTTTTCAACACCAAATCATTTTCCTTGAACTTCCGAAGTCTTATCTTTTTATCGTACGATCGAGAGATCCTCTGTTGATATAGCTGACCATGCCAAACGGCAGCCACTCTCCTTTCATCAATCAGGGCCAATTGGTCGTATCGACTTTGCATCCAATCCTCCTCGCTTATCTGAGCATCGATCACTATTCTGAGGGACGCCATCTCAACTTCAACTGGCAGGACAACCTCCATTCCATATACCAAGGCGTATGGGGTTGCCCCTGTGGAAGTACGCGTTGACGTTCGGTAGGCTAACAAGGTGAGGGGTAACAAATCCGGCCATCCCCGATGATTAGCAGACATTTTTGCCATGATCTTCTTGATGTTTTTATTTGCAGCCTCCACTGCCCCATTCATCTTAGGACGGTAAATGACGGAATTGAGATGCTTGATCTTGAACTGGTCACACAATTCCTTCATGAGGGCGTTGTTTAAATTCTTGGCATTGTCGGAGACCACAACCTCAGGTTGCCCATATCGGCAAATGACATTATTCCTGATGAAGTTGACGATGACCTCCTGAGTGACTTTGGGGAAAGAGGCTGCTTCTACCCATTTGGTGAAATAATCGATCATGACGAAGATGAATCGGTGCCCGTTTGCTTGCTTTGGGCTCTATTGGTCCGATTACATCCATTCCCCACATTGAAAATGGCCAGGGGGAGGTCATACAGTGCAGTTCATTGGGAGGTGTATGGATCACATTACCGTGCGCCTGACATTGATAACATCGCTTGACATGATCATCGCAATCGGCCCTCAGTGTTAACCAATAATGCCTTGTCCTCAAGATCTTTTTGGCCAACATCGGTCCACTCATGTGTGGCCCACACACCCCGCCATGGATTTCATTCATAATCCTTTAGGATTGCGTTTCGTCTACGCATTGCAACAGTCCCAACCCGGCATCCCTTTTGTAAAGCGAATCGCCACTCAGGTAAAACTTCATCGCCATCCTTTGAATTCTCATCCTTTCAGTCCGTTTTGCCTGATCGGGAAGGGATCTGTCTCTCAGATATTCCCTTATGTCGTGATACCAGGGCTGCCTCGTCAACACCACCTCGTTTGATAACACTGCCACATTTTTCTCATATGCCGGGGCATTCTGTACGGTGATCTCAATCTGTGGACTGTCCCTACTCTTGATCACGTGGATTAAGGAAGCCAAAGTCGCCAATGTATCGGCAAAATCATTTCGTCCCCGAGGAATATGGCGGAAGGCGATATCTTCGAACTCTTGCACAAGCTGGGTGACACAACGATGGTATGGAAGTAACCGAAGCTCCTTAGTGTTGTATACCCCGATTGCTTGTCTGATTACCAATTCTGAATCCCCAAACACCGCTAGTCTTTTTACTCCCATGTCACGGGCCAATCGGAGTCCCAAGATACACCCCTCGTATTCAGCGGTGTTGTTCGAATTGCTGAAACGAAGTTTAGTGGCCACGGGGTATTGTTCTCCGGTGATAGAGACTAGGACCGCTCCGGCTCCTGCCCCCCCGGCATTCATGGCACCATCAAAATATAACTTCCAGAATTGTCCCTCGTCATCACATTTTTCGCGCGATACCCAAAATATATCCTCGCCCGGGAGAGGAGTTTCTAACGGCTCCATCCCTCCTGCCGGGGCTTCTGCCAACTGATCTGCAATTCCCTGCCCTTTCATGGCCTTTTGGGTCACGTACACCATGTCAAACTGTTGTAAAATCAACTGCCATCTTGATAGTCGACAATTCAGCATGGGCCTTTCGAAAATATATTTCAGGGGGTCCATTCTTGATATCAGGTACGTTGTATGCCCATGGAGGTAGTGCTGTAATCTCCCTGCAGCCCAGGCCAGAGCACAACAGGTCTTCTCAATGGGAGTGTAATTCTGCTCACATTGGCTAAATCTTTTGCTGAGGTAATAGATGGCCTGCTCTTTTCCCGCCTCATTTTTTCTGTCCCAACATACATCCCATCGCGATGGCATTTACCGATATATACATAAACAGAGGGATCCCATCCTTCGGGGGTACCAGCACTGGTGCCTCCGTTAATTGCTTTTTGATGGTCTGAAACGCCCTCTGACATTGCTCATTCCATTCTTGGGACGCCCCTTTTCTTAATAGTTTAAAAATCGGCTCACATGTAGTCGTCAAGTGGGATATAAAACGGCTGATGAAGTTTATTCTCCCCAGGAATCCTCTTATCTCTTTCTCTGTGTGGGGTGCCGGCATATCCACAATGGCCTTAATCTTTGCTGGGTCCAACTCAATGCCCCGATCACTAACCAGGAAACCCAAGAGCTTGCCCGATTGTACTCCGAAAGCACATTTTGGCTGGATTGAGTTTCAGATTATACTTTTCTGAGCCGATCGAATAGCTTTTTGAGATGAGTTATATGATCGGATTCTACCTTTGATTTCACAATAATGTCATCCACGTAGACCTCTATCTCCTTGTGCATCATATCGTGGAACAAGGCCATCATGGCTCTCTGATAAGTAGCCCCTGCATTTGTGAGACCGAAAGCCAGTCGTCTATAGCAGAAAGTGCCCCAGGGGGGTGATGAATGCGGTTTTTTCCCGGTCTTCTTCCGCCACCCATTATCTGATGATATCCCGCAAAGCAATCCACAAAGGAATACATTTCGTACTGGGCCGTGTTATCTACCAGGATGTGTATGAAAGGCACCGGGAAGTTATCCTTGAGACTGGCCTTGTTTAGATCTCTGTAGTCTACACACACCCTCACCTTTCCTCCAGGTTTAGCCACTGGGACCACATTGGATAGCCATTCCGGGTAAGTGGACACCATAATGATTCCCGCCCTGAACTGTTTGATGATCTCTTCCTTCACTTTTAAGCTCCACTCAGGTTTCAACTTTCTTAGTTTCTGCTTGACAGGCCTGAAACCCTCCTTGATAGGTAACCGGTGCACCACAATGTCGGTGGACAATCCGATCATATCCTCGTGCGACCAGGCAAAGACATCCTCATATTGGCTTAGTAACTCAATTATTTCTGTTTTTTGGCTGGGGGTAAGGTCTGTCCCTATCTTGAGTTCTTTTGGATTGTCAGGGGGTTCCGATATCTATAGTGATGGTTTGGTCCAAATTGGGTTTTGGGGTTTATCTTCGACCCATCCTTTGATCTCATCAGGTGCGTCGTCGTAATCTGTCTCGTCTTGCTCAATGCCCATTAAATCGAAATCCAGCTCAATGTCAAAATCATAATCATCATTCAAATTTGAAAGACCATTTGTTAGGCAAGGAATACTCAAATTGGTACACCTGACATAAAACAAAGTACTTGTCATATATAAATCATTTACGACGATCGCAATTTCAAATAACACGAAGAAACGACACAATTATGCAGAAATAAAACAACAACAAAATAAAACTTCTTCATTCCCCCATCCTCTAGGGTTAACCACCCTGACGTCGAGCTTTACCCTTGTTTGGATATCACTGGTTTTTGGGTCCAATTATCGATGGTCAGGTCAGATGAAATGCGCTGGATAAAGGAGGGCCTCACATCGGACACCTCCCCGATAATCACGGATACGTCGCCTGAGTCCTTCTCCATATCCCTTCCAGGAATAATCAGCCCTGCCCAATCGATGACAGGCACAACTTGTTGGGCTCCTGGTGGTGTGATAACATTCGTCCCCTCCTTACTGCTTGTTGATTGTCCGGGGATATAGCATTTGGTTTCAAACTCTTTTGCGACCTCCCGCAGGAAACTTTCCCTCCGGGCCGACTCATTACGTGTGGGGGTTAACTCTTCATTCCCTGCCCCAATCACAGGTCCGCTGATCCCCTGCTTATTGTCGACTTTGGTCACTGGACTGCCAACTAGTCGAATCGGAGTCGCGCCCTGACGGTGTCCCCGTACTGCGCCCACATGGTATCCCAATCCTGCTTTACCTATCTGCTGTGGTAGGTGGATGGGCTCGGTGATTCCCTGACTGCTTTTCCCTAGTCCCTGTCCAGGTTGAAAGTTCATTTTAATCATTTCCCTTGCCACAAAGGTGAGTTCCGGAGAGACCCTTGGTTTCACAGCTGGAGCTCCCAGGCATCTATAATGGGGAGTGCTAATCTCTAGTGCTTGAAAGCTGGCAGGTGCCGCTGATTCATCCACATTGATTACTGGTAAGGCCACTCCTGGGAGGAGAAGGGTCGTCACATTCGGCCGAGATTGTTACCAGATTCCCATCGATGATCAACTTGATTTGTTGGTGGAGCGTGGAAGGAACTGCCCCGGCCATGTGTATCCACGGCCTCCCTAACAGCAGATTGTAGCTCGCCGTAATATCTAGGACTTGGAAGGATATATCAAAAGTACAGGGCCCTATCTCCACTGGCAATTCTATTTCCCCAATGGTATCCCTCCGGGAGCCGTCAAAAGCCCGAACCACCACGTGACTGGCTCGGAGGCGTTTGGAACTGATGTTCATTTTCTTTAGCGTACTGAGGGGACATATGTTCAATGCCGATCCCCCATCGATCAACACCCCATTCATGACATATCCTGAGGAGATTACCGCAATGTGTAGCGGTTTTCGGTGCCCCCTTCCTTCCTTGGGAATGTCCTCATCTGTAAATGATATTGCATCGCCTTCCAATAAGTGGCCTACCAGCTGGCCGAAACCCTTCTCACTAATTTCTTTGGGCACAAATGCCTCCTCCAGAACCTTCATCAGGGTTTTGCAATGCTCACTGGATGACAACACCAAGTCCATGACTGATGTTAGGGTTGATTCCTCATTTAAAATCTGGATCCCCCTCATTTCCGGGTGATCCATCCTTTTCAAAAACTCTATGGCCCTTTCCTCGGAAACCTCTTCATTTTTTCTCTTTTGGCTCTCAAGGACTCGCCCGGGAAGATATAAGGGGTTCCATTTGGTCGTCACGGAAGCACAACTGGCCGCTTCCTCGGGTATTCCCCCGTAATTCCAGGGTACAGTCTTCAGACTACTGATAGGGAGTTGCGGCCTTGCTGCAAGGATGATGGGCCTCGGGGCTGTCAGCTTGACAGGCCCCTCTATGTTATTTGTACTTACCCCTATCAACCTGATGGGCGCTACCCGTGCATCCCCATGATCATGTATCACGTTGATCATCTCCTTACTTTTCTGCACATAGTTCAACCTTGGCGGCCCCCCAGCCTCACTTGCCTCCGTCACATTGACTCCCCCCCCCATCATGTCTTGGCAGGGGATTTGCCTTAACATTCGGGGAGTCCGGTTGCTCCACCACAATTTCCCCGTTGTCGATCATGTTCTGAATTATATGTTTCAATGTCCAACAATCTTGTGTATCATGACCCGGGGAACCCGAGTGATAGGCGCACCGTTTGCTTGGATCAAATCTCCTTCCCTTCGGGTCACTCGGGGGAGCCAAATTGATTATCCTCTTTTGGGCTACTAATACCGCTAATACTCGTTCAAGCGGCTCCCCGAGCGGGGTGAACACTCGGTTTTGCGAGGCCTCATATCTTCTTCGCCCCTCTGTCCTTTGATCTGTGAAGTTTGGCTGACGGGATGGCCCTCCCCTCTGTACCTGAACCGGAAGATGACTTTCTGTTTTTCTGGATGACCCCTGTAAGATGAGGGAAACATCCTCTTCCTTCTTCTTTTGGACCCTCCGGGAAGTGCTGCCATAGTTTCCATTCTGTATTTGCTCGGCAGCAGTTTCTAAAGCAGTAAGATCCCGGATTTTACCCGACTTCAACCCCATGTCTACCATCTCTCCATGTTTAATCATTTCAGCAAAAGGTCTTCCAATCCCCGAGATGACCCTCTCATAATACGGTGCCTCCTGGATGTCTACAAAGGTCATCACCATCTCTGATTCGTTCATTGGGGGGGTCACCTGTGCGGCCATGCCCCTCCACCGTTGCGCATATTCCCTGAAGGACTCCCTAGGCTGTTTTTTAACCTTTGTCATTTGGTACCTGTCAAGAGCCATCTGGGCCTGAAAGCTGTATTGGGTTAAGAAGGTATGGGCCAATTCCTCCCAGTTGTGGATTCGGGCGTTGTCGAGGCGGGCATACCAGATTCTTGCCTCCCCCGTTAAGCTTTTCTGGAATAGTTGCATTCTTAACCCCTCGTCTTCGGCATAAGCCCCGAGTTCTCCAATGTATATTTTCAAGTGTGTATAGGGGTCTCCCTTTCCATTGTACTTTTCGAACTCGGGAACTTTGAACTTTTCTGGATATCTGGCTCCGGGGAAAACACATAGATCCGAGTAATTAACCCTGCCCAGGGAGCCTATGCCCTTTAGGGATTGGATGGTTTCCTCCATGTATTTCAATTTTCTCCGAAGGTCGTCATTGTCCCCTTCTTCTGGGATAGTAATCACTGTCCTGCTAGGTATGGGAACGGCCTTTGGGATGACTGGCTCGTCCTTGAGTCGGGGTTGGTCCTCTTTAAGCAAGTTTGTACCATTTTTAGGAGGAATCTGATCATCCCCTGGTGGTGGAATATTATGCGATCCCTGGTTTACCGGATCCTGTCTGATTAAGAACTGTTCCTTTAACATTGTAGCCATTTCCATCATCTGTTTTTTGAAGTCATCAAACTCTTCCCGAGATATGGAACTATGATTAGGAATATCAGCCATTTCAGATGTAGAATTTTGGGCTTTCTTAGACTGCGAACGGGTTTGAGGAGCAATCCTGCGAAACAACGGTTCGAAGTTTAGTCTTGGGGAAATGCAAGAATGGATGCATGCTAAAACCGTAACCTTCTGTGTGTTTTTGGGTTTTTTAATCTTTTTCTGCAAAACAACTCGTTAGCGGTTCTTTATTGAAATAAAACATGCTAGATATGATTTATGCTTCCCGTGTCGTTCCCTGCAAAACACAGAGGTTAGTATTTTCTTTTGACATAAAGGGGAAGCATATATGACTATGTTGCAATGGAATTATGGCATTTATGCGCAGAAACGTAAAAGGGCATGAAGAGACTTATCCCGCGTTGGGTTAATCTGGGGCTGACCTATCCTAGGGTTACTCTCACGGGCTTTTCGGGATGAAGGTTCCCAAATCTTCGCAATCTACTCGTTTGAGCCCTTTCGATTGGAGCGGATTTGAGTGGTGCGTTTCCTGAGCCATCTCCGGGGAGCAGCCCCATCGAGTCCAGTAATAAGCAACCGACGGGTTCGCCTCAGGAGGAGGTACAATCTCAACATACATTCACATTCATCGTCCTCACCGTATGCAAATGATTACTTTAAGGTAAAACAAATCCATTCAATCATTCATTCATTGGACAACAACACACATTCACACAACAATAAAAAGAAGTCAAAATGTCGCATACACATACACATTTATAAATTTTAAAGGATAGGATAGCATCAAGACTTGACGCGGCTTAAGCCCTCTAATGTCCCCAGCAGAGTCGCCAGCTGTCGACGCCGGGTTTTCGGTTTCTCGTCTTTTCCAATTTTAGCCTTTTGATTTAGATGACGTTTGGAAAAGGTCGGCATTGATGTCGACGGGGTTTTGAAAGATCGCGTTTTATGATGAGCCAATTAACCAGAGTCGCCAGTTGGTATATTTGAAATGGATGTACCAACTCATCCGAGTTTTCGTTTTTTTATAAATCGCTGGCTCATGTGTGACTCCGAATTAATTGGTCTGCGAATTGAGATTCATAGAGTTCGGGGGTTTGTTTAAGTGAGGGGAAGGTGTTAGGCATCCCTCGACTTCCGTGAAACACGGTTACGGCAATCTTAATGCTTTCCTATCCTTTAATTCACGAATGTGTGTGTGCGCGCGCTTGTGTGTGGGTGTGTGTGTCTATGTGAATGATGTGGTGAGTTTGTATGAAAGAGTCATTTGGATTTGAGGGAAAATCGTGCTTTTAATTTGAGAACGTTTCGGAATGTCTTTTCGGTATACACGAGAAAACTTTATTCTTTATGAGAAAGGTTTGATTTTAATTGTCCAAAACTATGAGATTTTCATTAAATGTTGTTTTTGGCAAAATAAGAGCTTTAAACCTTCGTCTAAATAGGAATCGAGATCTATACGTTGCTTTCATAAAATGATGGGCAATTTCTAGAATCTCTTTAACCCTATATACAATGGTTTAATAAAACGTCATTTTATTTATAAAATCATTTTGTGTGATGTTTTGGAAAACGATCTTTCTTTAGCTTTCTCGTTAGATAGGAATCGACATTCATTAACATTTCTCAAATTTTAACCTCGTGATTCTAATATCCTACTTTGATTGATTTTATGAAAATCTTATCATTTAGCTTTGAAATCAATTTCGTGTCATAAATCGAATCAAGCATAAACACGCGTCGGGGCTATTCATGGGCATGTAAACCATCAAAATATCCCCGAACGCCAACAATCACCAATTTCACTATTTCGGGGCCTTAAACACGATTTTCGCCTTAGCGTCATTTTAAGGCCCAACGATTACATATTTACAAAGAGGCTACATCCTCCCCGCTACATACATCAAGACATGTCCATCATCGGATTTGGACCACGGGGTCGCTTTCCTAGGCTCACAACCAAGTATCCACACACAAACAATTGGATATTACAAGAAAATAAACCAACCCGGATAATCTAACAATACCAAGACATCCTAAAATAACGATTTAAAGGAATTGATACCGAATATAACACCTTAAAACTAACAAAGAAATTAATGAACGAATATCATCGGGTTGTTAGGAAGAGTTTTATTCCGATGGAAACTTCACTCATAATCCCTAATTCATTGTTCAATCAATAAATTACATGAAAAATTGCATCTAATTTGATCAAATGATATGATAGAAATTGATATCACAAAAGAGATTTCACCTTGCAATTGATATCCAAATGGATGTGAACTTGATGTATTTGAATAGAAGGAAAAAAATCTATTTGATACAATCAAATCAAAAGAAAATTATTCCTCTCTTTTTTCTCTCTTTTCTTCCTATTTGATTGCAAAATCTAGCTATTTCTTCCTCAATTTCCGAGTTGGCTACTGCTGTATTCTCCTTCTTCCTCACAATTGCTGAACTCCCTGTATGCTGCCTGAAGCTGGCTTAAATAGGCTGGCCAGAGCCAGCCGCAGATCTATCTGCGGCTGGCCGCAGATGGATCTGCGGCTGGCCAGCTGGCACGCCTCCCATCGCACTCAGCTGGTAGTGCTGATTTCCCGGTTTTCGTGCTGGCGCACCCACTTGGCCGCAGATCTATCCGCGGCTGGCGGGCTTGACTTTCTCGATTTTCGTGCCACGCCTCGATTTTCGTACCGCAACGTCGGTTTTCGCTGACAGGCTCGTATTCCGCAGTCTGGGAACTTCCGGGAGACGTGCCACCTCATTCGGAAATGCTTGCCTCAGACGGCTTTATTGTCACGTAAACTTGGGTTGCCCAAAACATTGCGGCGGGGCCGGGCGCTCGCCCTTGTGCCCGCTCCTTTGCTCCCGCAAGCTGGTTCAATTGACGATTTCGCCCTCCTGTCACGGTTAGTAGAAGGAAACGCAAAATTTGGGTGTCTACACCGCTAACGAATTAGCAACGAAATTTTGCAACGACCTATGAATTTCGTTACGAAAAATGAAAACCTTTCACAAACTGCAACGAATGACAAATTTCGTTGCTAAACATATATTTTTGGCAACGACCTTATAAGTCGTTACCCGAAAAATTGTTGCCGAATGTCCATTTTTTGTAGTACGTAACCGGGATTTAATCGATAATATATCCTAAACTGGCTATCAGGTGATTCAATTTGTTAGAATCCATTTGACGGCTAATAGGTGGGACCCCCTTACCACTAGATATGAATCTAGGATTTTACAGGGTAAACCATAAAATAAACGAAATAACTCCCAATAAAACAATTGGTAAAAAATAGAGTTGAATCTATAATAAAATAATAAGTCGTTGAACGGATATCATCGGCTAGTCAGGAGGAGATTACATCTACGAGAAATCTTCTCTAGCCATCCATAATCCACAACTAGGATCTATACATCCCTAGATATGATCTAGGGTGCTAGGGGAGCCTCAAATGAGAAGTAAATCGCAATATAAATCAATCCCAAGCACAACAATGTATAAAATAAACAAGATTTATACTAGATCTAATAGATTTATATCAAATCTATATAAAAATTGAATCTTTCGCCAAAATAAACGAGATATATACTAGATCTACATTAGATCTACATTGAATCTACATAAATATCGGATCTTTCACCAAAAAAACGGATCTATGCTAGATCTATTAGATCTACATTAAATATATATAAAGATTGAGTCTTTCACCTTAGGAATGGTGAAATCCTCCTCCTTGAGCTTGGATCTTGAATGTTTGGATCTAAATTGGGAAGAGATTTAATGAAAATAGTTAGATCTAGGTGGGTATTAGAGAGGTTTTCTGCTATTTCTCTCACCAGACTACACTATTTCTCTCTCTACAAATGCTCTCTTTCTCCAAAAATGCTAAAAATTTGCCCATATATAGGGAGCTAGGGTAGCCATAGGCACACCTGCTGCTGGTCGCAGGTACACCTGCTGCTGGCCGCAGGTACAACTGTGACTAGCCTAGGATGGGCCCCACTTGATCATTTTTCGTGCTGTGAAGTCAGTTTTTCATGTTGTGCGCTAAAACGTCCATAACTTTCAATCCGAGAAGAGTTAGGAAACGTGTCATAGTAATCTGGAAAGCTCTTTCTGATAGCTTCACAATGATATATGATTCGCTTAATTTTGAGTTTAGAAAGATAGAGAAAAAGGAGAAAAACCATCCCTTGGTAGATGTCAGCCAGTCATTCGTCTTGCTTTGCGTAGTCGGTTATTTTGAGGCCTTTGTAGGAGCTTCATATACTTGTTCTCAGCTTTTACTATGCAATGACATCAAGTTTAACCAATTTCGGGTCCTGGAAGATGGAGCAAAAAAGTAGACAAGTAACTTCTTGAATACGCCGGCTAGTCAACCGTTTTACCTTGAATAGTTTGCTGCTCGGGAATTGTGGTGATAGGTTTATATACTTGTGTTTCCAACTTGCGATCTTTGCTCGGCCATCTTGGCGTTAGAGTAAAATGACACTTTTGCCCTCTTGCCAAGGTTAGAGAACAAGTGCACAATTTTGGGTGTCTACATATGTGAGTCATGTTTTCCATGCTTCTCTATCCCTCATTACTTGTACAAATATAATGTACACACACTCTCCCAAATTTCCTTTTTGTACCTCCTATAATAAATTGTAAACTTAAAATTTAAGGTGTCAAATATATTATATCTTAGTAAATACCTTTTAATGTTGATGTTACTGAAAGTAGTATGCACGCAAGCCAATCATATTTGATATGATGTAGTATATACTTTGTAATCTTATTCGGTTATTAAAGGCATTTTACTTTATCTACATTGTGCTGCTATATTAAATGTGATAAACCCATAGTTTTGACCAATGTTTTTAGAATCATGATGGTGATCATGCTAATGAGATCTAAATTCTAGATAGCTCACAAACTAAAATCGTTCCTAATCGTTGGATTACTAAAAGGGGATTAGTGAATCCGGATAGATTAGTACATACGTTGCTTGCTCTTAAAAAGAGGATGATTGATCTCATAATCATTTGTGTGGAGACACTAAAGCAAGTATGTAGGTGCTTATTGGAGAATAAGTTCACTGAACGTGGCTCGCTAAGGAATACCTAATGGAGTTTTACTCGCCTGTCAATAGGAATTCCTCTAGCGATAGTAGTACAAGTGATCCTTGAACTTGAGATCATCATAGTATCTTGTGTATGATGAGTTATACTTTGACATGTCCCTTAAGACCTTTAGGGTATATCAAAGGGTATGATTGGGTATAATAAGTTATACATGAAAATATGTGAATGATCAACAAAGAATCTACCACGTCTAGTAAAAGATGTGAATGTCCTATGTGATTCGATAAATGACAACTCAGTAGTCCTTGGCCAAGGCAGAATGAAATTAGAAAGGAGTTTCTAATTTACATTATTTAGAGTTGTGCATTTGGGAATCGAAATACATATAATTAAATAAAATAAGACGTGACAGAAATTCCATGTCTTATATTTAATTGGGACATTGTATGGTAGAAGGATTGAATTGTACGGTAACTATGCACTGAAAGGTTCTTTTGTGATTAATGTTGAAATCTATATTATCTGAAAAGTCGTTGATCGCTAAGGGGGCTTACCCTTATTGTAGAATAAATATTATTTATTTAAATGAATTAAATAGTTTAATTTATTTATTTAAATATAATTAGAATTGTTCTAATCGATTTATTCGCAACCGGTTTAATATGGAGATCCTAAAAGGTCACACCGCAAAAAGAAAAAAATATTTATTTAAGAAGTAAATAGCATAATTGTAATAATAAGTTAAGTGTATTTAATTTAGTCTATGAAGATAGAATAAATTAAATAGCTTAATATTTATTATTTAATATTTTGGAAATATTAAATATAAATTAATAAGAGGAGTCTTATTATTATTATTATTATTATTATTATTATTATTATTATTATTATTATTATTATTATTATTACTATTACTATTATTTAATTCCTAATAGGGATTGAGAATTAATTAATAGAAGTATTCTCTCATGAATTCGTAATTAGATTAGGAGTTTAATTTAATTAAAGGAGTTTAATTAGAATAGAAACCCTAATCCTAAATAGTTTAGGGAAGAGTTTTCCTACATCTATAAATAAGAGAAGTCTTATCATAGATTAGGGTTACACACTCTTGCATTAGATTGTGGAGAGTACTTGCAATTTCTATAGAGATAGAAACTAGGGTTTTGCCAACACCTATCTTATTGAACAACTATTTTTCCTTGGTGGATCACCTCTAGAGGCCAAACACTTGGGTGGCTAACGTTGATCAAACGAAGGAATTTAGTAGGTGGAATTCAAGGAGAACGCGAAGGAATTGGAGGTGAACTTGTACCCGAGGAAGCTTTGATTCACGAGGGTATAATTCTCTATCTCTATCTCTTTTGCTAATTAATAATTGAACACAAGGAAAGATCATGGTGATGGTTTGTATAAAAAATTTTAAAATCCATTTTATCAGGCTTCTGCCCTATTTATGTAATTTGATTGCATGCTTGCGTATTATACAAACCTTACAGTGGTATCAGAGCCTAATCCTTGTGTTAATTATTGATTTTGATAATTCCATGTATGAATTGATATGCGATACGATCGGATTTTGGGCAGAAAAACTTTTCCTGAATCTTCATCGCGGCGCGGCCGCGCCACTTCTAGTTCATTCTGGAGCGCGGCCACGCCCGAACCTAGAAAAACGTTTCTGGGGGTGCAGCGCGGTCGCGCCGCTCCTAGTTCAATTTGGAGCGCGGTCGTGCCGGTATGCAGGGTTTAAAAAAAATTTGTTATTCTCAATTAACATAAATGGTTTATTTAATTGATAAAAATTTAACATAAAGATGCTTATTTTATCTGAAATATGATTCCAGATTGCTAAAATTAAAGGAGTTTAATTTGGATTTGGTTTTTGATTAAAATAAAAGAGTTTATTTTGTTTCAAAAAATAAATATTAGCAAAACTTTTGCCTATTAATTGATATCAATGCATATATGGAATAGTTTTATTATTCATGAGATGAATGTTATTTATTGATGCATATGGAGATATGTATGATAATAAATAGGGATTGATTATGGACTATTGACCAATGTATGATTGGAATTATTTTAGAGGATGCTTGAATGAATGTGTTTTATAAATGGGGTATGCGTACCTCGTCTTCTCTAATTTTTCTTAATGTAAATTCTATCTCCCTCCTATGTACTTCCCTTTTACTACTAATCAAGGTTTCTATTATAGTAAATAGTTCATATAATAGGATTAGTTAGAATTATTTTGAAGAATTGGAGACCAAGGAGCGCTTGAAGACCCGTTTGTAATGGAGCCCGGGTTTAAATGTAATAGTTATATTTAAATTTAGTTCTTGCTCCCTAGGTTTGACCTTTTGGTTCACTTGGTGGCTCTAGTGAACCAAACTAGAATTAAAGTCCATAATCAATCCGGGTAGAATATAGTATTCTATATGTGCATGTTTACTATATATATATATATATATTATATATTATACAACATGCTTCGCATGTTAAATAATATGACACGTATTTTATATATATATATGTGCATGCGCGCTAAACAAGATGAGACTAATAATAACAAACCCCTCAAAGAAATTATATTAAGTGCTAAGCATTCAAAGATATTTGGAATATCGAACGTCGCCTTCTAGCATGGTAAAGCGATAGAGTATTAAATATTTAATATGAGTTTGTTGTATCACACAAGGCAAGTATTAAATATTTAAGATGTTGCTTTATCACATTCGATGCTTATAAATAGACTGAACGATGTTGTTTTGTTGTGTTACACAAGGACAATGTTTTTCTTTCGAATTTATGGAAGTGCTAGGTTGGACTTAACTTGGATAATTTTGATTCGGATGTGTCACACTTGATCAAAATAATCTAAGAGGCAAAATATCTAAGGAGTTATATAGTGATGTAATCGACAATAGTTGTCTACCTATTTATTTATATATAGTTTGTTGCGTCACACAAGGCTATATACATTTGAAATGGGATCCTTATTCTCACTAGTAAATCTTTAATTAGATTTGTCGAACTATATATTGAGGGTAATATAGTTTGATGAAAAAGTGAGAGATACCAATTTAAAATAAAGACCTAATTTATTTTGGTAATTAATTAAATGAATGTATGCTAAAATGTTGTCTATTTCACATGCAGAATTTAAAAATGTCAAACTCACTATCACTGCGTAGCATACTTGATGCTAACAAACTGACCGGACCGAATTACACAGACTGGTTAAGGAATCTGAGAATTGTTCTTACTGCTGAAAAGATTTCTTATGTCCTAAATTCGCCAGTCCCTGCAAATGTTGCAGAAACAGCCTCTGAGGAAGAGATTGCTACTTTCAGAAAATGGCAAGATGACGCAATCCTGGCCCAATGCATCATGCTCGTATCCATGAGTAACGAGCTTTAGCGTCAGCATGAAACTATGGATGCTTATACTATATTGCTGCACCTCAAAGAGTTGTATGGTGAGCACAGTAGGACTGCTAGATATCAGATATCTAAGGAGCTCTTTTGATCTCGTATGACTGAGGGCACTACCGTTGAGACACATGTCCTTAAGATGATCAATTTGATTGAATAACTTGGACAACTAGGGTTCGTGATGGATGGGGAGTTAAGTCAAGATTTGATCTTGCAGTCACTCCCGGACACCTTCTCACAATTTATTGTGAATTTTCACATGAATAAGTTGGATGTTAGCTTGCCTGAGTTACTTAACATGTTGAAAACTGCTGAAGGTCACTTCTCATCCAACAAGAACCAAGTCTTACTAGTAGATGATTCTTCCAAGAAAAGGAAGAGGCCCAAGGTATCTTCTAAAAAAAAGAAAAACAAGAAGGCTAAGGGCAAGGCGAAGAACAAGGATAAAAAGAAACTTGATCCTGATAGCAAAGGAATTTGCTACCATTGTAATAAGCCGGGACATTGGAAGAGGAACTGCAAGGAGTATCTTGCGGATCAAAAGCAGAAGAAGCCTGGAGAAGCTTTGACTTCCGATCTAGATTTGTTCATGATTGAAATTAATTTTTCTGAAAGTTAAAATTCTACTTGGGTATTGGATACCGGCTGTAGTTCTCACATATGTAATAATATGCAGGGACTAAGTAGAAGTAGAAAGCTGAACAAGGATGAAGTCGTCCTACGAGTGAGAAATGGAGCAAAGGTTGCTGCATTAGCTGTAGGAACTTATTGTTTAGCATTGCCTTCGGGCAAGTTCATTAGTTTAAATAATTGTTATTATGTTCCAACACTCATTAGAAACATTATTTCAATTTCTGTATTGGATATGGATGGTTTTGATATTATAATAAAGAACAATAGTTGTTCTATTTATAATAAAAATGTTTTATATGGTATTGGCAATCTACTGAATGGACTTTACATACTTGACTTGCATGAAAATATACTTCAAATTGAACAAACTAAGAAAAGAAAAAGAGATGATGTTAATTATACCTTTATGTGATACTGTAGGCTCAGTCATATTAATGAAACAAGATTAACCAAGTTGCATAAAGATGAGTTTTTAGAGCTATCTGATTACGAATTATATCTAACTTGTGAATCTTGTCTCATGGTTAAGATGACTAAATCCCCTTTTAGTGGAAAAGGAGAAGAAGTTACAGAGTTATTAGCATTGGTACACACAGACGTATGTGGACCTATGACAACGAATGCACGAGGAGGGTATTTTATTTTATATTACTTTCACTGATGATCATTCTAGATTTGGATATGTGCATTTAATGAAATACAAATCTGAATCGTTTGAAAAGTTCAAAGAATTCAGAAGTGAAGTAGAGAAGCAAACTGGTAAGAGTATTAAGATTCTTCGATCAGATCGAGGAGGGGAATACTTAACCAATGAGTTTCTAAATTGTCTCAAAGAAAATGGTATAATCTCACAATGGACTCTACCAGGGACGCCACAGTTGAATGGTGTATCTGAAAGGAGAAATTGAACATTGTTGGACATGGTTCATTCCATGATGAGTTTTACCGACCTTCTAATATCCTTATGGGGTTATGCCCTAGAAACGGCTGCATATCTACTTAACAAGGTATCTACCAAATCCGTCCCAAAGACCCCTTATGAATTATGGAAAGGGAGGAAACCAAATCTTAAGTATGTTAAGACTTGGGGTTGTCCAACTTATGTCAAAAGGTTTGAGCATGATAAGCTAAAGACTAGATCCGACAAGTGTAGATTTGTGGGATACCCTAAAGAAAGTGTAGGGTATTATTTCTATCATCCTACTGATCAAAAGGTGTTTGTAGCGAAACACACTGCCTTCTTGGAAAAGGAGTTTATCCTTGAAGGGGTCAGTGGGAGTAAGATATATCTTGAAGAAGTTCAAGAACCACAAAATACTACGGATCAAAGTCAGGTACCTGACCAAGTGGAAGAACCTAATGTACCACAACCTATTCGTAAATCTGGAAGAGTACCTAAGATACCTGATAGGTATGGATTCATCATAGAGGATGATGATGAGGTACGCATCATAGGAGATGATGATCCATTGACTTACGAAGAGGCTATGAGTAGTAAAGACTCAGAGAAATGGTTTGAAGCCATGAAATCCGAGATGAACTCCATGTATGAAAACCAAGTATGGACTTTGGTTTCACCACCTGAGGGTATTAAGCCTATTGGGTGCAAATGGGTCTTTAAGAGAAAGACTGGAGCGGACGGCAAGGTAGAGACCTATAAGGCCCGACTGGTTGTAAAAGGTTTCAAACAAAGACAAGGAGTTGACTATGATGAAGCCTTCTCACCAGTAGCTATGCTTAAGTCCATTCGGATTTTGTTTGTAATTGAAGCTTATTATGATTACTAAATCTGGCAAATGGACGTGGAGACGCCCTTCCTCAATGAAGACTTAAGGAGAATGTATGTATGATACAGCCAGAGGAATTTGTTTCAAAGGTTGAAGCAAATCGTGTATGTAAGCTACAATGATCTATTTATGGATTGAAGCAAGCTTCTCAAAGATGGAACATTCGTTTTGATGAGACAATTAAAAGAGTTTAATTTTATCAAAAACGAGAATGAACCTAGTGTGTACTAAAGGGTCAGTGGGAGCACTGTGACATTCCTAGTATTATATGTTAATATACTACTGACAAGGAATGACACACCAATGCTACAATCAGTAAAGATAAAATTGTCTAAACATTCCTCCATGAATAACTTGGGAGGAGCATCCTATATATTGGGGATATAAATCTATATAGATAGATTTAAAAGGATGTTCGACTTGACCCAATGAAAGTATATTCATTCGATACTAAAGGCGTTTAGTATGACAAACTCCAAGAGAGGTTTCATAATGATGAGCCATGGAATGTATCTCTCTAAAATTATCTCCATTAAAAGAGAGATCACATAAGTTACTATCATGTATGCAATGAATATACAAGGCCTTATGTTGATCAGTCATATTCTGGAGAAAATCACTGTAAGATAGTGAAAAATATCTTTAAGTACTTAACCGGTATTGAGGATGTGATTATGATTCAAGGTGGGTCTGAATTAAAACTAGAGGGTTAAACAGACTCAAGTTTTTCAGACTGACTAAGACGATAACAAATCCACTTTAGGGTAAATTGTTACCTTGAATGGTGGTGCAGTGAATTGGAAAGGTTCCAAACAGCAAAGAGTTGCTGGTTTAGTGACAAAAACAAAGTATATAGTTGTAAATGAAGTTGCAAGTTGATTGTTTGGATGAAAAGTTCATTACAGAACTAGGAATAGTTCCTAAGTCTTATCTTGGATTCAAACATGTGTTGCGGCACTTTTATTTGATTAGAGGAATCATTGAAAGAGAAGAAGTCACTATAGAGATAGTGGACTCTCAAGAACAACATTGTATATCCATTTACTGAAGCTTTATCCAAACAGCAGGATGATCGTCACTTAGAGAAGAAGGGTATTAGATACCATGGCGATTGGCTTTAGTGAAAGTGGGAGATTGAAAGTAGTATGCACGCAAGCCAATCATATTTGATATGATGTAGCATATACTTTGTAATATTATTCGGCTATTAAAGGCATTTTACTTTATCTACATTGTGCTGTTATATTAAATGTGATAAACCCATAGTTTTGAGCAATGCTTTTAGAATCATGATGGTGATCATGCTAATGAGATCTAAATTCTAGATAGCTCACAAACTAAAATCGTTCCTAATCGTTGGATTACTAAAAGGGGATTAGTGAATCCAGATAGATTAGTACATACGTTGCTTGCTCTTAAGAAGTGGATGATTGATCTCATAATCATTTGTGTGGAGACACTAAAGCAAGTATGTAGGTGCTTATTGGAGAATAAGTTCACTGAATGTGGCTCGCTAAGGAATACCTAATGGAGTTTTACTCGTCTGTCAATAGGAATTCCTCTAGTGATAGTAGTACAAGTGATCCTTGGACTTGAGATCATCATAGTATCTTGTGTATGATGAGTTATACTTTGACATGTCCCTTAAGACCTTTAGGGTATATCAAAGGATATGATTGGGTATAATAAGTTGTACATGGAGATAGATGAATAATCAACAAAGAATCTACCACGTCTAGTAAAAGATGTGAATGTCCTATGTGATTCGATAAATGACAACTCAGTAGTCCTTGGCCAAGGCAGAATGAAATTAGAAAGGAGTTTCTAGTTTACATTATTTAGAGTTGTGCATTTGGGAATCAAAATACATATAATTAAATAAAATAAGACTTGACAGAAATTCCATGTCTTATATTTAATTGGGACATTGTATGGTAGAAGGATTGAATTGTACGGTAACTATGCACTAAAAGGTTCTTTTGTGATTAATGTTGAAATCTATATTATCTGGAAAGTCATTGATCGCTAAGGGGCTTACCCTTATTGTAGAATAAATATTATTTATTTAAATGAATTAAATAGTTTAATTTATTTATTTAAATATAATTAGAATTGTTCTAATCGATTTATTCGCAACCGGTTTAATATGGAGAACCTAAAAGGTCACACCGCAAAAGAAAAAAATATTTATTTAAGAAGTAAATAGCATAATTGTAATAATAAGTTAAGTGTATTTAATTTAGTCTATGGAGATAGAATAAATTAAATAGCTTAATATTTATTATTTAATATTTTAGAAATATTAAATATAAATTAATAAGAGGAGTCTTATTATTATTATTACTATTATTTAATTCCTAATAGAGATTGAGAATTAATTAATAGAAGTACTCTCTCATGAATTACTAATTAGATTAGGAGTTTAATTTAATTAAATGAGTTTAATTAGAATAGAAACCCTAATCCTAAATAGTTTAGGGAAGGGTTTTCTTACATCTATAAATAATAGAAGTTTTATCATAGATTAGGGTTACACACTCTTGCATTAGATTGTGGAGAGTACTTGCAATTTCTATAGAGATAGAAACTAGGGTTTTGCCAACACCCATCTTATTGAACAACTATTTTTCCTTGGTGGATCACCTCTAGAGGCCAAACACTTGGGTGACTAACGTTGATCAAGCGAAGGAATTTAGTCGGTGGAATTTAAGGAGAAAGCGAAGGAATTGGAGGTGAACTTGTACCCGAGGAAACTTTGATTTACGAGGGTATAATTCTCTATCTCTATCTCTTTTGTTAATTGATAATTGAACACAAGGAAAGATCATGGTGATTGCATGCTTGCGTCCTATTTATATAATTTGATTGTATGCTTGCGTTATATACAAACCTAACAGTTACATTTATAGTTTGGCTTAAAGATTGAGCGTTGATGTTACATTCAAAATTTGGTTAACACTTAGGCTTTTGAATGGGGACCCTCATTATGGGACATAGGAGCATATGTTGTTTTTGGATATAAATTTTAGTATTTGTTTTTAATGTAAAATTTTGGGTGATGATTAGAGGGAGTGGGTTGGCCAATTAGTTGTTGAATCTTAACGTTGATTATATTTTCACATTACATATTTGGCGGAATGACACAAAGATGTCATAGCCTTGAATTAGACAAATTAACATATACTTGAGCTCTTTATAGACTGTATCTTTTGTGGTAACCTTTACAAAGTGATGCTACCTTAATTTATTTATGTTAACTTTTATTTATTTTTGGTGACATTGTCTCACATTTGGTATTCAATTTACGTTAAAAAAAATTTGTTACTACTTATTGTAATTTAGTGTTAGTGATGAATTTTACTTATGGTAATTTGGTGTTACTGCACAGTTTTCATAGCAACTAAGTACTGCGTTAATGCTTAATCTAAAATTTCTTAGAAATTATTATGCAACTCTGCTAAAATTGAGAACAGTTGAAACAAAAGAGTTGGATAGATTCTCTATTTCTTTTTCGTAATTAGAAGGCAACAACACTTGAATGGTGTCTTGGTGCTCATAACAAGAATTGAAATTTTTTTTCTTGATTTTTCACAGACCTTATGAGTTTATTTTTCGTATTGATCGCTTATGTTTTGTATTTTGTCGTTAATTTGTAGTTAATTTAATGGGATTGAGCTTAACATTTAAATATATATATATATATATATATGTTTTAAAGTAAAAGGGCAACTACCCTACTGTGGTTATCGACTTTTCAGCATTTTGCCACCAAATTATAAAAATATGCAATCAACTAACTAAACTAATTAAGATTATGCTATTACACCATTTTGTCAAATTTATTGGACGACAGTTAAATTGAGATGCATATTTTTATACATAGCAGAGAAAAGGAATTTATTGAGGTTGTATATTTGACTGATAGGGGAGAATTTTATTTATATAAAAAAAATACGTTTGATTTTTTTTCTTCTCCTTACCTTCTCCTTTTCTCTACATTGCAAGTTTTAGGTTTAAGCCCTAAATCCTTCATCTCATTATCTATTACCCTTACAAAACCTAGATCTATAATAATCTTTCTCATGTGTTCCTATTTTCAATGGTGATTTGGAATACATAGAATGCATGTGACTCCGCGACTTGGACCTCTATCAGAATCGGCCGACTTAGTTTTCTATAGCGATTGGACCTCTATTAGAATCTGTTATTTCCCAAAGGCACTAAGAGATCTAGAAAGGGGTTAAATAGATTATTTAAAACCTTTTCTTTTTAAGGAAGAATTACCAAATTATAAATTAAACTGATTTAATTTAATTATATACAGCAGAATATTAGTTTGAAAAACCCCTTCAAAGATTTAAGGAAATCTCAGCTCTGAATTTAGTTTACTTGTGGAATTAAGTCATAGACAGATATAAATAACAAGTGCAGAAATATAAGTATTGAAAAGTAAATGACACAAGAAATTTTAAGTGGTTTGGAGCACGAATAACTCCTAGTCCACTCTTCTACTCCACGAGTAGGAAATCTACTAAGGATGCAAGGTGATCACTTAGATCAGATCACTAAGATATATTACAATGATGAATCACTAATATTCCTTCAAGTCACTCAGACTTGACAGATGTCACTAAGATAAAGGGTCACTAAGAACTCTTCAAATCACATAGACTTGATAACAACATGTCACTAAGACCAGTGAATCACAAGAGATGAGGTGATTGAGGTGCTACTAAGTGGCGCTAAGCTCAACTTCTGAAAGACTTAGTAGCAGAACAAGTAATTCTATTTTGTAGAGTGGAGTGTTTTTGAAGTTTGGGCAACGATTCAGCTTGTAATTCGTGATTCGTACTATTTGATTGAATCTTCGCGCCCTTTTATAGAGGACCTTAAGATTTTCCCGTTAGAAAATTGTCGTTGCTCATTTAATACTTTAATCCTAGAAGATCTCTGATTGTTGACTTTTAGAGAGGATGTGTTAGCTTGCTTTCGGCTCTAATAGATCACATCTACCTGCTGCAGTACCAACTACGTGGGTGATGTCACATCGCCAAACTAGCTGTTAGACTCAACTCGATCTGATCTTCATTTTAAACTTAGAATGATCAGCAACCATCTTGGAATCTTCACTCCATAAGTCTTCTCAATGTCAGTCCAATGTTGGACCTGACATACTCTACGACTTTGACAGATCGTAGAGTTTCATAAAAATCGTAGAGTATTTGGCTTGGCTAACTCTATGATATGCAAACTCTACGATCTGTTTTAGGATCTGATTGCTCTACGATCTTCATTCTGCCTTACAATCTCTGAGTAGACTCTGCAATCTTCGATTCGCCTTATGATCTTAGAGCAGACTCTACGATATTTGACTTGACTTACGATTTTTTAGCAGACTCTACGATCTTTATTTTTGCCTTACGAACTCTGAGTAGACTCTGCGATCATTCAATTCTCTAAACATATTTACGATTGTTTACACAGCTTTACGATCGTTTAAAATCCTATAATCTATACATTCGTTTAGCTCAACAAATCAACCTAACAAGCTTGATCTTCTACTCTAAGTCCTTTTACATTAATTGTACATTTAAGGACTTTACAAAAGCTACTAGTTACAAATATACATTATCTCATCATCATCAAATCAAAATATGGAATTATCCTAATAGAATTTGGTAACAAGGTTTTCCAGAACGATGATGTCGAGGGCGACAAAGAGATGATAAGAGATCCATATGTGGAAAGAGATGTGAAATTAGGACTCCTACTAAAATCTCTTGTAGATCCATATATAACATGTATATGGAAAGAGATAAGAAGAAGAAGAAGACGACTTTTTGTTTGAGCAGAGAAGATGTTGAATGATTTATGGATGAATAAAAGAAGAAATCAGATGAAGAAAAAGAAACATTAAAGAAAAAGGAATCCAGATGAGTAATTTTTTTAATTTTATTTTTTCATTTATTCAACCTTTTTTCAGATAAGTAATATTTTCATTTTATTTTTATTTTAATTTTTTCCAAGTATTTTTTTAATAAAAAATTCCACATAAGCAATTTTAAATTTTTTTATTTTATTTATGTGGACCCGTAGATAAGAATATATTTTCGTCCAATTAAATTCACAAAATGTCTAATTTTAAATTTTAACGAGTTCTATCGGCTAATTACATATTTTTAAAGTTTAATGACCAAATATTGAAAAGGTGACAACCACAGTGGCGTAATACCCTTTTTTGTCATATGTTTTCTAATATGTTTTGAAAATAAAGTGAAAAGTTGCGAGTCTTAGATGAGTTCTTGAATCTTTGGAAGTAGTGATTAAATTTTGAAATATGGAGCTTATAAATCGATTTATTTGTTTAGGTGGTGGATATCTCACTTGCTGAATATTTATATATCTCGTTGTAGTTAAATAAAGCTAAAAAGGATTTATATTATGTTTATATTTAGTGAAGCTGTAATATTTGAAGCTAAGGCTTTCATTAGTAAGTGTTTGATTAGCGTTACTATTTTTGTTACTAACAAGAATGCAAAATCACAATCCGGTAATGGAGGTTGTTCTCTTTGGTTGATAAATTACAGAGTAACTTCAAAAATATCAAAACGATTCCTTTAAGGTGCCGACATTTTCTTATATGAATTAAACCACGTAGGCAGTAGTTGAAAGAAGCAGCATGGCATGAAAAAGAAGTTAGCCCGTTCATAACTCCCTATATTCTGGAGAGTCTTTTCCCTTATCTTCAGCAAGCTTAAATATGCATCTATGGTTTGATCCCATATACAATTCTCAGACCTAAGTGACAGTACATCTTTGTGAACCAATCTATACTCATCCTTGGGACCTACATGAGAAATTGTGATTCGTCGACGCTATTTGAAAACCAGTTGAAATTCAACAATTCCACCTTTTGTGCCTTAAGTGGCTTAAGAGAATCTTTTTTAAGCTTGGATGGTCAGGGGATTTGCAACCATAATGGGTTATAATTGAGCTGCCCCTCCACCCAACTTTGGCTCGACCCTAGTTGACTAAGTGGTGTTTCTTCAAGAATAGGACTCAAGTGCATATCTTGAATTTCTTCCACACTTTCAAAGTCACCACTATATGTAGGCTTGTACATGTAGGGGAGAGGAGGTGTTAACTATAACGTTGATTCCTCCTCCGTGACAAATGGGACATAGGGCCAGTACAAAGATTCTTGACTAAATGGATCGAACTCATGATAGGTAGTCTCTTGACTAAATTTATCTGGTGCCACATTTGGGATTGTGTCGTTCAAATCTTCATAGACGCCTCTGTGTTCTTCATTGAAAAGTACTGACTTGGCATATCATTCCTCGTATACATGACGAGGGTTATGCACAGGTGGTACTTGCAAAATGTTCTTCACAAATGCTCGTGCTGACTCGATCTATAAGATAAGTGTACATGTGATTAGCAAACAATATAAAATATATTATAAATGTTTTAAACAAAATTATCAATCTGAAACTTACAAGGTTTGCAGTTTCCTACTTACGAAATAAGCTAAATGGCATATAGGTGTCATCTGGTACAAGTTGTTGGCGGCTAATTCTTATACAAGTCATCCGTCGATTCCACTTTAGGCATTTAACCAGAGTAATCTCTTGTCTTGTAGCCAACACAAAGTCCAATACAATGTATTATTGTCATGTGTACCACATGACAATATAATCTCTCCGCTCATGAATATAATCTATAGCGCGAATCCCTTCTCTCTCCTGACGTAGATCAAACATATCTATTGGGGCCTAGGGAATATCTTGTAATTCCCCAAATTGTCTTAAAACTGAATCTGACATTTGAAATTCAATAACATTGAGCCAAATGAAGGGCATAAGTGAGGCCCCACTATACCAGGATGCTTAATACTCCTGTGCCACCACTACAAAAAAATGGTGATTTTGCAACAAACAGTTTTCGTTGCTAAAGGTGCGAAATTTCGTTGCCAAAGGTCATTTGTAACGATTTTTCGGTCGTTGGACCATTCGTTGCGCAATGAGCGTTGCTAATTGTCTAGCAACGAACAAAAAAATTCGTTGCAAAAAGTGTGATATTTCGCAACGAACGTTTGTTTTCGTGTAAAATAATAGATCATTTAGCAACGAAATGTTTTGTAGCAAATTTATTAAGAAATTGTTACTGAAAAGCAACTTTCGTTGCAAAATCCGTCTAATTAGCAACGAAAATAATCTTCTTTTTTTGCCAACGAAAATGAAATTCGTTGCATTTGATACACATTTGCCAACGATATTTGTCGTTACTGAACAATATAAAAATTGTTACCTTAACTGGTTTTCGTTGCTGATTGTATATTTTTTGGCAACGATGTCCGTTGCTAAATGTGTATAATAAACCGGTCATATATTAATTTGCAACGAAATTATTCGTTGTCATTGGTTTTGTTCTGGATAATTATGATCAATTAGCAACGATATTGTTCGATGCTGATTGTTTTTCTAGAGCAACGAAATTTGTGGCCGATTAGCAACGACACTATACGTTATTGTTTTCTTTATATGTGCAACGAAAGTTGTTATGATTTGCAACGATATAAATGTTGCATTTTTCTTTTGTTTAGAACAACAATATCCTCCACGTTGTAATTAAGTTAACTTTTTGTTGCCAAAAAATTGTATTTTAATGTCATTACCAACGAAAACTTGTTTTTAAAATTATAAAAAGTTGTTGCTATATCCTTTACTGTATGCTGCTTTGGTAACGAAATAGCTTTTGATAGTATCGTTGCCAAATTCATTATTAACAAACATGTTATGTTACGAATGTCGAAATTATTTTACAAACAAAATAAATCGTGGCTCAATGACCCCATAACAAATTATGGCAGAAATACAAAAAAAAAAACTCAAATATTATTAACTAAATAAAATCATCCAATACATGATTTACCGCACTTGGTTGAACAGTGTACACACTTCATGAATTATTAAAATTCAGTCACACACTTCTAGATAATGATGACTATGCCTTTCCCTTGGACTATTTTCTGGAGCTAAAAAGTCTGTCATCCCACATATGGTAAATGCTCTTTCTCGGGGCAATTTCTTCCCAAACCTAAAGTCCAGTAGGTACAATGCAACAAGAATATAAATTATAATTGTCCATAATATGTTTCTAGTTGCAGGTCTTCATTATTATAATTGATCTGCTTTGAAAACCTTTTCAAGCCAAGCAAGTTGTCTGCTTCAAGAAAAATGTGACTTAGATTGTTAAGAAATATATATATATACACACACGCACACATAGCTAAAATTACTTACCAACAAACTAAACCATCATAGAAATCAGATGTTCACATGCTAATATTACATAATAAAATAATAAGAAACAGAAAAAGAAAAAGAAATGTTGTTAGACTGTCTACTATATCATTCACTTTATATTTGTAGTACACTTGTTTAATTTTGAAAACGTTTGATATCCCAAAACAAATGCACCACATTGTATCGAACCCATGCAAACTAGTACCTAACAAGACTAAATATAAAATGTAAAAACTTAAAGCAAGAAAAGAAGAAAGCAATTTACCGTCAGGATTCAACGCCCCATCCAAAGCTATCGTTCCACCATCAGGCGTTCTAAATAGCTCTCTGGAAACAATAATACATCAGTGCAGGCCAAAATAACTTTTTAATGTAAATTAAGAAAGTCAAATTGTGCTTTTGCATCAAAATAATAATTGTGCTGGCCAAAATAACAATAATACTTCATGATTTTAAAAAAGACATCTCAAAAAACCGTCCAACATTATGATGTAACTGTAGATGTTAAATACACAAGTTTGAGGAGGAAGACAAAAGAAAGAAGTTTAGGAGGACTGCGGACTACTATTGCCCATTTACTTTTTTATTTTGCTAAGTAATAATTTTACTTATCACAATAAAAAAGTATATATGATGGTAAGTTGAAATCCATCCATAATCCTAATAAACAGGATAATGAAGAACAGAGAGAGATATATGCAGCAAATCATTACCTTTTGTATCTGAGAGAAGGAGCCCTCCCAAAGAAACTTAAGAAAACAGTCTGAAAATGACGGCTAGCTAGCCAGGGCAGTGCCAAATACCTGCATTACAAACAAGTAAAAGCAATCACACACTAAGCATTCAGATTCCAAATTAAGGGATTCTGCCTCAAGGCGGTTGACAATAAATCTGTTATATACGAGAAAATGCCTGTGTGCAGGGGCATGATTATTCAGAAGCGCAAGGCCCGTGTACCTTTTCTCTTCAATTATAAGTCCAACGCACAGAAATATTTGCACAATCGCAAGATAGCATTGAAATTTCTTTTCTTAGTTAAAGTGACAATTTCAAGTACTACTGTAAATTGGTTTTGGTCTTTACTGATGTCTTGAAATCAACTGTGATTGTAAAGAAACAATGAAAGCAGAAACAGAAGATGAAATAGAAACAAAAACAAAAATAAGAACAAAAGCAGAAACAATAACAGAAACAAAAGAAAAAATAGAGCTCTAACGACGAATAAAATTACAAATACCAAAAGAAGACTAACTAGCACAAACATAGAATACAAAAACTGAAGACATGCATATACAAAAAAGAATTAGAAAGATAAAAGAAGACCCAAAATATGCTAATCTAGAAAATTATTAGGAAGATAAAAGAAGACCCAAATGAGAAATTGTTGGGAAAAAAAATTACAAATACCAGATTATTCTATGGACCTTCGCAAGTGTCAGTCACCAGAGAATGAAGAGAAGAGGTAAATCAGCACAAACCACAATTCAACAATAAACACACCCAAAGTTTAGAGAGAATCGATTGATTTACAAAATACCTGAGAATCGATTGATTTACAGAATACCTTAGAATCGATTGTTCTACATCCGGGTTACATGTAATACCTGAGAATCGATTGATTTGAGAATCAATAGATGTAGCAGATTAGAGAGAATGAATCTTTTAATTTCTTGGATATTACACTATATGTGTGTGTGTGTGTGTATGGTGCCTACAGAGAATTTTAAGTGCATTGATGGCAGATAAGTACCCAAAATTAGTATAAGTAAAAATAAGAAATGAACATTGAGTTGGTCCTTCAAAACTATACAATCCCAATTCAGACCCATATACAGCCTCAGTTCAGTCCCCAATTCAAATCTTACATGTTGAGCAGGGCAGATGAAAGAGGTCATCACAAGGTCAGAAAATTGTTATTATCTGTAGCTTTCAAATTTTACAAGCTATTTATTCTTCTTTTATTCAGGTTAGGACTTAAGAGTAACAAAATCACAACAAATAAACTTAATAAGCTAGCTTTTATAATCTTGGTTAAGATGCTAGGTTTTTGATTCTTCAAGTCATTTTAACAAACACCTAGCTTGCAAATTTTAGGAGGCCAAAACCAACACTAAGACAATTTCAAAACCCTCTCTTAGCAAATTAAAGAAAAAACAAGTATACATTGGTAAGATATTTACCTGAACAACAGCAGGAGATTCAACGCAATAGCACCTGGAACAAAATCCAAAATCCTAACCCTGCCTAAAAAGCTCTAAAAATAACGAACAATTAACAAACTTCAATGCTCTCTACAATTAAAGACTGATGTGAAGAGAAAGAAAAAACCTACGACTCAAACAAGGTAGAGAGTTAATTCCTATTCTGAAATTACAGATTGAAGAGAAATTCATGTTCAAAATCAATACCTGAAAGGGCTTGGTCGAGCGATTGGAGAAGATTATTGTGCGCGTTCGGAAACATTACCTGAAAGGGCTTGGTCGAGCGATTGCAGAAGATTATCGTGGGCGGAAAGAATTTTGTAGAAGAGGCGAGATCGAGCAATTGCAGATTTGTGTCTGTGATGGTGAAGAGGGGACAACGCTGATGAGCCAAGAGAGGGTTAAATGAGACGAATAGAATGAGATGGCTATAATATTTAATTACCAAATATTATCTTTGTACTGCAATATTTAATTACTATAACACATAAATATACTTAATAGAATTTATTGCATACCTTTGCTATTTAAAAAATATTTCTAGGAAACTAATGTATATATCAATATATTAACTATGATTATGTAAAAAAATATTTTATTAAAAAAATATTTTAATTCATAATATATATTATTATAAAAATGGTATATTTAAAAATTATTTCTATCAATTAGTATACAAGAAAAAATCACATTTGCAATCTTTGGCTGCCTACGACCCAATCTAACTATATTGAAAAATGAAAAATAATAAAGGATTATATTTAAAGCAAATTAGCTTAAATATAACTCTAACAAACCGTCACAAATTTCATCCAAATTAATTGACTTTTAACGATAAGAATATATAAAAAAAAATTCTTCAATTATTAACGTGTACACGCCAAATAATACTTGGGGCCCATATAATTGTATGTAACTGTCAAACTAGTAAATTATATGTTACAATAATTATAATATGTCAAAAAATATTAATAAATAAGTAATTACTTAATATATTAATTAACGAAAACAAAATAAATAATTAACAAACTAAATTAAAAAAAAACTTAAACATAACTAATTAAGTGACTTAAACAAATATTTTACTAAACAAACTCAAACCCAATAAATAATCTTTCGCTTCAAGACCAAACCTCATTTAACAAACCCAATAAAAAATTTTCTCAATTCAACTATTCATTGTCTTCTTATTAAATAAGATGATCAAGTTTTTTTTTAGAGTATACAAGTAAACTTGTTTATCTTATTTAATTTGTTAACTTTGTATAATTTATTTGAATCTTAACTTATTTTATTAACTTTAATGTAATATACTTAACTTGATTAATGCATAATTTACCAAACAAAATTAAAAGATATTTTATAGATTTATAATATACCAAAATATTTTTTTTATTATTGATTTTTTTAATCCAATACACATAATAATTATCAAACAAGGTTAAATAATATATATAAATTCAAAATAAAATAATATTTTATCTTGTTTCAGGCCAAATATTAGTTGGGCAAGCAACTCCTTTAATATAATATTTGAGAGTGAATCAGGTATATTGGACAATGAAAAATAAACTACTAAACTGATGGAAGGTGATTGCATTTAAAAGATAAAAAAAGTCACTAGTAGGCTTTTTAGAAGCCACTTCTAAAATAGGGGAATAGTTCTAAAGTACCTCGAACTGGAAAAAAAAGGTGTAAAGCCGAATAACCGAACATAATCGAACCAAATCGAAATTTTTAACTGAAATATTTCGGTTATTTGGACAATTTCGATTAGAACCGAACTTTATTTCATTTTTCGGATTCAGTTTTGGATAGAAAAATTCTATTATTCGGTTATCCGATTAATCGAATAGTAGAATTTAAAAATAAAAAAAAATTAATTGTCAACTCATAGAAGAACATAATGCTGTTGCACTTAAGCTAAGACGACGTCATTAGTTGTTAGACACGTAAGCTAAGTTGCAAATCATCTCATTTTATTTATGTATGTCACTAGAGCCTCTAGCGACAATGAATAATTAAATGGAAGGGCACTGTTTCAATAGTTTAAAAAATTTAATCAAAATAAGAAAATAAATAATTTTAAAATATGTATTTATAAAAAAAATCCTATAAAGAGGATACTAATTTTTTTTTTCTTCTTAATGACCTATTTGTTATCATCAAAATTAATTCTTAGAAGTAGTGACCAACAAATAAAATTAGTATTGAATTCCAACACCAAACATCCCAAATTCCCAATATTATAAAATAATTACCATGACTAAACGCGAGATTTTAAAAATCAATTCTATTTGAATTTCATAATCTCACACACACACACTGAACCCCACAAAAAACACACTCTCGCTCGACTCTCTCTCATGCGATCGATTATCTCTCTCATCTCTCCGAGTTCTCTATCAACTTCTCCATTATCTCTTTCATATCTCCAAAATTCTTACATCCCTCTATTTTTTAGGGTTTTTTCTATACAACCATCTCCGATTTCTCACTCTGACACTAAGGTATATCTAAATTGCCCCAAATTTATTTTTTTGTTTCCAATAGTATTTGATTATACTTTAATTGGGTACATGTATATATGTGTATATCTAATTCTGTACCAATAAGTTGCTAATTTTGGGTATATAGTGCTTGATTTTGATTATGAAGATGTTGTTGCCATAATGCTCTTAAATTACAACTTAAGTTCAGTTGGTAAAATTATTAGTACTGACTGAAAAATTCATTAATTGCATGTCTCATCGATGTATTGCCGTCCATAGATAGTGATTTGAAGAAGATTGCTACTAGGGTAATTGAAAAGGCTAAGGAGATTTGTGCTGCTAAATCAGTAAGTTTAATTTTATTGAGTTTTTGCTCTTTTTAGAATTTTAAATTATGGAGTTATTGTTTAGGAAGTCGAAATGCCTTTTGAGCCTGCTAGAAAAATTCAATCAATTATTTATGTAGTACTATAACTTACAATTTTAAGTGTGATTCTAAATTAGTTTGATACTTATTTCATTAATTGCATGTCTCATCGATGTATTGCCGTCCATAGATAGTGATTTGAAGAAGATTGCTACTAGGGTAATTGAAAAGGCTAAGGAGATTTGTGCTGCTAAATCAATAAGTTTAATTTTATTGAGTTTTTGCTCTTTTTAGAATTTTAAATTATGGAGTTATAGTTTAGGAAGTCGAAATGCCTTTTGAGCCTGCTAGAAAAATTCAATCAATTATTTATGTAGTACTATAACTTACAATTTTAAGTGTGATTCTAAATTAGTTTGATATTTATCACTCCAAAAATGAGAGTTATATTTGACTTTGTAAAATTTTCATTACTAATACTGAAAAATATATGTTTTTTTTACAATTAGCAAATACAATGTTAATGACCTTAGGGAGGTAATTATCCATTGTTTGTGGAGGTAGTGCAAGAAATAGGGATGACTGCAATATGATTTCTAGCTAAATATGTATGTGTGTGTTTGTGTGTGTGTGTGTGTATAAGAGTTTATAACAGTTGGATAAGGAACAATTTTGTCAATAGGCTGGTTCAATTTGGATTGCATAATGTGTATCAGCCACCTGGTCTACTTTGGCGACAATATATTCTGTTTTCCGAGTTTTATCTCTGGTGATCTGCATCACTATATTCATGCAGTTGTTAAATTGTTAACATTACATTTCCTTGTTATTTTGTATAATTGAAAGATACTTTCTTAAAGCTGGAGCGAGTCTACCTTTATATTTGTTATCTCAATGTCTAGCATATAATCAAAGTGTTGTAATCAAATCTGTTCGAATATATCAACGAGATTTCTAGTTCTTTATATGTAAAATCCCTAATGCATGCCTTTGAGGCTGAAGGGTAGAATCCCTGGCACATTTGCACTACCAATCATCTTTCCTGAGTATTATAGTTCTATGCAGGTGACTGATGTCATATTCGAAGTTGTACTAATAATTTTACCAACTGAACTTAAGGTTCATCTACTAAAGAGCTGTACAGTCTACTTCTGTTGTTACATTTATATTTATAGGTGTTTGAGATATGGGTGGCATGGGGGTGATGATTCCGAGAGGGTGATTTTGAGTGGTGGATGTTGATTACAATATCACCATTCAAATATTTGATTAGAAAAGTTATTGTAATATCATTGCACCAGAGACTTGGGTATCAACACAAAGGTTTCTAGCAGTTACCCTTTCTTTAGCTGTAACAAGCTGCCTCCTTTTTCCATCAAGATTAATAAAGGCATCACTGTAACTGGTGATGCTACCATGTGCTTTTATCAGTTATATTCAGCTTTTATCAGTTATATTCAGTTCTGAACACCTTAAGTTACTGTACAAATAGCTTCATTGTGTTTCATCCGCATCCAATGCAAAAGGGCCTCTAAATGAACTTTTGTTCCAGATCTTCAAAGTTCTTTAATTTATTTGTCAGCATAGTCTTTCCAAACTGTATACATTTTGTGTAGGCCTAGTTGGCTCTCGGCCTCTCAATCCATCCTCAAACTCACAATCACGGATTCACGGTCGATTTGAGGTACGCCTTCTCGTTAATAAATAATGGACTGCAGAGATATTACAACTTTCATTTTGCAGTACTATTGGTTCAATTCTGCAATGCAGAGCAGAGATATTGTAACTTGACCTCAAAGACGTTAAAATGGACTGCTTTCTGGCTGATGGAATCTGAGTAGTCTATAGCTGTCTTCAGCTAGTCAAAACATGAATCATGATGATCATCAAAGAAGCACAAACTACATGATTACCATTTGCTGAATTGATAAAGAACAAATTACATGGTTGCAATTTGCTGCATTGATGTTACTCACCATGTGGGTTACAACTTAAATGTTAAAGAAGGGTGGCAGTCACCCTTTGTAATGTTCTACAAAAAAAAGTTGTATGTACTAATTTGATTCTTTTATAAACCTAAACTTTTGTGTAAACCTTAATTTTTCAAAATATTGGGATCAAATCACAAATTTAAATTTTGAGAGAATTTATGTAATTTTTATTTATTTATTTATTTTATTATTAATTGCACATCAGAATTGATTTGTTGTTAGCAGTTGCACAACAAAAGCTCCTACAATCTCAATGTTTTTATTAATTGTACAGGTGGATGCATAATCTTTTGATGATTTCATGCAATATATTATTATGTGTTAAAGTGAAAATTTAGGTTTATTTGGTAAAAAAGCTTGATCATTTTTTCTTTTGAATGTCAATTTTAATCGTTTGGGCTAATATTTTGTGATGGTAATATTTTCATGGAACTTATTGTTTTCTACTACTGCACTCTGTATTTGCATGATGCTATACAACAGGAGGTACATGACCGGAATTTGTCCACTTGATTGTATGAATAGACCCTTGCAAGAACAATGGATCTTCATTTATCATAGAAGATGGGTGGGTCATTTTAAATTATTATTATTATTATTTATTTATTTATTTATCAAAATATATGGTTACAAGTAAAAGCCTCTCAAAGGAGGTTCCAGTAGCATCTGCACCAACCAGACTATGAATCTGTCCTTGATAAACTGCTATAACAACCAGTAAGGTGGACTGATTTTTCACATTTCTCCCCTTGACATAGAGCAGAGCTGATGCCTCCATTGAATCAGTCTCTCTGGTCGCGTTACCAAATAATTACATAGCAAAAATAATAATAAAAAAAATAAAATAAAACAAATATTCACTGAGACAAATTTATGTGCTTTGCGGGTCAACGACAAATCAGTCTCACTACCTCAGAAAAACGCATAAAATGTAAAACAACGAGTTATTCAAAAAGAAATAAAATAAATAATAATTAAAAAAAAAGAAAAAAAAAAGAGGGCGAAATGTGCTTATTGGGGTTATCTTAATTTAGGGTAACATTTTAATAGTCGTTGCAAAAAATTATACAAAATACGCAACGAAAGAAAAATTGTTGATAATGAATGTGGTTCATATTAGGCTACGAAATATAGCAACAAAAAACATTTCGTTGGCAACGATGAGGAAAACGGGAGAAATGTTTTTACTGCCAACACATTGGCAACAAAAAAAGTAAATAGGCTTGAATTTTTTTTTCCCGCCAACAAATTGGCAACGAAATTTGGTAACGACCTATGAATTTCGTTACGAAAAATGAAAGCCTTTCACGAACTGCAACGAATGACAAATTTTGTTGCTAAATATGCATTTTTGGCAACGACATTATAAGTCGTTGCCTGAAAAATCGTTGCCGAATGTCTATTTTTTTGTAGTGCACTAAATGATCAAATTGTGTATATGGCATCCACCGTACTATTGTAGCCGCCATCCCATCAAATTTGCCTCTATGAAGAAATTTGATTGTGATGGGGGTATAGTCTTCTTGTTTCTTGCATGGTATCTTTATTTTTTCGGTAGGCCCACGCTCTTGCACGGGGCAACCATTGCTCGAGCCTCTTTGTATAATTAGGCCTACCATTCGAGAGCCATTTGTAAGCCCAAACTTGTGTTAAAATTGATCAAGTTAAATAATCACAAATACTTTATGATGAGTGGGTTTTATACCTATTATTTGGGTACTTTTGGACTTAGTATTTTACTATCTTTAAGTAATATTAGAGCATTTTACTTGTTTTTATGTTATTTTATAGGTAAATGCAGAGTAGAGGCAAATCGAGAATTTCTGGCAAAGCAAGGGGCATAGTGGTAATTTTTCATCTACCAGCGCCGAGGCGCTACTATTAGTACTAAACCCAGCGCTCGGCGCTGGGGGTCAGAGAGAAATTGTGATCAGTTGGGGGCTTGATGCAAATTCCTAGCAAGAATTGGATTCTAATTTTGCCTACTTTTTGCATGGGAATTAATAGTAGATTTGGAAAAGGAATTGTATTATAATTAGGATACTATATATGTAATTTTAATTAGGATTGTAATTCTATTAGGGTTAGGAAAAATAAACTCCTATATATATTCTTATTTTTGGAATTGTAAAGGGTGTTGGGAAAAAGTCAATGAACACCATGTGAGGCTAATTCTCTACCAAGTTTAAGAGTAAGCAAGGTATCATCAACAATGGAGGTCAGAGATCGATGAAGCTTGGAGATAGAAGACTTGTGGGAGACAATTTTTCTTCTCTAAACTTTTATTTATTTTTGTCTTTCATTGATGTTGAATATTTTGTGAATTATAATTTTATTTTCTATGAACATGCTTTTAATTTAAGTTTTTAATGGAATCCCTTGTGTAGTTCAAATTTAATTTCTTTCTATTTGATTGACACCATATGGATTGGCTTATCATATTTTGTGCATATTGATTAATTGTGTGGCCAACAATTAGCGAGATACTTTAGATGAATTCGGGAGATGAAATCTAGGGTTAGATCTGAATATGATAACATATGTTTGTATTTTCTGCATGGGATGGAATACATAATTTGTGTATAGGATATAAATATACCTATATGCCATATGTAACCTAAAGAGAATCTGTGCTTAAAAATCTTGTTAATTTAATTCACATAAGAATATAGTGAGTTATTTAGCTAGGATGTTCCTTTCCTATTCTATTCTTGTGGTGGATTTAGAAAGGATATGTTTGTATGACCATTGGAAGAGGCATATAAATACTAATGAATTCTCGGTTAACAATTCATCATGACCGTATAATTAAATCGTGAGTTATGAGATTTAAATGAAGCATGGGGTGAAGTTGAATTCTTATATTTATTTATTTAGTTATGTTTATTATTTAGCTATTTATTTTTAATATTTAGTTTAATTTTTAATTTTAATTAATTCATTTGTTTAAATAAGACTGAGTTGATATAAAATTAGTACTTGAAAAAAATATAGGAATTAATTCCTCGTGGGATCGACAACTCTCTTATCACTTTATTACATGTTGACCGTGTATACTTGCACGTATTTATTGATTGCAAAATCAACCAACAAGTTTTTGGCACCATTGCCGAGGAATTATTTTTCTAATATTTTTCCAATATTGATTTCAATCAAGTTGATCTTAATTTAAACTTGTATTGTTGTTGTAGTTAATTTGTTTTATTTTTATTTTTTTAGGTCATGCATCTCAACAGATAATAGGTAACGGTTGCGGAGAGCGACAGTTGACCTCTTTTCAGGAAAGTTCTTGCATTAATTTCTTTTATTGCATACTTTAAGGATAATGTCAGTTTCAAGTTTGGGAGTCTTCTTATATTTTGTTTTGATGTGTAGGTCCATGTTTGTTATTTTATTTTGAATTTTGAATTTGTGGGTATATTCACTGCAAACCCTCACGAGATACAACTCGTCCACTTGGTGTAACCTTGGAGTTTAAAGGCTTGTTGCACATGCTAAGTGCAATCGTGTTTCCTATGAAAATGGTGTTGTTCTGTTTTTAGGTAGTGTCTTTTGGGCAATGAATTAATTGAATTGAAGATTTTTTGGTCAATGATGAAAATTTGATTTTAATTTAATAATTCTTAGAAAAGGGATAAATATTGCTTAGTTTGAATTTTAGCTTTTTGTTAGTTTTGCTTTTATTTGAGACCCTTTAATTTTTTATGCACATATCCATTTGGTTGAGCCATTTACTTCTAAAACAAATATTTTTCTTTTGCGGTGTGACCCTTTAGGTTCTCCATATTAAACCGGTTGTGAATAAATCAATTAGAATAATTCTAATCTTATTTAAATAAATAAATTAAACTATTTAATTTATTTAAATAAATAATATTTATTCTACAATAAGGGTAAGCCCCCTTAGCGATCAACGACTTTCCAGATAATATAGATTTCAACATTAATCACAAAAGAACCTTTCAGTGAATAGTTACCGTACAATTCAATCCTTCTACCATACAATGTCCCAATTAAATATAAGACATGGATTTACTGTCAAGTCTTATTTTATTTAATTATATGTATTTCGATTCTCAAATGCACAACTCTGATAATGTAAATTAGAAACTCCTTTCTAATTTTATTCTGCTTTGGCCAAAGACTTCTGAGTCATCATTTATCGAATCACATAGGACATTCTCTCCTTTTACTAGAAGTGGTAGATTCTTTGTTGATCATTCACCTATCTCCATGTACAACTTATTATACCCAATCATACCCTTTGATATACCTTAAAGGTCTTAAGGGACATGTCAAAGTATAACTCATCATACACAAGATACTATGAAGATCTCAAGTCCAAGGATCACTTGTACTACTATCACTAGAGGAATTCCTATTGACAGACGAGTAAAACTCCATTAGGTATTCCTTAGCGAGCCACGTTCAGTGAACTTATTCTCTAATAAGCACCTACATACTTGCTTTAGTGTCTCCACACAAATGATTATGAGATCAATCATCCTCTTCATAAGAGCAAGCAACGTATGTACTAATCTATCCGGATTCACTAATCCCCTTTTTAGTAATCCATCGATTAGGAACGATTTTAGTTTGTGAGCTATCTAGAATTTAGATCTCATTAGCATAATCCCCATCATGATTCTAAAAGCATTGCTCAAAACTATGGGTTTATCACATTTAATATAACAACACCATGCAGATAATATAAAATGCATTTAATAACCGAATAAGATTACAAAGTATATGCTACATCATATCAAATATGATTGGCTTGTGTGCATACTACTTTCAGTTTTAACTTTGAGGAAGTTTATATGTAAATGCTTGTGGAAGATATTTATTGAACTCTATATCTTGTTTGATCATAGCTTAAAGTGCAAAACGAGGGAGAATATAATTTGGGGGAAATCTTGGTTAATTTAAAAAAAATTAAAAATTTTGAACCTTCCCCCAGTTGAAGATATGGATCATGTGGTGGGTAGAGATGGAGTGTAAAACGCACTCACTCATAAACACATACAACGAGATAGAGCGTAAAACGCACTCGTTCAATGGAAAGTGAGATGGAGCGTAAAATGCACTCACTAAAAAAGGAAAAAAAAGATAATTAAAAGAAAAAAAATTGTTTGAATTCCTAGGGAAAAGTTTAAAAAGGGCTTAAATGCTTTAAATAACCTTGTGATTCTCTAGATATGTTTTTTTTGTATTCGCTTTGAGGTGTGGAGAATAAGCATACAAAGTACTTGTTGTAATACTAACCTTTTTGATATCTTTTATGATGCATTTGATTTTATAAGCTTCTTTGAGTTTTTTTTCACTAGTTTGATACATTTGGATTCACACACACACAAAGGGTCTTGAGTAAGGTATGACTAATAAAATGTTAAAATTTTGGGCTTTGCCTATTTTTGAAATTTTCTAAAAAGTTATCATTTAATTCAATCTTTGAGGTCATGTTCAATTTCAAATTGGTTCATTGTTTGTTGCATAGTTAGTTATTAGTATTATTTTTATAGTTTGTGTTTTGCTTGAGGACAAGCAAATATTTAAGTTTGGGGGTATTTGATGAGTGTGTTTTATACCTATTATTTGGGTACTTTTGGACTTAGTATTTTGCTATCTTTAAGTAATATTAGAGCATTTTACTTGTTTTTATGTTATTTTGTAGGTAAGTGCAGAGTAGAGGCAAATCGGGAATTTCTAGCAAAGCAAGGGGCATAGCGGTAATTTTTCATCTACCAGGGCCGGGGCGCTACTATTAGTACTAAACCCAACGCCGGGGCGCTGGGGTCAGAGAGAAAGGGTCGAGCTTGTGATCAGTTGGGGGCTTGATGCAAATTCCTTGTAAGAATTGGATTCTAATTTACCCTACTTTTTGCATGGGAATTAATAGTAGGTTTGAAAAAGGAATTATATTTTAATTAGGATACTATGTATGTAATTTTAATTAGGATTGTTGTTGTCCGATTTCACAATCAACAATTACATGCAAGTATACACGATCAACAAGTAATATAATGATAAGTAGAGTATCGTTCCCACAGAGAATTATTGCAATTTATACTTTCAACTACCAACCTAAATTACTCTATTTTATTAAATAATCACAATTTGAATATTGATTAAGACTAATTAAATTAAAGCTAAGATCAACAACTAACACGAAGATTGAAATTCAGATTTTAAAGCTTAAGACTACAATATTCCCAATCATGCAAGATAACTAAGTTCCCCAATTCATCCAATTATTAAATTCAATAGAGTTGTTAACAGGAATTCAACTTTATTTGTAAGCCCTTTTCCAAGTAATCAAACAAATTTATTTAACCCAGTTAATTCTGCGATATTCCTATGCAAAACTAAAAGATTAAATTCATTAAATACCAATTTCCAATAGTTACATGCAGTAAAGAGATATCCATATTCACTTCACAACCCTAATTATTCATCCCATGCAAATAATTAAGAATACATGCTATCTTATTTAGATCTAACCCTAGATTTCATCTCCCGAATTCATCTAAGATATCCCGCTAATTGTTGGCCAAACAATCAATTTAAAAACACAGAATAAGATAGACAACTTAATATGAAATAATAATTGGATTTAATTAGCTACTTAAGTCATAAGCACAAAAGGTTCAATTGCAGCCTTAATTCAAGTTTAGTTCATGCTGAAAATAAAAACCAAAATCCTAGAATAAACCATCATAATTAATTACAAATCTGAGATAAAAGATCAGGAAAAACTCAATAAGTTTCTTCAATCTTCCAGCCACAAATTTGAATTCTTCACGAAGCTTTTCTAATCTCCAATCTCCACAATCAGCTCTGCAAATCAATCTCTGCGTGTTGGTTATTGTCAGTGTAGGTATCTCTTTTCTATGCCTTCATATGTCTCTTATAGTCTCCTCGTCAGATTAGTAAGAAGAATCCTTGTTAGCGTCAACCTCCTAAAATAACTGATCTTGCTGAAAGTAAATATTTTTTTCCTCCTGCCGCATCCTCGCCTTGGCGAGAAATTCCTTTGCAAATTCCGCGCCCCGGCGAAGTCGCGCCCCCGATGAGAAATCAAGCTTAAAAAGCTCGCCCTAGCGAGAACCACCTGCATCAAATCTCTTTGTTCTTTCTATCCGAAGCCTCAACCTATAAAATAAACACGAAAACGAATAAAAAGATACTAAAAACACTTAAAGATGGTAAAAGTTAAGCCAAAGATGTATCTAATTCGTAAGTTGAAACCCACTCATCAAATACCTCCAAACTCAAAACTTTGCTTGTCCTCAAGCAAAAATACAGGACACACAAAAGCAACAACTAAACTAACTACCTACATGAATGCACATGCATGATTGACTAAACTCAAGCAATTAATCAACACATATTATAAAAATCCAGCCTCAGAAATCAGTAACTAATAATTCAACAGGACTTCAAATTCATACACCATCAACAATCCAACTTATCACCAGTTATACCTTTACTCTCAACCCTTCCATGTGTGTGTGTACAATATATCAAACCAATCAAAATCTGAATTCAACTCTTAGTATCACAATGCTCAGATAAAGATAAGTTTACATATTTAACTTTTAAGCTATACTTTTACCCACTTGTCTTAACTATTTTTTTGTGTTTTTTTTTCCAACGAGTGTGTTTTATGCTCTATCTCGTTGATATAATTTTCCCTTGACTTGTGTAATATTTATCTTTATTAGGCTTTTCAATGCCACCCTTGTAGCGAACTTTCGACCAACGACTCCCAAACCAGACGATTTTAGGGCGCTGAGTGTAAAGACACATACTAAGGGCTTACTTGTTCAAATGACACCGGCCACAAAGACAAACTAGTCAAGATCTGCTCTTATCTGTCTATATTCGTTTCTTTTACTCATTTCTTCTTTTTCTTGCAACTTAGATAGGCATCGAAGCAGTGTTTATTCAACAACATTCTTTCTCTCTTTTTTTACGATCCAACAAGTGATAAAAGTCAATATATCCTTAACAAGCACTTAATACGCAAAGGTTGAACTAAATCCTAACTAATTCAACACATCGACGCGTGCAATTAAAAACTAAGGGTCTCAAGTAGGCACAACTAGGAACAGTCAAAATCCTGACTTAACATTCCCTATCCGTCTAGTCAAACTAATTAATAACTGATCAAATTTTCATCATCGACCTTCCATAAATGTACTACATTAATTCATTGCTCGAGTACCCCTAAATGCAATTCTACATAATCCTACTCTACAAAAGAAAATATTATTATTATTTTTTTTGAAATTTACACAACTAATAAATGCAACTATAATAAAACTAAATGAAACGATCTATATGCATTAACACACCACCAAACAAAACCCCCTCCCCCAAACTTAGACGAAACAATGTCCTCATTGTGTTGAAAATATAGAAAATAAGAGCCGAGGACTTCCCTGACAGGTCAGGCGTCGTGCTCGACCTCCGGATTATTATCTAGGTTTGGTGGTGGAAATACCGGCAACGGCTGAGGCTCTGGAAAATGAACAGGATCCATCAACGGTCTCATCTTATCATACATATCGGCTATTGCTTGCGTACAACTCGTCTGATAAGCGAACATATGTGCCTGTCGGTCCGCCAACCGTTGATTCTGCCGCAATAGGGTCTTATGCTGAGCATCGATATGACGTTGCAATTCACGGAATTGAAGACTGAACTTCGACTTGCCGGAGGAAGTTAACGTCGAAGGATCCTCTACCTCTTCATCGGACTCCTACTCCTCACCTTCAAAAGGAGGATGAATGATGTACCCCAAACCACGGGGATGTGACTCACCACGTTCCCATTCCTTATATCTTGCAATTAACATGTGGTCCAACAGAAGCAAGGGTTGCTGCAGAGCTTCCTCGGTATTCCAGCGAACGCCTACGTGAAGGCACAACCCACAAATCAAAGAGGGGTGTGGCAAACCACCCTGAGTATTTCCGCGTAAACTTCGGCGAATCGACGCCTCAATCACATTTCCCACATTAATTTTTATATCCGTCACAAGTGCATATAACAGAAGAACTTTCCCCTTCGGGACATCACTCACATGTTCAGACGGTATCAACTTAGCTGACAGAAAAGCATACCAGACCTTTCCATAACGGCTTAAGTCTTTGCTAAGGAAGTACATTGCAGCTCGTGTTCCTTTTGATATCCAAGCCGTTCCAGGTTTGCATAAGTCCGTCACCACCTTCTCAAGATCTGGCCCAGCGGAGAGAAATTGGGAATAGTGGCATCGTTCGTCAGGCCTTAAATTATAATATTCATTTATAGTCTGTGCACTAAAAGAAACCTTCTTGCCCCTATTCATAACCTCACAAGGTGCCTTGTCCTCTGCATTGGCATAAAACTCCTTGACAATGGCTATACAAGCAGGTTCTGGATAAGTTGTGAACGTTTCCCATCACCTCTCTATAATCTGCAACATCATCTCACCATCTACCACCTCGTCAGGTTGGAGACCATGCTCGGGAGTTAGAGCTTTACCCGATATATATGAATCAAATCTGTCTTCGGCCTCAGCACTGATGAATTTTCGTTTATCATATTGCCTCAATTATGTTGAAGATGAACTCTCACCCCGATGCCTTTTGGGAGCCATGTGGGTTGATATGGACGTAATAGAACAAACTGATATGATATCATGTGATATACTCTCCCCCAAACTTAAATTATAGCAACTTCCAACTATCCTTTGCACAACGGTAGAATATAACACACACCCAACTCCAATCCCAAGTGAATTATCTTAAACTATTGGAATGCTAAGATAATGACTTACCCAATGTATGATACCTGACAGAAGCAAGGGACAATGTAGGAGACTCTGTGTATGTTGAATAGTTGTACTTTCTGACTTGCTTCTTCAATTAGACAATAAATCCTAGCACTTGTTCATGCAAAGAGGTAACCCGTATAGACTTGGAGTAGAGAATAGAGAAATTCGAATGTGAATGAGATTAGGAGTGTAAGCCGTGTAAGGGTTTTGATTTGGAGAGAGAAAATCTATGTATTTTGCAATGGAATCCAAGTGTGGATAGGAGAAGAGAAGAAACGTGATTGAGAGAAAGGTTGGGGGTATTTTGATTGATTTAGGAGAAGGAAGAAATAGGGTTTGGGCAAGTTGAATAGGATTTGGAATGAAAGAAATCGAATTGGGAATGATTTAAAAAATTGAATTCCGCGATCTTCGCCGGGGCGAAGATTTTTGCCTTAGAAGCTCGCCGGGGCGAGAATGTCCAGAGCAGTTTGGGCTGGGGCGAAGATTTGAAGCACTGGGGTGAAAACTAGTAGAGGGGTTTTCGCCGGGGCGAGGATTTCCAGGCCATTTTTCCCGCCGGGGCGAGAATCATGGTTTTTGAATTTTCAATATTTTCCTCCTTTCTTCAATTGGTGCCATACCAAAACCTTGTTCCTTCTACTAATGTATTCCCTAAAGACTTGTCCCTGATCAACACAAAATAGCATGGATTAATACAACTAAGCGAGATCGGAGAAACACTAAAAATTTGAAAACAAATGAGCTACTAATTATACTAACTATAAGCAAAATTATTGAGCTAGACTAATCTACTAAAGCAAATGACATAATATGATTGGGTTGCCTCCCATCAAGCACTTAGTTTATAGTCGTCAACCCGACTTTCTCTGCGGTCTCATGAATTAGTCTGGTCGATTGAAGTGAGATAAATTGAGGTTGCTTGTCGATCCACATCGCCTCCCCAATAATGTTTAAGTCGTTGACCATTGACCTTAAACGTGCGCTTTGTGTTCGGTTCTTCGACTTTGATTGCCCGTAGGGAGCTATAGAAGTAACCATAAAAGGACCTGACCATCTAGACTTCAACTTCCTGGGAAATAATCTCAATCTGGAGTTGAACAACAATACCCTCTGTCCCGGTTCAAATTTTCGCTCAATTGTCCGCTTGTCATGCCACCTCTTGACTTTTTCTTTATACAACTTAGCATTCTCATATGCTTGGTGTCGAAATTCCTCCATCTCGTTTAGTTGAAGTAGTCTTTTCTCGCCATATACTTGCAAGTCAAAGTTCAACTTTTGAATGGCCCAATAGGCATTATGTTCAAGCTCGATCGGTAAATGACACGTTTTTTCGTAAACCATTCGATATGGTGACATTCCAATGGGATTCTTGTAGGTCGTTCTATATGCCCATAAAGCATTGTCTAACTTCATTGCCCAATCCTTACGAGATGGATTCACCACTTTCTCCAGAATTTGCTTAACTTCACGATTTGACACCTCTGCTTATCCATTTATTTGGGGATGATAAGCCGTAGTAATTCTGTGTTTAACTCCATACTTAGCTAACAATTTAGTAAACTGTTTGTTGCAGAAATGGGTGCCTTCATCACTGATTATGGCCCTTGGTGTACCGAATCGAGTAAAAATATTTTTTCTCAAGAACCGTAGAACCACTTTGGCATCATTCGTGGGTAAAGCAACTGCTTTAACCCATTTTGATACGTAATCCACTGCCAAAAGTATGTAATGATTGTTGAAGGATGACAGAAATGGCCCCATAAAATCAATGCCCCATATGTCGAAAAGCTCAACTTCAAGTATAGTGTTAAGAGGCATTTCATATCGTTTTGAAATATTTCTGACCCGTTGACATCTGTCGCACTTTAGAACAAAGAGGTGGGCATCCTTGAACAACGAAGGCCAGAAGAAACCTAATTGAAGCACTTTCGCCGCTGTTCTTTCTCCCCCATAGTGCCCCCCATACTCTGAAGAATGGCACCGATTCAAGATGCTTTCCATCTCTTCACGTGGCACACAACATCGTATCATTTGATCCGCACAAGTCTTGAAGAGAAATGGTTCATCCCAAAGGTACTGCTTAACATCGTGGAGAAACTTCTTTCATTGCTGAGAATTTAAATCGGGCAGGAGTACATTACTGACTAGGTAGTTCACGTAATCAGCATACTAAAGCACTTCGGTTTTGATATGGAATAGTTGCTCATCCGAAAATAGCTCATTGATCACTGCATCATCCTTTTTCTGAATTTCTGAATTTTCTAACCATGAAAGATGATTAGCCACCTGATTTTTCGTACCTTTTCTATCTCGAATTTCCAGGTCAAATTCTTGCAAAAGAAGGACCCATCAAATCAATCTTGGTTTGACGTCTTTCTTTACAATCGAGTATTTTATGGCTGAATGATCAGTGTAGATTATTACCTTGGTTCCAATTAGATATGCTCGAAATTTATCAAAGGCAAATACTACTGCAAGTAACTCCTTTTTTGTGGTAGTGTAATTCAATTGTGCATCAGTAAGTGTCTTACTTGAGTAGTAAATGGTATGAAAAATTTTATCCTGACGTTGCCCCAACACCGCTCCCACTACATATTCACTCACGTCACACATCAATTCAAATGGCAACGACCAATCAGGAGCAACTATGATCGGTGCTGTGACTAGCATCTTTTTCAGCACTTCAAAGGCCTCGACGCATGACTGATCCATCTTAAAGGGAACATATTTCTCAAGGAGTGCATATAATGGTTTTGAAATTTTAGAGAAGTCCTTGATGAATTGCCGGTAGAAGCCTGCATGTCCGAGAAAACTTCTTACACCCTTTACAGATGTCGGTGGTAGTAGCTTTTCAATTGCTTCAATCTTTGCTTTATCTACCTCCAAGCCGGCTGTGGACAATTTGTGACCTAATATAATCCCTTCTTGCACCATAAAATGGCACTTTTCCCAGTTAAGCACCAAATTTGTTTCCATACAATGCTTCAACACTAAGATGAGATTATTAAGGCACAAGTCAAAACTATCTTCGAATACGAAAAAATCGTCCATAAATACCTCCAAATTCTGTTCAACCATATCCGAGAAGATAGCCATCATGCATCGCTGAAATGTAGCCGGAGCATTGCATAGTCCGAAAGACATTCTTCGGAATGCAAACGTTCCTTAAGGGCATGTAAAAGTCATTTTCTCTTGGTCCTCCGGAGCTATTACTATCTGGTTGTATCCCGAGTATCCGTCGAGAAGGCAGTAGAACTGATGACCCACCAACCTATCCAACATCTGATCAATGAATGGCAGTGGGAAGTGATCCTTGCGAGTAGCTTTATTCAACTTGCGGTAATCCATACATACTCGCCACCCTGTAATTGTTCTTGTAGGAATGAGTTCGTTATTTTTGTTTTCAACCACTATCATTCGCCCTTTCTTCGGCACACATTGTACAGGACTTACCCACGAACTGTCTGAAATCGGATAGATAATACCGACATCTAACCACTTGATGATTTCCTTCTTTACTACTTCCTTCATGATCGGATTCAGCCTTCTTTGTTATTTAATAACCGGTTTTGCTCCCTCTTCAAGCAAAATTTTATGCATACAAAACGACGGATTGATTCCCTTGATGTCTGCTATTGTCCACCCAATTGCTATTTTATACTCACGCAAAACCCTTAACAGTTTTTCTTCTTGAGACTCATTCAATTGAGCAGAAACTATCACTGGTAGAGTGTCGGAATTTCCCAAATAGGCGTACCTTAAATAAGCGGGAAGAGGTTTGAGTTCGAGCACAGGCGGTTCCTCCACTAAAGTTTTGGGCCTCTTTTCTCCTTCATTAGGCCGATCATGAGTATCAAAGTGCTTGCTGAATTTCTGAGAAATGGGTGATGCATCTAATACCTTGACATAATCCCACTCTTCCAAATCATCAAAAGTGTTTATTCCAACCAGGGCAGCTTCTAATGGATCTTCTAAATAGCTTGCTTCAGCCTTTTTAGTCACTATCTCATCCATCAGGTCTGTCCGTAAGCATTCTTCGCCTTCCTTAGGGAATTTCATTGATTTGAACACATTGAAGGTGACTTCCTAATCTTGGACTCGTATTGTCAATTCACCTTTCTGAACATCTATCAGAGTTCTCCCTGTTACTAAGAACGGACGACCTAATATAATTGGGATTTTCTTATCTTCTTCATAATCCAATATGATAAAGTCAGCCGGGAAGATGAATTTATCGACTTTAACCAATATGTCTTCCACAATACCCCTCGGGTATGTCACTGACCTGTCTGCCAATTGCAAGCTAATATTTATCGATTTGGGTGCCTTTAGCCCTAGCTGAGTGTAAACTGATAAAGGCATTAAATTGATACTTGCTCCTAAATCACACAATGTCCTTCCAGAAAATTGGTTACCAATTACACATGGAATGTTGAAGCTTCCTGGATCCTTTAGCTTGGGTGGCAGGTTATTCTGTAAGATAGCACTGCATTCTTCGGTTAATGCCACCGTCTCAAATTCTCCCAATCTTCTCTTCTTAGACAAGATCTCCTTCATGAATTTTGTATAACTGGGCATCTTTTCCAGGGCTTCCGCAAACGGTATGTTGATGTGCAGTTTCTTAAAAACATCTAAAAATCTGGAAAATTGCTTATCTAACTTTGCTTTCTGCAATCTCTGAGGAAATGGAACAGAAGGCACTCCACTGTCTAGCTTGAGTTCATTTGCCTTGGCCTCCAACCCTGTATCCTTCACCTTTTGTGTTTCATTTGCCTTACTTTTCTCCAGGGTTACCTCTTCTCCATTCACCACAACTGTTTCTGGCTTAGAATTTCCTTCAACCGTATCAGGAAGCTCTTTTCCACTCCTTAAGGTTATAGCCTTGCAATGTTCTTTTCCACCTGTTCTTGGATTAACCTCTGTGTCGCTCGGTAGTGCTCCTTGTGGTCGACTGTTCAACACGTGAGCTAACTGTCCCAGCTGACTCTCCAAATTTCTAATCGACACTGCTTGGCTTTTCACATTCAAATCTACCTGAGTTAACAACTTATCTCGATCATTCATTCTCTTCTCTAACGCTATCATGAATCTTGCCAACGATTCCTCTAAACTCAGTTTTCTCTCTGCCTGTTGTGGAACTTGGTTTTGAAAGCCTAGTGGATTTTGTGGCCTTGGAGCTTGGTTTTGAACCTGAGCATTATTACTCCACGAGAAACCCGGATGATTCCTCCAATCCGGATTATAAGCATTCTGATATGGCTGTTGCGGTTTATTATAACTTCCTAGAAACTGTACTGACTCTACACTAATGGCACATTGATCTGTAGCATGATTTCCTACACATAATTCATAAATCATCGCCGCTTGCTGAGTTGCTTGTGGTCCCCAAGTTTCAATCTTTTTCTTTAATGCCGCCAATTGTGCTGATAAGGCTGTTACTGCATCTACTTCAAATTTTCCAATCACTTTCGGTGCATTTCCCCTTGCCGTAGGCCATTGGTAATTGTTGGCAGCCATGGTTTCTAATAACTCAAATGCTTCATCAAAGTTCTTAGCCATGAGTGCCCCTCCCGCAGCTGCGTCTATGCTCGTTCGAGTATTACTACTTAACTCGTTGTAAAATGTCTGAACCTGTAGCCACTTGGGTAGCCCATGGTGCGGGCATCTTCCCAATAAGTCCTTGAACCTCTCCCAAGTCTCATACAGTGACTTTCCATGTTGTTGCTTATAAGTAGTAATGTCGTTCCTCATCTTGGCAGTTTTGGCCGTCGGAAAGAATTTCGCTAAAAATTTCTAAGCCAGATCATCCCAGGTTGTAATAGATCCTAGTGGAAGTGAATGCAGCCAGCTCTTTGCCTTATCCCTCAAGGTGAATAGAAATAGACGTAATCTAATTGCATCATCCGTAATATTGTGGTATCTGAATGTATCACAAATCTCAAGAAAGCTTACCAAATGTTCATTTGGATCATCATTGGCCAATTCTCCAAACTGTACTGAGTTCTGAATCATCTGAATTGTACCTGGTTTAATCTCGAAAGTGTTTGTAGTAATAGCTGGTCTCGTGATGCTTAACTTGATCTCATCTATCTTAGGCATAGCGTAGTCCCTCAGTGATTTCTGCTATTCATTAGCCATTTTCTCTTTTTAAAGCGTCTCTTTTGTAAAATTTCCTCAATTGACGTAACTTGTTCTCAAGATTATCCTCACATTGCATAAGCTCCGGTTGTCTTGATCGCATTTGCATAAACGAACCAAAAATCACCTGAAACAGGAAATAAAAGAAATAAATAAAAATGCTTAATTAAAACAGAATTAATTAAACTGATACTGAAAATTATAAACACAAATAAATCCCCGGTAACGGCGCCAAAAACTTGTTGTCCGATTTCAGAATCAACAATTACGTGCAAGTATACACGATCAACAAGTAATATAATGATAAGTAGAGTATCGTTCCCACAGAGAATTATTGCAGTTTATACTTTCAACTACTAACCTAAATTACTCTATTTTATTAAACAATCACAATTTGAATATTGATTAAGACTAATTAAATTAAAGCTAAGATCAACAACTAACACGAAGATTGAAATTCAGATTTTAAAGCTTAAAACTACAATATTCTCAATCATGCAAGATAACTAAGTTCCCCAATTCATCCAATTATTAAATTCAATAGAGTTGTTAACAGGAATTCAACTTTATTTGTAAGCCCTTTTTCAAGTGATCAAATAAATTTATTTAACCCAGTTATTTCTGTGATATTCCTATGCAAAACTAAAAGATTAAATTCATTAAATACCAATTTCCAATAGTTACATGCGGTAAAGAGATATCCCTATTCACTTCACAATCCTAATTATTCATCCCATGCAAATAATTAAGAATACATGCTATCTTATTCAGATCTAACCCTAGATTTTATCACCCGAATTCATCTAAGATATCCCGCTAATTGCTGGCCAAACAATCAATCAATAAACACAAAATAAGATAGACAACTCAATATGAAATAATAATTGGATTTAATTGAAAGTAGTATGCACACAAGCCAATCATATTTGATATGATGTAGCATATACATTGTACTCTTATTCGGTTATTAAAGGTATTTTACATTATCTACACGGTGTTGTTATATTAAATGTGATAAATCCATAGTTTTGAGCAATGCTTTTAGAATCATGATGGGGATTATGCTAATGAGATCTAAATTCAAGATAGCTCACAAACTAAAATCGTTCCTAATCGATGGATTACTAAAAAGGGGATTAGTGAATTCGGATAGATTAGTACATACGTTGCTTGCTCTTATGAAGAGGATGATTGATCTCATAATCATTTGTGTGGAGACACTAAAGCAAGTATGTAGGTGCTTATTAGAGAATAAGTTCACTGAACGTGGCTCGCTAAGGAATACCTAATGGAGTTTTACTCGCCTGTCAATAGGAATTCCTCTAGTGATAGTAGTACAAGTGATCCTTGGACTTGAGATCATCATAGTATCTTGTGTATGATGAGTTATACTTTGACATGTCCCTTAATACCCTTAGGGTATATCAAAGGGTATGATTGGGTATAATAAGTTATACATGGAGATAGGTGAATGATCAACAAAGAATCTACCACTTCTAGTAAAAGGAGAGAATGTCCTATGTGATTCGATAAATGACGACTCAGAAGTCTTTGGCCAAAGCAGAATGAAATTAGAAAGGAGTTTCTAAGTTACATTATCACAGTTGTGCATTTGAGAATCGAAATACATATAATTAAATAAAATAAGACTTGACAGTAATTCCATGTCTTATATTTAATTGGGACATTGTATGGTAGAAGGATTGAATAGTACGGTAACTATTCACTGAAAGTTCTTTTATGATTAATGTTGAAATCTATATTATTTGAAAAATCGTTGATCGCTAAGGGGGCTTACCCTTATTGTAGAATAAATAATATTTATTTAAATAAATTAAATAGTTTAATTTATTTATTTAAATAAGATTAGAATTGTTCTAATTGATTTATTCACAACCGGTTTAATATGGAGAACCTAAAGGGTCACACCGCAAAAGGAAAATATTTATTTAAGAAGTAAATGGCATAATCGTAATAATAAGTTAAGTGTATTTAATTTAATCTATGGAGATAGAATAAATTAAATAACTTAATATTTATTATTTAATATTTTGGAAATATTAAATATAAATTAATAAGAGGAGTCTTATTATTATTATTATTACTATTACTATTATTTAATTCCTAATAGTGATTGTGAATTAATTAATAGGCGTACTCTCTCATAAATTCCTAATTGGATTAGGAGTTTAATTAATTAAAGGAGTTTAATTAAAATAAAAACCCTAATCCTAAATAGTTTAGGAGGGTTTCCTATATCTATAAATAAGAGGAGTCTTATCATGAGTTAGGGTTAGACAGTTACACACTCTTCTATAAGAATTGGAGAGAGAGAGTACTTGCAATTTCTATAGAGATAGAAACTAGGGTTTTGCCAATGATGAGTGTGTTTTATATACACAAATTAGGTGCTTTTGAGCTTGATAATTTGTAAATCCTAAGTCATTTCGGTTGGTTTTATGTGTTTTTAACTTATTGTTATGTAATGTAGTTTTGTATTGGTTTTATATGTTTTTGTATGCTTTTATGTATTTTTATGTTGTTTTGTAGGAATTGAAATAAAAGCTCCTTGGAATCAATACCCATAACTTGCTTTTCGGTACTGTAGCTGCTTGTTTCCCAATTTCACCCATGATCCAATCCGAATCTCTCAAAACTCAAAGAATGAAAGTTGTAGATATTTGGCTTAGCTTTCCAGAACATCTTGAATCATCCGATTTGAAGTTAGTATGAGAGAGTTATGGCCATTTTACCATCGGATTTGACATGAATTTTACACAGCAGTTTCTTCGGACTCAATTTGCGCCTTTCTCCGGACATTATCTCGTCAAGCTCTAGTTATGAACGTTGTAGAGCTCTTTCGTAGCTTTCCATAGCCTATTTACACGCCTAAATCCAAGTTCGGACGAAGAAGTTATGGTCATTTTACCAACAGAGGTCAAAGCTGAGTCGGGTGACAGTATCTTTGGTGCGGGCGCGCGGAATTGGATGCGGGCGCGCGGCACCTGGCACCAGGCAGCCAGCGCGCGCGCGCGCGGCGTGGGCGTGTCGTGGGCGTGCAGCATGGCCAGGGGACTGGGCGCGGGCGCACCAGGTAGCGTACGGGCGCGCCCGGGCGTGCTGAGTGCGATCTTTTGAGCTCCTAGTGCAATTTCAGCTCACTTTTTGACCCAAAATCTGATGTTTGGCTAGGGTTTTTCATGGAGGCACTATATAATATCTCATTGGGGCTTCATATTTCATATCTAGGGATTGGGAGGCCACACTAAAACATCAATTTGAGAGCAAAAGTGCTGCAATACAAGAAAAATCTCAGCACAAGCCAAAGAACCAAGAAGGAAAGGATTGTCAAGGCATATCTAGACCTTGGAAGGCTGCACATACATCATCAAGAAGAGCTTGAGGGCTGCAATTCAAGGAAATTCCAGCAACAAGCTAAAAAGCAAAAAAAGAAACGAATGCCAAATGAAGAGGAAAAGCTAGAGATTGTCATCAACCAAGCAAACAACACATGATTATCTTCTAAATGGGTTTTATCATCTCTTGCTTTCCTTTGAATTTGTATTTCTATTTCATGATGTACACCATGTGTTTGATGTTTTGCCTAGCTACCATGAACTAGAGCTTATTCTAAGATTTCAATGGAACCTAACACATAGTTTGAATTGATTTCTCTCTCTTTGCTATTAATTACTCATTTGTGAATTGAATATCATAATTTATGCTTCATTTCTTAATTGCCTAGCTAGTAATTGCCGTGGGAACCTATATGAACTTGACGAACGGATTATAGTGTTTAGACCTTGTTATGATATCATGCGAAAGTTAAAGATTATTGTAGGTTATTAATTGAGATTAAGTGACTTGTGTCTTGTTGATTATCCTCAATGATAGGTAACTTGATAGTATTTAGGATAGATATATACCTAGATACCGTGTGCAACCAATGGAGAATCTATTCTTAATGACTTCCTATGTGAAAGTTGGTAATTGAAGGGACGGTAAATGAGATTTAGTGACACGTGTCTTGTTATTGTTCTTGAAATTGGTCTCTTGATAGTGTGTAGGATAGACATATACCTACATGCTGCATTAGGAAGATTCGAATTTGACCATCGACAGAGGCTTATAAGTAGCTTTGATTTCTCGGTTGGTAATTCTATGTTGTTAATTAATTCAAATGAGAGAGTTAGGATATTCAAATGAAGTGTTGGGGGGAAATTGCAATCTTAGACTTGTTAATATTAGATTTCATTATCTTTTACTTAATTATTATTATCTTATTCACTATCAACAACAAAATATCAAATCATCATTTGTCTAATTAAAATCAAGACGATATATAGTTGGTACTTGGGATACACTAGAACAATTCTCTGTGGGTTCGACAACTCTCTTATCATTATATTACTTGTTGACCGCGTATACTTGCGCGTATTTTTCGGTTGTGAAATCGACCGACAAGTTTTTGGTGCCGTTGTCGGGGAATTGTTCTTCTAGTGTTTTTCCAATATTAATGACAATCGAATTGGTCTTAATTTAGACTTGTAAATAATTTTTCTATTATTTATTTATTTTTGATTTTGTTTTCAGTAAATGGATGAGCATAACTATCAATGGGATTATGAGGGGACGACGCAACCAAGTTCGTCAAAACTTCTTGAGCAATTGCAAGAACAAGTTGCAACGCTTTCAAGGGCTGTTGACACTCTTAAAGGTCACAGTCTACTCAAAATGCCTACAGTCAGAATCAAGCTGACTACTACCCAAACTACTATCAACCGTGTTGGCAAGATCATCCAAGCTTTTCTTGGGACAACAATCAAGATCAATGCTTTGATTCAAGTCTCTTATACCATTCAGAATTTTCATTCCAACCTCCACCACACCATGAGGATACATCTAATGTGGAGGAGATTCTTCCCATGTTCATTGAGCAACAAGAATTGTTACAAAACCTCGAGAACCAAATGGCACAACTTGTCGAGGCTGTGCTTATTGACCCGCAAAGCACCTTACCTTGTATTACACAGATTAACCCTATAGAGGAAGGTGAAGAGCAATGTATGGTGAATTCGCATAGATGTGACAAAGAGGAAAGAATGACGGAGGAGCTCAAGGCACTATACACATCTCATATCTCTCAAAATAAGGTTAGGATGGCAAATATACAAGCTTCAGTGCAGAACATCATGAACTATGTTGCCAATTCTTACATTATTCACCCGCAAAGCACCTTACCTAGCGATACAGAGATCAACCCCATAGAGGAAGGTGAACAGGAGTGCTTGGTGGATGATCAAGAAAATGGCGCGGATTCACACGAAGCTATTAGTGGAAATTTTGAGAGTGTACATCCTATTGTGGATGATGATTCTGAGGTTGATGAGACGAGGAGCATGAATGGGGATCATGAAAAGGAAATTGAAGATCAAAAAGTCGCATTTGAGGTTTTCAAACCTATCGAGCACCCATTGGTTCATGAAGAAGATCTTCATGTCGATCTTGACACAAGTGCAATAATTAATGATGCGGATGAGGAGAGCTTCTTCTTGCCATCGGATGATGCTATGTGCAAGGGTCACTAATCCGGCATGCATGCCATGCAAATCAAAGAAATAACATCGAGGCGGCATGCTATGGTCAATTTTGCGATTGAGCCGGATTGATGGGAAATAAAGGAGTCGGGCTAACGACTTTAAACCAAGCGCTTCTTGGGAGGCAACCCAAGTTTACTGTGTTATTTTTATTTTTGTTTGATTGCATTTTAGTGGTTTAATTGCATTTTAAATTCTTTAGTAATTTGCTTTCAGGTACGCTCCCAACTTAAAGGTATTGAAAGATGATATCAATGGCGCTTGACACGGTTTCATGGAAGTCTTCTATTTTAATTTTTCCTATATCAGACATTGAGGACAATGTCAAGTTTAAGTTTGGGGGTAGCACTTCGTATTTGTGTCTTTTTAATTTAGTTTTTATATGATTTAAGTTATGTGTTTTTGTTCAAAAAAAAAGTAGAAATTTATTTTTAGGATGTGTCCCTTGAGCATTGTTTTAATTTGATTTGAACCATAATCCATGATTTATGATAATGGCTTATTTGAATAGAATCTAACTCATGAGACGTAGACAATTGTTGCTTAGTCTTTGTGCTTATCGTTTATTGGTTATTATTTTGTTTATGCGCTCTTTCACTTTTATGCACTTAACCATAAGTATTAAGCTAGTTGTATGCTTTGGATGGCTAGTATTACCGAATGCTTGTGAGAGATTTCTATAAACTCTAGAACTCGTTTAAACATTACTCGAAGCAAGGTGTCCAAATTGGTTGTGTTTGAATTGATGGTCATGTGGTGAGTTGAGATAGAGCGTAAAACGTACTCACTCATGGACACATGCGTATGGGAGACAGAGCGTAAAACGCAATCTCTTATAACTGTGAATAAAGAAAAAAAATTGTATATTACAAATATTGCGGTGTGTTGAGATGGAGCGTAAAACACACTCATCCACAAGAGCGGGCTTAGGGTAAGATGGAGCATAAAATGCACTCACCCAAAGTCCTTTGATCTCAAAATTTTTGGAAATTTATGATTTGTATACATTTGCGATGAGTGATGTGTCAAGCATGTGGTTTTTGAAGTTTGTTTTGATTTCTTTCATAAGGTAATGTGGTTGCATAAGTTCATCCGAGCTACACGTGATTTAGTGCTATTGGGTACTCACACACACAGAAGGGGCCCTAAGCAAAGTATGACTAGCTAATTGAAATTTTAGACTTGCAACGTTTTGTTTGTTCTCTTGAGTTCTATGTGTTGATACCTTTGAGACCATTGTCGACTTATTAATTCATTGCTCAAGTTAGGTTGTATTACAAGTGTTTGAAGTATGTAGTTTAGGTTTGTTTTGCTTGAGGACAAGCAAAGATTTAAGTTTGGGGGTATTTGATGAGTGTGTTTTATATACACAAATTAGGTGCTTTTGAGCTTGATAATTTGTAAATCCTAAGTCATTTCGGTTGATTTTATGTGTTTTTATCTTATTGTTATGTAATGTAGTTTTGTATTGGTTTTATATGTTTTTGTATGCTTTTATGTATTTTTATGTTGTTTTGTAGGAATTGAAATAAAAGTTCCTTGGAATCAATACCCATAACTTGCTTTTCGGTACTGTAGCTGCTTGTTTCTCAATTTCACCCATGTTCTAATCCGAATCTCTCAAAACTCAAAGAACGAAAGTTGTAGATATTTGTCTTAGCTTTCCCGAGCATCTTGAATCATCCGATTTGAAGTTAGTATGAGAGAGTTATGGCCATTTTACCATCGGATTTGACATGAATTTTACATAGCAGTTTCTTCGGACTCAATTTGAGCCTTTCTCCGGACATTATCTCGTCAAGCTCCAGTTATGAAAGTTGTAGAGCTCTTTCTTAGCTTTCCATAGCCTATTTACACTCCTAAATCTAAGTTCGAGCGAAGCAGTTATGGCCATTTTACCAACAGAGGTCAAAGCTGAGTCGGGTGACAGTAGCTTTGGTGCGGGCGCGCGGAATTGGATGTGGGCGCGCGGCGCCTGGCACCAGGCAGCCAACGCGCGCGGCGTGGGCGTGTCATGGGCATGCGGCATGGCCAGGGGACTGGGCGCGGGCGCACCAGGCGGCGTGCGGGCGCGCCCGGGCGTGCTGAGTGCGATCTTTTGAGCTCCTAGTGCGATTCCAGCTCACTTTTTGACCCAAAATCTGATGTTTGGCTAGGGTTTTTCATGGAGGCACTATATAATATCTCATTGGGGCTTCATATTTCATATCTAGGGATTGGGAGGCCACACTAAAATATCAATTTGAGAGCAAAAGTGCTGCAATACAAGGAGAATCTCAGCACAAGCCAAAGAACCAAGAAGGAAAGGATTGTCAAGGCATATCTAGACCTTGGAAGGCTGCACATACATCATCAATAAGAGCTTGAGGGCTGTAATTCAAGGAAATTCCAGCAACAAGCTAAGAAGCAAAAAAAGAAACGAATGCCAAATGAAGAGGAAAAGCTAGAGATTATCATCAACCAAGCAAACAACACATGATTATCTTCTAAATGGGTTTTATCATCTCTTACTTTTCTTTGAATTTGTATTTCTATTTCATGATGTACACCATGTGTTTGATGTTTTGCCTAGCTACCATGAACTAGAGCTTATTCTAAGATTTCAATGGAACCCAACACATAGTTTGAATAGATTTCTCTCTCTTTGCTATTAATTACTCATTCGTGAATTGAATATCATAATTTATGCTTCATTTCTTAATTGCCTAGCTAGTAATTACCGTGGGAACCTATATGAACTTGACGAACAGATTATAGTGTTTAGACCTTGTTATGATATCATGCGAAAGTTAAAGATTATTGTGGGTTATTAATTGAGATTAAGTGACATGTGTCTTGTTGATTATCCTCAATGATAGGTAACTTGATAGTATTTAGGATAGATATATACTTAGATACTGTGTGCAATCAATGGAGAATCTATTCTTAATAACTTCCTATGTGAAAGTTGGTAATTGAAGGGATGGTAAATGAGATTTAGTGACACGTGTCTTGTTATTGTTCTTGAAATTGGTCTCTTGATAGTGTGTAGGATAGACATATACCTACATGCTGCATTAAGAAGATTCGAATTTGACCATCGACAGAGGCTTATAAGTAGCTTTGATTTCTCGGTTGGCAATTCTATATTGTTAATTAATTCAAATGAGAGAGTTAGGATATTCAAATGAAGTGTTGGGGGAAATTACAATCTTAGACTTGTTAATATTAGATTTCATTATCTTTTACTTGATTATTATTATCTTATTCACTACCAACAACAAAAATATCAAATCATCATTTGTCTAATTAAAATCAAGACGATATATAGTTGGTACTTGGGATACACTAGAACAATTCTCTTATCATTATATTACTTGTTGACCGCGTATACTTGCACATATTTTTCGGTTGTGAAATCGACCAACAACCAACACCCATCTTCTTGAACAACTATTATTCCTTGGTGGATCACCTCTAGAGGCCAAACACTTGGGTGGCTAACGTTGATTAAAGAAAGGAATTTAATCGGTGGAATTCAAGGAGTACGCGAAGGATTTGGAGGTGAACTTGTACCTGTGGAAGCATGGTTCTATAAGGGTATGATTCTCATACTTTATCTCTTTCGTTTAATTGATAATTGAGCACAAGGATGATCATGGTGATGGTTTGTATGAAAAATTTTAAAATCTGTTTTATCGCGCTTCCGCACTATTTATGTAATTTAATTGCATGTTCGCGCTATATACAATCCTAACAGTGGTATCAGAGCCTAACCTTGTGCTAATTATCGATTATTATGATTCCATGTATGTATGGGTATGCGATTGGATCGATTTTCTGGGCAAAAGAAAAAAAAATTCGAAGTCTGCTATGCGGCGCGGCCGCGCAGCTTCTAGTTCATTCTGGAGCGCGGCCGTGCCCGAACCCAGAAATCGTTTCTGGGGGTGCAGCGCGGCCGCGCCGCTCCTAGTTCATTTTGGAGCGCGGTCGCGCCAGTCTGCAGATTTTGAAAATTTTTTATTTTGATTTTATTTATTTTCAATTAAGATAAAAGGTTTATTTTGAATTGGAATATAATTAAAATTAAAAGTTTTATTTGAACTTGGAATTGGATTCTACGTTAACTAGAATAAAGGAGTTTATTCATATATAGAATAGGATTCCATGTTTCCTAGAATAAAGGAGTTTATTCACATATGGAATAGGATTCCATGTTTCCTTAAAAATAAAGATGTTTATTTTGATAAGGAATATGATTTAACATATTTTATTTTTCCAAGTAATTTTAAGTTAAAATAAAGGAGTTTATTTTGAACTTGAAATTGGTTTCCATGTTAATTGAAATAAAAGAGTTTATTTTGATTTGGAATTTGATTAAAAATAAAGGAGTTTATTTTTATTCAAAATTGGATAAAATAAAATAAATAAGTTTATTATGATTTAAATTTTTATTAAAATAAAGGAGTTTATTTTTGTTTCAAAATTGGATTTCTAGTAAACTTTTAATTGCCCATTAAATGATATCAATGCATATATGGAATGGTTTTATTATTCATGAGATGAATGTTATTTATTGATACATATGGAGATATGTATGATAAAAAATAGAGATTGATTATGGACTACTGACCAATGTGTGATTGGATTTATTTTAGTGGATGCTTGAATGAATGGGTTTTTATAAATGGGGTCTGCGTATCTCGTCTTCTCTAGTTTTTTTTTCTTGATGTAAATTCTATCTTCCTCCTATTTACCTCCCCTTGACTGCTGATCAAGGTTTCTATTTATTGTAAATAGTTTATGTAATAGGTTTAGTTAGAATTACTTGAAGAATTGGAAACAAAGGAGCAAGGAGTGCTTGAAGACCCGTTTGTAATGGAGCCCGGGTTTAAATGTAATAGTTATATTTAAATTTTGTTCTTGCACCCTAGGTTTGACCTTTTTGGTTCACTTGGTGGCTCTAGTGTACCAAACTAGAATAAAAGTTCATAATCAATCCGGGTAGAATATAGTATTCTATATGTGCATGCTTACTATGTATATATTATATATTATACAACATGCTTCACATGTTAAATAATATGACACGTATTTTATATATATATATATATGTGCATGCACGCTAAACAAGATGAGACAAATAATAACAAACCCCTCAAAAAATTATATTAAGTCCTAAGCGTTCAAAGATATTTGGAATATCGAACGTCGCCTTCTAGCATGGTAAAGCAATAGAGTATTAAATATTTAATATGAGTTTGTTGTGTCACCACAAGGCAAGTATTAAATATTTAAGATATTGCATTATCATATTTGATGCTTATTAAGGAAACATTACTGTTTTGTTGTGTCACCACAAGGACGGTATTTTTCTCTTCACATATATGGAAGTGCTAGGTTGGACTTAATGTAACACCCCCTTCCCGAAAAATAGGAAAGGGAGGTCACGTACAAAGCACAACAGAACTAACAAAATAAATCAATAGCTTTATATCTCAAAATTTAATTTCAATAATAATAATCTCCAAAAGTCAACTGGATCAAACCACAATTTAAAAATATTTATTACAACTCCAATAACTGAATATCTCCATAACACAAATCAAAATACCAAAGCCTAAACAAAATATCTAAACCACTTGGATAAAAGGAAATTCTCGTCACACTTGCCCTTGATCCCCCTGATTACCTGCCGGAAGGAAAAACACAGCATGAGCCAATTGCCCAGTACAAATATATAATACAATAATGAATTGAATTAACTAAATCAATTAATGAATTGAACTGAAACGAACAAAACTAACACAACGAAGTAATAGGCTGAATCAAATGGCTGGGTGTTATTTCATACCGAGCTCAGAAATATAGCTTGCCACATAGACAAGTCAAATAATGCCACATAGGCAATCACATATTGGATCGCGAATCCAAATGCATGTAAAATCGGAAGGTGTGTTCGGCACAACATCACCAATCCGCAGAACAGAACAGAAAACTAGGGTCGACCCATACGCCTCTCACAACAAATCACCAAATGGCCAACTCCCATCGGAGCACAAAACAGAGACGCCGTGGACTAATCACACTGCCACGGAAGTGTCATGCCTCTCGTGCCAAGACGACATGCCTGTGGTACCCCCACAGGTGGTTATAGCTCAAGTATACCCTACGGTATATTCTAACAAAATATAATGTCACAACACATGCGACATAATATCAACAAACATGGGGTTCTAATATGTATATGTCAAATCAAACGAATCATCAACACAAGTCTCCAAAATATATTGACATATACATTTCTACGATTATCAAAATAAATACTAGACATGATCATCTAACTCAAAGAGTACAAATACGAGTTTTATGTATCAACGCTAAAATAAAACTATTATATTAATTTCACATGAAACAATTATGTGAATTAATAATGAAATTCAAAATGAGGAACAAACGAATTTATTAAATTTCAGAAGAGTATCGCTGAAGGAGTACGGAATCCATACCTGGAGTAAGCAATGTAATACCCAGATTATAATTCCAAATATTATTCGTTAAATTCTTTTTGTCCGAGCTAAATACATAAATAAAAATAAATGTAAGTTTAATAAAAATTAACATATTAGTATACTAAAGTTTTTCATGTTATTAAGTTCCTGATTAATAACATATATAATATATACACAAATATATATATATATATATATATATATATATATACACACACACACACACACATATAGAAGTCAGATTACTAACATATATTATATATATATATATATAGTTCATACAATTTAGTACATCTAGAAATTTAGAATCCTTACAGAAGCATTGGTAAGCTTTAAATAAATAAACTATTAATCAATTCAATTAAACTCATTCCATGCTCTCTAAATTCATATAGTATGCATACAGGATATAGACTACAAGTATAGTTACTAATAATATTAAAATTAATTCATTCCATAAAGTCATTATACAACTCTTGCATATTATGCAAGCTTTCTTATACTACAATGTACTACTGCCATATTTAATAATAAGAAATAATCATCTATATATATACTCCCTCCTCTACCAAATTATGCAGTACAATAATAATACTAAAACCATTAATAACATTTCATCATCTGTTTATATGTATGAGGACAAAAGCTTTAAACATATATACATACATAATCTTTACAATTGATTACATTAATATAACAGAAAATAAATATACACACCTTAACTGAGTTCACTTCCTCTTTCTACTATCCTGTCTATTAATGGTAGCCGCACACTATTTCTTTCTTCTGTTCTCAAGTTACCGCCTTCCTACTTCTCTTCTTTTTCTCAATATGCAATAGATATGAGAGAGAACGAATTGGGTTTGGTAATGTAAGAGAGAGAAAAGAGAGAGAAAAATGTTTGCTGATATAGAGAGAAAAGAAAGATAAAGAGGGAATAATTTATTAATATATTATTAATACACTCCACTTTTCAGTCTACTTTAGCCGAAAGGTGATGGAAAGAATAATTGAGTGGTGTGCTAAATAATAAACTCCTTATTCTTTTGTCAGGCATTACAATACCTCCCCCTTAAAAGGATTCCGTCCCCGGAATCAAAAGAATGAAACGTACCTAATTATCAAAAAGATGCGGGTACTTTGCTCGAATAGTTTCTTCCATCTCCCAAGTAGCTTCCCGCTCAGAATGGTTTCTCCACAAAACCTTAACAAACGGAATAGTTTTCCTCCTCATAATCCTCTCTTGACGATCCAAAATTGCCTCGGCTTGCTCCTCACACGTAAGATCCTCCTGAATCTTATCGAACGGATATTGCACCACATGCAACGGATGATAATGGTAACTCCTCAACACCGACACATGGAACACATTATGCACATGAGCTAACTGTGGAGGCAAAGCTAACCGATATGCAACCTCACCAACCTTCTCCAAAACCTCAAAGGGGCCAATATAACGCGGACTAAGTTTCCCTTTCAACCCAAATCGCCGAATACCCTTCCAAGGAGAAACTTTTAAAAACACATGCTCACCAGGTTCAAACTCTAAGGTCCTCCTATGCTTATCAGCATAACTCTTCTGTCGTGATCGAGCCGACTGTAATTTTTCCTTAGCCACTGCTACCTTTTCCGTAGTGATTTGAACTAACTCGGGCCCTTCTATGGCCTTCTCACCAACCTCATCCCAACAAGTTGGTGCCCGACATTTCCTACCATACAACGCCTCAAATGGAGCCATCCCAATACTTGCATGCCAACTGTTGTTATAAGCAAACTCAACTAGACTTAAGTAATCATCCCAATTTCCTGACCATTCCAGTGCACAAGACCTCAACATATCCTCCAACGTTTGAATAGTCCGCTCGGATTGCTCATCGGTTTGTGGATGGAAAGAAGTACTAAAGTTGAGCCGAGTGCCCCAAGCTCGTTGAAACCCTTTCCAGAATCGTGAAGTGAACCGCGGGTCCCGATCTGAAACAATAGATATCAGAGTACCATGAAGTCTAATAATCTCCTACTGAAAGATTTGTGCCAACCTATCCACTGAGTAACCCTCATGGATAGCCAAGAAGTGTGCCGATTTTGTTAACCTGTCCACCACAACCCAAATGGCATCATTCTTCCTGAAAGTCTTCGGCAAACCAGTCACAAAGTCCATCGTGATATTCTCCCACTTCCAAACTGGTATGTCTAACTGTTGCAGCAAACCACTAGCTCGTTGATGTTCTATCTTCACTTGTTGACAAGTGAGGCACTTACCTACATATTCAGCCACGTCTCGCTTCATCCCATTCCACCAAAAATTCTCCTTCAAATCCCTGTACATCTTTGTGGAACCTGGATGAATAGAAAATGGCGAACTATGAGCCTCAGCCAACACAGCTTCCCGAATGGTTGAATCCGACGGTACACACAACCGCTTACCTATCCAAATCACACCGTGCTCATCAATATGAAACTCGGGTTGCTTGCCCTCCTCTATATTTTGCGTTATACCCCACAATTCCCCATCTTCCTTTTGAGCTTCTTTAACCCGTGAGATAAGAGATGGTTCCACTCTCATACCTGCCAAATGCCCATATGATCCTTGCACATAGAACTCCAACTCTTGCCGCTCCATATCCGAAATAAGTTGAGGTTGTGTAATAAGGGTTGCTACACTCCCTAAATTCTTTCGGCTAAGAGCATCTGCAACCACATTTGCCTTCCCCGGGTGATACTGTATTCTCGCATCATAATCTTTTAGAAGCTCCAACCAACGTCTCTACCTCATGTTAAGCTCCTTTTGAGTGAAAATGTATTTAAGACTTTTATGATCGGTGAAGATATCACAAGTCTCTCCATACAAATAGTGTCTCCAAATTTTTAAGGCAAAGATTACTGCTGCCAACTCCAAATCATGAGTGGGGTAGTTCACCTCATAAGGTTTAAGCTACCTAGAAGCATAAGCAATCACCTTACCATGTTGCATCAAAACACACCCCAAACCTTTCTTAGAAGAATCACTATAAATCTGATAACCTCCTGTCCCCAACGGCAATGTGAGTATTGGAGCTGTCACAAGTCGCTTCTTCAACTCCTCAAAACTCTTCTCATGTTCCTCATTCCACACAAACTTTGTGCCCTTTCTCAACAACTGAGTCAATGGTAAGGCAAGTAAAGAGAACCCTTCCACAAATCGCCTATAGTACCTGTCGACGCCGGGTTTTCTCTTTCTCTTCGTCTTTTCCAATTTTAGCCTTTTGATTTAGATGACGTTTGGAAAAGGTCGGCATTGATGTCGACGGGGTTTTGAAAGATCGCGTTTTATGATGAGCCAATTAACCAGAGTCGCCAGTTGGTATATTTGAAATGGATGTACCAACTCATCCGAGTTTTCGTTCTTTTGTAAATCGCTGGCTCATGTGTGACTCCGAATTAATTGGTCTGCGAATCGAGATTCATAGAGTTCGGGGGCTTGATTAAGTGAGGGGAAGGTGTTAGGCACCCCTCGACTTCCGTGAAACACGGTTACCGCAATCTTGATACTGTCCTATCCTTTAATTCATGAATGTGTGTGTGTGTGTGTGTGCGTGTGTGTGTGTGTGCCTATGTGAATGTCGTTGTGGGTTTGTATGAAAGACTCATTTGGATTTTTAGGAAAAAACCGTGTTTTAATTTGAGAACGCCTCGGAATGTCTTTTCGGTATACACGAGAAAGCTTGGTTCGTTATAAGAAAAATTTGATTTTAATTGTCCAAAACTATGGGAATTTTCATTAAGCGTCGTTTTGGCAAAACAAGAGTTTTAAACCTTCGTCAAAATAGGAATCGAGATCTATACGTTGCTTTCGTGAAATGATCGGGCAATTTCTAGAATCTCTTTCACCCTATGCACAAAGATTTAATAAAACGTTACTTATTTCTAAAATCAAATTTTGTGATGTTTGAAAACGATTTTCTTTAGCTTTCTCGTTGGATAGGAATCGACATTCATTAACATTTCTCAAATTTTAACCTTGTGATTCTAATATCCTACTTTGATTGATTTTATGAAAATCTTATCATTTAGCTTTGAAATCAATTTCGTGTCATAAATCAAATCGAGCATAAACACGCGTCGGGGCTATTCATGGGCATGTAAACCATCAAAATATCCCCGAACGCCAACAATCACATATTCCACTAGTACGGGGCCTTAAACCCGATCCTCGCCTTAGCGTCGTTTTAAGGCCCAATGGTTACATGTTACAAAACGAGCATCTTGAATCTATCACATACATCAAAACGTCCATCATCGGATTTGGACCACGGGGTCGCATTCCTAGGCTCACACGAGATTAATACATGCCTACAAAATGAATCCTACATAACTAACCAACCCGGATTTATCTAATATACCATGATATCCGGAAATGACAATCTAAATAAATTACACCCAATAAATCACCCTAAACAAGCTAGAAATTTCATCACTTGGATATCCTCGGGTTATTAGGAAGAATTTTATTCCGATGGAACCTTCACTAATAATCCCTAATCCATGATTGTTCAACAATATACATGAAAACTACATCCCATCTAAGCAAATAAGATGATATGAATTGTTATAACCAAAGGGAATTTTTACCTTGCAAAATGATCTCAAAAGGATGAAGTCTTGGTATTTGAATAGTATGAGAAATATATTTGATACAATCAAAATTAAAGGAGTAAAATTTCTCTCTTTTTCCTCTCTTTTCTTCCTATTTTTGTTTGCAAAATCTACTATTTTTCTCTCAAATTCCGTGCTGCTGTTGTGCTGAATCCTTCTTCTTCCAAATTTCTTCCAACCTCCTGTATGCTGCCCGAAGCTGGGCTTAAATAGGCTGGCCAAAGCCAGCCGCAGATCTATCTGCGGCTGGCCGCAGATGGATCTGCGGCTGGCCAGCTGGCACGCCTCCCATCGCACTCAGCTGGTAGTGCTGATTTCCTGGTTTTCGTGCTGGCGCACCCACTTGGCCGCAGATCTATCCGCGGCTGGCGGGCTTGACTTTCTCGATTTTCGTGCCACGCCTCGATTTTCGTACCGCAACGTCGGTTTTCGCTGACAGGCTCGTATTCCGCAGTCCGGGAACTTCCGGGAGACGTGCCACCTCATTCGGAAATGCCTGCCTTGGACGGTCATGCTGTCACGTCGACTTGGGCTGCCCAAATCATTGCGGCGGTGCCGGGCGCTCGCCCTTGTGCCCGCTCTTTTGCTCCTGCAAGCTGGTTCAATTGACGATTTCGCCCTCCTGTCAAGGTTAGTAGAAGGAAACGCAAAATTTGGGTGTCTACAGCTGCCCCTCTTTATCATGTTTATGAAATGATAAATGAAATGAACAGGATAAAGAATAGACACTCGATGCATGAATGACAGTGTGTAAGAATGACAGTGCATACATGATGTCTCACACATATAGCTTATGATGCAACATAAGATGCAATGCATGCAAGACATTCGTAAGAGTGTCAATGTATCAACCTCTTGACCGTGTTCGTTAGTCTTTGGGTTCACTCCTTCAATCTATCGTCTCGTTCGGGGCCGGGTATCGTCGCCGGTCACCCATCGCGTAACCCCCGGTTATCGTCGCCGGTCGGTCCTCTGTCGGAGCCGGTTATCGTCGCCGGACATCCATCTCGTGATCGCCGGTTATCGTCGCCGGTCGATCGTCATGTCGGGGCCGTGTATCGTCGCCGGTCACCCATCTCGTAACCCCCGGTTATCGTTGCCGGTTGGTTATCTGTCGGAGCCGGTTATCGTCGCCGGACATCCATCTCGTGATCGCCGGTTATCGTCGCCGGTCGATCGATCGTCATGTCGGGGCCGGGTATCGTCGCCGGTCACCCATCTCGTAACCTCCGGTTATCGTCGCCGGTCGGTTATCTTGTCGGAGCCGGTTATCGTCGCCGGTCATCCATCTCGTGATCGCCGGTTATCGTCGCCGGTCGATCGTCATGTCGGGGCCGGGTATCGTCGCCGGGCACCCATCTCGTAACCTCCGGTTATCGTCGCCGGTCGGTTATCTTGTCGGAGCCGGTTATCGTCGCCGGTCATCCATCTCGTGATCGCCGGTTATCGTCGCCGGTCGATCGTCATGTCGGGGCCGGGTATCGTCGCCGGTCACCCATCTCGTAACCCCCGGTTATCGTCGCCGGTTGGTTATCTGTCGGAGCCGGTTATCGTCGCCGGACATCCATCTCGTGATCGCCGGTTATCGTCGCCGGTCGATCGTCTCGTCGGGGCCGGGTATCGTCGCCGGTCACCCATCTCGTAACCCCCGGTTATCGTCGCCGGTTGGTTATCTTGTCGGAGCTGGTTATCGTCGCCGGTCATCCATCTCGTGATCGCCGGTTATCGTCGACTGTCGATCTTCATGTCGGTGGCGGTTATCGTCGCCGGTCACCCATCTCGTAACCTCCGGTTATCGTCGCCGGTCGGTTATCTGTCGGAGCCGGTTATCGTCGCCGGTCATCCATCTCGTGATCGCCGGTTATCGTCGCCGGTCGATCGTCAGGTCGGGGCCGGGTATCGTCGCCGGGCACCCATCTCGTAACCCCCGGTTATCGTCGCCGGTTGGTTATCTTGTCGGAGCCGGTTATCGTCGCCGGTCATCCATCTCGTGATCGCCGGTTATCGTAGCCGGTCGATCGTCTCGTCGGGTCCGGGTATCGTCGCCGGTCACCCATCTCGTAACCTCCGGTTATCGTCGCCGGTCGGTTATCTTGTCGGAGCCGGTTATCGTCGCCGGTCATCCATCTCGTGATCGCCGGTTATCGTCGCCGGTCGATCGTCATGTCGGGGCCGGGTATCGTCGCCGGTCACCCATCTCGTAAACTTTTCACTTCAACACGTCAAATGGCTGCAAGGGAGCAAGGTGGGACCCACCAGGGCCAGCCGCAGATGGATCTGCGGCCAGCCGCAGATACATCTGCGGCCATGATCGGGCCTTAAAACCAACGCGCGGCTCCTCCAGATCTGTCACTTTCAACTTGTAATCCAAAGAGATTCTCTCGATTTTTCTTGTTCGCGAGGGCTTTTTTGTCGATTTTTTCAACTTTCCTGCAAAAAACTGTTCCGGGTAGGATCGATCTACGCGCTACAGGTAACACTTTGACCGGTCACTTTTCAATTTCGTCAATGTTTTGCTATACATTTGACTATTTGCATGTTTAGAGATAAAATGTATGCTTTACAATGCTATGTAATGTACCATCATATATACATGCTATGTATCAACTATGTGAGTCCTATTTTATGTTCATGAGGCGGTCCCACATATTGTTATTCCTTTTCTGCAATAAAATCATGCATTACATGCTGTAATTACATATATGAATGCAATTTAGATCTGTTTGAGATTTTGATTGATGGAAAACACGTTTGGCTTATGCCTGGGATGTTCAATTTACAAACGGAACTCTGCCGATTTTTTTTTTTTTTTTTTTTTTTTTTTTTTTTTTAAATCATGTTGCATTAATCATATGATGAGGCTAGAAATTTAGAATGTTCATTACATAATTTTAAAAGGAAACTTACCTTCTTTCTTGCCCGTTCTATTCCAGCTATGGATCGTGATGCGCCCAGTAGCTCCTCCGCCTCGCGGACTTCGGGTGTTCGCCGTCGTAGGGCTGCACCCACTCCTGTTCCTCCTCGGACCCGTCAGGCTCGTCGTTTGACGGAGGCTGTTATTCGCCCTGGTCATCCGGATGTTGAGGAGGCTGTCCCTCCGGAGGTTGCGGCAGAGGGGCCATCCTCCAGCACACCGGCTCCATCTACTCATCAGGCTCCTTCTGGCGCCTTTGTGCAGATACCCGATCTTTTGGGTCGGGATCTCAGTCGTCACCCTTCAACATCTCTCGTGGCTAACGAGGTATATTTCAGCTCTATTCTGATTTCACTCTCAATTTCTCCATTCTCCTTTTATCCGGATTGACCCCTTGGTGATTGCCCCAGGTACCCGAGTTTACCCAGCCGAGGGGTAACTGGTTCAACATCTACTCCCTTTACGCGGCCCTGCACAGTGATTATCGGGCGATGGTGGATTCTTGGGGCTTCCGACATTTCTTCACTATCATCCCCCGCCAGTGCCCCTGGGGTTACATGAGGGCTTTATCCGAGCGATGGTTCCACCAGACGCAGTCTCTTCATCTCCTTGACTGCGAGGTCGTGCTGACCCCATGGGACTGGAGGTACATTACTGGCATTGAGTTTACCGGGTCCCGCGTCCCCTTGGATCTGGATATCACTCCTGTGGAGGTTCGAGCTTTGCTGGGCTTCGCTGCTGAGGACCGGGTCTTTAAGGCCCGCAGTATCCGATCTGGTGCCTTGGCTGTTGATGCAGTCGGGGGTCTCTATGCGATGCCCATTCCAGCGGATCAGGGTACCCGCGATATTCTACTTCGCCGCTTGTTCCTGACGATCATGAGGGGTTGTTTCCTAGGGAACAACTCCTCCACCATTCATTTCAGCGTCGTGGGAGCGGTTAGAGACGTGGATCACATCAGTGACTATGACTGGGGGTCATTCACCTTTGCCTATTTCCTCCACGGCATGCGCCTACGCTCGGAGGGACAGACTGATGCCTGGCTCGGTTTCTACCACTTTCTGCTGGTGAGTCCCTTCCTCCTCTCTATTACTGTATTTCTTTTCTTTTCATCCTTTTCTGTATTTGATAGTGACTCATGCCTTGCCTTGTTTCTATTCACAGTTCTGGGCTTACGAGCGGCTGCCATGTCTGAGGCCTCTCACTACTCTGGGCCCGGATACCTATCCTCGGGGTCGGCGATGGCATCACAGTACTCTGGAGGAGGTCCCCGTGTCGGGCAGCTTTGCACATTGTCGTATCCAGCTGGAGTTGATCACGGCTGCAGACGTCCTCTGGATTCCCTACCTCTCCGAGCATTTGACTGTGGGGTTTGCTGACGGGCATCCTTCCGGCCCGGAGTTCGAGCTTTCTACCCGTCGCCTCACTTTGCAGAGTGTTGGAGGCTGGGTGATGTATCTGGGAGAGCGCGCATTTAGATGCGTCACTGGGGAGATCCGCATCCCGCACTCCCTTTCTTTCACTACTTTCTGGCCGCTGGATTCTCAGCCTTCAGAGATCATGCTTTGCCTGGAGGAGGATGGTCGGATGCTTTCCACAGGTCCCACTACGAGTTATGCATTCCGTACATGGTGGGTGCCCCGTACCATCGGTCCTCAGACTCGGGCCACTTTCTTCCTTGGAGACATGGTTCCAGGCTCGGTGACGATGACCGATTGGGCTGCCTGTGTTCGGACCCCTACCCACGCTGAGCAGATCGCCTCATTGACCCGTCAGGTAGATCAGTTGTCGCTGTTTATTCGGGGGTTGGGCCGGACCCCGGAGGAGGCTTACACCTACGATCCTGACGGTGCAGGTTATGATGCAGGCCCGAGTTCATCTGATGCCACAGCGCATCCCTACATTCCTGATATGAACTTTGGTCCTCCGAGCTCGGCGACTCCAGGGGATCAGTTCGAGGATCCTGCTTTCATCGATGATACTGATTTTATTTAGACCGGGATAGGATAGGGTCTTTTGTATCAGCACCTGCTTAGATTTCTTTTTCATTTATGCACTATGTACTTAACTCATTTATTTATTTATGCACAGTTTTCTTTTCATTTTTATGGGATTCACCTGCTTTATTATTAACTGTATGATGCATGCTTTTATTTATGGGTAGAGAGTGACCCCTTCACAGTCTTTTTTGATACTGTTTTTTCACAGATGTCATCCTCAGATGCCGTGGTTCGTTTGGATTCCACTCCTCCCACAGGGTTGGTTGGCAGCCTCTTCCGCTGGTTGGACAGTCTACTGCCAGCAGATAGGGTCATCGCAGATGGTCTTTTGGGACATTCTTGGTCCTTATTAACCTTCCGGGTGCCAGCGGGCTTTGTGGATGGTCTTCTGAGCTATTGGGCCCCTGCCCGTCAGGTGTTTAGGTTTGGGACAGTAGAGCTGACCCCCACCCTTGAGGAGTATGCTCGCTTTACCGGCTTGCCATTGGACGGCCCTTGTGTTAGGGTCACAGTTGGTTCCATGCGCCGTCAATTCTTGACTTTCACCGGTTTGCGGAGGGCTGTCCTATTACCGGTAATCATATCAGACCATATGGTTCCTCTTCAATTCTTGATTGACCGATTTGGCTCACCTGACAGTTTCCATCTTTTCCTCGGTGATTTTTCCGTGTCCGAGGGGCGCTGGGACGCCTTGAGAGTGGACGTTCTGATGGCCTGTGTCATCTCAGTTTTGTACTTGCCTGCAGGGTCCGATCATTTGGACATGCGGATTGTTGCGGCCGTTAGGGCCCTTCAGGAGGATCACACCATTCTCCCCATGATATTGGCGGATACCTATATGTCGGCCACATATTGCCAAGTCCTTCCGAGGGAGATTCTTCAGAGGGAGTTCGACCTTATTGTATATGTGGTTCATGAGTTCATCTTTAGTCCCATCGGCCATTTCCGTCGCCAAGGGTTTTGCTTCAGCCATGACATAACCACGCAGTTTTCGCTTCGTCCCGTGAGTTGTACTGATGTGGCTTCCTGGACATCATTTTTGGCTATCATTGAGGACCCCTTTCATCTATTGGTTTACTCGGGCTATTGCTCCTTCATGAGCTTCTTGACTCATGTGCCTGGTATGGATTTCATTCCCATTGCTGGGTTAAGGGGCGTGACGACCTATCATCCCCTGGCGGTTATGGGGCAGTTTGATCAGACACAGGATCTACACCCCTTCGCGGGTGCAAACCGCCCATACCGATTCCTTATATCATCTTGTACAGAGAGGGATCTACTGCAGGTATACGAGCTGTGGGATTGCAGGATCTTTGCCGAATATAGTGAAAGCTGTCACATCCAGACATTTGCCTACGTACAGTGGTTGCGTGGAGACCTGGATTCGGCTAGTTTGAGTCGGACTGGGGCCTGGGGCCTTTGATGACTCTGGAGTGATTTTCACAGAAGATACCACAGACCATTCCATTTCAGCCGATTCTGCCCCGAGTCGGGTCGCTGAGGATTCCCGACTCCGCCTGGCCCTGATTACTACTGAAGCGAGAGGGATGCCGCCCTTGCGAGAGAGATGAGGCCATTCGGGCTAGAGATGCTGCCATTGTTGATAGAGAGGCCATTGTATTTCAGACCAGGGCAGTGGTAGATGCTCATTTTGGGACTGTTAGCCGAGCTACTGCTTTACTGGATCGTATTGATATGATGATTGGGGCAGCAGATTGCAGGAGATGCTGATGCTTCAGATCTATCCACCAACCCCGTCCATCCTTGCTTCGGCTAGTTTCAGATTTGTAGATTATTTTATTTCCTGCATAGACTATGTTGGTTTTCATCAATTATTGAAAGAGAAATCTTGTAATAAAACGACTTATATATATAGACATGCATTTGAATTTAGTCATTTTCCCCCTTTTGTCGTATCATTGCCACCCATTGGATCATCATTTTATCCAACTGACCATGATTTTTGACATTTTCGCCTTCTTTCTTTCCTCAAGACTTGATGGAGATTTGACAGATATTGCCGCAACACATTTTGATTTCGTCGGATTTGAACCTCAGATTTTGGATAACTGTTTGGGTTGGATCAGGGTATGTATTCTGGGATGATGAAACTGGTTAGGCAAAAGTTTTTTTGGTTTCGGGAAGGTTTTGAGGGTGTAGGAAGGTTTTATCTGGCTATCGAAAATTGGTTTTTGGTTAGGAAAGGATTGTTTTTTAAAGGATCGGACCGCGCCATGATGGCTGCCTACGTACCCCCTCAAGTTGGGAGATCAGGTCCTACGTAGTTCGCTCTCAAGGAAAAAGGACCTGATGATTCAAGCGTAGTAGAACCGCTTCACCGAGTCAGAATTGAGGGGTTGTGGAAATACCTCATCATCCATTTCTTGCAATATGAGGGCTCCTCCGGATAGCACTTTCTTGATCACAAATGGCCCTTCCCAGTTCGGGGCAAACTTCCCCTTGGCCTCGTCTTGACAAGGCATGACTCTTTTCAACACCAAATCATTTTCCTTTGAACTTCCGAAGTCTTATCTTTTTATCGTACGATCGAGAGATCCTCTGTTGATATAGCTGACCATGCCAAACGGCAGCCACTCTCCTTTCATCAATCAGGGCCAATTGGTCCGTATCGACTTTGCATCCAATCCTCCTCGCTTATCTGAGCATCGATCACTATTCTGAGGGACGCCATCTCAACTTCAACTGGCAGGACAGCCTCCATTCCATATACCAAGGCGTTAAGGGGTTGCCCCTGTGGAAGTACGCGTTGACGTTCGGTAGGCTAGCAAGGTGAGGGGTAACAAATCCGGCCATCCCCGATGATTAGCAGACATTTTTGCCATGATCTTCTTGATGTTCTTATTGGCAGCCTCCACTGCCCCATTCATCTTAGGACGGTAAATGACGGAATTGAGATGCTTAATCTTGAACTGGTCACACAGTTCCTTCATGAGGGCGTTGTTTCAAATTCTTGGCATTGTCGGAGACCACAACCTCAGGTTGCCCATATCGGCAAATGACATTATTCCTGACGAAGTTGACGATGACCTCCTGAGTTACTTTAGGGAAAGAGGCTGCTTCTACCCATTTGGTGAAATAATCGATCATGACGAAGATGAATCGGTGCCCGTTGCTTGCTTTGGGCTCTATTGGTCCGATTACATCCATTCCCCACATTGAAAATGGCCAGGGGGAGGTCATACAGTGCAGTTCATTGGTAGGTGTATGGATCACAATACCTTGCGCCTGACATTGATAACATCGCTAGACATTATCATCGCAAACGGCCCTCAGATTTAACCAATAATCCCCAGTCCTCAAGATATTTATCGCCAACATCGGTCCAATCATGTGTGGCCCACACACCCCGCCATGGATTTCATTCATAATCCTTTGGGATTGCGTTTCGTCTACGCATTGCAACAGTCCCAACCCGGCATCCCTTTTGTAAGGTGAATCGCCACTCAGGTAAAACTTCATTGCCATCTTCTGAATTCTCATCCTTTCAGTCCGATTTGCCTGATCGGGAAGGGATCTGTCTCTCAGATATTCCCTGATGTCGTGATACCAGGGCTGCCTTTGTCAACACCACACCTCGTTTGATAACACTGCCACATTTTCCTCATATGCCGGGGCATTCTGCACGGTGATCTCAATCTGTGGACTGTCCCTACTCTTGATCACGTGGATTAAGGAAGCCAAAGTCGCCAATGCATCGGCAAAATCATTTCGTCCCCGGAGGAATTATGACGGAAGGCGATATCTTCGAAACTCTTGCACAAGCTGGGTGACACAACGGATGGTTATGGAAGTAACCGAAGCTCCTTAGTTGTTGTATACCCCGATTGCTTGTCTGATTACCAATTCTGAATCCCCAAACACCGCTAGTACTTTTTACTCCCATGTCACGGGCCAATCGGAGTCCCAAGATTACACCCCTCGTATTCAGCGGTGTTGTTCGAATTGCTGAAACGAAGTTTAGTGGCCACGGGGTATTGTTCTCCGGTGATAGAGACTAGGACCGCTCCGGCTCCTGCCCCCCCCCGGCATTCATGGCACCATCAAAATACAACTTCCAGAATTGTCCCTCGTCATCACATTTTTCGCGCGATACCCAAAATATATCCTCGCCCGGGAGAGGAGTTTCTAACGGCTCCATCCCTCCTGCCGGGGCTTCTGCCAACTGATCTGCAATTCCCTGCCCTTTCATGGCCTTTTGTTTGGGTCACGTACACCATGTCAAACTGTTGTAAAATCAACTGCCATCTTGATAGTCGACAATTCAGCATGGGCCTTTCGAAAATATATTTCAGGGGGTCCATTCTTGATATCAGGTACGTTGTATGCCCATGGAGGTAGTGCTGTAATCTCCCTGCAGCCCAGGCCAGAGCACAACAGGTCTTCTCAATGGGAGTGTAATTCTGCTCACATTGGCTAAATCTTTTGCTGAGGTAATAGATGGCCTGCTCTTTTCCTGCCTCATTTTTCTGTCCCAACATTACATCCCATCGCGATGTCATTTACCGATATATACATAAACAGAGGGATCCCATCCTTCGGGGGGGGTGGGTACCAGCACTGGTGCCTCCTCGTCAATTATTTCTTAATGGTCTGAAACGCCCTCTGACATTGCTCATCTCCATTCTTGGGACACCCCTTTTCTTAACAGTTTAAAAATCGGTTCACATGTAGTCGTCAAGTGGGATATAAAACGGCTGATGAAGTTTATTCTCCCCAGGATTCCTCTTATCTCCTTTTCCGTGTGGGGTGCCGGGCATATCCACAATGGCCTTAATCTTTGCTGGGTCCAACTCAATGCCCCGATTCACTAACCAGGGAATCCAAGAGCTTGCCCGATTGTACTCCGAAAGCACACTTGGCTGGATTGAGTTTCAGATTATACTTTCTGAGCCGATCGAATAGCTTTTTGAGATGAGTTATATGATCGGACTCTACCTTCGATTTCACAATAATGTCGTCCACCGTAGACCTCTATCTCCTTGTGCATCATTATCGTGGAACAAGGCCTAAGGCCATCATGGCTCTCTGATAAGTAGCTCCTGCATTTGTGAGACCGAAAGCCAGTCGTCTTATAGCAGAAAGTGCCCCAGGGGGGTGATGAATGCGGTCTTTTCCCGGTCTTCTTCCGCCACCATTATCTGATGATATCCTGCGAAGCAATCCACAAAAGAGTACATTTCGTACTGGGCTGTGTTATCCACCAGGATGTGTATGAAAGGCACCGGGAAGTTGTCCTTGAGACTGGCCCTGTTTAGATCTCTGTAGTCCACGCATACCCTCACCTTTCCTCCAGGTTTAGCCACTGGGACCACATTGGATAGCCATTCCGGGTAAGTGGACACCATAATGATTCCCGCCCTGAAACTGCTTGATGATCTCTTCCTTCACTTTTAAGCTCCACTCAGGTTTCAACTTTCTTAGTTTCTGCTTGACAGGCCTGAAAAACCCTCCTTGATGGGTAACCGGTGCACCACAATGTCGGGTGGACAATCCGATCATATCCTCGTGGCGACCAGGCAAAGACATCCTCATATTGGCTTAGTAACTCAATCATTTCTGCTTTTTGGCTGGGGGTAAGGTCTGTCCCTACCTTGAGTTCTTTTGGATTGTCAGGGGTTCCGATATCTATAGTGATGATGGTTTGGTCCAAATTGGGTTTGGGTTTATCTCTCGACCCATCCTTTGATCTCATCAGGTGCGTCGTTCGTAATCTGTCTCGTCTTGCTCAATGCCCAATTAAATCGAAATCCAGCTCAATGTCAAAATCATAATCATCATTCAAATTTGAAAGGACCATTTTGTTAGGCAAGGAATACTCAAAATTGGTACATCCTGACATAAAACAAAGTACTTGTCATATATAAATCATTTACGACGATCGCAATTTCAAATAACACGAAGAAACGACACAATTATGCAGAAATAAAACAACAACAAAATAAAACTTCTTCATTCCCCCATCCTCTAGGGTTAACCACCCTGACGTCGAGCTTTACCCTTGTTTGGATATCACTGGTTTTTGGGTCCAATTATCGATGGTCAGGTCAGATGAAATGCGCTGGATAAAGGAGGGCCTCACATCGGACGCTCCCCGTGCACTCCCGTGATCATGTATCACGTTGATCATTTCCTCAATTTTCTGCACATAGTTCAGTCTTGGTGGCCCCCCAACCTCATTTGCCTCCGTCACATTGACTCCCCCTCCATCATGTCTTGGCAGGGGATTTGCTTTAACATTCGGGGAGTCTGGTTGCTCCACCACAATTTCCCCGTTGTCGATCATGTTCTGAATTATATGTTTCAATGTCCAACAATCTTGTGTATCATGGCCAGGGGAACTGGAGTGGTATGCACATCGCTTGCTCGGGTCAAACCTTCTACCCTTTGGGTCACTTGGTGGTGCCAGACCAACTATTTTCTTTTGGGCTACTAATACCGCTAATACCCGTTCAAGCGGCTCCCCGAGCGGGGTGAATACTCGATTCTGCGAGGCCTCATATCTTCTTCGCCCCTCTGCTCTTTGATCTGTGAAATTGGGCTGTCGGGATGGCCCTCCCCTCTGTACCTGAACCGGAAGATGACTTTCTGTTTTTCTGGATGACCCCTGTAAGATGAGGGAAACATCCTCTTCCTTCTTCTTTTGGACCCTCCGGGAAGTGCTGCCATAGTTTCCATTCTGTATTTGCTCTTGCTCGGCAGCAGTTTCTAAAGCAGTAAGATCCCGGATTTTACCCGATTTCAACCCCATGTCAACCATCTCTCCATGTTTAATCATTTCAGCAAAGGGTCTTCCAATCCCCGAGATGACCCGCTCATAATACGGCGCCTCTTGGATGTCTACAAAAGTCATTACCATCTCTGATTCGCTCATCGGGGGGGTTACCTGTGCGGCCATGCCCCTCCATCGTTGCGCATATTCCCTGAAGGACTCCCTAGGCTGTTTTTTAACCTTTGTCATTTGGTACCTGTCAAGAGCCATCTGGGCCTGAAAGCTGTATTGGGTTAAGAAGGTATGGGCCAATTCCTCCCAGTTGTGGATTCGGGCGTTGTCGAGGCGAGAGCATACCAGATTCTTGCCTCCCCCGTTAAGCTTTTCTGGAATAGTTGCATTCTTAACCCTCGTCTTCGGCATAAGCCCCGAGTTCTCCAATGTATATTTTCAAGTGTGTATAGGGGTCTCCCTTTCCATTGTACTTTTCGAACTCGGGAACTTTGAACTTTTCTGGATATCTGGCTCCGGGGGGGAAAACACATAGATCCGAGTAATTAACCCTGCCCAGGGAGCCTATGCCCTTTTAGGGATTGGGATGGTTTTCCTCCATGTATTTCAATTTTTCTCCGTAAGGTCGTCATTTGTCCCCTTCTTCTGGGATAGTAATCACTGTCCTGCTAGGTATGGGAACGGGCTTTGGGATGACTGGCTCGTCCCTTGAGTCGGGGTTGGTCCTCTTTAAGCAAGTTTGTACCATTTTTAGGAGGAATCTGATCATCCCCTGGTGGTGGAATATTATGCGATCCCTGGTTTACCGGATCCCTGTCTGATTAAGAACTGTTCCTTTAACATTGTGGCCATTTCCATCATCTGTTTTTTGAAATCATCAAACTCTTCCCGAGATATGGAACTATGATTAGGAATATCAGCCATTTCAGATGTAGAATTTTGGGCTTTCTTAGACTGCGAACGGGTTTTGAGGAGCAATCTCTGCGAAACAACGGTTCGAAGTTTTAGTCTTGGGGAAATGCAAAAGAATGGATGCATGCCTAAAACCGTAACCCTTCTGTGTGTTTTTGGGTTTTTTAATCTTTTTCTGCAAAACAACTCGTTAGCGGTTCTTTATCGAAATAATACATGCTAGATATGATTTATTATGCTTCCCGTGTCGTTCCCTGCAAAACACAGAGGTTAGTATTTTCTTTTGACATAAAGGGGAAGCATATATGAATATGTTGCAATGGAATTATGGCATTTATACGCAGAAACGTTAATGAAGGGCATGAAGAGACTCATCCTGCGTCGGGTTTAATCTGGGGTTGACCTATTCCTAGGGTTACTCTCACGGGCTTTTTCGGCATGAAGGTTCCCAAATCTTCGCATATTCTACTCGTTTGAACCCTTTCGATTGGAGCGGATTTGAGTGGTGCGTTTCCTGAGCCATCTCCAGGGGAGCAGCCCCATCGAGTCCAGTAATAAGCAACCGACGGGTTCGCCTCAGGAGGAGGTACAATCTCAACATACATTCACATTCATCGTCCTCACCGTATGCAAATGATTACTTTAAGGTAAAACAAATCCATTCAATCATTCATTCATTGGACAACAACACACATTCTCACAACAATAAAAAGAAGTCAAAATGTCGCATACACATACACATTTATAAATTTTAAAGGATAGGATAGCATCAAGACTTGACGCGGCTTAAGCCCTCTAATGTCCCCAGCAGAGTCGCCAGCTGTCGACGCCGGGTTTTCTCTTTCTCTTCGTCTTTTCCAATTTTAGCCTTTTGATTTAGATGACGTTTGGAAAAGGTCGGCATTGATGTCGACGGGGTTTTGAAAGATCGCATTTTATGATGAGCCAATTAACCAGAGTCGCCAGTTGGTATATTTGAAATGGATGTACCAACTCATCCGAGTTTTCGTTCTTTTGTAAATCGCTGGCTCATGTGTGACTCCGAATTAATTGGTCTGCGAATCGAGATTCATAGAGTTCGGGGGCTTGCTTAAGTGAGGGGAAGGTGTTAGGCACCCCTCGACTTCCGTGAAACACGGTTACCGCAATCTTGATACTGTCCTATCCTTTAATTCATGAATGTGTGTGTGTGTGTGTGCGTGTGTGTGTGTGTGTGTGCCTATGTGAATGTCGTTGTGGGTTTGTATGAAAGACTCATTTGGATTTTTAGGGAAAAACCGTGTTTTAATTTGAGAACGCCTCGGAATGTCTTTTCGGTATACACGAAAAAGCTTTATTCTTTATGAGAAAGGTTTGATTTTAATTGTCCAAAACTATGGGATTTTCATTAAGTGTCGTTTTGGCAAAACAAGAGTTTTAAACCTTCGTCAAAATAGGAATCGAGATCTATACGTTGCTTTCGTGAAATGATCGGGCAATTTCTAGAATCTCTTTCACCCTATGCACAAAGATTTAATAAAACGTTACTTATTTCTAAAATCAAATTTTGTGATGTTTGAAAACGATTTTCTTTAGCTTTCTCGTTGGATAGGAATCGACATTCATTAACATTTCTCAAATTTTAACCTTGTGATTCTAATATCCTACTTTGATTGATTTTATGAAAATCTTATCATTTAGCTTTGAAATCAATTTCGTGTCATAAATCAAATCGAGCATAAACACGCGTCGGGGCTATTCATGGGCATGTAAACCATCAAAATATCCCCGAACGCCAACAATCACATATTCCACTAGTACGGGGCCTTAAACCCGATCCTCGCCTTAGCGTCGTTTTAAGGCCCAATGGTTACATGTTACAAAACGAGCATCTTGAATCTATCACATACATCAAAACGTCCATCATCGGATTTGGACCACGGGGTCGCATTCCTAGGCTCACACGAGATTAATACATGCCTACAAAATGAATCCTACATAACTAACCAACCCGGATTTATCTAATATACCATGATATCCGGAAATGACAATCTAAATAAATTACACCCAATAAATCACCCTAAACAAGCTAGAAATTTCATCACTTGGATATCCTCGGGTTATTAGGAAGAATTTTATTCCGATGGAACCTTCACTAATAATCCCTAATCCATGATTGTTCAACAATATACATGAAAACTACATCCCATCTAAGCAAATAAGATGATATGAATTGTTATAACCAAAGGGAATTTTTACCTTGCAAAATGATCTCAAAAGGATGAAGTCTTGGTATTTGAATAGTATGAGAAATATATTTGATACAATCAAAATTAAAGGAGTAAAATTTCTCTCTTTTTCCTCTCTTTTCTTCCTATTTTTGTTGCAAAATCTACTATTTTTCTCTCAAATTCCGTGCTGCTGTTGTGCTGAATCCTTCTTCTTCCAAATTTCTTCCAACCTCCTGTATGCTGCCCGAAGCTGGGCTTAAATAGGCTGGCCAAAGCCAGCCGCAGATCTATCTGCGGCTGGCCGCAGATGGATCTGCGGCTGGCCGCAGATGGATCTGCGGCTGGCCAGCTGGCACGCCTCCCATCGCACTCAGCTGGTAGTGCTGATTTCCTGGTTTTCGTGCTGGCGCACCCACTTGGCCGCAGATCTATCCGCGGCTGGCGGGCTTGACTTTCTCGATTTTCGTGCCACGCCTCGATTTTCGTACCGCAACGTCGGTTTTCGCTGACAGGCTCGTATTCCGCAGTCCGGGAACTTCCGGGAGACGTGCCACCTCATTCGGAAATGCCTGCCTTGGACGGTCATGCTGTCACGTCGACTTGGGCTGCCCAAATCATTGCGGCGGTGCCGGGCGCTCGCCCTTGTGCCCGCTCTTTTGCTCCTGCAAGCTGGTTCAATTGACGATTTCGCCCTCCTGTCAAGGTTAGTAGAAGGAAACGCAAAATTTGGGTGTCTACAGTACCCTGCGAAACCCAATAAACTCCTAACTTCTATCACCGTAGTAGGTCTCGGCCAATTAGTGATAGCCTCAACCTTCGCAGGATCCACCTTAATGCCTTCAGCAGACACAACATGGCCCAAAAATGCAACTTGCTCCAACCAAAACTCGCATTTAGAGAATTTAGCATACAATTTCTCTTTCTGTAAAATCCCCAAAACTGTACGAAGATGTTCTTCATGCTCCTCCCTAGACTTTGAGTAAACCAAAATGTCATCAATAAAGACAATAACATATTGGTCCAAATACTCTTTGAACACCCGATTCATCAAATCCATAAATACCGCCGGAGCGTTAGTCAACCCAAATGACATCACCAGAAACTCGTAATGCCCATAGCGAGTGCGGAAAGCTGTCTTAGAGATATCCTCATCCCTTACCCTCAACTGATGATAACCTGACCTCAAGTCTATCTTTGAAAAATACTTTGCCCCCTGAAGTTGGTCAAACAAGTCATTAATCCTCGGCAATGGATACCGATTCCTGATGGTAATCTTGTTCAACTCCCTGTAGTCTATACACAACCTCATAGATCCATCTTTCTTCTTTACAAATAAAACCGGAGCACCCCACGGTGAAACACTAGGCCGAATTACACCACGATCTAGCAGCTCCTGCAATTGCTCCTTCAACTCTTGCAATTCTAACGGTGCCATCCTATACGATGCTTTAGAGATTGGCTCCGCACCAGGAACAAGCTCGATGGTAAACTTAACTTCCCGTTGTGGTGGCAACCCTGACAATTCCTCAGGAAATACATCGGAAAAGTCACGAACAACTGGAACATCCTCAATACGAGACTCACCCATAGAGGTATCATTCACAAACGCCAAATACCCCTCACAACCCTTTGCCATCAATTTCCCAGCCTTCAAAGCTGAAATCAACTTCACCACTCTACTTGGTTGTGAACCTTGAAACACGAACTCCGGAGACTTCACATCTCCAAATATAACCTTCTTCGTTTGACAATCGATAGTGGCATGATACTTATCCAACCAGTCCATTCCAAGAATTACATCAAAAGCGTGCATACCCATCGGAAAAAGATTAGCCCTACAAATTTTATCTCCAAAACTGATCGGACACTCTCGATACAATTCAGAAATAACTACAGAAGTCCCCATCGGGGTAGCAATAGACATAACAAAATCTAAAGACTGAGGTGGCACACCAAGGTGCCGAACAAAAGACTGAGCCACAACTGAATGAGTAGAACCAGTATCAAATAAAACAGAAGCCTCACGATTGCCAACTAAAATAGTGCCAGAAATAATACCTGGCGCACCTGCTGCCTGGTTATATGTAATGGCAAACACTCGACCACCCTGACGTTGACCTCCATTGTCACCATTATTACTGCCTCCACCATTACCACGTGGCCCAGTACAATCTCTAGCAATATGACCCATCTGTCCACACAAGAAGCATGCACCAGAAACTCTATGGCACTGCCTCCCCGGATAATTACCCCCACAAGTAGCACAAGGAACTATCGGAATAAGATTAGGGTTACCCCCATTAGCTGGTCCTGGGTAACGACTCTGATTCTGCCCCTGCTGACGATTCTGCCACTGCTGGCGATTCTGACCTTGTTGAGGTAGCTGAAGTTGACGATTCTGCCCCTGCTGAGGCAATTGCTGATAACCCTTGTTCTGATTTTGACCTCGCCATTGCCCCTGCTGACCACCACGGTTCCTATTCCACTGACCACCCTGATTCCTCCCATGTTGACCCGAAGCTTGACCCTGCTGATCATCTCTGTCCCTCTTCCGACTCCCTTCTGGTTTAGAAGATCGAAAGTCTTGTCGCTCCATCTCAATATTTTTGGCTGCATTAGCCACTGTCGACACATCTGCAAATTTGCTGTTAATGAGATGTTGACGATACTTATAATGAATTCTCCACTTAAACTTCTCTGCCTGTTCCGCTGCAGTCCCTGCAGAGGTTCCTGCAAAGCCTGCCAACCTAATAAACCTCGTCATAAAGTCCATAATAGATTCATCGTCTTTCTGCCGAATAGACAAATACTCTCTACCATAGGCCTCCTTATCAGCAGCTGGGAAATACTGTTGGTAAAAGACCTCACAAAACTCTGCCCAACTAAGTGTCTCAGCATATCCATCACCCTTTGTTGTTTTCATCGTCTTCCACCACCTCTGAGCATCCCCTTCTAGCTTATAAGCTGCAAGTAACACTTTATGATTATCCGAGCACCCCAACACATCAAAAATCTTTTCTAGATGAGCCATCCAGTTCTCTACATCAATTGGAGTCGGAGCTGAACTAAATGAACGTGGCTTCTGCTTCTGAAACCTTTCTAACCATACATACATTGGAACCACAGGCTGATCAAGACCGACTGCATTCCCTTCATCTCCGTTAACGTGTGAACCATTAACTCCCAGGTTCCCCTGCTCAGGATTTTCTGGCAGTTGCTGCATTGCCTGAAAAACCTGTGCCACCAATTGCGGTAAGGCCTGATTAACTGCCTGACTCACTAAGGCAGCCAATTGAGCATTGATCTGATTATTCGATTGTTCAATAGCTTGCGCACTGGGTTGGCCCTCACTACTTCCTCCATTGTTACCTCGCCTCCCAGTAATTCTAGCGGATCTACGAGCCATCTAAGAAAGAGATCAATGAATAGAAGTAAAACAATTTAGAGACAGATTAAAAAAAAATATAGCTGATATGAAAGTTGAACAAAAATCAAACGAAACAAAACCTAACCCAGAAGTCTACCCATAGCTCACAGGTCAAACCTAAATAGGTATTCTACAAGAAAGAACCTAAGCTCTGATACTAACTCTGTAACACCCCCTTCCCGAAAAATAGGAAAGGGAGGTCACGTGCAAAGCACAACAGAACTAACAAAATAAATCAATAGCTTTATACCTCAAAATTTAATTTCAATAATAATAATCTCCAAAAGTCAACTGGATCAAACCACAATTTAAAAATATTTATTACAACTCCAATAACTGAATATCTCCATAACACAAATCAAAATACCAAAGCCTAAACAAAATATCTAAACCACTTGGATAAAAGGAAATTCTCGTCACACTTGCCCTTGATCCCCCTGATTACCTGCCGGAAGGAAAAACACAGCATGAGCCAATTGCCCAGTACAAATATATAATACAATAATGAATTGAATTAACTAAATCAATTAATGAATTGAACTGAAACGAACAAAACTAACACAACGAAGTAATAGGCTGAATCAAATGGCTGGGTGTTATTTCATACCGAGCTCAGAAATATAGCTTGCCACATAGACAAGTCAAATAATGCCACATAGGCAATCACACATTGGACCGCGAATCCAAATGCATGTAAAATCGGAAGGTGTGTTCGGCACAACATCACCAATCCGCAGAACAAAACAGAAAACTAGGGTCGACCCATACGCCTCTCACAACAAATCACCAAATGGCCAACTCCCATCGGAGCACAAAACAGAGACGCCGTGGACTAATCACACTGCCACGGAAGTGTCATGCCTCTCGTGCCAAGACGACATGCCTGTGGTACCCCCACAGGTGGTTATAGCTCAAGTATATCCTACGGTATATTCTATCAAAATATAATGTCACAACACATGCGACATAATATCAACAAACATGGGGTTCTAATATGTATATGTCAAATCAAACGAATCATCAACACAAGTCTCCAAAATATATTGACATATACATTTCTACGATTATCAAAATAAATACTAGACATGATAATCTAACTCAAAGAGTACAAATACGAGTTCTATGTATCAACGCTAAAATAAAAATATTATATTAATTTCACATGAAACAATTATGTGAATTAATAATGAAATTCAAAATGAGGAACAAACGAATTTATTAAATTTCAGAAGCGTATCGCTGAAGGAGTACGGAATCCGTACCTGGAGTAAGCAATGTAATACCCAGATTATAATTCCAAATATTATTCGTTAAATTCTTTTTGTCCGAGCTAAATACACAAATAAAAATAAATGTAAGTTTAATAAAAATTAACATATTAGTATACTAAAGTTTTTCATGTTATTAAGTTCCTGATTAATAACATATATAATATATACACAAATATATATATATACACACACACACACACACATATAGAAGTCAGATTACTAACATATATTATATATATATAATACTACATAGAAACTAACACACACACACACACGGATATATATATATATATATATATATATATATATATATATATATATAGTTCATACAATTTAGTACATCTAGAAATTTAGAATCCTTACAGAAGCATTGGTAAGCTTTAAATAAATAAACTATTAATCAATTCAATTAAACTCATTCCATGCTCTCTAAATTCATATAGTATGCATACAGGATATAGATTACAAGTATAGTTACTAATAATATTAAAATTAATTCATTCCATAAAGTCATTATACAACTCTTGCATATTATGCAAGCTTTCTTATACTACAATGTACTACTGCCATATTTAATAATAAGAAATAATCATCTATATATATACTCCCTCCTCTACCAAATTATGCAGTACAATAATAATACTAAAACCATTAATAACATTTCATCATCTGTTTATATGTATGAGGACAAAAGCTTTAAACATATATACATACATAATCTTTACAATTGATTACATTAATATAACAGAAAATAAATATACACACCTTAACTGAGTTCACTTCCTCTTTCTACTATCCTGTCTATTAATGGTAGCCGCACACTATTTTCTTTCTTCTGTTCTCAAGTTACCGCCTTCCTACTTCTCTTCTTTTTCTCAATATGCAATAGATATGAGAGAGAACGAATTGGGTTTGGTAATGTAAGAGAGAGAAAAGAGAGAGAAAAATGTTTGCTGATATAGAGAGAAAAGAAAGATAAAGAGGGAATAATTTATTAATATATTATTAATACACTCCACTTTTCAGTCTACTTTAGCCGAAAGGTGATGGAAAGAATAATTGAGTGGTGTGCTAAATAATAGACTCCTTATTCTTTTGTCAGGCATTACACTTAACTTGGATAATTTTGATTCGGATGTGTCACCACTTGATCAAAATAATCTAAGAGGCAAAATACAAGGAGTTACATAGTGATGTAATTGACAATAGTTGTCTACCTATTTATTTATATATCGTTTGTTGTGTCACCACAAGGCTATATACATTTGAAATGGGATCCTTATTCTCACTAGCAAATCTTTAATTAGAATTGCCGAACCATATATATTGAGGGTAATATAGTTTGATGAAAATAGTGAGGTACCAATTTAAAATAAAGACCTAATTTATTTTGGTAATTAATTAATTAAAATGAATGTATGCTAAAATGTTGTTAAATTACAAATTCATTTATAGAATTTTACGATGTCTAATTTACTATCACTACGGAGCATATTAGATGCTAATTAACCGGACCAAATAACACGGACTAGTTAAGGAATTTGAGAATAGTTCTCAAGGCTGAAAAACTATCTTATGTCCTTAATACGCCTATCCCTGCAATGGTTGTAGACAATGCCTCTGAGGAAGAGATTGCTACTTTTAGAAAGTGACAAAATGATGCACAGTTGGCTCAATATATCATGCTCGCATCCATGAATAACGAGCTTCAATGTCAGCATGAAACTATGGATGCTCCTACTATACTCCAGCACCTTCAAGGAGTTGAATGGTGAGGAAAGTAGGACTATTAGATATTAGATATCTAAGGAGCTTTTCCGATCTAAAATGACCGATGGCACTACAGTACAGACATATGTTCTAAAATGATCAATCTGGTTGAACAATTGGGACAACTGGGTTTTAATGGATGGAGAGTTGATCCAAGATTTGATCTTGTAATCACTTTCGGACTCTTTCTCACAAATTGTTATGAATTTCCACATGAATAAGCCATATGTCAGCCTGCCGAGTTGCTTAAACATGTTGAAAACAGTAAAGAATCACTTTTCAACCAAGAAAGACCAAGTCTTACTGGTAGATGATTCTTCTAGGAAGCGGAAGAGGGCCAAAGGATCTTCTTAAAAGAAGAACAATTCAAAGAAGGTAAATGGAAAGGCAAAAACAAAGGACAATAAGAACAAGACTGATGCAGATAGCAAAGGAGTTTGCTTCCACTACAATAAGCCTGGATACTAGAAAGGAAACTGTAAAGAGAATCTTACAGAGGCTAACCAGAAGAAGCTTAGTGAAGCTTCGGCTACAGATATAGGTTTGTTCATGATTGAAATAAATCTTTTTGTAAGTCAAGGTTCTACTTGGGTATTGGATACCGGCTGTAGTTCTCAAGTATGCAATCCAATGCAGAGACTAAGCAGAAGTAGAAAGCTAAACAAAGAGTAAGTAATCTTATGTGTGGGAATGGAGCAAAGGTTGCTGCATTAACCATAAAAACTTATAATTTAGCATTGCCTACGGGCAAGTCTATTAAGTTAATAAGTTATTATTATTTTCCAGTTCTCATTAGAAATATTAGAACTTTTGTTGTTGGACAAGGAAGGTTCTGGTATTATATTTAAGAACAATTATTGTTCTATTTATAATGATAATATTTTGTTTGAAACTGGAAGATTACTTGATAGACTTTGTATACTTGACTTACATGAAAACTAATTTTACAAATTGAATAAACTAGTAAAAGAAAAAGGAGATGATCATTCAAAGAGTTGAATATGTGTATTTGATGAAATACAAGTCTGAATCATTTGAAAGGTTCAAACAATTCAGAAGTGAAAAAAATTGACAAAGTATTAAGATTCTTTGATTAGATCGAGGAAAGAATACTTGTGCAATGAGTTTCTAGATCATCTCAAAATGGTATTTTCTCATAATGGACACCTCCTGATACGCAATAATTGATTAGTGTATCTAAAAGGAGAAAAATGTATCTTGTTGGACATGGTGCAGTCCATGATAATTTTTACCGACATTCTAGTATCCATCTGGGGTTATGCCCTAGAAACGGCTGCATATCTACAAAATAAGGTAACCTCAAAATCCGGCCCCTAGACTACATAAAAGTTATGGATAGGGAGGATTCCTAATCTTAAGTATGTTAAGATAAAGGTTATCCAGCTTATGTGAAAAAGGTTTCAAAGATAAGTTTGGGACAAAATCTGACAAGTGCAGACTTGTGGTATATCCTAAAGAAAGTTTAGGGTATTATAACTATAATTCTACACGCTGCCTTCTTAGATAAAGGTGTTTATCATTGAAGGAGCTAGTGGAAGGGTAATAGATCTTGAAGGAGTTCAAGAACCACAAAGCACTTTAAGTCGAACCGAGGAACCTGTAGATAGGCCTATTATACCACAACCAAATCGTAAATCTGGAAGAGTACCGAAGATACCTGGGAGGTATGGATTCATCATAGAGGATGATGATGAGGTACGCATCATAGAGGATGATGATCCAGTTATATACGATGAGGCTATGAGTAGAAGACACTCAGAGAAATGGCAGATGGCCATGAAATCCGAAATGGACTCCATGTATGAGAACCAAGTATAGACTCTGGTTACTCCACAAAAGGGCATAGTGCCTAGAGTGTGAATATGGGTCTTTAAGAGAAAGACTGAGGCAAATGGCAAGGTGGAGACCTATAAGACCAGACCTGTTTAAAAGGTTTTTTAAGTCAAAGAGTTGACTGTGATAAAACCTTATTACCGGGTAATGCTCAAGTCCATTTGGATTTTGCTTGTGATTGCAGCTTATTACGAAATCTGGCAAAATGGATGTGGAGACGTCCTTCCTCAATGAAGACTTGAGGAGAATGTATGTATGATACAGCCAGAGGAATTTGTTTCAAAGGTTGAAGCAAATCGTGTTTTAAGCTACAATCATCCATTGATGGATTGAAGCAAGATTCTCAAAGATGGAACATTCATTTTGATGAGACAATCAAAAGAGTTTGATTTTATCAAAAACGAGAATGAACCTAGTGTGTACAAAAGGTCAGTGGGAGCACTGTGACATTCCTAGTATTATATATTGATATATTACTGATAAGGAATGACACACCAATGCTACAATCAGTAAAGATAAAATTGTCTAAACATTCCTCCATGAATAACTTGGGAGGAGTATCCTATAAATTGGGGATATAAATCTATATAGATACATTTAAAAGGATGTTCGGCTTGACCCAATGAACGTATATTCATTCGATGCTAAAGGCGTTTAGCATGGCAAACTCCAAGAGAGGTCTCATGATGATGAGCCATGGAGTGTATCTCTCTAAAATTGTCCCCAATTGAAAGAGAGATCGCATGAGTTACTATCATGTATGAAATGAATATACTAGGCCTGATGTTGATAAGTCATATTCTGGAGAAGATCACTGTAAGACAGTGATAAACATCTTTAGGTACTTAACCGGTACTGAAAATGTGATCATGATTCATGGTAGGTCTGAAGTAAAACTAGAGAGCTAAACAGACTCAAGTTTTTTAGACTGACTAAGACGATAACAAATCCACTTTAAGATAAATCGTTACCTTGAAAGGTGGTGCAGTGAATTGAAAAGGTTCCAAACAGCAAAAAGTTGCTGGTTTAGTGACAAAGACAAAGTATATAGCTGTAAATGAAGCTGCAAGTTTGATTGTTTGGATGAAAAAGTTCATTACAGAACTAGGAATAGTTCCTAAGTCTCATTTTGGATTCAAACATGTGTTGCGGCACTTTCATTTGATTAGTGGAATCATTAAAAGAGAAAAAGTCACTATAGAGATAGTGGACTCTCGAGAACAGCATTGCATATCCATCTACTGAAGCTTTATCCAAACAACAGGATGATCGTCACTTAGAGAAGAAGGGTATTAGATACCATGACGATTGGCTTTAGTGCAAGTGGGAGATTGAAAGTAGTATGCACACAAGCCAATCATATTTGATGTGATGTAGCATATAATTTGTAATCTTATTCGGTTATTAAAGGCATTTTACATTATCTACACGGTGCTGTTATATTAAATGTGATAAACCCATAGTTTTATGTAATGCTTTTAGAATCATGATGGGGATCATGCTAATGAGATCTAAATTCAAGATAGCTCACAAACTAAAATCGTTCCTAATCGATGGATTATTAAAAAGGGGATTAGTGAATCCGGATAGATTAGTACATACGTTGCTTGCTCTTATGAAGAGGATGATTGATCTCATAATCATTTGTGTGGAGACACTAAAGCAAGTATGTAGGTGCTTATTAGAGAATAAGTTCACTGAACGTGGCTCTCTAAGGAATACCTAATGGAGTTTTACTCGCCTGTCAATAGGAATTCCTCTAGTGATAGTAGTACAAGTGATCCTTGGACTTGAGATCATCATAGTATCTTGTGTATGATGAGTTATACTTTGACATATCCCTTAAGACCCTTAGGGTATATCAAAGGGTATGATTGAGTATAATAAGTTATACATGGAGATAGGTGAATGATCAACAAAGAATCTACCACTTCTAGTAAAAGGAGAGAATGTCCTATGTGATTCGATAAATGATGACTCAGAAGTCTTTGGCCAAAGCAGAATAAAATTAGAAAGGAGTTTCTAATTTACATTATCAGAGTTGTGCATTTGAGAATCGAAATACATATAATTAAATAAAATAAGACTTGACAGTAATTCCATGTCTTATATTTAATTGGGACATTGTATGGTAGAAGGATTGAATTGTACGGTAACTATTCACTTAAAGGTTCTTTTATGATTAATGTTGAAATCTATATTATCTGGAAAGTCGTTGATCGCTAAGGGGGCTTACCCTTATTGTAGAATAAATATTATTTATTTAAATAAATTAAATAATTTAATTTATTTATTTAAATAATATTAGAATTGTTTTAATTGATTTATTCACAACCGATTCAATATGGAGAACCTAAAGGGTCACCCCGCAAAAGAAAAATATTTATTTAAGAAGTAAATGGCATAATCGTAATAATAAGTTAAGTGTATTTAATTTAATCTATAAAGATAGAATAAATTAAATAGCTTAATATTTATTATTTAATATTTTAGAAATATTAAATATAAATTAATAAGAGGAGTCTTATTATTATTATTATTACTATTACTATTATTTAATTCCTAATAGGGATTGAGAATTAATTAATAGGAGTAATCTCTCATAAATTCCTAATTGGATTAGGAGTTTAATTAATTAAAGGAGTTTAATTAAAATAAAAACCCTAATCCTAAATAGTTTAGGAGGGTTTCCTATATTTATAAATAAGAGGAGTCTTATCATGAGCTAGGGTTAGACAGTTACACACTCTTCCATAAGAATTAGAGACAGAGAGTCCTTGCAATTTTTATAGAGATAAAAACTAGGATTTTGCCAACACCCATCTTCTTGAACAACTATTATTCCTTGGTGGATCACCTCTAGAGGCCAAACACTTGGGTGGCTAACGTTGATCAAAGGAAGGAATTTAATCGGTGGAATTCAAGGAGAACGCGAAGGATTTGGAGGTGAACTTGTACCTGTGGAAGCATGGTTCTACAAGGGTATGATTCTCATACTTTATCTCTTTCGTTTAATTGATAATTGAGCACAAGGATGATCATGGTGATGGTTTGTATGAAAAATTTTAAAATCCGTTTTATCGCGCTTCCGCACTATTTATGTAATTTGATTGCATGTTCGCGCTATATACTATCCTAACATTAATTAGCTACTTAAGTCATAAGTACAAAAGGTTCAATTGCAGCCTTAATTCAAGTTTAGTTCATGCTGAAAATAAAAACCAAAATCATAGAATAAACCATCATAATTAATTACAAATCTGAGATAAAAGATCAGGAAAAACTCAATAAGTTTCTTCAATCTTCCAGCCACAAATTTGAATTCTTCATGAAGCTTTTCTAATCTCCAATCTCCACAATCAGCTCTGCAAATCAATCTCTGCGTGTTGGTTATTGTCAGTGTAGGTATCTCTTTTCTATGCCTTCATATGTCTCTTATAGTCTCCTCGTCAGATTAGTAAGAAGAATCCTTGTTAGTGTCAACCTCCTAAAATAACTGATCCAGCTGAAAGTAAATATTTTTTTTCCTCCTGCCGTATCCTTGCCCCGGCGAGAAATTCCTTTGCAAATTACGCACCCCGGTGAAGTCGCGCCTCGGCGAGAAATCAAGCTTAAAAAGCTCGCCCCGCCAAGAACCACCTGCATCAAATCTCCTTGTTCTTTCTATCCGAAGCCTCAACCTACAAAATAAACACGAAAACGAATAAAAAGATACTAAAAACACTTAAAGATGGTAAATAGTTAAGCCAAAGATGTATCTAATTCGTAGGTTGAAACCCACTCATCAATTATAATTCTATTAGGGTTAGGAAAAATAAACTCCTATATATATTCTTATTTTTGGGATTGTAAAAGGTGTTGGAAAAAAGTCAATGAACACCATGTGAGGCTAATTCTCTACCAAGTTCAAGAGCAATCAAGGTATCATCAACAATGGAGGTCAGAGATCGATGAAGCTTGGAGATAGAAGACTTGCGGGAGACAATTTTTCTTCTCTAAACTTTTATTTATTTTTGTCTTTCATTGATGTTGAATATTTTTTGAATTACAATTTTATTTGCTATGAACATGCTTTTAATTTAAGTTTTTAATGAAATCCCTTGTGTAGTTTAAATTTAATTTCTTTCTATTTGATTGGCACCATATGGATTAACTTATCATATTTTGTGCATATTGATTAATTGTCTGGCCAACAATTAGCGGGATATTTTAGATGAATTCGGGAGATGAAATCTAGGGTTAGATCTGAATATGATAATATATGTTTGTGTTTTCTGTAAGTGATGGAATGCATAATTTGTATATTGGATATGTAAAAGTAGTATGCACACAAGCCAATCATAGTTGATATGATGTAGCATATACTTTGTAATCTTATTCATTTATTAATAAAATAAATAATTAATTAAACGTATTTTACTTTATCTACATGGTGCCGTTATGTTATATGTGATAAACCCATAGTTTTGAGCAATGCTTTTAGAATTATGATGATGATCATGCTAATGAGATCTAAATTCTTAGAAAGTTTAAAACTAAAATCGTTCCTAATCGTTGGATTACTAAAATAGGGATTGGTGAATCTGGATAGATTGGTACATAATTTGCTTGCTTTTAAGAAGAAGATGATTGATCTCATAATCTTAAGCCTTTTTATCTGAATTCAATTCTTGGTAGTTAGTGATTAGTTAGTTTAGTACTTTATTTTAAAAATTCAACAACTTTTATCGAATTGTTTAAATAAAATTAATTTGATTATGAGTTAGTATTTGGTAATTATTATTAAATAATTCTCTATGGGTTCGACACTCTCTTATCATTATATTACTTATGGACTGCGTGTTAGGTTTGTATAACGCGAACATGCAATCAAATTACATAAATAAAGCGAAAGCGCGATAAAATCAGATTTTAAAATTTTATACAAACCATCACCATAATCTTTCTTTATGCACAATTATTAATTAAACGAAAGAGATGGAGAATAAGAATTATACCCTTGTAGAATTCTAGCTTCCTCAGGTACAAGTTCACCTCCAATTCCTTCGCGTTCTCCTTGAATTCCACCGATTAAATTCCTTCCTTTGATCAATGTTAGCCACCCAAGTGTTTGGCCTTTAGAGGTGATCCACCAAGGAATAATACTTGTTTAAGAAGATGAGTGTTGGCAAAACCCTAGTTTCTATCTCTATAGAAATTGTAAGTACTCTCCACAATTCTTATGCAAGAGTGTGTAACCCTAATCTATGATAAGACTTCTCTTATTTATAGATGTAGGAAAACCCTTCCCTAAACTATTCAGGATTAGAGTTTCTATTCTAATTAAACTCCTTTAATTAAATTAAACTCCTAATCCAATTAGGAATTCATGTGAGAGTACTTCTATTAATTAATTCTCAATCCCTATTAGGAATTAAATAATAGTAATAGTAATAATAATAATAATAAGACTCCTCTTATTAATTTATATTTAATATTTCTAAAATATTAAATAATAAATATTAAGCTATTTAATTTATTCTATCTCCATAGACTAAATTTAATACACTTAACTTATTATTATAATTATGTCATTTACTTCTTAAATAAATATTTTTCTTTTGCGGTGTGACCCTTTAGGTTCTCCATATTAAACCGGTTGTGGATAAATCAATTAGAACAATTCTAATCTTATTTAAATAAATAAATTAAACTATTTAATTTATTTAAATAAATAATATTTATTCTACAATAAGGGTAAGCCCCCTTAGCGATCAACGACTTTCCAGATAATATAGATTTCAACATTAATCATAAAAGAACCTTTCAGTGCATAGTTACCGTACAATTCAATCCTTCTACCATACAATGTCCCAATTAAATATAAGACATGGAATTACTGTCAAGTCTTATTTTATTTAATTATATGTATTTCGATTCTCAAATGCACAACTCTAAATAATGCAAATTAGAAACTCTTTTCTAATTTCATTCTGCCTTGGCCAAGGACTACTGAGTTATCATTTATCGAATCACATAGGACATTCACATATTTTAGTAGACATGGTAGATTTTTTGTTGATCATTCACCTATCTCCATGTACAACTTATTATACCCAATCATACCCTTTGTTATACCCTAAAGGTCTTAAGGGATATGTCAAAGTATAACTGATCATACACAAGATACTATGATGATCTCAAGTCCAAGGATCACTTGTACTACTATCACTAGAGGAATTCCTGTTGACAGGCGAGTAAAACTCCATTAGGTATTCCTTAGCGAGCCACGTTCAGGGAACTTATTCTCCAATAAGCACCTACATACTTGCTTTAGTGTCTCCACACAAATGATTATGAGATCAATCATCCTCTTCTTAAGAACAAGTAATGTATGTACTAATCTATCCGGATTCACTAATCCCCTTTTTAGTAATCCAACGATTAGGAACGATTTTAGTGTGTGAGCTATCTAGAATTTAGATCTCATTAGCATGATCACCATCATGATTCTAAAAGCATTGCTCAAAACTATGGGTTTATCACATTTAATATAACAAACACTATGTAGATAATATAAAATGCCTTTAATAACCGAATAAGATTGCAAAGTATATGCTACATCATATTAAATATGATTGGCTTGTATGCATACTACTTTCAATCTCCCACTTGCACTAAAGCCAATCGTCATGGTATCTAATACTCTTCTTCTCTAAGTGACGATCATCCTGCCGTTTGGATAAAGCTTCAGTAAATGGATATGCAATGTTGTTATTGAGAGTCCACTATCTCTATAGTGACTTTTCTTCTTTCAATGATTTCTCTAATCAAATGAAAGTTCCGCAACACATGTTTGAATCCAATATGAGACTTAGGAACTATTCCTAGTTCTGTGATGAACTTTTCATCCAAACAATCAACTTGCAGCTTCACTTACAGCTATATACTTTGTCTTTGTCACTAAATCAGCAACTCTTTGCTATTTTGGAACCTTTCCAATTCACTGCACCGCCATTCAAGGTAACAATTTACCATAAAATGGATTTGTTATCGTCTTGGTCAGTCTGAAAAACTTAAGTCTGTTTAGCTCTCTAGTTTTAATTCAGACCTACCATGAATCATGATCATATTTTGAGTACCGGTTAAGTACCTATAGATGTTTATCACTGTCTTACAGTGATCTTCTCCAGAATATGACTTATCAACATCAGGCCTTGTATATTTATTGCATACATGATAATAACTCATGCGATCTCTCTTTAAATTGGAGACAATTTTATAGAGATTCACTCCATGGCTCATCATCATGAGACCTCTCTTGGAGTTTGCCATGCTAAACGCCTTTAGCATCGAATGAATATACGTTCATTGGGTCAAGCCAAACACCCTTTTAAATCTATCTATATAGATTTATATCCCCAATTTATAAGATGCTCCTCCCAAGTTATTCATGGAGGAATGTTTAGACAATTTTATCTTTACTGATTGTAGCATTGGTGTGTCATTCCTTATCAGTAATATATCAACATATAATACTAGGAATGTCATAGTGCTCCCACTGACCCTTTTGTACACACTAGGTTCATTCTCATTTTTGATAAAATCAAACTCTTTTGATTGTCTCATCAAAATGAACGTACCATCTTTGAGAAGCTTGCTTCAATCCATAAATGGATCATTGTAGCTTAAAACACGATTTGCTTCAACCTTTGAAACAAATTCCTCTGGCTGTATCATACATACATTCTCCTCAAGTCTTCATTGAGGAAGGACGTCTCCACATCCATTTTGCCAGAAATTGTAATAAGTTGCAATCACAAGCAAAATCCAAATGGACTTGAGCATTACTCGGTAATAAGATTTTATTATAGTCAACTCCTTGACTTTATTTGAAACCTTTTAAACAGGTATGGTCTTATAGGTCTCCACCTTGCCATTTGCCCTAGTCTTTCTCTTTAAAAATCCATTTACACCCTCTAGACACTATGCCTTTCGGTGGAGTAACCAGAGTCTATACTTGGTTCTCATACATGGAGTCCATTTCGGATTTCATGGCCATCTATCATTTCTCTGAGTGTCTTCTACTCATAGCCTCGTCGTATATAACTGGATCATCATCCTCTATGATGCGTACCTCATCATCATCCTCTATGATGAATCCATACCTCCTAGGTATCTTCGGTACTCTTCCAGATTTACGATTCGGTTGTGGTACAATAGGTCTATCTACAAGTTCCTCAGTTTGACTTGTAGTACTTTGTGGTTCTTGAACTCCTTCAAGATCTATTACCCTCCCACTAGCTCCTTCAATGATAAACATCTTTATCCAAGAAGGCAGCGTATAGGATTATAGTAATAATGCCCTAAACTTTTTTTAGGATATCCCACAAATCTGCACTTGTCAAATTTTGTCCCAAACTTATCTTTTGAAACCTTTTCACATAAGTTAGACAACCCCTTATCTTAACATACTTAAGACTAGGAATCCTCCCTATCCATAACTTTTATAGAGTCTTGGGGCCGAATTTTGAGGTTACCTTATTTTGTAGATATGCAGCCGTTTCTAGGGCATAACCCTAGAAGGATACTGGAATGTCGGTAAAAATCATTATGGACAGCACCATGTTCTACATGGTACAATTTTCCTTTTTAGATACACCAATTAATTATTGTATATCATGAAACGTCCATTATGAGAAAAATACCATTTTGAGATGATCTAGAAACTTATTGCGCAAATATTCCTTCCTCGATTTGATCAAAGAATCTTAATACTTTGTCAATTTGTTTCACTTCTGAATTCTTTAAACCTTTCAAATGATTCAGACTTGTATTTCATCAAATACATATATTCAACTCTTTGAATGATCATTTCCTTTTCTTTTACTATTTTGTTCAATTTGCAAAATTATTTTTCATGTAAGTCAAGTTTACAAAGTCTATCAAATGATCTTCCAGTTTCAAACAAAACATTACCATTATAAATAGAACAACAATTGTTCTTAAATATAATACCAGAACCTTCCTTGTCCAACAACGGAAGTAATAATATTTCTTAAGAGAACTGGAACATAATAACAACTTATTAACTTAACAGACTTGTCCGTAGGCAACGCTAAACTATAAGTTCTTACGGCTAATGTAGCAACCATTACTCCATTCTCCGCACGTAAGATTACTTACTCTTTGTTTAGCTTTCTACTTTTTCTTAGTCTCTGTATTGGATTGCATACGTGAGAACTATAGCCGGTATCCAATAGCCAAGTAGAACCTTGACTTATAGAAAGATTTATTTCAATGATGAACAAACCTATATCTGTAACCGAAGCTTCACTAAGCTTCTTTTGGTTAGCCTCTGCAAGATGCTCCTTACAGTTTCCTTTTTAATGTCCAGGCTTATTGTAGTGGAAGCAAACTCCTTTGCTTTCTACATCAGTTTTGTTCTTAGTGTCCGTAGTCATTGCCTTTCCTTATACCTTCTTTGAATTGTTCTTCTTTTAAGAAGATCCTTTGGCCCTCTTCCGCTTCCTGGAAGAATCATCTACCAGTAAGACTTGGTCTTTCTTGGTTGGAAAGTGACTCTTTATAGTTTTCAACGTGTTTAAGCAACTCATGCAGGTTGACATATAGCTTGTTCACGTGGAAAATTCACAACAAATTGTGAGAAAGAGTCCGGGAGTGATTGCAAGATCTAATCTTGGATCAACTCTTCATGCAATACAAAACCCAGTTGTCCCAATTGTTTAATCAGATTGATCATTTTTAGGACATTTGTCTATACTGTAGTGCCATCGGTTATTCTAGATTGGAAGAGCTCTTTAGATATCTAATATCTAGCAGTCCTACTTTCCTCACCATTCAACTCCTTGAAAGTGCAGAAGTACAGTAAGAGCATCCATAGTTTCATGCTGACGTTGAAGCTCGTTACTCATGGATCCGAGCACGATGCATTGAGCCAACTGTGCATCATCTTGCCACTTTCTAAATGTAGCAATCTCTTCCTCAGAGGCATTGTCTGCAACTATTGCAGGGATAGGCATATTAAGGATATAAGATAGCTTTTCAGCCTTGAGAACTATTCTCAGATTCCTTAACCAGTCCGTATAATTCGGTCCGGTTAATTAGCATCTAATATGCTACACAGTGATAGTGAATTAAACATTGTAAAATTCTATAAAATGAATTTGTAATTTAACAACATTTTAGCATACATTCATTTAATTAATTACCAAAATAAATTAGGTCTTTATTTTAAATTGGTATCTCTCACTTTTTCATCAAACTATATTACCCTCAATATATATAGTTCGACAAATCTAATTAAAGATTTGCTAGTGAGAATAAGGATCCCATTTCAAATGTATATACCCTTATGTGACACAACAAACTATATATAAATAAATAGGTAGACAACTATTGTCAATTACATCACTATGTAATTCCTTGTATTTTGCCTCTTAGATTATTTTGATCAAGTGTGACACATCCAAATCAAAATTATTTAAGTTAAGTCCAACCTAGCACTTCCATATATTCGAAAGAAAAACACTGTCCTTGTGTGACACAACAAAACAGCATCGTTCAGTCTATTTATAAGCATCAAATGTGATAAAGCAACATCTTAAATATTTAATACTTGCCTTGTGTGATACAACAAACTCATATTAAATATTTAATACTCTATCGCTTTACCATGTTAGAAGGCGACGTTCGATATTCTAAATATCTTTGAACGCTTAGGACTTAATATAATTTCTTTGAAGGGTTTGTAATTATTATTTGTCTCATCTTGTTTAGCGCGCATGCACACACACACACACACACACACACACACACACACACATATATATATATATATATATATATATATATATATATATATAAAATACGCGTCATATTATTTTACATGCAAAGCATGTTGGATAATATATAATATATATAGTAAGCATGCACATATAGAATACTATATTCTACCCGGATTGATTATGGACTTTTATTCTAGTTTGGTTCACTAGAGCCACCAAGTGAACCAAAAGGTCAAACCTAGGGTGCAAGAATTAAATTTAAATATAACTATTACATTTAAACCCGAGCTCCATTACAAACGGGTCTTCAAGCACTCCTTGCTCCTTTGTCTCCAATTCTTCAAAATTAATTCTAACTAGTCCTATTACAAAAACTATTTACAATAAATAGAAACCTTGATCAGCAGTCAAGGGGAAGTACGTAGAAGGGAGATAGAATTTACATTAAGAAAAAATTAGAGAAGACGAGGTACGCAGACCCCATTTATAAAAACCCATACATTTAAGCATCCACTAAAATAAATCCAATCACACATTGGTCAATAATCCATAATCAATCCCTATTTATTATCATACATATCTCTATATGTATCAATAAATAACATTCATCCCACGAATAATAAAACCATTCCATATATGCATTGATATCATTTAATGGGCAATATTAGTTAGTATAAAATCCAATTTCAACTCCAATTAGTTATCATGGAATCTAATTCCAACTCTAATTAGTTATCATGAAATCCAATTTCAATTAAAATAAACTTCTTTATTTTAATCATATTCCTAATCAAAATAAACTCTTTTATTTTAATTTATCCAATTTTGAATAAAATAAACTCCTTTATTTTTAATCAAATTCCAAATCAAAATAAACTTCTTTATTTTAATTTCCAAAAATAAAAAAAATAAAATAATTTTACACAAACCATTATGCCCTATTAAATTGTTCTAAACACATATCAATGTACATACAAAATCAAAACAATTAATAATTCGCATAAAGTTTGGCTCTGATACCACTGTTAGGTTTGTATAACGCGAACATGCAATCAAATTACATAACTAAAGTGGAAGCGCAATAAAATCAGATTTTAAAATTTTATACAAACCATTACCATGATCTTTCTTTATGCACAATTATTAATTAAACGAAAGAGATGTAGAATAAGAATTATACCCTTGTAGAATTCTAGCTTCCTCAGGTACAAGTTCACCTCCAATTCCTTCGCGTTCTCCTTGAATTCCACCGATTAAATTCCTTCATTTGATCAATGTTAGCCACCCAAGTGTTTGGCCTCTAGAGGTGATCCACCAAGGAATAATACTTGTTTAAGAAGATGGGTGTTGACAAAACCCTAGTTTCTATCTCTATAAAAATTGTAAGTACTCTCCATAATTCTTATGTAAGAGTGTGTAACCCTAATCTATGATAAGACTTCTCTTATTTATAGATGTAGGAAAACCCTTCCCTAAACTATTCAGGATTAGGGTTTCTATTCTAATTAAACTCCTTTAATTAAATTAAACTCCTAATCCAATTAGGAATTCATGTGAGAGTACTTCTATTAATTAATTCTCAATCCCTATTATGAATTAAATAATAGTAATAGTAATAATAATAATAATAAGACTCCTCTTATTAATTTATATTTAATATTTCTAAAATATTAAATAATAAATATTAAGCTATTTAATTTATTCTATCTCCATAGACTAAATTTAATACACTTAACTTACTATTACAATTATGTCATTTACTTCTTAAATAAATATTTTTCTTTTGCGGTGTGACCCTTTAGGTTCTCCATATTTAACCGGTTGTGAATAAATCAATTAGAACAATTCTAATCTTATTTAAATAAATAAATTAAACTATTTAATTCATTTAAATAAATAATATTTATTCTACAATAAGGGTAAGCCCCCTTAGCGATCAACGACTTTCCAGATAATATAGATTTCAACATTAATCATAAAAGAACCTTTCAGTGCATAGTTACCGTACAATTCAATCCTTCTACCATACAATGTCCCAATTAAATATAAGACATGGAATTACTGTCAAGTCTTATTTTATTTAATTATATGTATTTCGATTCTCAAATGCACAACTCTAAATAATGCAAATTAGAAACTCTTTTCTAATTTCATTCTGCCTTGGCCAAGGACTACTGAGTTGTCATTTATCGAATCACATAGGACATTCACATCTTTTACTAGACGTGGTAGATTCTTTGTTGATCATTCATCTATCTCCATGTACAACTTATTATACCCAATCATACCCTTTGTTATAACCTAAAGGTCTTAAGGGACGTGTCAAAGTATAACTCATCATACACAAGATACTATGATGATCTCAAGTCCAAGGATCACTTGTACTACTATCACTAGAGGAATTCCTATTGACAGGCGAGTAAAACTCCATTAGGTGTTCCTTAACGAGCCACGTTCAATGAACTTATTCTCCAATAAGCACCTACATACTTGCTTTAGTGTCTCCACACAAATGATTATGAGATCAATCATCCTCTTCTTAAGAACAAGCAACGTATGTACTAATCTATCCGGATTCACTAATCCCCCTTTTTAGTAATCCAACGATTAGGAACGATTTTAGTTTGTGAGCTATCTAGAATTTAGATCTCATTAGCATGATCACCATCATGATTCTAAAAGCATTGCTCAAAACTATGGGTTTATCACATCTAATACAACAACACTATGTAGATAATATAAAATGCCTTTAATAACCGAATAAGATTACAAAGTATATGCTACATCATATTAAATATGATTGGCTTGTGTGCGTACTACTTTCACTGCGTATACTTGCGTATTTTGCTAGTATAGATTTAGGCAAACAAGTTTTTGGTGCCGTTGCTAAAGAATTAATTTAATAGTTTTTTTCAAATTTCAATCAATTTGATCTTTATTTAAACGAGTATTATTTTATTTTAATTTTTTTGTTCAAGAGCGACAGGGATTTATGAACTCGATGAATTGTCAGCACAGATAAAGACACTTTCAAGGAAGATTGACGCTTTAAGAGCACAACATATTCAAAGTGTAGCGATGATTTGTGATTATTGTGCTGGAAACCATCCGAGTCATCAATGCGCCGCCAGTTTCGAGTCGGTATAGTATGATGGCAACTTCGGCAATTATCCCAACGATTATGACTATTCCAATAATTATCATCATAATTGGGGGAATTCGCTAAATTTTTCATGGAGCGATGATAAACAAGTCCAAACATTTGCTCTAAGCCAATCATACGCTTCAGAATGTCAGCATCAAGCTCCTCCTAAACAGGAAAATGAGTATAACTTGGAGGAACTTTTGTCCAAGTTCATAGCTTCGAGTGAGGAGATAATAAAGAGTAGGGAGATATCGAGTCAAAATCTTGAGAACCAGATGGAACAATTCATCAATGCCTTTAACAATTGTCCTCAAGACATTTGGCCCGACGACATGGTTCCCTAGACTGATGGATTGCCCACGCCAAAACTGTAACCGGACGTGCCAAAAGATATGGATGAAAAAGAGGAGAAGAATAGTGAGGACCAGGAAAATACAGCCGGAGAAGATCCAACCTTGAGTTCCAATACAGATGAGCCGATTTTGGTAGTGCCCCATATACCTTCTCCACTGAAGTTTAAGGATCCGGGTAGTTTTGAAATCCCGTGTCCAATTGGTAGTCATTTCGTCGACAAAGTTCTTTGTGACAAGGGAGCTATCATAAATTTGGAGCCATGGTGTGATGATAAAGGGGGTCCATGTGAAGATAAATGAATATCCAGTTGCATTTAAAAAGTTTCAATTCAGTAATCCGTTCACAGACACAATGGAGCAAACACCTAGCTACTTGAAGTTCATGAAGGAGATTTTATCTAAAAAGATCAAGCTAGGTGAATTTGAAGCAATGACCCTTACAGAAGCAAATCCCTCAAATGTTACATTGCTACTAATGGATGGAGGGTTACTCAATTATCGAAGAGGATTTGGATAAAGAAATTGAAGTAGTCAGGCTGAGACTATAAAACAAGTGCTTATTGGGAGGCAACCCAAGTTTAATTTTTAGTTTTTGTTTTTATTTATTTTATTAGGTTTCATAGTAGTTAATAAACTTACATTTTTTAGGATTTAATAAACTTGCTTCTAATGTGTTTATAGGTTATTCGAGTCCAATTCAAGTGTAGTGCCTTATTCATTCTAATATGCCTAACTTATTCTTCAGACTTAGTAGACAAGGGAAAAGATTGTTGTATTTTCAGGGAAGTCCTCTGCTTTACTTTTTCCTATCTTAGCCATTGAGGACAATGTCTAGCTTAAGTTTGGGGGTGTGTTCTTATTTTATGTGGTACTTGTGCGTTTTAGGTTATTAGATTTGCATTTTAGTTAGTATATTTTTAGGATAGGTGAGCAATGGTTTGATTTGAATTTGATTATGGCCAATGATAAGAAAAATTATGATTAATTTTTTTTAGCTAATGGAAAATTGCAAAGTATGCTTAGTTTATATCTCGACTTATTAGTTGGTTTTACATTGTTTATGATCTTTTTGCACTTCAAAGCACACATCCATATGTTTAGCTAGTTGGGGGCTTAAAAAAATAAAATTGGTTGAATTCTTAAGAAAGATTTTTATTGAAACTGAAAAAACTTATTTGAGCATCATTTGAAGCAGAAATTTAGGCATTAACATAAGTTTGAGGGAAATCTTGGATTATTGAAAATTTTGAAAAATTGGAACCTTCCTGAGTTGGAATGATGAATCATGTGGTGGGTTGAGATAGAGCGTAAAATGCACTCACCCATAAACATAGGCACAAGATGGAGCGTAGAACGCACTCGTGCAATAGAAAGCAAGATGGAGCGTAAAACGCACTCGTTCAATGGGAGGTGAGATGGAACGTAAAATGCACTCACTAAAAAGGAAAAAAAAGAAATAAAGGGAATTTTTTTTGTGTTTTTGAATTACTTGGGAAGGGTTCAAGTGTGCTTAAATGTATGAAATATCATTTTGATTCTCTAATTTTTATGTTTTGCCTTTATTAGCAGAGATTGATGTGATAAGAAGATTTTTAGAGTTGATTTTAAAAATCTTTTATGAGTATTTGTTTATATGGTCTTATCTAAATCATGACTAGTTTGAACAATTGGATGCACACACGCACTTAAAGGATCATAAGTAGTTGTGGAACTGATGATTAGGTTAAAATTTTAGGCTTTGCATGTTTTCGAAAATTTTTCTTAAGTTATCATTAGAGAAAATCTTTAAGGCTATTATGCAAATTTGTATTGATTCATTGCTCGAGTCGTGTGAGTTGCTATTTAGAATTAGTTGTTATAATTTTTGTTCTTAGTGTTTTGCTTGAGGACAAGCAAAGATTTAAGTTTGGAGGTATTTGATTAGTGGGTTTTGTACCTATGAATTAAGTACATTTGGCTTGATAATTTTGAGTTCTTAAGTATTTTAAGTTAGTATTAGGTAGTTATATTGTTTTTATGTTATTTTGTAAGAATAAGCAAGGAAACGCAATCCAGACATCTTTTCGAGTAAAATTTGTAAGCAAATGCAAGAAGGGAAGATTGAAGAGTTTTCAATGCCAAGTTAAATGCATGTTCATGGCTTGGGATTTGAATTTTATTGTAAAGCTTGTCGAAAGCTTCGATTTGATAGGTGGTACGTCCCGTAACTCCTCCCGGATCAAAAGTTATGGCATTTTCATCAACAGAGATCAAAGTTTGGAGTTGCCATTTACATAGCAGCTACTTAAAGCCCAATTTCGACCTTGATCTAGCCCGAATCTCTCAATACTCAAGAATTTGTAGATTTACTTCTTAGCTTTTCGGAATATCTTGAACCGTCCCAATCAGAGTTTGGATGAGAACGTTATGGCCATTTTACCAAAGGACGTCGCAACAGAAAATTGTCTGGTGCGGCCGCGCCATTCGCCAGTTCATTTTGGGCGCAGCCGCGCCCAACACCAGAGAGGGGTCGCGGCCAGATTAAGATTTGACGCTTTTTTGTATATTTTTGACTCTAAATTGGATTGGGTTTCCTCCTAAGCTTGGGATTTGACTTGTAACCTATAAATACATGATGTGAGGCATAGATTAAAGGAGATTTTGCTACTTTTTGCTAACCCTAGAATTGAAGAAGGATTGGAGGCTTGAAGCAAGAGATTATCACGAAGGAAGATCAAGATAGGAGGCTAAGGAGGATATCAGGGATTGTTTCGAAAGAGTTTTTCCTTTCTTCTTTTATCTTTTTATTTTGTAATTCTTGGATGGCGGTTTACTTGTGGATTGTGGTTATTAATTCAATCATGAACTAATTTCTCTTTAAGATTACAATGGAACTTATTGCGTAGCTTTTAGTGATATGCTTCTTTGTTAATTATTGTTAACTTTTATAGGATTGTCTATTATGATTTGTGATTAATTGCTTGATTGCTTGATCAACAATTACCATGGTAATCTATATGAACTCGAGAGATGGATTATAGATTTAGACCTAATCATAATAGCATGTGATTGTGTTTTCTGCATGGTGATGAAATTCATAATTTGTGTCTCGGATAAAGATATAACTATACGCCGCATGTAATCTAAAAGAGAACCTAAGCTTTAAATCCTTTTTAATTGTAATTCACATAGAGATATATTGAATTAGTTAACTAGGGTGTTCACCTTAATTCTATCATCTGTGGATTTAAGTTGATTCGTTTGTGATACATCGAGAGATGGTTATAAATATTGATGAGTTCTTGATTAAAAATCTGAAATAGTTAGCATAACTTAACAGGAAGTGTATTAATTCAAGTGAAATATTAAGGAAAATTATAATCTTAAGCCTTTTTATTTGAATTCAATTCTTGGTAGTTAGTGATTAGTTAGTTTAGTACTTTATTTTTAAAATTCAACAACTTTTATCGAATTGTTTAAATAAAATAATTTGATTATGAGTTAGTATTTGGTAATTATTATTTAATAATTCTCTGTGAGTTCGATACCCTCTTATCATTATATTACTTGTGGACTGCGTATACTTGCGTATTTTGCTAGTATAGATTTAGGCAAACAGAACTCATCTCCGAACCCATTACTGATGTAACCTTCGAACCCGACACCTCTACTGAAACCATTCCGATGTCGAACCCAACTACCGAGTCATCTCTCGCCATAAAGCCTATAACTGTTGTCCCCATTGTTAGGTTTGTATATAATGCAAGCATGCAATCAAATTACATAAATAGGGCGGAAGCGTGATAAAACGGATTTTAAAAATTTTCATACAAACCATCACCACGATCTTTCCTTGTGTTCAATTATCAATTAGCAAAAGAGATAGAGATAGAGAATTATAGCCTCGTGAATCAAAGCTTCCTCGGGTACAAGTTCACCTCCAATTTCTTCGTGTTCTCCTTGAATTCCACCGACTAAATTCCTTCGCTTGATTAATGTTAGCCACCCAAGTGTTTGGCCTCTAGAGGTGATCCACCAAGGAGGAATAGTTGTTCAAGAAGATGGGTGTTGGCAAAACCCTAGTTTCTATCTCTATAGAAATTGCAAGTACTCTCCACAATCTAATGCAAGAGTGTGTAACCCTAATCTATGATAAGACTCCTCTTATTTATAGATGTAGGAATAACCCTTCCTTAAACTATTTAGGATTAGGGTTTCTATTATAATTAAACTCCTTTAATTAATTATGCTCCTAATCCAATTAGGAATTCATGAGAGAGTACTTATATTAATTAATTCACAGTCCCTATTAGGAATTAAATAATAGTAATAGTAATAATAATAATAAGACTCCTCTTATTAATTTATATTTAATATTTCTAAAATATTAAATATAAATATTAAGCTATTTAATTTATTCTATCTCCATAGACTAAATTACATACACTTAACTTATTATTATAATTATGCCATTTACTTCTTAAATAAATATTTTTCTTTTTGCGGTGTGACCCTTTAGGTTCTCCATATTAATCCGGTTGTGAATAAATCAATTAGAACAATTCTAATCTTATTTAAATAAATAAATTAAACTATTTAATTTATTTAAATAAATAATATTTATTCTACAATAAGGGTAAGCCCTTTAGCGATCAATGACTTTTCAGATAATATAGATTTCAACATTAATCACAAAAGAACCTTTCAGTGCATAGTTACCGTACAATTCAATCCTTCTACCATACAATGTCCCAATTAAATATAAGACATGGATTTACTGTCAAGTCTTATTTTATTTAATTATATGTATTTCGATTCCCAAATGCACAACTCTAAATAATGCAAATTAGAAATTCCTTTCTAATTTCATTCTGCCTTGGCCAAGGACTACTGAGTTGTCATTTATCGAATCACATAGGACATTCACATCGTTTACTAGACGCAGTAGATTCTTTATTGATCATTCACCTATCTCCATGTACAACTTATTATACCCAATCATACCCTTTGATATACCCTAAAGGTCTTAAGGGACATGTCAAAGTATAACTCATCATACACAAGATACTATGATGATCTCAAGTCCAAGAATCACTTGTACTACTATCACTAGAGAAATTCCTATTGACAGGCGAGTAAAACTCCATTAGGTATTACTTAGCGAGCCATTTTCAGTGAACTTATTTTCCAATAAGCACCTACATACTTGCTTTAGTGTCTCCATACAAATGATTATGAGATCAATCATCCTCTTCCTAAGAGCAAACAACGTATGTAATAATCAATCCGGATTCACTAATCCCCTTTTTAGTAATCCAACCATTAGGAACAATTTTAGTTTATGAGCTATCTAGAATTTAGATCTCATTAGCATGATCACCATCATGATTCTAAAAGCATTGCTCAAAACTATGAGTTTATCACATTTAATATAACAGCACCATGTAGATAATGTAAAATACCTTTTAAGAAAATCAATTCTTTTATTAATAAATGAATAAGATTACAAAGTATATGATACATCATATCAAATATGATTGGCTTGTGTGTATACTACTTTCAATCTCCCACTTGCACTAAAGCCAATCGCCATGGTATTTAATACCCATCTTCTCTAAGTGACGATTAAACTGCTGTTGTGTTAAAGCTTTAGTAAATGGATCTGCAATGTTGTCTTGAGAGTCCACACGCTCCAGGGTGACATCTCCTCTTTCATTGATCTCTCTAATCAAATGAAACCGCCGCAACACATGTTTGGATTTCTGATGAGACCTGGGTTCCTTAGCCTGCGCAACAGCTCCGGTGTTGTCACAGAATAAAGGTACGGCTCCTCTAATGCTAGGAACCACCCCAAGTTCAGTTATGAACTTTTTCATCCAAACAGCTTCCTTTGCAGCTTCGCTTGCAGTTATGTACTCTGCCTTTGTCACTGAATCAGCAACTGTTTGCTGCTTGGAACTTTTCTAACTCACTGCGCCACCATTTAAGGTAAACACATACCCTGAAACGGATTTACTGTTATCTTGGTCCGTTTGAAAACTTGAGTCTGTATAGCCCTCTAGTTTCAATTTAGATCCACTGTAGACAATGTGACACCCCCAAATCTGGGCTACCTCAAACCACACAGATTTGGTGCTCACTATCCATACACAACCACTGTCTACCCATAAACAAAAGGTTTTAAGTAAAGTAAACTGAATAATAAAGAAATATCTCCCATAAGAGGGTTACATAGTTTCTCAAAATAAGTCCCAGGTTCTCTAACCTTTATTACATCTCTTAAAATGCGGAAAAATAAATAAATAGCTAATAAGTCTTGATTACACAACCATAAAAGTAAACCAGTCTTCCTATAACAGCAAGTCATAGTCATTTGTTCATTTTTCCTTTTCCTTTGCTAGTAGACGGCTCACTTGGTATTTCAACTTTAGCTGCAAGGGTTTAGTATGCAAGGGTGAGCAAAATAAGTGCTCACCAAAATAACAATGATCACTTTAATAATTAAGAATGGAAACATCTGAAAGCTTGATAGAAAATAAATAGAACATCAAGATATTCCGAAAGTGATATACTGAGGGTCACTAGACCACGAACCATGTCCTAGGTTAACAGATAAGTTTGCTATAACCTTTAACAGTTTAATAAACTATAACTGGACTATCCATCTCATACTCAGGGTGATCAGCCCGTTATACAATGTGTTGTGCACAACCATTCAACGCTTTCGCATAAATATTCCCCTATACTAGGGTTGTTCTTCTCAGTTTTTGTCATCCAAGAATTCAGTTCAGAAAAATAGAATTTTAACAACTTAGATTATGATCAAAGATCCACAACAGTGATATACAATGATATAGATTTTGTATATCCAAGATATTAGAATAATGACTTTAATTAACTTGAGCTTTGAATAACCAGAATCCAAAATCAGAAGTTTAAGGCATGCAATAATAACTTGCTAAATGAGAAAGTAGGATTTAGAAGCTTGCATAAACTAAAATCGTGGTAAGATAAAGAAGCTTGTGCTAAGTAAATTTAAGATTGGAAACATGTTTAATGTAAAAGAGTTGAGAATAGGAAACTTGCCTCGTGCGTAGTTTTTCCTAATTACAAACCACGTACAATAAACAACCTACATATTGCGTTTGTATAGCAACAAAAATAATTAGTTACAATATTCACGTACATTAGCACTCCAATCCTCATCTCATTTCCCAATTAATCACTGATTATTAATCCTATTTCAGAAGCTACAAGCTTAGCTACAACAGTATAACACTTTAAGAACAACCAAAACTTATCTTTAAGTTAAGGTATAACAACTTTATATTTAATCATCATTAAATATTCACTTAGAATCCATCTTAACATCTTGGTATTCATTTAAGTTTTAATCCTGCATAGAGTGAGACATCACAGTTACCCAAAATAAATAAAAAAAATAACTTTTCCAGCAATGATCTCGTCGGGGTGAGAATTTGCTTTACAATTTTCTCGCCAGGGCGAGAGTTTGCTTTACAATTTTCTCGCCGGGGCGAGCTCTTGCCGGAGCGAGAGTTTGCTTTACAATTTTCTCGCCAGGGCGAGAAACTCGACTGCAACCTCCCACAGTTCGCGAACCAGCGAAACACAGACCAAATTTTCCAAATTCTATCATCCAACTCACAAATCAAACACACCCAGACATCAAACACGATGTAGAACAGCTACCCAACATGTTTCTTACAATTCTAACTATTATAAAACACATAATCAACCAATTAAAGTCCAAAAATTCACTGCCAAAACAAAATATTCATGTTTTGGCCTATTTGATAAAATTTAACACTGTAAATTCATCTCTAAACCATTTTAATCTATTCCACTTGCATTCTTTTTGTTTTTCATCATATTAACACAATCAAAAGTCAATTTACCAATTAATATCCGAATTGAACATGAAATTTATACATATAAACTATACATGAAAGTGAAACTCTGTAAAAACTAAAAACTTTATTTTAAAGCATGTTTTCATGGATTAACTCTTTCAAATTGATTTATAAACACCATATAATCACCTAATACATGCTTACTATCAATTATATCAAGTAATTCATATTTTTGAATTGGATCGATGACAAAGTACAGATCCCGATTGCTCTGTCACTACATTTTTTTATTAGGTGGAGGGCGAAAAAGGCCTCCTTCCGGGGGGGCCCGAGCCATCAGTGAGATACCACTCTGGAAGAGCTAGAATTCTAACCTTATGTCAGGACCTACGGGCCAAGAGACAGTCTCAGGTAGACAGTTTCTATGGGGCGTAGGCCTCCCAAAAGGTAACGGAGGCGTGCAAAGGTTTCCTCGGGCCGGACGGAGAAAATAAATTCACATATAGGAAGGTAACAACCATATACAGTGAAAACTTTCTAACAAAATTTTAAAAGAAATTATACCTTCAATTGCTTTGAAAACTTATCTAATTTTCTTTACTTGAATTCTTGCTTCCAATTTTCTAAAACTCCACTCTCAATTTCTCTCTCAAATTCCTCTCTTCTTCTCTGTATATGTTTTTTTTTCTTCTTTGGCTTATAAGAGTAAACTGATAAAATATCACGTTCACCAGTTACAGACCCAAAAAGCTTCATCAGTTAAAAAAACTAAAAGGTCACAAAGCCTTGTTTGGCTAGACCCTAAAGAAAAAACTCATTTTTACCAACCAAGAGCCACAAGGCCTTGTTTGGTTTAACTAAATAAAACTCTTCTTCCATTTATTTCAATAACTCATTATACTATAAAGTTTTAATTATCACACTAATAATTTAATTAAACCCATTATTAAATAAATTCAGTTAAATCTTACTAATTCAATTATAACTTTTATTTGATCAATACCACTATTACCAAATAAATTATTTTATTCAAATAAATCCTTTACTCAAATAAATCATTTAATCATCTAATTTAATTATTAAATTAAACTAGAATAAACACATCAAATCACATACAAATACACTTAACATAATTACTCTTAACATGAATTATTCCACAATAACTTTATCATTTATTTATTTTACTCAATAAATAAATTAATAATAAAATATTTATTAACTCAATAAATAAATATTTTTAATTATTTACAAAATTCACAATCGTTACATCCTTCCCTCCTTACAAGGATTCTGTCCTCAGAATCACAACGTTATTGCTACATCTTTCCCTCCTTACAAGGATTCTGTCATCAGAATTACAACGTTATTGCTACATCCTTCCCTCCTTACAAGGATTCTGTCCTCAGAATCATAGAACTAGGACGAAACAAACAACTCAGGATAACTCTTCATCATTTCAGCTTCTAGTTCCCACGTAGCTTCTTCAGCATTGTGGTTCCTCCATAGAACCGTAACAGAAGATATCACTTTATTCCTGAGAACCTGTTTCTTCCTGTCTACTATTCGAAGTGGAACTTCCTCGTAAGTTAGATCTTTCTCGAACTGTATAGGTTCATATTTTATCACATGTTTATAATCTGGCTTATAAGGCCTTAAAACAGATACATGGAAAACATTGTGGATATGTACCAGCTCTGGAGGTAGGGCTACTTCATAAGCCACCTCACCAACTCGCCGCAGAACCTCAAAAGGACCAATGAATCTTAGACTAAGCTTACCCTTCTTGCCAAAATGAATTTTCCCTTTCCAGGGTGAAACTTTCAGAAATACGAAGCTTCCTACCTCAAATTCTCGTTTCTGATGATGTTGATCCGCATACTTCTTCTGCCTGTCTTGAGCAGCTAATAATCGCGCTCTTATAACTTTCATGATCTCCGCTGTTTGGTGTACCAATTCTGGTCCTAGAAGTTGTCATTCACCAACCTCGTCCCAACATAGTGGAGTCCGACATTTTCGTTCGTACAACGTTTCGTATGGCGGCATGCCAATACTTGCGTGATAACTGTCATTGTAAGCAAACTCGACCAATGGTAGATGGTCATCCCAGTTTCCCTTAAAATCCATAATACAAGCGCGTAACATATCCTCCAAAGTTTGGATCGTTGTTTCGCTCTGGCCATAAGTTTGAGGATGATATGCAGTGCTCATTCTCAACTAAGTTCCCAAGCATTCTTGTAAACGCTTCCAAAAATTTGACGTAAACCTCGGATCTCGATCAGACACAATAGACACAGGGACACCATGTCGCGAAATAATTTCTTTAATGTATAATTTCGCTAACTGGTCCAGGTTGAATCTAATCTTAATTGGTAAGAAATGCGCTGATTTTGTCAGTCTGTCCACGATTACCCAAATTGTGTCAAAACCTTTTTGTGTAGTCGGCAAACCTACGACAAAATCCATTGTTATGTGTTCCCACTTCCACTCTGGTATTTCTAATGGCTGCAACAAACCATTGGGTCGCTGATATTCAGCTTTCACTTTCTGGCACGTCAAACATCTGGTAACACATTCTGCGACATCACGCTTCATTCCTGACCACCAATAATATTGACGAAGATCTTGATACATCTTTGTACTCCTTGGGTGGACTGAGTAACGTGTATTGTGAGCTTCATCCAAGATCTTCCTTCTAACATCCGTTACCAATGGAACCCAAATTCGATGTTCAAATCTGATTAATTCCTTGGCATCAATACTGAGCTTTCCACCTTGTCCCTCAGAGATTTCCTTCCTAATCTTCTCACACTCCGCATCTTGAAGTTGAGCTTCTTTGATTTGGTCCAGCAACACCGGACGAACCTCGATCTGAAATATCTTCTCCCTTGCTTCATGCTGGCACTTCACCTCCAAGTCTAACTTCGCCATCTGTTGAATAAGTTCCTCTTGAGCAGTCAATAACAGAAGTTTTTCTCGACCCTTCCTGCTTAATGCATCAGCAACAACATTCGCCTTTCCCGGATAGTAGAGAATTTCGCAGTCATAATCTTTAATCAGTTCTAACCATCGTCTCTGTCGCATGTTGAGGTCCTTCTGTGTAAAAATGTACTTGAGGCTCTTATGATCCGTGTAGATCTCACACTTCTCACCATAAAGGTAGTGCCTCCAGATCTTCAGAGCAAACACCACCGCTGCCAATTCTAAATCATGAGTTGGGTATCCCTTCTCGTAATCTTTCAGTTGTCGTGAGGCGTACGCAGTAACCTTGCCGTTTTGCATAAGCACACAGCCAAGGCCCTTATGCGACGCGTCACTGTAAACCACAAAATTTCCGGTACTATCTGGCAAAGATAATACAGGCGCCATACTTAACCTTTTCTTTAATTCCTGAAAACTTTCCTTGCACTTCTCCGTCCAAACAAACTTAACCGCTTTCCTAGTCAAATTTGTCAATGGAGTGGCGATTTTAGAAAAATCTTGTATAAACCGTCGATAATACCCTGCCAAACCTAAGAAACTCCTTACTTCAGATGGTGTCTTTGGTTGCTCCCAATCTATTACAGCGTCCACTTTAGTCGGATCAACCGAAATCCCATTTTTATCAATTACATGTCCAAGAAATTGAACACGATCCAACCAAAACTCACATTTTGAAAACTTCGCGAAAAGCTTCTCTTTTCGTAATGTCTCTAAAGTTAGCCTCAGATGCTCCACATGGTCTTCTTGTGATTTAGAATACACTAAAATATCGTCGATAAACACCACCACGAACTTATCTAGAAACGGTTTAAACACCCTATTCATTAAGTCCATGAATGCCGCAGGTGCATTCGTTAGACCGAATGACATAACTAGAAACTCGTAGTGACTGTAACGAGTTCTGAACGCCGTCTTCGGAACATCCTACTTTCTCACTTTCAGCTGATGGTAACCACTTCTTAAGTCTATCTTTGAAAAATGAGTAGCACCCTTCAGTTGATCGAACAGATCGTCAATTCTCGGTAACGGGTATTTATTCTTGATTGTAACCTTGTTCAATTCACGATAATCTATGCAAAGATGCATCAAACTATCTTTCTTCTTAACAAACAACACCGGTGCTCCCCACGGTGAAACACTCGGTTGAATGTACTTCTTGTCTAGTAGCTCTTGCAATTGCACCATCAACTCCTTCATCTCCATCGGAGCCATTCAGTACGGAGCTTTTGATATAGGCGCAGTCCCGGGCACTAAATCAATAACGAATTCAATCTCTCTATCTGGAGGTAATCCCGGCAAATCATCCAGAAAAACATCCACAAAATCCCTCACCACTGGTATTTCTTCCATTTTTGTACCGGTCTTCCGAATATCTACCACATGAGCTAAATACCCTACACATCCTTGTTTCAGTAACTTCTTGGCTTGCATAATCGTTAGACAAGTTGTTTGCCTTGGCGATTTGCTACCATAAAACACCACCTTAGATGGAGTCTTAAGGTTTACACACTTCTTTTGGCAATCAATAATCGCCCCATAATTATATAACCAATCCATCCCTAGAATGACGTTAAATTCCCCAAGTTTAATCGGAATAAGATCTACTGTCATCATATGACCATGAATATCTACCTCGCAATTTTTGTACACATACCTAATTGGTATCACTTCCCTATTGGCAATCTCTATGTTTAAGGGAAAGTCTAACTCTTCTCGAGGTATCTCCAGTTTCTCAGCAAAGTCATCAGAAATGAAAGAACAAGTTGCACCCGAATCAAAAAGTACATATGCATTCAAGTTATTTACTGGTAGGATACTTGCCACCACCTCCTTGGATCGAACCGCATCCTGGACTGTCATATTAAAAGTGCGAGCAGTCGGGCGATTTGTTGTAGCTGGTCCAGAAATAGTTAGTGCACCTCCACTATTGCTTCCTTTACCTCCATTTCCCCCACTAGCAACTTTCCTTGGACAATCACGAGCAAGATGGTCTTTTGACCCGCACGTGAAACATGCACCCTTCTTTGGGGCAGTGCAGTTTGGAGAAATGTGGCCCTCTTGTCCACAGTTGTAACAGACTCTCTTTCCTTTCAAGCACACACCCGCATGATTCTTACCACAGGTTGCACAAGCTTCAGTTTTCTTCCTTTGGTTACTCTGCTGACCTCCAGTAGAACCACCATCATTCCATTTTCGCTTCTGGTTTCCTCCTCCATTGCTACCACTCGGCCTATTCTCGGTCTCATTCCTTTTCTTTTTCTGCTCCTGGTTGTATTTGGTTAATGCATCACTTCCTCCCTTTGCTATTATTGCTTTCTCTAACACCGCCGCAAATGTGTTGAGTTGAAACATAAAAACCCTACTATAAAGCCAAGGTCTCAATCCTTGCTCAAATCGTCTAGCCTTTCTCTCATCCGTGTTAACTTGGTATGGTGCAAACCTTGCTAGTTCATTGAACCGTGCCGCGTATTCTGGCACTGTCATTGTTCCTTGCTTAAGTTCGAGAAACTGAACCTCCATCTGGTTCTGAGCACTAGCCGGGAAATACATTTCGAAGAACATCTCTTTAAACCGATCCCACGATATAACACCTTCTCCTGCTCTCGTCTTGTTGGCCTGCCACCAGTAACTGGCTTCCGACGTTAACATGAAAGTCGCAAAGGCAGTCTTCTGATAATTCCCAACCCTAGAGACTTCAAAAACTTTTTCCATTTCCATTACCCAAGTTTGGGCTTCTATCGGATCCCTTGTTCCTTTAAACTCAGGGGGACCAACGACCTTAAAATCCTTAAAGGTCGTAGCTTGAGCTTGTGATTGATTTGCAAAAACTCCAGTCAAAAGGTTCACTAGTTGCTGAACTGGGTTAGCATCGGGTGGATTATTGTTATTGTTGTTAGTAGACCCCTTTGGGGGTGGTTGCTGACAGGGTCGTCTAACTCTTCTTGGCGGCATAATTCTGTTGAAGACAACGCTTTTTAGACAATTGCTAATTTTTTTTAAGTACTTATATCTTAATTAAAACATACTTAAATATTCAAAAGTAGAAACTTAACACATAACATTTTTCAAAAAAAACTACTTTATTCATTCATTCTCAAACTCATAAGATATCATTTTACTATTTTCATCATCATCTAAGAAGACAACTTCGACATTTCACCATTAACATCTTATCCCATTATTTATATAAACTGGGATTTACATTCAAAATACTTGTTATAATATTATTTCTCTAATAATCTTAGGAAGACAACCCTCGGCGCACAGCCTCCTCACGTTCTTGCTCCATGATGCGAACCATAGTTCGGCGATCCACGAACCTCAGATGATCCTCTAACTGTGTTGGGTAATGGCGAACCCGGTCTTGAGCCCTATCCATCGTCGTGTGGTAAATATACTCCATGTAATCAATCTTGAACTTCTTCGCACGAATCTCTCCTTCAGCACGATCCAATCGTTGAGAAACCCTAATGTGAGCGTTTTCAACCCTGTTACGCATAGCAGTTTCCTCCTTCAAAGCTTCTTTTAACTCCTCCATCGCAATCTTCAATTGGCCAATCTCAGACTTTAATTCATCATTCTCAGTTTTTGGCTCACCATTTTCAGCCTTCACCACCTCATTCTCTGATTTCACCTTTTCATTTTCATCTAACAGTTGCTCCTGCTGACCCTCTGCGTGAACTAATTTCCATTCTACATCACCCAACCGTACTTCTAAATCATAGATCTCTCTGTCCTTCTCCTCGATAGTAACTCGGCGTGTCTCTGACACTTCCTCCAAAACTCGGAGTTGTTCCCGAAGTTTGACATTTTCATCGTATAACTGCTTGTACATCAGCTCCTCGGGATCCTCCTCCTCTTCCTCCTCCTCCTGAACAGTGACCAGCCTATGCCCAGGTGCTTCCACAGTCACCAACCGTTCGCTGACCACATGCACATCTCTGGCCTCCTCGTCTCCAGGCTCTGGGATATCCTCCCTCAGCACTGGGATCTGCTCAACTCGAATCTGACTAGTTTGTCCAACCTCCGACATCCTGACAATAAAATATTTTAATTATTTAATCGATACTACTCGCGAGCACATTGGTTATTAAACATATAAGCACATAGAATGTTTTATTATCTTCAATGAATTCCTTAATTCATCCCTTAATACTCGATAGGAGTTTAGCAACACTATCTTTGCGATTTCTTAAAAGGTTAATTCCTAAGGTTTTTCCCCACCTAAGGTTCTTAAGCCTACGGCTCTGATACCAACCTGTGACACCCCCAAATCCGGGCTACCTCAAACCACACAGATTTGGTGCTCACTATCTATACACAACCACTGTCTACCCATAAACAAAAGGTTTTAAGTAAAGTAAACTTAATAATAAAGAAATATCTCCCATAAGATATAGTTTCTCAAAATAAGTCCCAGGTTCTCTAACCTTTATTACATCTCTTAAAATGTGAAAAAATAAATAAATAGCTAATAAGTCTTGATTACACAACCATAAAAGTAAACCAGTCTTCCTATAACAGCAAGTCACAGTCATTTGTTCATTTTTCCTTTTCCTTTGCTAGTAGACGGCTCACTTGGTATTTCAACTTTAGCTGCAAGGGTTTAGTATGCAAGGGTGAGCAAAACAAGTGCTCACCAAAATAACAATGATCACTTTAATAATTAAGAATGGAAACATCTGAAAGCTTGATGGAAAATAAATAGAACATCAAGATATTTCGAAAGTGATATACTGAGGGTCACTAGACCACGAACCATGTCCTAGGTTAACAGATAAGTTTGTTGTAACCTTTAACAGTTTAATAAACTATAACTGGACTATTCATCTCGTACTCAGGGTGATCAGCCCGTTGTACAATGTATTGTGCACAACCATTCAACGATTTCGCATAAATATTTCCCTATACTAGGGTTGTTCTTCTCAGTTTTTGTCATCCAAGAATTCAGTTCAAAAAAATAGAATTTTAACAACTTAGATTATGATCAAAGATCCACAACAGTGATATACAATGATATAGATTTTGTATATCCAAGATATTAGAATAATGACTTTAATTAACTTGAGCTTTGAATAACCAGAATCCAAAATCAGAAGTTTAAGGCATGCAATAATAATTTGCTAAATGAGAAAGTAGGATTTAGAAGCTTGCATAAACTAAAATCGTGGTAAGATAAAGAAGCTTGCGCTAAGTAAATTTAAGATTGGAAACATGTTTAATGTAAAAGAGTTGAGAATAGGAAACTTACCTCGTGCGTAGTTTTTCCTAATTACAAACCACGTACAATAAACAACCTACATATTCCGTTTGTATAGCAACAAAAATAATTAGTTACAATATTCACGTACATTAGCACTCCAATCCTCATCTCAATTCCCAATTAATCATTGATTATTAATCCTATTTCAGAAGCTACAAGCTTAGCTACAACAGTATAACACTTTAAGAACCACCAAAACTTATCTTTAAGTTAAGGTATAACAACTTTATATTTAATCATCATTAAATATTCACTTAGAATCCATCTTAACATCTTGGTATTCATTTAAGTTTTAATCCTGCATAGAGTGAGACATCACAGTTACCCAAAATAAATAAAAAAAAATAACTTTTCCAGCAATGATCTCGCCGGGGCGAGAATTTGCTTTACAATTTTCTCGCCGGGGCGAGAAACTCGACTGCAACCTCCCACAGTTCGCGAACCAGCGAAACACAGACCAAATTTTCCAAATTCTATCATCCAACTCACAAATTAAACACACACAGACATCAAACACGATGTAGAACAGCTACCCAACATGTTTCTAACAATTCTAACTATTATAAAACACATAATCAACCAATTAAAGTCCAAAAATTCACTGCCAAAACAAAATATTCATATTTTGGCCTATTTGATAAAATTTAACACTGTAAATTCATCTCTAAACCATTTTAATCCATTCCATTTGCATTCTTTTTGTTTTTCATCATATTAACACAATCAAAAGTCAATTTACCGATTAATATCCGAATTGAACATGAAATTTTATACATATAAACCATACATGAAAGTGAAACTCCGTAAAAACTAAAAACTCTATTTTAAAGCATGTTTTCATGGATTAACTCTTTCAAATTGATTTATGAACACCATATAATCACCTAATACATGCTTACTATCAATTATATCAAGTAATTCATATTTTTAGCAAATAAATTCACATACAGGAAGGTAACAACCATATACAGTGAAAACTTTCTAACAAAATTTTAAAAGAAATTATACCTTCAATTGCTTTGAAAACTTATCTAATTTTCTTTGCTTGAATTCTTGCTTCCAATTTTCCAAAACCCCACTCTCAATTTCTCTCTCAAATTCCTCTCTTCTTCTATGTATATGTTTTTTTTTTCTTCTTTGGCTTATAAGAGTAAACTGATAAAATATCATGTTCACCAGTTACAAACCCAAAAAGCTTCATCAGTTAAAAAAACTAAAAGGTCACAAAGCTTTGTTTGGCTAGACCCTAAAGAAAAAACTCATTTTTACCAACCAAGAGCCACAAGGCCTTGTTTGGTTTAACTAAATAAAACTCTTCTTCCATTTATTTCAATAACTCATTATACTATATAGTTTTAATTGTCACACTAATAATTTAATTAAACCCATTATTAAATAAATCCAGTTAAATCTAATAATTTAATTATAACTTTTATTTGATCAATACCACTATTACCAAATAAATTATTTTATTCAAATAAATCCTTTACTCAAATAAATCATTTAATCATCTAATTTAATTATTAAATTAAACTAGAATAAACACATCAAATCACATACAAATACACTTAACACAATTACTCTTAACATGAATTATTCCACAATAACTTTATCATTTATTTATTTTACTCAATAAATAAATTAACAATAAAATATTTATTAACTCAATAAATAAATATTTTTAATTATTTACAAAATTCACAATCGTTACAGACAAGAAATACATCCTTAGTTCTTTTCAGGTACTTTAGGATGTTTTTCACTGCCTTCCAGTGCTCTTCTTCTGGATTTGACTGATGTCTACTTGTTACACTAAGTGCATGATCGACATCTGGTCTAGTACATATCATACCATACATGATAGATCCTATTGCTGAAGCATAAGGAATCTTACTCATACGGTCCGGTCTCTCTCCTCAGGTGTCTTTAGGGCCTGTTTCTTGGAGAGATGTATTCTATGGCTCATCGGCATGAGACCTCTCTTAGAATCTTCCATGCTAAACTTCTTTAGCATTGAGTCAATGTACTTTCCTTGGGTCAAGCCTAGCATCCTTTTAGATCTATCTCTATAGATCTTTATCCCTAAAATATAGGATGCCTCACCTAAGTCCTTCATGGAGAAGTGTTTAGATAACCAAATTTTGATCGATTGTAGCATAGGAACATCATTCCCTATCATTAATATATCATCAATATATAATACAAGGAATGAAACAACGCTCCCACTAACCTTCTTGTACACACAAGGTTCATCCTCATTTTTGATAAAATCAAACCTTTTGATTATCTCATCAAAACAGATGTTTCATCTTCGAGAAGCTTGCTTCAATCCATAAATGGATCGTTGTAGCTTATAGACTTAGTTTGTTCCAACCGTTGAAACAAAACCTTCTGGCTGTATCATATATACATTCTCCTCAAGCTCTCCATTGAGGAAGGTCGTTTTCACATCCATTTACCAAATTTCGTAGTCATAATAAGCTGCAATTGCAAGCAAAATCCGAATGGACTTGAGCATAGCTACTGGGGATGGGTGTTGCAAGCAAAATTCGAATGTTAGGTTTGTATATAACGCAAGCATGTAATCAAATTACATAAATAGGGCGGAAGCGTGATAAAACGGATTTTTAAAATTTTTCATACAAACCATCACCACGATCTTTCCTTGTGTTCAATTATCAATTAGCAAAAGAGATAGAGATAGAGAATTATACCCTCGTGAATCAAAGCTTCCTCGAATACAAGTTCACCTCCAATTCCTTCGCGTTCTCCTTGAATTCCACCGACTAAATTCCTTCGCTTGGTCAACGTTAGCCACCCAAGTGTTTGGCCTCTAGAGGTGATCCGCCAAGGAAGAATAGTTGTTTAAGAAGATGGGTATTGGCAAAACCCTAGTTTCTATCTCTATAGAAATTACAAGTACTCTCCACAATCTAATGCAAGAGTGTGTAACCTTAATCTATGATATGTACTAGACCGGATGTCGCTTATGCACTTAGTGTAAAAAGTAGATATTAGTCGAATCCAGGAGAAGAGCACTGGAAGGCAGTGAAAAACATCCTAAAGTACTTGAGAAGAACTAAGGATGTATTTCTTGTCTACGGTGGGTCTGAATTGAAACTAGAGGGCTATACAGACTCAAGTTTTCAAACGGACCAAGATGACAATAAATCCGTTTCAGGATATGTGTTTATCTTAAACGGTGGCGTAGTGAGTTGGAAGAGTTTCAAGCAGCAAACAGTTGCTGATTCAGTGACAGAGGCAGAGTACATAGCTGCAATTGAAGCTACAAGGAAGCTGTTTGGATGAAGAAGTTCATAACTGAACTTGGAGTGGTTCCTAGCATTAGAGGATCCGTATATTTATTCTGTGACAACACTGGAGCTGTTACGCAGGCTAAGGAACCCAGGTCTCATCAGAAATCCAAACACATGTTGCGGCGGTTTCATTTGATTAGAGAGATCATTGAAAGAGGAGATGTCACCCTGTAGCATGTGGACTCTCAAGACAACATTGCAGATCTATTTACTAAAGCTTTAACCCAATAGCAGTTTGATCATCACTTAGAGAAGATGGGTATTAGATACCATGGCGATTGGCTTTAGTGCAAGTGGGAGATTAAAAGTAGTATACACACAAGCTAATCATATTTGATATGATGTAGCATATACTTTGTAATCTTATTCATTTATTAATAAAAGAATTAAAGGCATTTTACTTTATCTACATGGTGTTGTTATTTAATATGTGATAAACCCATAGTTTTAAGTAATGCTTTTAGAATTATGATGATGATCATGCTAATGAGATCTAAATTCTAGATAGCTTAAAACTAAAATCGTTCCTAATCGTTGGATTACTAAAAAGGGGATTAGTGAATTCAGATAGATTAGTACATACGTTCTTGCTCTTATGAAGAGGATGATTGATCTCATAATCATTTAAGTGGAGACACTAAAGCAAGTATGTAGGTGCTTATTGGAGAATAAGTTTACTGAACGTGGCTCGCTAAGGAATACCTAATGGAGTTTTACTCGCCTGTCAATACAAATTCCTCTAGTGATAGTAGTACAAGTGATCCTTGGACTTGAGATCATCATAGTATCTTGTGTATGATGAGGTATATTTTGACATGTCCTTTAAGACCTTTAGGGTATATCAAAGGGTATGATTGGGAATAATAAGTTATACATGGAGATAGGTGAATGATCAACAAAGAATCTACCATATCTAGTAAAAGATGTGAATGTCCTATGTGATTCGCTAAATGACAACTCAGTAGTCCTTGGCCAAGGCAGAATAAATTTAGAAAGGAGTTTCTAATTTATATTATTTAGAGTTGTGCATTTCAGAATTAAAATACATATAATTAAATAAAATAAGACTTGACAGTAAATCCATGTCTAATATTTAATTGGGACATTGTATGGTAGAAGGATTAAATTGTACGGTAACTATTTACTGAAAGGTTCTTTTGTGATTAATATTGAAATCTATATTATCTAGAAAGTCGTTGATCGCTAAGGGGGCTTACCCTTATCGTAGAATAAATGTTATTTATTTAAATGAATTAAATAGTTTAATTTATTTATTTAAATAAGATTAGAATTGTTCTAATTGATTTATTCACAACCGGTTTAATATGGAGAACCTAAAGGGTTACATCGCAAAAGGAAAATATTTATTTAAGAAGTAAATGACATAATTGTAATAATAAGTTAAGTGTATTTAATTTAATCTATGGGGATAGAATAAATTAAATAGCTTAATATTTATTATTTAATATTTTGGAAATATTAAATATAAATTAATAAGAGGAGTCTTATTATTATTATTATTATTATTATTATTATTATTACTATTATTATTATTACTATTATTTAATTCCTAGTAGGAATTGAGAATTAATTAATAGAAGTACTATCTATCATGAATTCCTAATTGGATTAGGAAAATAATTAATTAAAGGAGTTTAATTAGAATAGAAACGATAATCCTAAATAGTTTAGGGAATGGTTTTCCTACATCTATAAATAAGAGGAGTCTTATCATAGATTTGGGTTACACACTCTTGTATTAGAATTGTGGAGAGTACTTGCAATTTCTATAGAGATAGAAACTAGGGTTTTTCCAACACCCAACTTCTTGAATACCTATTTTTCCTTGGTGGATCACCTCTAGAGGCCAAACACTTGGGTGGCTAACGTTGATCAAAGGAAGGAATTTCATCGGTGGAATTCGAGGAGAACGCGAAGGAATTGGAGGTGAACTTGTATCCGAGGAAGCTTTGATTCACGAGGGTATAATTCTCTATCTCTATCTCTTTCGTTAATTGATAATTGAACACAAGGAAAGATCATGGTGATGGTTTGTATTAAAATTTTAAAATCTGTTTTATCACGCTTCCGCTCTATTTATGTAATTTGATTGCATGCTTTCGTATTATACAAACCTAACACATTAATGTAAAGGTTTATTCACTTAGTTAAATAAGAAATACTTTTAATATGGAAAGTGAATCTACTCAGATGGGCAGTTTATAATAGGTCACTCACATTAAATGTCCAAATTAATTTAGTCTAATCATGATGTAACGACCCCAAAATCCGAACAATTGAACTCTCGACTTTGGTCGTTAGCAATACGTTTACATACTAGCTTTACATCAATATTTGATGATATAAATAATAAATAATGCGGAACAATTCAAAAATCCTTTCAAACTTCCTACTTTTGTTCCCTGAATCACAACCTTTACATTTACATACCTTAGAATCATACATATTCTATGATTCACTTTATCAGACTTGCTAAGTAAAATTACGAATCTCAATACATGTACAACATTTACATTCTGCCATTAAATAGTCATCAATAACTGACAATTTCTTCTAACGAAAATTTAGCATGGAACAGACAATTCCCAAATAAAGCAAATTTATTTTTCCTGCACGTCTTCTGTTCATTACAATTCAAATGGCAGATAACATCTCATTGTATTCCTAACCTGTAAAAAGGTTATTTTTGCAAGATTGAGCTCGACAGCTCAGCAAATCAAGTAGTTTTCATGCATCACATAACACATAATTTCATGCTCAACTTATACAATCATAAAATTTTTAATTCTCATTTATCATACATGTTGTATCTCACATATCAAATAATAAGATTGAGTTCCTTACTCAATCAACATAGTCATAGATTGACTTTTGCAGTTCATAATTACGTCATATGTAATTTAACTTGCTCTTTGCAGTACAGATTTCAATCAATCAATCATCAAGTTCATATAGCAAATAAGAACTGAAAGACTTGTCTGGCTCGTAGATCACCAATTACATCTTTTTGTCCTCGTAGACTTCCTACACAACATATGATCATGCACATCAACTATTAGTCATATAACAACGCTTGGTAATCGTTTAAGTAACTCTACTCTACATTTCACAATCCTTCATTTTATTCTCTACACAATGCTTATCTCAGGGATTAAGTCCCGTTAGGGCACCTCATTAACCTTTCGGTTTATTTACGTTAAGCTTTCTTTTCCTTCTCATTTCGTTACACTTTAATTGACACTTAACATTTGGTTAAGTCTTAAACCTTGTCTTTACATCACATTAGATGTATAATGTTTGTTAACTTTACTTAAGTTAACTTTCGTCTCATTTTTCTTTATATTTCTCTTTTAGTCGACACTTAACGTTTGGTTAAATCGTCATAGTTAACATAAATTAAATATTCATTCGTCTTAGGTTCCTTTACATTTCTCTATAATTGTCACTTAACAATCAGTTAAGTAATACAAGTTTCAGTATTTAAACAATATTCTCAATTCCCACAAAAATTGAGTTAAAGAATTTCCTTCATTCATAACTTTTATATCAATGTTATGATTACGATATGTTATTACATCCTTTACACGATTTACACTTCGTTATAGTCATTGGAATATGTTAAGTTTTCATTTCTTATAACGTTGAACAACAACCTTTTTAAATTCCAAGTTCACAACTTACAATATCATCTCTATGATTACAAACTTCCATTAATCCTTGATTCATGTTTTAAGACTCACTTCAAGTATTAGAATAGGTTAAAATTACATTACCCCAGTTCAAGCATGCAACAACTCAGACTGGGTTTGTTCTGCAACTGGCGCAACTGCGCCAGTTTTATACTAGGGACACGCGCAGTTGCGCCCAAAATAGCCTATTGTCCAGCGCAGCTGCGCTGGACACCAGAACTTGATTCTGCAGTCTCGAACTTCAGACAACTTTTCATACCAAACTCAATTCTAATCACCAAATTAGCTATTCTCAGATGTTCTAAAGTTCATAAACACCAAACTAAACATTTTACAAACTATTTTAATATCTTAAAAACATCAAATAATCCAATTTAAGGACTCAAATTCCATATTCATGCTAATTTTTATATTTTAACATACTTAGCGGAATCACTTGCCACAAATTCGTTTCTCAACTATTTTGATTCATTCCAATTGCATTGTTTTCGTTTTTCAAAATACTAATATAATCCATCACCAATTTCAGATTCTATTCATGAATCCCTAGCCAATTTTAGTCTCAAAATAGACCAAAATATACATATTACTACAAAACTCAATTTTCCTCTTCTAACACATTTTCTCATGAATTTGATTACATCAAAACCTTTATAGATGATGTAACGGACGACTTTAATTGCGTTGTGATTCTGGGGACAGAATCCTTTTAAGGAGGGAAAGATGTAACAAATGCAATTTTGAGAATTAATAAAAATATTTATTGAGTTGTATAAATATTTTTGTTAATTTATTGAGTTAATAGATGATTTATTAAGCTATTGTGAAATAAGTTTATGTTGAGTTAATGGTGTTAATTGTTACTTGAATATGATTTGTGATGATTATTCTAATTTAATTGTTAATTAAATTAGATGATGAAAAGAATTATTTGAATAAATGATTTATGTTAATAAATAATTTATTTGAATAATATAATTTATTTGGTGTTTTTGTTAAATAAAATTATTATTTGAGTTAGTAATATTTAATTGAATTTATTTAATAATAATAAGTTCAATTAAATTAAATGTGTGACATTTAAAACTATATGTTATAATGTTTTATTAAAATAAATGAAAGGAGTTTTATTTTAGTTTTTCCAAACTAGGCCTTATGACCTTTGGTTGGAAAAATGAGTTATTTTAATTGTGTTTTACCAAACAAGACATAAGAATAATAGGTTATTTTAATTAGTGTTTACCAAACAAAGCCTTATGACTTTTGAAAATCCTAACTGATGATTCAATTTAAGGATTTTACGTTATTATTATTTAAAACAACAATTTTTATTTTTAAAATCATCAGTTTATATTTTTAAGTTATATCAGTTTTCATTTTTGTAAAAGAACGTCAGTTGAAAGAAAGAAAAGAAAAGAGAAGAACAGAGAGAAAAGAGAAAGAAGAACTACAGAGAAAAGAGAGAGTTCTGTGAAATTTGAGAAAGAAGATAGCTTGTGAATTTTGAAAAGAAGAGATTGAAGGTAGAAGTTCAAGCAAGGAGAGTGTTAATCAAGCTTTTCTTTTAATCAAATAGAAGGTATAATACTCTTCTCTGTATATCAATATTTGGTTCTCTGTAAAAATATTCATTGGTTTAATATGTGATTTTTTTGATTATAATTGATAGCTATGTGAAATAGATGATTACGTGATGATTATATGATGATTAAAACTCTATATCAAGGTTTTAATTCATGAAAATATATTTTAGAATTTAATTTTAGATTTTACAGAGCTTTATTTCATGTATGGCATAGTTGTATGAAAATTGATGATTCCATTTGGTTATTAATTGGTTAATTAATAATTGTTTATGATTGTATGATGAAAAACATGCACAATGCAAGAAGAATGGTTTTAATTGGTTGAAAAATGAATTTACAGAGTTTGATTTCATAAAAATGGTCAAAGCATGAATAAATTGTTTAACAGTGAATTTTTGGTTTTTAATTAGTTGATTATGTGTTTTATAATAGTTAAATTAGTTAGAAACATGTTGGGTATTTGTTTTCTAACATATTTGATGTCTGGGTATATCTAGTTTGTGTACTGGATGATAGAATTCGGAAAATTTGGCCAAAATTTGGCCTAAGTTTTCACTGTTCGCGAACTGTAGGAGACGACTGCCGGGTGTCTCGCCCCGGCGAGAAAAATGAGCTAGTAATCTTCGCCCCGGCGAAGTCTCGCCCCGGCGAGAAATTTTGTTAAGGATAGGCTCGCCCCGGCGAGGTCTCGCCCCGGCGAGATTTTTGTTCAGTAAATTCTCGCCTCGGCGAGGGAGCAGTACTGAAATTATTTTTAATTTTTATTTTCTTTGAGCTTTTATTATGATGCTATAAACAAGTTTAAAACTTATATTAATGTATTAAGTGACTAAAAAATTGCCAAGATGGTTGTTAAACTAGTACTTGTTGACTATGATATGCTAAGTGAAATGTTATAATAAAAAGGATAAGAGCAAGCTTAAAGTGTATATTATTTTATAACTAATTATGTTACCATTTTATAATTAAATGTATAGGTTGTTTAAGGATCGAGAGATATTTAATTTGTAATCTACGCTTGAGGCAAGTTCCTTATCTCAACTTGTTACTTTATGTTGAGCAAGTTTTCTTTCCTTAAGCTTGAGAATTATTTATAACAAGTTGTTATTCTCTTTTAACTTGTTAATTTATTCAAGACAAGTTTATTTATATTGAGTAAGCTTATTGACCTTAGCTTATTGATATTCAAGCAAGGTTATTATCATGATTATATACTCAAGCTTTATTTCAATCATTGTTATTATTCAAACTTCGAGTATAGTTTCTATTGAACAAACTCTATTGAATTAGACTAGCAAACCCTTATTGATTCAGCTAGTCCTTAGTTGATGAGCGTTTCAAAGACTTAGAATGTTCTCTATACTTGTTCCAAGCCAATTTCCTTTTTGGTATGGATTCAGACGATAAACTGAGATGAACAACCCTAATATAGGGGATTACTTACGCGGCAGCATTAAAATGTTTGTGCACAATACATTGTACAAAAGGCTGATCCCCCTGAGTACGAGATGTTGGTCCATAGTCTATATGACTGTTAAAGGTTACAGTAGAAATACTTGTTAACCTAGGACATAGTTCGAGGTCTTGTGACCCTCAGATATAATTTCTAAATCTTGAATTCTATATTTTTGGAATCAAGCATCCTAACGAGCTTTTAAACTTTAATCATTTATTGGTTGAGAATCAGAAAACTATTATTCCTCAGTTGAAATCATTTCATTTAGATATTATTGTTATCGAACTTGTGAGCAATTGTTTGCTCACTCTTGCACTAATCATTGCAGCTAAGGCTGAGAAGCCGGACGAGCCGTCCACGAGCAAAGGCAAGGGCAAGATGCATAAATAGCCAAAGACCTGTTATTTATTTGATGATCGATTGTATCAAGACTTATTTAAATTATGTTTTATTCCGCATTTGATGTATTAAGGTTAAGATAACCTGGGATTTGAATATTTAATAGTTTGGTGATGTAACCCATTTTGGGAAGATATTTATTTAAGTTTATTTAATTGTTATTTTATTGGGTAGTTAGTTTTGAATGAATGAGATAGTGAACACCAAATATGTGGGAATTAAGTACCTGGATTTGGGGGTGTCACAGGTTGATCAAAGCTGATAGGTTATGAACTTTTAGGTGGGGAAAACCTTAGGGTAGTAGCCTTCTAGAAGATAGAGAATATAGAGTTGATAAACTCTTATCGAGTTCTAAGGAATGAATTACGGAAATTCATAAAAGACAACAAAATGATTATGTGCTATGTGCTTATTTGATAACAAACTTATGTGCTCGCGAGTATTGTCGATTAGTAATTAAAACTTAAAATTTTGTTGTCAGGATGACTGATAGAGGAGAGCCCAGCCAGGCTAGGGAGGAGGAGCCCCGAGATATTCACGTAGTCAGTGAGCAGCTAGTGCAGAGGGAGCCATCTCCATTGATTACAGTTACAGGCCACGAGTATGAGCCTGAGACTGATCCTGAGGAGGATCCTGAGGAGGAGGAGGAGGAGGACCCTGAAGAGATACCACTATCTACTTTGGGTGTTCAGATGTACGAGCAGGTGTATGATCGCAACATAGAGTTGCAGGACAGAGTGGAGGAGTTAGAGGGGCAGCTGGCTGAACGACAGACTGCTTTGGAACAGAAAAACAGTGAGATTGAGGAGCTAGACATACGTCTTGGAGACGTGGAGTGGAAGCTGGTTCATGTAGAGAGTGAAAAGGAGGAGTTAGAGGAACAGGCTGCGGAACGTCAAGCCACTTTAGAACAGAAGGATGCTGAGATCCAAGACCTTACGTCACGTCTCGCAGAGGCTGAGCAGAGGTTAGCACAGTCTGAGTATCGACGAGGACAGTTGATAGCCAGGAATGAGATTGCGCGAGATGAGTTGAAAAAGGAGTCAGCTGAGCGGGCGAGAGCTAAGACAGCTTGGCTGAGGGAGGCTGATCGCGCAGATCGTGTTGAGTGTGAGGTGCGGTCAAAGAAGGCCAAGATTGATGATATGGAGTATATTTTTCACTCCACAATGGATAGAGCTCTGAATCGAGTTCATCGTCATCCAGATATGGTGGATCGAAGGATGGTGACTCGTATTATGGAGCAGGAATGCCAGGAAGCTGTGCGTCGTGGGATGTCATCATAGATTATGATTAATTATGTTATTATGAAACTATGAAGTGAATAAATTGTAAATCCCAGTTTCTATAATGGGATAGAATAATGATGTAATCCTAGAACTTTGTGATTTCAGGATAGATGATTTGATGTAAATAACTACGATGTTATCTCTATTATGTTTTGAAGCAGTTAACAAATAAAATGTGAAAGTTTATCAGTTGTACGGTGTGTTAAGTGTTGTTTATAAATGTTTAAGTTGAGACTTAAATGTTTAAATAATTGAGCAATAGTCTAATAACGCGAATTTTTTAACAGAAGATGCCGCCAAGAAGATAACCAACACGTCAACAGACCCCAGAGGTATCTACCAATAATGAAGAAGCCAACGCTAATCCGATGCAGCAGTTGGTGAATTTGTTAACGGGAGCCTTTGCAAATCAACCACAAGCTCAGGCTACAACCTTTAAAGACTTCAAGGCTGTCGGACCTCCAGAATTTCTAGGGCCTATGAATCCGATAGAGGCTCAAACGTGGATTATGGAAATGGAGAAAGTGTTTGATGTCGCTAGAGTCAGCGAGGACCAGAAGACGACATTTGCAACCTTCATGCTGAAATCAGAAGCTAGCTACTGGTGGCAAGCAAATAAGACTCGAGGTGGCCAAGGGATTATTCCGTGGGAGTGGTTTAAAGAGATGTTTTCGAGACCTACTTTCCGGCAAGTGCTCAAAATCAAATGGAGGTGCAGTTTTTGGAACTGAAGCAAGGTACCATGACGGTACCTAAATATGCTGCAAAGTTTAATGAGCTGGCGCGGTTTGCGCCATATCAGGTCAACACGGATGAGCGGAAGGCTAGGAGATTTGAGCAGGGACTGAAACCCTAGTTATATAGCAGAGTTTCGTTGTTTCAACTGAACTCATTTGCGGCAGTGCTGGAAAAGGCGATTATCGCTGAAGGAGGCAGTGATGCTCTGACCAAGGATAATCAGGAGCAGAGGAAGAAGAAGAATGAGAGTGAAAACAAGGCAAGTGGTAGCCATGGAGGCAGTAGTCAAAAGAGAAAATGGAATGATAGTAACTCTGCGGGAAGTCAGCAAGGTAATCAGAAGAAGAAGATGGAGGTGTGCAGTAACTGTGGAAAGAGCCATATGGGTGCTTGTTTGAAGGGTAAGCGGGTGTGCTTCAACTGCGGGCAGGAGGGGCATATCGCGCCAAATTGCCCTAATCCAAAGAAAGGAGCATGTTTCATCTGCGGGTCGAATGATCACTTTGCTCGGGAGTGCCCTAAGAAAGCAACTACAGGTGGAGCCAGTTCAGGAAAGGGAAATACCGATGGTGGAGGCAATCTTACTATCACAGGACCCACGCAGCCCAACCGACCTACCGCTCGAACATTCAACATGACGGTGCAGGATGCTGTGCAGTCAAAGGATGTAGTGTCAGGTATCATTCCAGTCAATAATGTTAATGCTTATGTATTGTTTGACTCGGGTGCTACTTGCTCATTTATATCCGATGATTTTGCTAAGAAGTTAGGGTTACCCCACGAAGAATTAGATTACCCCATGAATATAGAAATTGCGAATAGGGAGGTGATTCCTGTTAAGTTTGTCCACAAGAACTGTCAGGTAGATATTAAGGGTCATCTGCTGACAGTAAAATTGATCCCAATTCGTCTTGGGGAGTTTGACGTCATTTTGGGAATGGATTGGTTGTTCAACCATGGGGCAGTTATTGATTGTCAAAAGAAGTGTGTAAACCTTATGACTCCGTCAAAGGTAGTGTTTTATGGCAGTAAGTCGCCTAGACAAACGAGTTGTCTGACGATGATGCAGGCCAGAAAGATGTTGAGACAAGGATGTGTAGGATATCTAGCCTACATAGTTGATACCCGAAAGGTGGGTGCAAAACTGGAGGAGATACCAGTAGTTAGGGATTTTACGGACGTATTTCCTGATGATTTGCCAGGATTACCGCCAGATAGGGAAATCGAGTTTGTAATTGATTTAGCACCGGGAACGGCCCCTATATCGAAAGCCCCGTATCGAATGGCTCCGGTAGAAATGAAGGAGTTAATGGTGCAACTGCAAGAGCTGCTAGATAAGAAGTATATTCAACCGAGTGTTTCGCCGTGGGGAGCGCCGGTATTGTTTGTTAAGAAGAAGGATGGGTCAATGCGTCTTTGCATTGATTATAGAGAGTTGAATAAGGTCACGATTAAAAACAAGTATCCGTTGCCAAGGATCGATGACCTGTTTGACCAACTGAAGGGAGCGAGATATTTTTCAAAAATAGATCTGCGAAGTGGGTACCATTAGTTGAAGGTGAGAAAGGAGGATATACCAAAGACGGCATTTCGGACTAGATATGGTCACTATGAGTTTTTGGTTATGTCATTTGGTTTAACAAACGCGCCTGTAGCGTTTATGGATCTAATGAATAGGGTGTTCAAACCATTTCTGGATAAATTTGTGGTGGTATTTATAGACGACATTTTGGTTTACTCCAAAACTCAAGAAGAACACGTGGAGCATTTGAGGGTGACATTGGAGGCGTTAAGGAAAGAGAAATTGTATGCCAAATTTTCGAAGTGCGAATTTTGGTTGGAACGGGTGCAATTTCTTGGGCATGTGATTGATAAGGACAGAATATCGGTAGACCCATCAAAAGTCGAAGCTGTGATAAACTGGGATTAGCCGAAAACACCGTCAGAAGTGAGGAGTTTCCTAGGTTTGGCAGGATATTACAGGCTTTTTATTCAAAATTTCTCCAGGATCGCCACTCCGTTAACGAATTTAACAAGAAAATCAGTGAAGTTTGTTTGGACGGAGAAGTGCGAAGAGAGTTTCCAAGAACTGAAGAAGAGACTAAGTTCGGCACCTGTGTTGTCTTTACCAGATGATACAGGAAATTTTGTGGTGTACAGTGACGCATCACATAAAGGACTTGGTTGTGTGTTGATGCAGAATGCTAAGGTTATTGCATATGCATCACGCCAACTAAAAGACTATGAAAAAGGGTATCCGACCCATGATTTGGAGTTAGCAGCCGTGGTGTTTGCTTTAAAAATCTGGAGGCACTATCTCTATGGGGAGAAGTGTGAAATATATACAGACCATAAAAGTCTGAAGTATATTTTCACGCAGAACGATTTGAATATGCGGCAGAGGAGATGGATAGAATTGATCAAAGATTATGACTGTGAAATTCTATACCATCCAGGGAAGGCTAATGTGGTTGCCGACGCTTTGAGTAGAAAAGGTCGGGAGAAACTGTTTATGTTAATTGCTCAGGAGAAACTTGTGGCGGAAATGGCCAAGTTGGAATTAGAGGTGAAGGGTCTGGCAGAGCCTAATGAAAAATTATTCCAGATGGAAACTCAACCAACTTTGGTGGAAAAAGTGAAAGAAGCGCAACTGCAGGATGAGGAGTGTGTTGAGATACGGAAAAGAGTGCTTGAAGGTGAAGAGCTTAAATATAAAATCGATACCGAAGGGTTACTGAGATTTGAAGGCAGAATCTGGGTACCGTCGGTATTGGCAATTAGAGAGGAGATTTTGAATGAAGCTCACAGTTCAAGATTTTCGGTTCACCCGGGAAGCACAAAGATGTACCAGGATCTTCGACAACATTTTTGGTGGCCAAACATGAAAAGAGAGGTAGCTGAATGTGTTGCGAAATGTCTCACTTGTCAAAAAGTCAAAGCGGAGCATCAACGACCGAGTGGTTTATTACAGCCCTTGGAGATACCAGAATGGAAGTGGGAGCATATCACAATGGACTTTGTAGTAGGGCTTCCAACTACTCAGAAAGGATATGACGCAATATGGGTCATAGTTGACAGGTTGACGAAATCAGCGCATTTCTTGCCTATCAAAATCCGATTCACTTTGGATCAGCTGGCGAAATTATATGTCAAAGAGATTATCTCAAGGCACGTTGTTCCATTATCAATAGTGTCAGACAGAGATTCACGTTTCACCTCAAAATTTTGGAGGAGTTTGCAAGCTTGTTTGGGAACGCAGTTGAGAATGAGTACAGCTTATCATCCTCAAACCGATGGCCAGAGCGAAAGAACAATTCAAACGTTGGAGGATATGCTTCGGGCGTGTGTTATGGATTTTAAAGGCAACTGGAATGATCATTTACCTCTGATCGACTTTGCTTACAACAATAGTTATCACGCTAGTATCGGCATGCCGCCCTACAAAGCATTGTACGGAAGGAAATGCAGAACTCCATTATGCTGGGATGAGGTTGGTGAACGACGACTATTGGGACCCGAGCTGGTAAAACAAACTGCTGAAATTGTCAAAGTGATAAGAGCCAGACTGGTAGCCGCTCAAGACAGACAAAAGAAGTATGCTGATCAACACCGACAAAATCGCGAATTTGAAGTCGGGAGCTTTGTGTTTCTCAAAGTATCCCCTTAGAAGGAAAAGATCAGATTTGGTAAAAAGGGTAAACTCAGTCCGCGATTTATTGGACCTTTCGAAGTGCTGAAACGGATGGGTGAAGTAGCTTATGAGGTAGCTTTACCTCCTGAGTTAGGCCATATTCACAATGTCTTCCACATATCGGTGCTACGATCGTATAAGTCTGATTATAAACATGTCATAGAGTATGAACCGATACAGTTTGAGCAAGATTTGTCTTATGAAGAGGTTCCTGTACAAATAGTGGACAGGAAGGAATAAGTTCTTAGAAATAAAGTGATACCTTCTGTTAAGGTAATCTGGAGGAACCACAGTGCTGAAGAAGCAACGTGGGAACTCGAAGAGCAAATGATGCAGAATTACCCTCAATTGTTTGTCTAATTGTTATATTGCGATTCTGGGGACAGAATCTTTGTAAGGAGGGGAGAATGTAACGGACGACTTTAATTGCGTTGTGATTCTGGGGACAGAATCCTTTTAAGGAGGAAAAGATGTAACGAATGCAATTTTGAGAATTAATAAAAATATTTATTGAGTTGTATAAATATTTTTGTTAATTTATTGAGTTAATAAATGATTTATTAAGCTATTGTGAAATAAGTTTATGTTGAGTTAATGGTATTAATTATTACTTGAATATGATTTGTGATGATTATTCTAATTTAATTGTTAATTAAATTAGATGATGAAAAGAATTATTTGAATAAATGATTTATGTTAATAAATAATTTATTTGAATAATATAATTTATTTGGTGTTTTTGTTAAATAAAATTATTATTTGAGTTAGTAATATTTAATTGAATTTATTTAATAATAATAAGTTCAATTAAATTAAATGTGTGACATTTAAAACTATATGTTATAATGTTTTATTAAAATAAATGAAAGGAGTTTTATTTTAGTTTTTCCAAACTAGGCCTTATGACCTTTGGTTGGAAAAATGAGTTATTTTAATTGTGTTTTACCAAACAAGACATAAGAATAATAGGTTATTTTAATTAGTGTTTACCAAACAAAGCCTTATGGCTTTTGAAAATCCTAACTGATGATTCAATTTAAGGATTTTACGTTATTATTATTTAAAACAACAGTTTTTATTTTTAAAATCATCAGTTTATATTTTTAAGTTATATCAGTTTTCATTTTTGTAAAAGAACGTCAGTTGAAAGAAAGAAAAGAAAAGAAAAGAACAGAGAGAAAAGAGAAAGAAGAACTACAGAGAAAAGAGAGAGTTCTGTGAAATTTGAGAAAGAAGATAGCTTGTGAATTTTGAAAAGAAGAGATTGAAGGTAGAAATTCAAGCAAGGAGACTGTTAATCAAGCTTTTCTTTTAATCAAATAGAAGGTATAATACCCTTCTCTGTATATCAATATTTGGTTCTCTGTAAAAATATTCATTAGTTTAATATGTGATTTTTTTGATTATAATTGATAGCTATGTGAAATAGATGATTACGTGATGATTATATGATGATTAAAACTCTATTTGAAGGTTTTAATTCATGAAAATATATTTTAGAATTTAATTTTAGTTTTTACAGAGCTTTATTTCATGTATGGCATAGTTGTATGAAAATTGATGATTCCATTTGGTTATTAATTGGTTAATTAATAATTATTTATGATTGTATGATGAAAAACATGAATAATGCAAGAAGAATAGTTTTAATTGGTTGAAAAATGAATTTACAGAGTTTGATTTCATGAAAATGGTCAAAGTATGAATAAATTGTTTAACAGTGAATTTTTGGTTTTTAATTAGTTGATTATGTGTTTTATAATAGTTAAATTAGTTAGAAACATGTTGGGTATTTGTTTTCTAACATATTTGATGTCTGGGTATATCTAGTTTGTGTACTGGATGATAGAATTCGGCCAAAATTTGGCCTAAGTTTTCACTGTTCGCGAACTGTAGGAGACGACTGCCGGGTGTCTCGCCCCGGCGAGAAAAATGAGCTAGTAATCTTCGCCTCGGCGAGAAATTTTGTTAAGGATAGGCTCGCCCCGGCGAGGTCTCGCCCCGGCGAGATTTTTGTTCAGTAAATTCTCGCCTCGGCGAGGGAGCAGTACTGAAATTATTTTTAATTTTTATTTTCTTTGAGCTTTTATTATGATGCTATAAACAAGTTTAAAACTTATATTAATGTATTAAGTGACTAAAGAATTGCCAAGATGGTTGTTAAACTAGTACTTGTTGACTATGATATGCTAAGTGAAATGTTATAATAAAAAGGATAAGAGGAAGCTTAAAGTGTATATTATTTTATAACTAATTATGTTACCATTTTATAATTAAATGTATAGGTTGTTTAAGGATCGAGAGATATTTAATTTGTAATCTACGCTTGAGGCAAGTTCCTTATCTCAACTTGTTACTTTATGTTGAGCAAGTTTTCTTTCCTTAAGCTTGAGAATTATTTATAACAAGTTGTTGTTCTCTTTTAACTTGTTAATTTATTCAAGACAAGTTTATTTATATTGAGTAAGCTTATTGACCTTAGCTTATTGATATTCAAGCAAGGTTATTATCATGATTATATACTCAAGCTTTATTTCAATCATTGTTATTATTCAAACTTCGAGTATATTTTCTATTGAACAAACTCTATTGAATTAGACTAGCAAACCCTTATTGATTCAGCTAGTCCTTAGTTGATGAGCGTTTCAAAGACTTAGAATGTTCTTTATACTTGTTCCAAGCCAATTTCCTTTTTGGTATGGATTCAGACGATAAGCTAAGATGAACAACCCTAATATAGGGGATTACTTACGCGACAGCGTTAAAATGTTTGTGCACAATACATTGTACAAAGGGCTGATCCCCCTGAGTACGAGATGTTGGTCCATAGTCTATATGACTGTTAAAGGTTATAGTAGAAATACTTGTTAACCTAGGACATAGTTCGAGGTCTTGTGACCCTCAGATATAATTTCTAAACCTTGAATTCTATATTTTTGGACTCAAGCATCCTAACGAGCTTTTAAACTTTAATCATTTATTGGTTGAGAATCAGAAAACTATTATTCCTCAGTTGAAATCATTTCATTTAGATATTATTGTTATATAACTTGTGAGCAATTGTTTGCTCACTCTTGCACTAATCATTGCAGCTAAGGCTGAGAAGCCGGACGAGCCGTCCACGAGCAAAGGCAAGGGCAAGATGCATAAATAGCCAAAGACCTGTTATTTATTTGATGATCGATTGTATCAAGACTTATTTAAATTATGTTTTATTCCGCATTTGATGTATTAAGGTTAAGATAACCTGGGATTTGAATATTTAATAGTTTGGTGATGTAACCCATTTTGGGAAGATATTTATTTAAGTTTATTTAATTGTTATTTTATTGGGTAGTTAGTTTTGAATGAATGAGACAGTGAACACCAAATCTGTGGGAATTAAGTACCTGGATTTGGGGGTGTCACAGATGATGTATAGTAGATTATACATATTCATAAACATATATATCCATATTCGCATCAAATCATCTACCAAAAATTAATTTTTAAAGAAAACTCAAGGAATAGAAAATTAAGAACTCAAAGCTAGATTATTACCTTTGATTCTTGCTTAGATTATCTAGATGATGATAAGGATTGCTTGATTAATCTTCTTCCTTTTCTTTAATTCTCAGAATTTTCTTCTCAATTTTTAGAGAACTCTCTCAATTTCTCTCTTCCTCTCTTCTATGTTCTCAGCCTTAGAAAAACAAGTTACGTATATTTTACTTAGCCCTTAGTTACACAAACCAAGAGTCTTAGCAGTTAGAAAATACAAAGAGTCTCTAGGCCATGTTTGGCTAGAACCCAATTAAACTCCATTTTAATTTATTTTAAATTTTCTCTATTATATGGTACATACGTCACACTTAAATTTAATTAAACAAATCTAATTAAATCTTACTAATAAAATTATAATCTCTAATTAGGCAATTATAATTTCATTTAATAAATCATTAATCTTCTAATTTAATTATTTAACTAAATTAGAATATTACCATCCTATTAGCGTAATAAAATACACACCGATTATAAAATCATTTAATTTAATCAATATTATCACACTTCCATAAATTATCCCATATCAATTTCCATCAAATATTTATTAAATAAACGTCCCAATTAAAATATTTATTTTATTCGATAAATATTTTAACTATTTACAACACTCACAATCGTATTACATTAACATATTATATTTATATGTAACACATTGCTTTCTCATTTTATTAAAACAAATATCTATTTACATTAATTCACTACTTTAATTAAGTGAATTACTCTCATTATTTATGAAACTTTATTCATAACAAATCCATTGCCAACAAGGCATAGTAATCAAATTATATTATTTCATAATATAATTTTTAACTTAATTAAATTAACTAATATTATTTAGACTTCCTTTTCGTAACAATTTCATTTACTATCTTGAATAGTTTAATTAACTATTGAATCTCATTTTCTCAATATAAAAAATATATATATTTCTCTTCTATATTCACACTTAATATCTTCACACCAAACATATAACACATATATATACTTATTTAGATCCGACACCTCTAATAATAAGAATTTTATTTACTAAATTCTTATTTAATAATTACTGAAAATCTGGGTTGTCACACATGATGCTTATATTAAGGAGGAATCCAAGTCAAAGATTTTCATAATAGATGGCTCAATTATGAAGTCAATTCAAGCAATTCTAATTATGGAAGGAAGGTACTAATTAAATGAGCCATTTACCAAACGGATTATAGTTTTAACTAAATTTGAAATATTAGAACACTTCCATATTTATTTTAGATACCCAATTAATTGGTCCAAAATAAATTAAATACTTCCATAATTATTTCCGTACAATGCATATCTTTTCATATTAATTTTGAAAACCCAATTAATTTATTCCATAATTAATAAATTACTTTCATGATTATGGAAAACCTATTTGACTTAAGGGGGAGGAGAACGAACGTAGCTAATTGGCAAAGAAGCTAGCTGGACTGAGCTACTCCAGACTTGTTGGAAAAACCCATATTCCAAAATTTATGGAAATATTATAATATTCAAATCTTATTCCAAATTGATTTCTTCCAATAAAGGTAATGGGAACATGCTGCTTAATTTGAGGAAGGATTTAAATAATGGATAGCTTCGGTTTACTAACAGATTCAATCAATGGGCATCTTTAATATGGAATCAATTGGATCAGTTACACATCTTTATCAACATCTTATATTATGAAAAGAAGAATCAATTAATTTGGCCTTTTAACAAACGAATGGGTAGTCTATTAGGAATAATTAAGATTTTAGCATTTAAAGTATTTCCATATTAATTTTATAAGCCCCATTAATTTGTCCCATAATTAATCATGGGAAGGTTTCAAAATTGCTAAAAATTTGAATATACTGGTAATCTAGCTAGCTGAATACAGAATATAGTATCCTGCATTCTGAAACAGAAAGTTTTTAAATTGTAAAAGTTTTACATTGATTTTTTCCCACACTTATTCAACCCCCCTTCTAAGTGTGCCTATCTGAATATCACTAACATGTCGGAATTTTTCGGACACATGATCTACTTGCTAACTTGGCCCAAAGTGGTTCTAAGCTAGGGTTTTCATTATTTTACATCTTTTACAAAACATTTCGTCATAACTTCGTTATAACTCGTTTTTATTCCGTTCCACTTGGAACATTTCCATAACCCACATATGTTTACTTCCTTCTTCTTAGACTCTAAAAATTAACATACAAACGATAGTTTTAAACTTGTCCATCAACAACATTTAATACGATTTTCATTCTTTCTTGGTTTTGGTTTTTTATTAACATTATGTTCTCACTTAGCATGGATTTACCGGTAAGTAAGTTCTCTACGATTATCCTTATTTCACCAAGATCCTTCAATGATCTATCATATACACAACAACTACCAACAATGCACTTCTATTTTAATAGAAAACATAAGAGATGAAAGACTAGTTTTAGGGTTTTTACCTTTGCTTGCTTCTTGATTATCTAGATGGAGATGACTAATGGCTAGCACTTCTCCTTTCCTTCCTTGATTCTAAGTATTCTCTCTCTCACATTATTTTGCTATAGTTTCTTTACTTGCTTTTAGGAATTAGTAACGATTGTGAAGAGAATGACCTCATATTTATAGGATTTTCAAGGCTTGGGGTAGGTTGGTCATTATGCCATCTTTGCTAGGTTTTGTAAGTAATCTCCTTAGGTTTGGTCTTGCTTAGTCCTTCCCCTCTAACTTCTCAATCCTTGTAACCATACCCTTGCATAACCTAACCATGGTTGAGTTAAACTAACCAACCAAGACTTTAGAGGATCGGCATTAAATGGCTTACTTAGCTTAGTGGAGAAGCTTTGCCAAGCTTCTCCAAGAAGCCACCCCTACTCACATGGCTGGCCACTACCCCCCTTGGGGCCCACATGGGTTGCTCCAACCACCTTGCCCACCCGTTGACCCATCTCGACCCGCTTCGAATCCATTTAGGTTTTAGGCTTGAATTAATATTTGTTTGGGCCAATCTTTGGGCCTCCTAACCATTTATCTTAGGCCTTGACTAAATTATCTTGGGCCTCCTACATTACTTCCATTGGGCTCCCGAAAACAAAGCCTGGAGGATTAAAGAATAAAATCTTGACTTTCGTTGACTTTTCGTAATCCGATCCACACCCGAAAAATCGCGTTTTTCGTTTTTGAATTTTATTAGATATTACGCTTCGTGACATCATATAAACGCTATGGCGTCTTTCGAAATAATGCTCTTTCGTCTTTTTCTCAAGAAAAATTTTATTTCTTCGTATGAATCCCTAGTTCGTCAATTCTATCATATAAACACTACCTAGGTCATAATACGACCTTTAAACACATAACATGAAATAATATTCATAAAAATTTAGTTTATTCCATAAATTCCTAATTACAAGCTAATTAGGATTCTCGGTCATTATATTCTCCCCCCTTATATGGATTTTGTCCCCAGAATCAAACTACAAGGTTACACAAAAAGATGGGGATAATTTTTCTTCATATTTTCTTTGAGTTTCCACGTTGTTTCTTCGGCATTGTGGTTCCTCCATACTACTTTTACAAAAGGTATAACCTTATTTCTTAAGACTTACTCTTTCCTATCAATTATCTGAATCGGAATTTCTTCATAAGTTAAGTCTTTTACTACTTGAATAGGTTCATATTCAATTACATGTTTATAGTCTTGCTTATAAGGTCGCACAACTGACACATGAAACAAATGATGTATATGTTCTAACTCAGGAGGTAAGGCTACTTTGTATGCCACCTTTCCTACCCTTCTTAACATTTCGAACGGTCCTATAAATCTTGGATTTAGCTTCCCTTTCTTCCCAAATCGTATCTTCCCTTTCCAGGGAGACACCTTCAAGAATACGTACGACCAGACTTCAAAATCTCTTTTCTGGCGATGCTGATTCGCATACTTCTTTTGTCAATCTTGAGTCGTTACTAGTTGTATGCGTATTAATTTAACAATTTCTGCAATCTGCTGCACCAACTCTAGTCCCAACAGTCGACGTTCACCTACCTCGTCCCAGCACAATGGCATTCTGCACTTTCTCCCGTATGATGTTTCGTATAGCGGCATGCCAATACTTGCATGATAGCTATTATTGTAAGCAAATTCTACTAAAGGTAGGTGGTCGTCCCAACCCCCTTAAAATCTATCACACAGGCCCGTAACATATCTTCTAAGGTCTGAATTATCCGTTCATTCTGCCCATCTCTTTGAGGATGATACGCCGTGCTCAACCTCAGTTGCGTTCCCATTTACTCTTGTAAACTCTTCCAGAAGTTCGACGTGAATCGCGGATCCCGATCCGACACAATCGAAACTGGTACCCCATGTCTTGTAACTATTTCCTTAACATAGAGTTTAGCTAATTGATCTAGATTGAATCTAATCTTAATTGGCAGAAAATGTGCTAACTTCGTTAAACGATCCACTATAACCCATATAACGTCGTATCCTTTATGTGTTGTTGGAAGTCCTACCACGAAATCCATCGTGATATGCTCCCATTTCCACTCCAAAATTTCTAATGATTGTAACAATCTACTCGGTCTCTGATGTTTGGCCTTGACTTTCTGACAAGTCAGACACCTGCTGACGCACTCCGCGACTTCCCTCTTCATGTTTGGCCACCAGAAATGTTGTCAGAGGTCTTGATATATCTTGGTACTACCGGGATGTATCGAGTACCTCGAACAATGGGCCTCTTACAAAATTTCTTCCTTTAGCTCCGGTATTGGCGGAACCCAAGTTCTTCCTTTAAACCTTATTACTCCATCGTTGTTGAGTTTATACTTACCCTCTTTCTCGCCTGAAATCCTCTTCCTTATTCCTTCGCACTCCTCATCCTTGAGTTATACTTCCTTTACTTTGTCCAATAAGGTTGGACAAGTCTCTATTGAAAATAACTTATCCCTTGATTCTTTCGCAAATCTAACTTCTATCTCCATTCTAGCCATCTCTGTTATTAGCTCGTCTTGAGCCGTTAACATTAACAATTTTTCCTGACCCTTCCTATTTAAGGCGTCGGCCACTACATTCTCCTCCCCCGGGTGATATAGAGTCTCACAATCATAATCCTTGATCAATTCTAACCACCTCCTCTGTCTCATGTTCAACTTCTTCTGTGTGAAGATATACTTCAGACTTTTGTGGTCTGTGTATATCTCACATTTTTCTCCGTAAAGATAATGCCTCCATATCTTCAAAGCAAACACCACCGCTGTCAATTTCAAATCGTGAGTAGGGTAACCCCTCTCATACTCCTTTAATTGCCTTGACGCGTACGCAATGACTTTACTGTGCTGCATAAGCACGCATTCAAGTCCCCTATGCGACGTATCACAATAAACTACAAATTACATGTGTCATCCGGTAAGGATAACACTGACACTTCACTTAATCTCTTTTTGAGTTCCTGAAAACTCTCCTCACATTTTTCCGTCCATACATACTTCACTGTCTTCCTCGTCAAATTTATCAACGGGTTAGCTATCTTCGAAAAATCCTGAATGAATCTCTGATAGTAGCCCGCTAACCCTAAGAAACTACGCACTTCAGTCGGCGTCTTCAGCTGTTCCCAATTAATTATTGCTTCCACCTTCGATGGATCTACAGATATACTGTAACGAATGTGATCTTTATGAATAAATAAATTATTTATTGAGTTAAATAAATATTTTAGTTGATTTATTTATTGAATAAAATAAATAATTGATGGGATTATTGTGGGGTAATTTATTCTAGTATAGTTATGTTAATTGTTATTTGAATGGTGATTTGATGTTATTCTAATTTAATTTAATAATTAAATTAGATGATTGATGATTTATTTGAATAAAGGATTTATTTGAAATGATTTATTAGATAATATGTCAATTAGCCAAATAGAAATTATAATTTAATTAGTAAGGTTTAATTGAATTTATATTGTTACAATTTAATTGATTAAAGTGTGACAATTGAAGCATATTATATAATAAGTATTTTAATAAATCAAAAGAAGATTAATTTAGTTTTACTGTGACATCCCCAAATCCGTGTAACATCAAACACATGATATGGTACTCACGATACATCATACACCATCATATAACTAAATAAACTTCATAAATAATAATAATAATTACAATAGTATCCGATAATAAACCCAAATATAAATCCAAACATAATCCCAAGTTACAAAACCTTAAATAAACTTAAACTTAGCGTTCATCGCTACATTACATCAATGCGGAAAAATCTAAACTTATTACAAAGAAATAAGTTTTCATCATTTCATCTTAGCCTTTCTCTTGTCCTTGCCCGAGCCCTCAGCTTTCTCACCCTTAACTGAAAGATTTAAGCAAGAATGAACACAAATTGCCCAACAAGTATAACAAGTAATTTGATAATAAATATCAAGGATAGAGATATCTGAATTGTGTTTCTTAATAATGGAAAGAATAATCAAGAGATAAATATGAATGTTAAAGATAAGAGCTTTAGAATTTTTAATAGCATACTAAGGGATATTAAGAACCCTGAACATTGTTTTTAATTCATCGAAAACCATCAGAAGTTTTAGCAATCAAATAGACTGTAAAACATTCTCCGCAAGTACTCTAGGTGATCAGCCTATCGTACCCTACATTGTGCACAAGTATAAAGTTTAAACGCATAAGCGTAAATGAGACTATATGCCTGACATCAGTTTTACCCCGTTATCCGGGTTGTTCATCTTAGTATTCATGCGGGACCGCACCAAAATAATTTGGATTGGTAGACTTTAATTAACTACAATGAATCTGAATAATTCAAATAAGAAATCGTTTCGCATCAATAGCATCTAGCCGAAACAAAAGGCCAGAAGACATTCTTAAAAGCAGTTCATAATTAATTAAGAACTTATACACGATTGAAATTGAGTTATCATCAATTGAACTTGAACAATATATAAACTCGAATAAGATTTAACTTGCAACATGAGAGGCTTGTACAAAAATTGCACAAGTTAGGAAACTTACTTTCACAGAAATAAAATGAATTTAGGTAGGATACTTGCCTGATAAGCTGCTACAATTAATGCTACCTATTTCATTCTTCAAATAGCCTATATATTTAAGTCACGTTAAGCAACCAGGTATTCATAGATTAGTTAAAGATTAACTATATTCTTTGCTCTACGCTTCAGCACTTTTATTTCAATTAAAGTTTATAACTAAACCACATTCCATTAAACTTTAATACCATATTAAATTGAACACATATTAAGTTGCATCACATAAGTAAATTTGTACAATTTCAGAATCTGAGGGAAAAAATATATATTTTTTTTGACCCGACATTGAAATTTTCGTTTCTTGCAGCCACTTTTGCGATTTTATTCCCACTAATCTACAAATCGGATGACCATGATATTTGGATACAATAAACTTCATACAACATAGTATTTTACAAAAATATAACATTCATAAAATTAACACAATAAGACCACAAACTAGATACCTAGATAAGCGTGCTCGAACTGCTTCCAGACTTGGAAAAATTTTCTGGGTTTTCCAGATTTTTCCTTTTGAAACAGTCTATTTCATGAATTTATATCTACTAACCTACAGATCGGATGACCATGATATTTGGACACATTAAACTTCATATGGCAAGGTATTTTACAAAAATATAACATTCATGAAATTAACACAATAAGACGATAAACTAGATGCCTAGACGATAACATTCATAAGTGTGCGCGGACTGTTTCCAGAGTTAGAAAAATTTCTGGGTTTTCCAGATTTTTTCCAGATTTTTGTTATTTTCATGCTAGTTCCCAAAATTCATATCTTGCTCAATGTAAACCCGTTTCCTTTGAAACTTGGTTAGCATATACATCATACTACCTAGTATTTTATAAAATTAATACATACATCATTCGAATTACCGAAGGTACATTTCCAATGGTCCGAAAAACCCGAAAAGTCATAGATTACTAGTTAAACCTAATTTGACAAAAATCCGTAATTTTGCTACTAGCATGCAATTAAATTGTTCCTAATGTCCAGATCATCTACTCTCACATGTTTACACATTTCACAACATCAAACTTTAACAAATTTCCACTTTTTGATTAATTTAGCATCATAGAAGCATATTGTCAAACATATAGCATGCATTACTTAATTCTTCTAAATTCATAACATGTAAGACATGATTTAAACTAGAACTTATGTTCTTAATATGCTAACATCAACAACTAACAACAACATGGCAACATAAAGCCACAAATAAACCATTTACCATTATATATGCACTATTCCTCTTTATTACATATAAGAAAATAAAAGTTCTCTTGAAATACCTCTTGATGATTCTTTCCTTGATTTAGGCGAGTGTATACTTCCTTCTTTGCTTGCAAATCCTCTAGAAACTTCAGAAATCTTCAAGTACACACAAGTTCACAATTTTCTCTCTCGGTAGAATTTGTTTAGCAAAAAGAAAGGACAATTCGGGTGGGGAGTATTTGTAGATGTTTTTGACAATTGATTCTCTTGCCCTTTCATCTCTAATCATCAGTTGAATCCTCATTAAGCCATTCATCAGTTTGGGTTATAGAATTAAAGGAAAAGAGTTATGAAATTGAAAAGGTTTTGGGTTTAAAAGAATGAAATAACTCCTACCCATTTTTTTTCCATACATAACTGTGCCTCTCTCTCCTTTTGTCCCAATTTGGTAGTCATATGGGCCCCTCATGGTCAGCTGACTCCTTTTTATTTCTTTTAATATTCAATTAGCATTTTAATCAATTAATAAGCTATTTGACTATTTTGCCTTCCGGAACCAAACTAGTCGATACTAATATCTATTCCTACTAAAATCGACGTTCCGAACGTCGTGGGATTATTCGTTTCGCTAAATTAGCTTCCCAAATTCGAGTTTGATTTTTTATCCGAGAAAAATCAACTAGTTGACTTTGACCAAAAAGCCAACCCCGACACATTTTGTGATTACGGTCTATTCTGACTAATTTCGACATTTCAGACTCAAATATACAGCCCGCGTCTTCAATTTCCACTCCGAACTCAAATTTGAGTTTTAATTCCATTCCTTGCAATTTATTAAAATTGATAATTACTTAGTTAATTCAAATAGTTAAATTAATCAAAACCAACTAGTTAAATTGATCTCGTCACATATCTCAATTAAATATATATATATATATATATATATATATATAACACATATACATATAATAATTGAAATCACATAAGAGTTTCACATAAATTCAATTTATGATAAATATTAAATTACAACTTGACCTCGGATATTACATTCACCAAACAAAGCCTTGTGGCATTTGAATTTCTATTTTAATTTAGTTTTTGCCAAACAAGCCTTATGGCTTTTGAAATTGCGAAACTGATGAATTAGAATTAAAATACAGTATTATTATTTAGCAATTTTTATTTGAAGGCTTTTACTAGTACTATCAGTTTATTTGCTAGCTAAGGAAGAAAGATAGAAAAAGAGAGAGTTCAGAGTTTAGAGAGAAAATTGAGACTTGAAAAGAATTCTAGAAATCAAAAGGAAGAAAAGGGTTTGCTGAATTCTCACCATCTAGATTAAGAGGTATAATCCGATTATAAACTCCTGTATATATGTTCTTTGAGTTCTTCATGGTAAAATAGATTTTTTTAATGGATTAATTATTTGGAAGTTGTTTATAAATTGTTCATATGCATGTATTATTTATTATATTATGTATATATATATTGTTTTGTGTGAATTAATTCGTGAGATTATGTTTAAAAGTGGAGTTTTGGTATTTACAGTGAAAAGGTTCACGAATATGGTTTATATGTATAAAATTTGATGTTCAATTCGGATATTAATTTGTAAATTGAATGTTGATTATGTTAATATGATAAGAAACGATAATAATGCAACTTTAACCGATCAAAATGGTTTGGAAACGAGTTTACTGTGTTTGATTTCACTAAGTGCGTCAAAGTATAGAAAAAGAGCATGAACAGTGAATATTTAATCTCTTAAATTGGTTGTTTATGTGTCTTATGTTGTTAGAGTTGTTAGAAACATGTTGGGTTTTGGTTTTATAACATGTTTGATGTCTGGATATGTTTAATTTGTGAATTGAGTAAAGAAATTGGGGAAATTTGGTCTGAAAGTTCGCTGTTTGCGAAGCAGAGCAACTGAATCTGCAGCGCCACGCTGCAGCGCCATTCAGCAGGCTTGTCTGCGTGCTGTAGCGGACCAGCACTGCAGCGCCGTTTATATAGCATGAAACGGGCACCGCAGCGCTGGGTCCATTGGGCTCGAGTCAGGCCAGCGTCGCGGCGCCGGCCCAAGGCCAAATCCTGGCGTCGCAGCGCCGGTTCGGGTTTCCGGGTCGGGTCGGTTCTGTCTGGTCGATCAGAAAATGAAATTTTTCCAAAATTAGAAAGAAAATAATTTCTCCTATAAGAAGCAACATGATAAGTATGTGGTGTCTTAGCAAGAATTTAAAGTGTGGATTAGAGTTATAAGTGAACAATCATTTATAAAAGGAAGTAGTTAATTGAACTATGAATATTAATTGTTCAATGTGACTTGTGTGTATAGGTCACTCAAAGAGCAAATAGTTAACATTATTTGTAGCAAGGATCGAGGCAAGTTCCCTAAAACTTAACTTTTATTTGAAGCAAGTTTCTTAACTTTACTTTTCATTGAACAAGCTCTTTTATCTTGTTAATAAATGTCGCAATTCTTCTATACCTAACTTGTTACCCATCCATTGAGCAAACTTATTAAGCTTAGCTTATTATTCAAGCAAGGTTTATATTAATTATGTTTCGTTCAATGTTCAAACTTCGAACATAAATATCATGTACAACCTTGTTGATGAATCAAATGCTTTAGTGACTAGCAAACCCTTGTTGATTCAGCTAGTCCATAGTTGATGAGCATTCTACAGACTTAGAATTTCTTGAAGTTATTCTAAACCAAGTTTCTTTTGGTATAGATTCTGATGTCAAACTGAGACGAACAACCCTAACATAGAGGATTATACTACGCAATAGCGTTAAAATATTTGTGCACAATACATTGTACGAATGGTTGATCCCCCGGAGTACGAGACGGATAGTCCATAGTCTATAAGATTGTTAAAGGTTACAATAGAGATACTTGTTAACCTAGGACATAGTTCGAGGTCTTATGACCCTCAGATATACTTTTGATCTCAAAATCTATATTCAAATCTTAAGCCGAGTTTTCTATTGAGCTTTCAGTCCTTTGTTTATTGCTGATTGATTTTAGAAAGGCTATTACAGCTCAATTAATAATCTACTTCGTTGGTTATTCTATTATTATTGTTATTATATTTGTGAGCAATTGTTTGCTCACCCTTGCATAAAATATTGCAGCTAAGACTGAGAAGTCAGATGAGCCGTCCACTAGTAAGGGCAAAGGTAAGATGCAGAAGTAGCTCGCAAACTATTATTTGATTATGGAGTTTTTTTAATAAGACTTATTTAATGTTATGTTTTTATTTCGCAAATGATGTATTAAGGTTAGATGACCTGGGAATTTATTTATAATGTAACCTTTTAATGGGATTATGGTTTATGAAATTATTTATTATCCTTTATTATGGGTAGTTAGACATGTATGAAATGAAAAGTGAACATCAAATCTGTGGGATTGAAGTGCCCAGATTTGGGGGTGTCACAGGTTGGTATCAGAGTTGTAGGTTAATAACCTTAGGAATTAACTTTGTAGAGAATCAAAAACATAGTGGTGTTAAAAACTCTTATCGAGTTCTAAGGAATGAATTAAGGAATTCATTAAAGATAATAAAAAGACTTTATGTGCTATAACGTATGTGCTCGCGAGTGGTATCGAGTAGTAATTAAACGTAAAATTTTGGTGGCAGGATGACTGATATAGGAAGTTCCAGCCAGGCTAGGGAGGAGGAGCCCCGTGATATCCATATTGTTCGGGAGCAGTTGGTGCAGAGAGAGCCATCCCCATTGATTACAGTTGTAAGCCCTGAGTACGAGCTTGAGTTTGATCCTGAGGAGGATCCTGATGAGATTGATGATGAGGAAGAAGAAGATCCTGATGAGTTTCCACCGAACTCTATCAGTACTGAGATGTATGACGAGCTATATGACCGCAACATAGAGTTACAGGATAGCATTAGAGAGTTGAAAGAGCTGGCAGATACGTGTCAGACCACCATAGAACAGAAGAATGGCGAGATTGATAAGCTCGATGCACGTCTTGGAGACGTGGAGTGGAAGCTAGTCCAGGCTGAGAGCCAAAAGGAAGAGTTATCAGCAGAGGTGGAGAAACTGAAGAATGATCTGAGAGAAGAGTCCGCAAAGCGCGCTAGAGCCGAGGACGTGTGGATGAAGGTTGCTGATCATGCAGATCGTGTTGAGGATGAGGTTCAATCAAAGAAGGCCAGAATAGATGAGATGGATCATGCTTTCCACACAGCGATGGATAGAGCTCAGGATCGAGTTTTCCACTATCCAGTTCAGTTCGAGGATTTACCGTGGTACATGATGGATCGCAGGACGATGATTTGTATTATGGAGCAAGAGCGTAAAGAAGCGGTGCGGCGTGGAATGTCTTTATAGGACACGAATAATAGTAATAATAAGTTAATTACTAAGAGAGTTAATATGATGTAAATCTTAAATGAGATAAATAGTGGGATATGATGATGTAATCCTGGCATTTTATGATTTCAGGATAGATGGTGCAAATAACTATGATGCTATCTATGAATAAAATAAGAAAGTTTATCTCATGTGCTATGTGTTATATGTTGTTTATAAATGTTTAAGTTAAGACTTAAATATTTAAGTAATTGAGCAATAATCTAATAGTGCGAATTCTTAACAGTAAGATGCCGCCAAGAAGGAGACAAACACATCAACAAACCCCTAAGGAATCCACAAATAACAACGATGAAACCAATGCTAATCCAATGCAGCAGTTGATGAATTTGCTAACAGGAGCATTTGCGAATCAACCCCAAGCTCAAGCCACAACTTTCAAAGACTTCAAAGCGGTAGGACCCCCGAAATTTCAAGGGTTTATGAATCCAATTGAAGCTCAAACATGGGTTATGGAGACGGAGAAGGTATTTGACGTCGCTAGGGTTAACGAGGACCAGAAAACTGCTTTTGCAACATTCATACTCAAATTAGAAGCTAGTTATTGGTGGTAAGCTAACAAAACCCGAGGTGGTCAAGGGGTAATTCTGTGGGAGAGATTCAAAGAAATGTTCTTCGAGACGTATTTTCCGCCTAGTTCGCAGAACCAAATGGAAGTCCAATTCTTGGAATTGAAGTAGGAGAAAATGCCGCCTTATGAAGCGTTGTACGGAAAGAAGTGCAGAACTCCGCTATATTGGGATGAGGTTAGTGAACGTCGACTATTGGGACCCGAACTGCTACAACAAACTACTGAAATCGTCAAGGTGATAAAAGCCAGATTGTTAGCTGCTCAAGACAGGCAGAAGAAGTACGCAGATTAGCACCGACTGAATCGAGAATTCGAGATCGAAAGTTTTGTGTTTCTCAAAGTATCTTCCTGGAAGGGGAAGGTTAGATTTGGTAAAAAGAGTAAGCTGAGTCCGCGATTTATTGGACCGTTTGAGGTGTTGAAAAGAGTAGGTGAGGTGGCTTATGAGGTAGCTTTACCTCCCGAGTTAGCCCACATTCACAATGTTTTCCATATATCTGTGTTACGACCGTATAAGCCCGATTATAAACATGTTATAGAGTATGAACCGTTACAATTTGATAAAGATTTATCCTATGAAGAGGTTCCTGTGCAGATAGTTGACAGGAAAGAGCAGGTTCTCAAAAAGAAAGTGATACCTTCTGTAAAGGTAATCTAGAGAAACCACAACGCTGAAGAAGCTACGTGGAAACTCGAAGAGAAAATGACGCAAAACTATCCTCAATTATTTGTTTAATCCTTGTATTGCGATTCTGGGGACAAAATCCTTGTAAGGAGGGGAGAATGTAACGGATGAGTTAATTACGTTGTGATTCTGGGGACAGAATCATTTTAAGGAGGGAAGGATGTAACGAATGTGATCTTTGTGAATAAATAAAATATTTATTGAGTTAAATAAATATTTTAGTTGATTTATTTATTGAATAAAATAAATAATTGATGAGATTATTGTGGGGTAATTTATTCTAGTATAGTTATGTTAATTGTTATTTGAATGGTGATTTGATATTATTCTAATTTAATTTAATAATTAAATTAGATGATTGATGATTTATTTGTATAAAGGATTTATTTGAAATGATTTATTAGATAATATGTCAATTGGCCAAATAAAAATTATAATTTCATTAATAAGGTTTAATTGAATTTATATTGTTACAATTTAATTGATTAAAGTGTGACAATTGAAGCATATTATATAATAAATATTTTAATAAATCAAAAGAAGATTAATTTAGTTTTACCAAACAGAGCCTTGTGACTTTTGAATTTCTATTTTAATTTAGTTTTCCAAACAAACCTGGTGGCTTTTGAATTTGCGTAACTGATGAATTAGAATTAAAATACAGTATTATTATTCAGCAGTTTTTATTTGAAGGCTTTTACTAGTACTATCAGTTTATTTGCTAGCTAAGGAAAAAAAGAAAGAAAAAGAGAGAGTTCAGAGTTCAGAGAGAAAATTAAGACTTGAAAAGAATTCTGGAAATCAGAAGGAAGAAAATGGTTTGCTGAATTCTCACCATCTAGATTAAGAGGTATAATCCGATTATAAACTCCTGTATATATGTTCTTTGAGTTCTTCATGGTAAAATAGATTTTTTAATGGATTAATTGTTTGGAAGTTGTTTATAAATTGTTCATATGCATGTATTATCAATTATATTATGTATATAAACTGTTTTGGGTGAATTAATTCGTGAGATTATGTTTAAAAGTGGAGTTTTGGTATTTACAGTGAAAAGGTTCACGAATATGGTTTATATGTATAAAATTTGATGTTCAATTCGGATATTAATCTGTAAATTGATTTTTATTGTGTTAATATGATAAGAAACGATAATAATGCAACTTTAATGGATCAAAATGGTTTAGAAACGATTTTACAGTATTTGATTTCACTAAGTGTGTCAAAGTATAGAAAAAGAGCATGAACAGTGAATATTTAATCTCTTAAATTGGTTGTTTATGTGTTTTGTGTTGTTAGAGTTGTTAGAAACATGTTGGGTTTTGGTTTTATGACATGTTTGATGTCTGAATATGTTTAATTTGTGAATTGAGTAAAGAAATTGGGGAAATTTGTTCTGAAAGTTCGCTGTTTGCGAAGCAGAGTAACTGAATCTGCAGCGCCATGCTGCAGTGCCATTCAGCAGGCTTGTTTGCGTGCTGCAGCGATCTAGCGCCGCAGCGCCGTTCATATAGCATGAAACGGGTGCCGCAGCGCCGGGTCCATTGGGCTTGGGGCAAGCCAGCACCGTGGCGCCGACCCAAGGCCAAATCCTGGCGCCACAACGCCGGTCCGGGTTTCCGGGTCGGTTCTGTCGTGTCGGGTCGGCCCGGCCACAAAATGAAATATTTTTAGAATTGGAAAGAAAATAATTTCTCCTATAAGAAGCAACATGATAAGTATGTGGTGTCTTAACAAGAATTTAAAGTGTGGATTAGAGTTATAAGTGAACAATCATTTATAAAAGGAAGTAGTTAATTGAACTATGAATATTAATTGTTCAATGTGACTTGTATGTATAGGTCACTCAAAGAGCAAATAGTTAACATTATTTGTAGCAAGCGATCGAGGCAAGTTCCCTAAAACTTAACTTTTATTTGAAGCAAGTTTCTTAACTTTACTTTTCATTGAATAAGCTCTTTTATCTTGTTAATAAATGTCACAATTCTTCTATACCTAACTTGTTACCCATCCATTGAGCAAACTTATTAAGCTTAGCTTATTATTCAAGTAAGGTTTATATTAATTATGTTTCGTTCAAGTCATTTGTTATTTGATTGTAATCCGTTGTTGTTCAAACTTCGAACATAAATATCATTGTACAACCTTGTTGATGAATCAAATGCTTTAGCGACTAGCAAACCCTTGTTGATTCAACTAGTCCATAGTTGATGAGCGTTCTAAAGACTTAAAATTTCTTGAAGTTATTCCAAACCAAGTTTCTTTTTGTACGGATTCTGATGTCAATGTAATAACCCAAGATTTTTGATATATTAAAATAAGAAATTTTGCGTATGAATTTTTTTTTTAATAAAATTATTTTTATTATATATTAAAGCAAGTATGAAAATGTGTGCAAGGAAAAGAAATGTGATTATGTAATATGTACATATATATTTATTTTATATATGGTTTCAAGTAAATTTCTTATTAAAGAAATAGTTGATAATTATAAATTATATTTTGTTGATAGGTTAATTTTTATATGAAGATATATGATTATTTACAAAAATATGATTACTATATTATTCAAATAATAAAAGTATGTTTTAAGAAATGATTATTAATATTACTATTATTACTATGATTATTTATTTATGATATGAATTTGTAAGACTAGTCAATTTATTTTAAATTTACTAAGTATGATAATTGTGGCAAAGTGTCACTACGGATCAAAACCTAATTTAATCTATGATTATGAATTTTAATGATTAATACAATTATTGTTATAATTGTATTTAAATGAATGTATGTGTATTATGAATAATAATAATTCAATTCTTAAGAAAATTGAATACTAAATACAAGTATTGATTATATTTGAATGTGTGTATGTACAACATGTGGTTCAATGTGTATGATAATTATTTATCAATGATGATAAATATGTTATGATTTATGTGAATAAAGCATGTGACTAATTGTTAATTAAAGCATGTCCTACTAGTAGTTATTTAAATTAGTGGAGTAACCTAAGAATATTATTATTAAACAATTAATAAGATAGTTAGTTAATTAAATATTCAATTAAAGTGAATATAATTAGTGAATAAATTTTGTACATTAATTAATATGTGTATTAATTAATGAGAATTATGTGTTATATGTATGATTAATTTTAATAGTTCAATTAGTAAGGAAAACTAGTAGACTAGCCTAATTAATTTACTAACCAAGCCACTAATTTATTTAATTGTGAACTTGGATAATTAATGTGTGGACTAATTAAATTGGCCCAACACTTATTAAATTAGTAGCCTAGCATGGATTAAAAATGTTGGCAAACTAGTAGCTCTAACTAAATAAAAGTGAGCCCAAAAGGAAATTAATTAAAGCCCAAATGTTAGCCCACTTGAAAGATAATTGGATCAACTTAATTAAGTCAATAAAGCTATACAAGAAAAGCAAAAAGTGGACATTAATGTGATGAGGGCTGCCGGCATGGAGGGAGTATTTGTAATGAGAGTAATCAATTCCAAGCCCCATTTGTCAAAGTACTTATCCACTCCATGCCATGTGTCACTAATCTATTTAGCCCCCATATTCTATTCAAGATTTTTAAGCTAGCTAAAGAGATAAGATAGAGAGAGAAGATGGAAGATGTTGGAAGATTAGAAATAGATATACAACTTATATCTATACATTTTGTCTAAAACAAAAAGTTTAGTTCCTTTATCCTAAAAAGCTAAGAGAGAGGAAATAATAGAAAGAAGAGAATTTTTGGTGTCATCGGAAGAGTGATAATATGATAAGTTATATGAGTCGTGTAAAAAGTTGAGAATTTTTGGCCATGTAGAATGAAAGTTATGAATTTTATGGCGAAGGACCTCAAATCAGGAAAACGGACCAAATCCGCTGACCCCTTGCTTGTGTGCACTGTTTTGACCACTTAATAAGTGCAATAAATTCAGGGCTTTTTACCACTGAAAATATAGGAAGTTATGTAGCTCCTGGCCAAAAATCGCCGCATTCCGACTTGTAACGAAGAATCTACGGCTAAAATCAAAACGTAGAGTTTTTCGACAAAACAGGTAAAATTGGAGTTCTATAACTCCGGTGGCCAGGAAATTTTAACTGGGAGTACTTGTTAATATGTATAAGATGCTATCAAAAATTTGGTGTCATCGGAGTTGTGCAATATAGTGATTATTTTTCTTAGTTTTGAAAGTTAAAACGAACATTTGAAAAATGTTAAAGAAAATTGAAAACTTTCATAAGGAAAGTATTTTTATGTATGGAATATATGTACAAATGTGTGGCAAGATTTGAAGAAAAATAAAAATCAATTTTTAAAAGAGGTTAAGTCATTTTAAGAATGCAGCTTCCAATACGGTTTGCTGTATTCCTATTTTAGTGTGCTAGATTGTGGTATTCGGCTTGCTGAATTGATAAAAATAGTTTGTTGAATTAATGAATATAGTTTGTTGAATTGGTGAATATAGTTTGCTGCATTAGTGAATCTAGTTTGCTGTATTGTAGGATAGTTTGAATCCAGGTTGCTGGATTTCAAAAATAGTTGACTGCATTGAATAGTTTGAATCAAGTGTGCTGGATTGTAATCCTGGTTGGAATCTAGTTTGCTGGATTGCCATTTAGTTTGCTGGATTTGGAATCCAGTTTGCTGGATTGGGTATTTAACCTACAGAATCATAAAGAAAGACTTATATAACGAAAAGACTTAGTGTTAATTCATAAAGTAGTGGTACAGTCGTACTCTTTAATAGTCGATGTATAGTATCTGGGGTAAACAATTCCTTCAGGGAGCGGAGGTATATACGAACTGGAAACCGATCTAACTCACTATGAAAACAGTGTAGACGAGACGGAAACTAGTTTCTTGGTTGTTTGTGGGAAACCACTAAGCATACTATATTGAACACTGTTAAAGACTCGATGTGTGCTAACTTTAGAATTGAATGCTTATGGTGTTAATGTGTTATCTAATATTTGATTATGTGGTTGAATGTTAGATAATTTACTTATAAATAAGTGATATTATAAGGTATAATATGATTGGCTTACGGAAAGATCAATCTTATAACTGATAGGTCTTTCAAAAGAAGTTAAATTAAATTGCGTAGTAGTAGTCAACGACCAAGGCAAGTATCTTACCTTTTCATTTACTTTATGAATTGGATCTGTGTAAGCAAGTTTCTAACTTACTCAACTTTTACATTGAGCAAGTATCCGAACCTACGCATTTATTTTATGCAATAGGTGTATGTATGCAAGTTCCTTAACTCAATCTTTTATTGTACAAGTAGTCTATCATTTTCAATTACTTTATGAAATGGATTCAGGTTTACGCAATCTTTTAACTCAATCTATCATTGAGCAACTATTCTATCTTTCATTTACATTATGGACTGGATCCATATGATTATGCAAGTATTCTTAAATTTTATTCAAGCTATCTATTGATTTCAATTATCTCGATATTGTCTCATTTGATGTATTTATAATTAAAATTGTTCTATTCTTTGTGCAAGTGTCCTCACTTGTACAAATTGTTATAATTATTATAAATTCGAATTTACTTCGATTCGTTCATTGTTAAAAGTATCTTATTACTGAATTGCTATGACTCATATTGAAAATTTGTAGTCTAAGTTTGGTTATGCAAGTGTCCGTTATAAACTATCGTACATTATCAATTACCCTTGATTTCGAAATTCGTTGATAAGTTCCGACAATACTATTAAATTTCAGTATGTATACCTAGTTTAAAGGCTGTCTAAGCTATTTGACCCAGCTAGACACGATTTGAAAAGTATTTGTCGAATGTTATTGGTTATGATAAAGTCGTTCAACTAAATTGTTTTAGTTAGGACTCCAGACTGAGTATGAACAACCCTAAATGGGAAATTTTATGCGCTAAAAGCGGTGATGAAAAGTTTTTGCGCCAATGGCGGTGATGTATTATATAGTGTTGATCAATACAGGGCACAACGGGACTGATCATCCTCCGTGTCCGTAAGACCAGACAGTTTATAGATGAATTTCTGTTCAAACCTTTTTCAAAAATGAAAAATAACAGTTCATGGTCTTTTGACCACTCAGTATTCAAAAGTCGCTCAGTTTTTTCAAAAATCTTAAAATGATTTGATCCGTTGTTAAGAATGGTTTTGAATGACTTCACCACTATTGATTCGTGGTAGAAGTAGTCCTCAAAGAAAATATTTACTTCTTTCAGCGCATTATTATTAATTATTATTACTTGCTGAGCAATTGAATGCTCATTCTTGCTTTGACTTAAATGTTTTCAGCTAACTGTGATCGACCAGAAGGCTCTGGCAAGGACAAGGGCAAAGGAAAGCTCTAGGATTAGGTTTCAAAGTGTTATCTATAATGATTAGTCTTTTGTATTGTGATCATATATACTATGTAACATGTAAAGGATGTAATTAAAGGTTACCATACCTGGGGAATAGACAACTCTGATATAAATATTAAGTTTGTAATTTATTAAACAGCTCAAAGAAATGGTATCGTGATACACCAAGTACGGGTTTCAAGTACCCGGATTTGGGGGCGCCACAGGTTGGTATCAGAGCTATAGGTTAGAAACCTTAGGTGGGGGATTACCTTAGGCTATAACCTTAAGCTAGATAGAAGCATTGAAAAACGAATAACTCAGATAGAGTTTAAAGGAGATGAATTAAGAAAATTCATCATAAAACGAAATAAAAACTAACTTATATAAACTATTGTTTGTTATGTGTATATATATTATGTACTAATCAAGATAATTTGTGTATAGATGTCAGGTAAGAAAGGATTAGGAAACTTTCATGTCGTGAATAAGGAGCAAATCACTCCATCTGAGCCAATATCTAAGCTAATAGCTGAAATGGAGGCTCACCTTGAAAGCAACCCTGATGAAGTGGTCATCTTGGAAAATATAGAACTAGAACTAGAAACGGTGGTGCTGACAGATAGTGATTCAAACACTAAAGTTGGAGCTGAACAAGCATCAACAGAAGTGCAGAATGTAAGGGATAGGGTATTATGTCTGGAAAAGTTGTTGGAAATGGAAAGCGTGTTAAGCGGTCAAATGCGAAAAGCGTTAATGGAAATAATGGAAGAACAAGATAAGCTGAAAAGCCAAATTGATGTAATGGGAGCTAAATGCAGCAAATCGTCTGCAACTCCAAGCAAGAAAGGAAAAAGAAAGATAAATGACTGTGACATCAGAAATTCTGACCAAGGAAACTTTAAGAAAGTATTAAGGTGTGCAAATTGCAACAGGAAACATGAAGGTGTATGCAGGAAAGGACAGAATGTGTGTTATAATTGTGGACGTGAAGGACATGTCTCTTCTCATTGTCCCGAACCAAAGCAATACGTATGTTTTATATGTGGAATAGTAGGTTACCAGGCAAATGTTTGCCCAAGATCTAAGAACGGTGTAGGGAATAAATAGGATAAGTGCTTTAAGATTATGTATGATATGATGTGTGTGTAATGTACTACTCCCGACTTTTGTTGTCATTAAGGGATAGTAAATGGATTTAGCAACATGTTGTGTAATGAAAAGTACTTGGTACTATTTAAAAGATTATGAATATGAATGAAATGGTATGGTTATATGTTTGTTTTGGTAAATAAACTTTAGGGATTTTGCTAATATGTTGATCAATTGATAAATTATAATTCGGCAAGCTGAATTTGGGAATCCAGCAAGCTGAATTTGGGAATCCAGCAAGCTGAATTGGGTAATTCAACAAGCTGAATTCATGAATCTAGCAAGCTGAAATAGACAATCCAGCAAGCTGGATTGGGTAATCCGGCAAGCTGAATTGGTCTAAGCTTTGAATTTTGTTTCATAATATTATGATACTATATGACATAAAGGAATATGAAGAATAAGATAATAATTTAAGGTTTTGTATAACCAGATAATGCCGCCAAGACGTTAAACTCGAAACCAAAGGGTAGAAGAATCTGTTAATAATGCATAAGGTCAGGCAGACCCAATGCAGAATTTTGCGAATATGTTGGCACAAGCAATGCGGAATCAAGCACCAGCAGCAAGAAATCAGCCAGATAACCAGTTGGCGAACTTCAAAGACTTCAAGGCAGTAGGACCGCCTGAATTTAAAGGAACGACTGACCCGATAGAAGCCCAAACTTGGGTAAGGGAAATAAAAAAAGCATTTGTGATTGCTAGGATAGCGGAGGAGCAAAAGACTGCATTTGCTATATATATGATGAAAGGAGAAGCGAACTTCTGGTGGGAGGCTAATCAAACAAGGGCCGGAACAGAAGTCGTCACATGGACAAGGTTCAAAGAACTGTTCAACGAGAATTACTTCTCGACTGGGATGCAGGTTAGGATGGAAATTAAATTTCTGGAATTAAAACAGGAAAATATGACCGTTTCTGAATACGCGGCAAAGTTTAACGAATTGGCTAGGTTCGCTCCACACCAAGTGGATACTGAAGCACGAAAAGCACGAAGGTTTCAACAAGGTTTGAAACCATGGATCTATAACAAGGTTGTAGTGTTACAGATTAGTACGTTTGGATCGCTCTTGGAAAAGGCTATCATAGCCGAAGAAGGAAGTGAGGCCATGAGCCTCTACAATAAGGAAAAGAAGAATAAGGTCAAAGTTGAAGGAAGCAGTGGAAGTGGAAAAAGAAAATGGAGCAATGCTGGAAATTCTGGTAATAAGCAGGAAGGATTAAAGAAGCAGGTTAAGAAATGTGAAAATTGTAGAAAGAATCACTCGGGTGAGTGTTTGAAAGGGAAAGGTGTATGTTATAAGTGTGGGCAGGAGGGACACATCGCTTCAAATTGTCCAAATTTAAGGAAGAACAATGGTTGTTTTATTTGTGGATCAACTGATAACATGGCAAGGGATTGCCCAAAAAGAAAGATCAATGGAGAAAGTGCGAACACAGGGAAAAGCGGCGGAAAACTGGCGATCACTTATCCAACTCCGACCAACAAACCAACCACAAGGACCTTCAACATGACGGTTCAAGATACGGTAGCAGCCGGGGATGGAGTTCCAGGTATTATTCGAATAATAATTTATTCTTATATATACCATGGGGTACGTTTACGTTTAAAAACATCAGAACTATAGGAAATGACCTAGATTAATAAATAAATAATACATAATTTAATAATAAATCTTTTTATTAACGTATTTTGAAGGAGGAATTTGAGTTCTATTAGAAATCAAATTCCGTATAATCAGATAGACAAGCTTTATGTTGAATGGTTAAAGATCGATTCGATTGAATCAGATCGTGATCTACTTGTGATATGAATGCATATTATATTTACCCTCATGGGTGTAGGTATTGAACGGTGATTCCGGGGACGGAATCCTTATAAGGGAGGGTGAATGTAATAACCCAAGATTTTTGATATATTAAAATAAGAAATTTTGCGTATGAAATTTTTTTTTTAATAAAATTATTTTTATTATATATTAAAGCAAGTATGAAAATGTGTGCAAGGAAAAGAAATGTGATTATGTAATATGTACATATATATTTATTTTATATATGGTTTCAAGTAAATTTCTTATTAAAGAAATAGTTGATAATTATAAATTATATTTTGTTAATAGGTTAATTTTTATATGAAGATATATGATTATTTATAAAAATATAATTACTATATTATTCAAATAATAAAAGTATGTTTTAAGAAATGATTATTAATATTATTATTATTACTACGATTATTTCTTTATGATATGAATTTGTAAGACTAGTCAATTTATTTTAAATTGACTAAGTATGATAATTGTGGCAAAGTGTCACTACGGATCAAAACCTAATTTGATCTATGATTATGAATTTTAATGATTAATACAACTATTGTTATAATTGTATTTAAATGGATGTATGTGTATTATGAATAATAAGAATTCATTTTCTTAAGGAAATTGAATACTAAATACAAGTATTGATTATATTTGAATATGTGTATGTACAACATGTGGTTCAATGTGTATGATAATTATTTATCAATGATGATAAATATGTTATGATTTATGTGAATAAAGCATGTGACTAATTGTTAATTAAAGCATGTCCTACTAGTAGTTATTTAAATTAGTGGACTAACCTAAGAATATTAATATTAAACAATTAATAAGATAGTTAGTTAATTAAATATTCAATTAAAGTGAATATAGTTAGTGAATAAATTTTGTACATTAATTAATATGCGTATTAATTAATGAGAATTATGTGTTATATGTATGATTAATTTTAATAGTCCAATTAGTAAGAAAAACTAGTGGACTAGCCTAATTAATTTACTAACCAAGCCACTAATTTATTTAATTGTGGACTTGAATAATTAATATGTGGACTAATTAAATTGGTCCAACACTTATTAAATTAGTAGCCTAGCATGGATTAAAAATTTTGGCAAACTAGTAGCTCTAACTAAATAAAAGTGAGCCCAAAAGGAAATTAATTAATGCCCAAATGTTAGCCCACTTGAAAGATAATTGGATCAACTTAATTAAGTCAATAAAGCTATACAAGAAAAGCAAAAAGTGGACATTAATGTGATGAGGGCTGCCGGCATGGAGGGAGTATTTGTAATGAGAGTAATCATTTCCAAGCCCCATTTGTCAAAGTACTTATCCACTCCATGCCATGTGTCACCAATCTATTTGGCCCCCATATTCTATTCAAGATTTTCAAGCTAGCTAAAGAGATAAGATAGAGAGAGAAGATGGAAGATGTTGGAAGATTAGGAATAGATATACAACTTATATCTATACATTTTGTCTAAAACAAAAAGTTTAGTTCCTTTATCCTAAAAAACTAAGAGAGAGGAAATAATAGAAAGAAGAGAAAGGGAGAGAGAATCCATGGGTTTGAGAGGAAGAAGAGTAGGGAGAGGGCTTTGTGTAAAGCTTCAAGGTTCCATAGCAAGCCTAGAAAGAAAGGAGGAAGGAAATCAACCAAAAAGGTATAACAAAAACCCTAGGTTATTTCTTGTTGTTTTGATTTGATTTTGATGGTATAAAGTTGTGATCTTAAGGTCTAAAACCCTTAAACTATATGTTAAATAATATTTTATGCTTGGTTGTACTCAACTTGTGTCTGATATGTTTGGTTGGTTAAGAAATGAAAAAGGAAAACTAAGTTGTTTTAAAACAAAACTAGAAAACCCTAGCTTTTTATCACTTTGTAAGCTTATAACTTGTGATACGTAAACTCTTTTTGCGATCCGTCAAAGAGTGGTGTTAAATATATGAGTTAAGTGTTAAACCCAAGTGGTAGAACTCAAAAATAATGAGTATAAAATTCGTAGGAACTGTTTTTACCAAACCAGTCCAGGTGGTTAAAAAGGGAAAATGGGGCTGCTACAGGGCAGTCCCATCCAGGGGCATTTTCGTCCAATTATTATGCTCTAAAAATTCTGAAAAACTTTGGGGTGATAATATGATAAGTTATATGAGATGTGTAAAAAGTTGAGAATTTTTGGCCATGTAGAATGAAAGTTATGGATTTTATGGCGAATGACCTCAAATCGGGAAAACGGACCAAACCCGCTAACCCCTTGCTTGTGTGCACTGTTTTGACCACTTAACAAGTGCAATAAATTTAGGACTTTTTACCATTGAAAATATAGGAAGTTATGTATCTCCTGGCCAAAAATCGCCGCATTCCGACTTGTAACGAAGAATCTACGGCTAAAATCAAAACGTAGAGTTTTTCGACGAAAACAGGTAAAATTGGAGTTCTATAACTCCGATGGCCACGAAATTTTAACTGGGAGTACTTGTTAATATTTATAAGATGCAATCAAAAATTTGGTGTTATCGGAGTTGTGCAATATAGTGATTATTTTTCTTAGTTTTGAAAGTTAAAATGGACATTTGAAAAATGTTAAAGAAAATTGAAAACTTTCATAAGGAAAGTATTTTTATGTATGGAATATATGTACATATGTGTGGCAAGATTTGAAGAAAATAAAAATCGATTTTAAAAAGAGGTTAAGTCATTTTAAGAATGCAGCTTCCAATACGGTTTGCTGTATTCCTATTTCAGTGTGCTGGATTGTGGTATTCGGCTTGCTGAATTGATAAAAACAGTTTGCTGAATTAATGAATATAGTTTGCTGAATTGGTGAATATAGTTTGCTGAATTAGTGAATCTAGTTTGCTGTATTGTAGGATAGTTTGAATCCAGGTTGCTGGATTTCAAAAATAGTTGACTGCATTGAATAGTTTGAATCCAGTGTACTGGATTGTAATCCAGGTTGGAATCCAGTTTGCTGGATTGCCATCTAGTTTGCTGGATTTGGAATCCAGTTTGTTGGATTGGGTATTTAACCTACAGAATCATAAAGAAAGACTTATCTAACGAAAAGACTTAGTGTTAATTCATAAAGTAGTGGTACAGTCGTACTCTTTAATAGTCGATGTATAGTATCTGGGGTAAACAATTCCTTCAGAGAGCGGAGGTATATACGAACTGGCAACCGATCTAACTCACTATGAAAACAGTGTAGACGAGACGGAAACTAGTTTGTTGGTTGTTTATGGGAAACCACTCAGCATACTATATTGAACACTGTTAAAGACTCGATTGTGCTAACTTTAGAATTGAATGCTTATGGTGTTAATGTGTTATCTAATATTTGATTATGTGGTTGAATGTTAGATAATTTACTTATAAATAAGTGATATTATAATGTATAATATGATTGGCTGATGGAAAGATCAATCTTATAACTGATAGGTCTTTCAAAAGAAGTTAAATTAAATTGCGTAGTAGTAGTCAACGACCAAGGCAAGTATCTTACCTTTTCATTTACTTTATGAAGTGGATCTGTGTAAGCAAGTTTCTAACTTACTCAACTTTTACATTGAGCAAGTATCCGAACCTACGCATTTATTGTATACAAGTTCCTTAACTCAATCTTTTATTGTACAAGTAGTCTATCCTTTTCAATTACTTTATGAAATTGATTAAGGTTTACGCAAGCTTTTAACTCAATCTATCATTGAGCAACTATTCTATCTTTCATTTACATTATGGACTGGATCCATATGATTATGCAAGTATTCTTAAATTTTATTCAAGCTATCTATTGATTTCAAATATCTCGATATTGTCTCATTTGATGTATTTATAATCAAAATTATTCTATTCTTTGTGCAAGTGTCCTCACTTGTACAAATTGTTATAATTATTATAAATTCGAATTTACTTCGATTCGTTCATTGTTAAAAGTATCTTATTACTGAATTACTCTGACTCATATTGAAAATTTGTAGTCTAAGTTTGGTTATGCAAGTGTCCCCACTTGTATAAACTATCGTACATTATCAATTACCCTTGAATTCGAAATTCGTTGATAAGTTCCAATACATACTATTAAATTTCAATATGTATACCTAGTTTAAAGGTTGTCTAAGCTATTTGTCCCACCTAGACACGATTTGAAAAGTATTTGTCGAATGTTATTGGTTATGATAAAGTCGTTCAACTAAATTGTTTTAGTAAGGACTCCAGACTGAGTATGAACAACCCTAAATGGGAAATTTTATGCGCTAAAAGCGGTGATGAAAATTTTATGCGCCAATGGCGGTGATGTATTATATAGTGTTGATTAATACAGGGTACAACGAGACTGATCATCCTTCGTGTCCGTAAGACCAGACGGTTTACAGATGAATTTTTGTTCAAACCTTTTCAAAAATGAAAAATAACAGTTCATGGTCTTTTGACCACTCAGTACTCAAAAGTCGCTCAGTTGTTTCAAAAATCTTAAAATGATTTGATCCGTTGTTAAGAATGGTTTTAAATGACTTCACCAATATTGATTTGTGGTAGAAGTAGTACTCAAAGAAAACATTTACTTCTTTCAGCGCATTATTATTAATTATTATTACTTGCTGAGTAATTGAATGCTCATTCTTGCTTTGACTTAAATGTTTTCAACTAAGTGTGATCGACCAGAAGGCTCTGGTAAAGACAAGGGCAAAGAAAAGCTCCAAGATTAGGTTTCAAGGTATTATCTGTAATGATTAGTCTTTTGTATTGTGATCATATATACTATGTAACATGTAAAGAATGTAATTAAAGGTTGCCATACCTGGGGAATAGACAACTCTGATATAAATATTAAGTTTGTAATTTATTAAACAGCTTAAAGAAATGGTATCGTGATGCACCAAGTACGGGTTTCAAGTACCCGGATTTGGGGGCGCCACAGTCAAACTGAGACAAACAACCCTAACATAGGGGATTATACTACGCAATAGTGTTGAAATGTTTGTGCACAATACATTGTACGAAAGGCTGATCCCCCGGAGTACGAGACGGATAGTCCGTAGTTTATAAGACTATTAAAGGTTACAATAGAGATACTTGTTAACCTAGGACATAGTTCGAGGTCTTATGACCCTCAGATATACTTTTGATCTGGAAATCTATATTCAAATCTTAAGCCGAGTTTTCTATTGAGCTTTTAGTCCTTTGTTTGTTGTTGATTGATTTCTGAAAGGCTATTACACCTCAATTAATAATCTACTTCGTTGGTTATTCTATTGTTATTGTTATTATATTTATGAGAAATTGTTTGCTCACCCTTGCATAAAACATTGCAGCTAAGATTGAGAAGTCAGATGAGCCGTCCACTAGTAAGGGCAAAGGTAAGATGCAGAAGTAACTCGCAAACTATTATTTGATTATGGAGTTTTTATAATAAGACTTATTTAATGTTATGTTTTTATTCCGCAAATAATGTATTAAGGTTAGATGACCTGAGAATTTATTTATAATGTAACCCTTTAGTGGGATTATGGTTTATGAAGTTATTTATTATCCTTTATTATGGGTAGTTAGATATGTATAAAATGAATAGTGAACACCAAATCTGTAGGATTGAAGCACCCAGATTTGGGGGTGTCATATATACCGTCTTTGTCGATCACGTGTCCCAAAAATTGAACCCTCTCCAGTTAAAATTCACACTTGCTGAATTTCGCATACAACTTCTCCTTTCTTAGTCTTTCCAACACTATTCTTAAATGTTTCGCATAATCCTCCTGCGTCTTTGAATAGACCAGGATATCATCTATGAACACTACTACAAATTTATCTAGATACTGCTTGAACACCCTGTTCATCAAATCCATAAATATGGCTAACGCATTCATTAACCCAAACGACATCACTAAAAACTATTAATAGCCATAACGAGTCCTGAATACTGTCTTCGGTACGTCCTCTCCTCTAACCTTTAACTGATGATACCCCATTCTTAATTGCATCGGGTTCTCCTGACCCCCACCCTCGTTTTCATTATTGGATTCTTCCTCTTGATTTCTTTGTCTTCTCTTTGGCGGCATCTTTCTATTAAATCATAGTAAGATTATGTTATTACTAATCAATTATTCATCTTTTAACAAGTTCTCATTAATACTAACTCATACACATTACAAGGCACATTCACTAATTTTCCTTATATAAATATACTTCTCGATTCCTACAGCTTACTTTATAAAGCTTCAGCTGTTTTCCTACTATCCCTCTATTACATACAAAAGATGGGATCTACATATATATTCCACAACTTAACTATAGTTGGGACTATACAAAAGATATCCTTCTACTAATATCAAAAGCTGGAATTCACGTCATTACAAATATATATAATTATATCTATACATCATTTATTTAGTTAATAACTAAACCCCGCCTAATGGCGTCTGCGTACTCATCGTATGTTATCTCCATGACTAGGCCCCCACTTATAGTATGCCTGGTCTGACCCTCCGCTGCTGGATGGTAGGTCACCCTACGCTGGAATCGCCCATGCGAAGACCGAAATGCGTAGTTAGACCGTTCGATCCTTATCTTCTTCACCCTCATATCCTCTTCCAGGTCATGGACCTGATCTTCGGCCAGGATCCTATTATCGATCTCGGCCTCCCAGTAAGACTCTATCTCCTGGAGCTCCTGCACTCTTGCCTTTAAGGCTTGCACTCTAGCCCTCAGCGCGACATTCCTGTCAAGTACCGCCATGAACAGATTATTCAGATCTACTAGCTCCACTTCCTCCTCCTCTAAAGGTACAACATCCGATGATGTATCGTCTGCCTCCTCCTCCTGCTCAGATGGATCCTCCTCAGGTTCCTTTGAATGTTCGGATGGATCCTCATTAGTATCGAGGTCCAGGTCTGGGTCATTGTCTACAAGAGCTTCTACCTCAAATGTTGGCTCGGGTGTTGGAGCGATCAGCTCCTCGCTCACCACGTGGATATCCCTAAACACGACTTCTTCAAACATCCTATAATCAAAGTTTTATTGGGCTAATTAGCACATAGCAACAAAGTATATTTATTATTATCACATAATAAATATAGTTTATTTTAGTTTATTTTTATTATTATTCCTTGATGAGTTTCCTCAATTCATCCCTTAAGAACTCTATTTGAGTTCATCTTTTGACTGACTTCTCTAATTAACTTTTCTAAGGTCATATTCCTAAGGTATGTCCCCCACCTAAGCTTTATAACCTACAGCTTTGATACCAACCTGTAACGCCCCCAAATTCAGGTCTATCTTTAAACTTGGATCCAGTGCGTCACGGTACTATCCATTCATCACAATAATATTGACATAAACGTAATTACTATATTGTTATAATATGTATTACTCTATCCCAGGTTCTATAACCATTACATCATTCATTGTCATAATATTAATAATTATTACACTATTCATAATAATAATAAGTCTATCATAGACTAAGCTATTACATAAGCGGATATTAAAATCCTACGCGTTAACTTTTCCTTTGCCCTTGTCCCGACGGGAACCTTCGGCAACCTCTGGCTTAACTGAAAATATTTAATTTAAGCAAGAGTGAGCATACAATAGCTCAGCAAGTATAACAGTTAAATAATAATAAAATCAGGAATCATATCATAACAATCCAACAACTGAACAATAGTTGTGAAACATGCTGAATAAGTAATAATAATACTTTGCTTTTGTTTGAAGAAATTTTCGAAACAACATACTTAATGGTCATAAGACCTTGAACATTCTTTTTCATTCATAAAAGGTTTCACCGTATTTCTACCGCAAACCGATGTACTTACGAGCACTTCTAGGTTATCAGCCTATAGTACTCTATGTTGATCAACACTCTACTTTAGACGACTATATGTATCTAGTTAGGCACTTGTAGCCTTGCTGGAATATCCGACTAAAAATATTCCCTTTTATTAGGGTTTTTCATATCATACATGCATTGGGAATCCTAACTGAAGCAATTCAGTTGGATAACTCTACTTAACATCAATAATATTTTAAAGATTTATAATGTAATCGATAAAATATTTTATGCATTTGTTTAGCCGAGTCATGTGGCATTGACAGTCCTCCTAAGCAGTTCATGAATAATGGAACTTGAAAGCTTTAACAGTTTATGCATAGCATAGCTTGAACACTTGTAAAAGTTTGGAAATACTTGCATTTAATTATGAAAATTAAATGAAGTCAAGATACTTGCTCAAATATAAAGTTTGAGTAAGTTTAGAATACTTGTACAATATAAAGGTATACAGATTTAGAAAACTTGCCTTAAGCGTCTTCTAGAATTTTTGCTAGTTTGCCTTCAAATGGCCTACACATTTAAGTTTATATTCACGTACCAATTAGCCACATAGTTGACACCAAATATGGGTTTATTCACTCTATTCAATAACTTATAATGTCCGTTTTATAAGAATTGGAACATCTTTTCAAGTTATAACTACTTGGTACGACATTTCGAAGTTTGCACATCGTACGCCCAATTTTGACTTACGTGAACGCCCAAGCGACACACCCTTGCGTATGCTTAGCACACCCTTACCATTTATCTAATACTATTTGATTAAGGTTAAATACTTTACAATTCATAATGTTTGTCTTTTATAACTTAGATCAACATTGCTTAACTTTAGAAACATTGCACGTTGAACACGGGAACACCCGACGTCCGAACACTCGACGACACAAATTTTCCCCCAGCCGAGCGCCTACTTGCCCCTTTCCAAGCGCCTAGGCACTTGCCATTTTTCCCAAACTCTACGAGAGAGCGCCTAGGCGCTAGGCTTGGTTGCCCAAATTTTTCAGCTTTCTCGTTTTGACTCGTTTACTTCCGAATGCAATAACTTTCTCATCCGACATCGGAATGAGTCCGTTCTTGAGCCTACGGCTCACTATTCTCATGAATTTTAATAGTCTTACCAAATCAGACTTTCTCAGACACATGATCTATTTGCTAACTTAGCCCAAAGTGGTACTAAGCTAGGGTTTTCATTATCTTACGTCTTTTACTAGAAATTTCGTCATAACTTTGTTATAGCTTGTTTTAATTCCGTTTCACCTGAAATATTTTCGTAACTCATTTAAGTACATTCCCTTCTCCTTAGATTTTTAATTACTAGCATGCAAATGATGGTTTTAAACTTGTCCATCAACAACATTAACAACCTTTTTCATGCTTTTTCTTGGTTTGATTCTTTTATTAACATTATGTTCTCACTTAGCATGGATTTACCAGTAAACATTAGTCCTCTAATGTTCCTCATCCTTAAAGCACCAAGATCCTTCAATGATCTATACATAACAACAACCACCAACAATGCGCTTCAATAACAATTATAAATTATTGAAATGGACTTAGGGTTTAAGGTTTTTACCTTGGTGTTCTTAGATGATCTTGATGAAGATGATAACTAGCTAGCTTCTTCTCTTCTCTTCCTCTTGAATCTGAGCTCCCCCCTCACTCTCTCTTAATTTTGCTATAGTTTCTCTTCTTGCTTTTGTGAATTGTTAAGGTTTGTGAAGGAAAGAGGCTTGTATTTATAGGATTTCCAAGGCTTGGGCTAGTTTAGTCATTGTGCAACCTTTGCTAGGGTTTGTAAGTATTACCCTTGGCTTTGGTTTTGTGTGGTCTTTCCCCTTTAACTTCTCAATCCTTGCAACCATGTCCTTGCCTAACCTAACCATGGTTGAGTTAAAATCATTACCCTTGGACATTTAGGGTTCTTGAATTTAATGGCTAGCTTAGCTTCTTGGAGAAGCTTGGTAATGAGTGTGTTTTATACACACAAATTGGGTACTTTTAGCCTTGATAATTTGTAAGTCTTTAGCTTATTCGTTTGGTTTTATGTGTTTTCATCTTATTGTTGTGTAATATAGTTTTGTATTGCTATTATACGTTTTTGTATGCTTTTATGTATTTTTACGTTGTTTTCTAGGAACAGAAATAAAGGCCCCTTGGATCGATGCGTTTTTTGCTTGAATTTGGCATTCCAGCTACTTGTTTCTCAATTTTACCTATGATCCAATCCGAGTCTCTCAAAACTCAAAGAACGAAAGTTGTAGATCTTTGTCTTAGCTTTCCAGATCATCCAGAATCATCCCATTTGAAGTTTGTATGAGAGAGTTATGGTCATTTTACCATCGAATTTGGCATGAATTTTACACAGCAGTTGCTTCGAGCTCAATTTGAGACTTTCTCCAACCATTATCTCGGCGAGCTCCAGTTATGAAAGTTGTATAGATACTTCTTAGCTTTCCATAGCCTCTTTAATCGCGTTAATCCGAGTTCGGACGAAGAAGTTATGGTCATTTTTCCAACAGACGTCGAAGTTGGAAATCCAGACTCTTAGACCCTCGCTGCAGTGCGAATTCCTAGTGTAAATGGCTACGCTGCAGCGCCAACTAGCAGTAGCCAAAGTCATGAACCACGCCGCAGCGCGAGTTTCAGGCCAAATGCCCACGCCGCAGCGCCAAGCACGAATTCTGGGCAGAACAGGGGTGATAAATACCTAACCTAATGACCCAAAAAGGGGATCCATCATCCATACTTCATTTTTGGCGAGAGAGAAAGGGAGAGAGAGTAGGCGGCGGTTGGGCATAGAGAAGGAAGGCCATGGCCTTTGGCCATGGTTCTTTAAAAGCTTCATGGGAGGTGCTCCAATGGAGTCTACCAACAAAGGGAAGTCATCCTTGTTTTCTTTTTCTTCTTTTTCTCCATTGTAATTAATTAGTTTTGGAACTAAGAATGTAATTGAACCCTTTGCTAGTTTGTATTAAATTTCTTCTCCTTTTGATTGGCACCATATGAGTTGGTTCATTATATTTGTGCTTAATGTTTAATTGCTAAGAAATTAGTGATTGGTTTGGTAATATATATGAAATTAGGAAATGGATTGTGGATTTAGGCTATGAATATAATGACATGTGATTATGCTTGTTCTACATGAGATGGAATACATAATTTGCATGTATGATAGGAATATACCTATATGCCATGTGTAGCCAATTTGAGAATCTAAGTTTAATGACTCCCTATGCGAAAGTTTATTCATTTGAGGAATGATTATTAAGGCTTCTTTGACATGTGTCTTGTAATTGTTTTTAGAATTGAATGACTTGCTAGTATATAGGATAGGAATATACCTATGTGCTATATAGGGTGATTTTCATATGGCTATCGGAAGAGGCTTATGAATAATTAGAATTCTCGGTTGACAAATCATCGTGACCATTATGATCAATTGGAGAGTTAGGAGATGTAAATGAAGTATTGCATGCCAAGTGTTTGACAAAATGCTTGTGTGGGGAAATTGTGCTCTTAGCTCATTATTTATCTATATACTTATGTTTTTTTACTTATGTTATTTATTTATTTATGTTATTTAGTTTAATTGTAATCTTGGTTTTTATCACTTAAATCATGTTGTTTAAATAAGGTTGAGACGATATAAAGTTAATACTTGGTTAAATATTAGTGATAATTCCTTGTGGGATCGACTTTTACTTTCATTATATTACTTGTGGACCGCGTATATTTGCGCGTGTTTATCGATTGCGAAATCGATCAACAAGTTTTTGGCGCCGTTGCTGGAGAATTATTTATCTAATGCTTTTCTAATATTAATTTCAATCGAATTGATCTTAATTTAAACTTGTTTTTCTGTTTTAAATAAAGTCGGGCTGAAGACTATAAAACAAGCGCTAATTGGGAGGCAACCCAAATTTTTGCTATGTTATTTTTGGTATCTTAGCAAATAGTAGGAGTCGGTTGCGGAAGGCGACAAGTGACACTGTCAGTTTCAAGTTGGGAGTCTCCTATGTTTTGTTTTGATATGTTTTGTTTTAGCGCATTTCGTTTAGTATATGTTGTGTTAGTGTATTGTGTTTTGATATATTTTGTTTTAGTATATTTTAAGTTATGTGGGTTTTAATTGTAGTTCTAGTATAAGTTGTGTAACAAGTTATAAAGTTTTGTGTTAGTTAATTTCAAGTACCAAATAGCTACGTGCCTGATTCGCCAACGAGACGCCAAGCAAAGCAAGGGACAAGGCATGCCAAGGCACAAGCCAAGGCCAAAAACAAGGCACAAGCTAGGTAGGGCATAATTTTGTTAGTGCTTTTGAATTGGAATGACTCCCAAACGACTTAGGGTGGAGAGGATACTGTCGATGACGATTGACACAACCTCAGGGAAGTCCTCTATTTTTAATTTTTTCTATCTTTACATTGAGGACAATGTTTGTTTTAAGTTTGGGGGTACTAGTACTTATTTGACATTTGGTGCTTGAGTTAGTATTATGTTAATTTGTTAGCTATTTTGATGTTTAGTTATGCATATTAGTTAGAAATTTTGAAAAATTTTGAAAATTTTGAGCAATGTTTTAGTTGAATCCATTGAGGGCCTATGATAAGAGCTTGGAGGACAGTTTGTTAACTCTTGTGAAATCTTTGAGCATACTAGTTTAAATCTTACCTTGAGTGTTGGTTCTATGATATTTATGATCATTTGCGCTATTAAGGCACTTGCATCCAACTGTTAATTTGGTTGTTCTTAGAGAGTTTATATAGTTGAATTCTTGTGGAAGATGTTGCTGAGATTCTAGAAACTTATTTAAGCATCAATTAAAGCAAAGTTAGGCATTCTTTTTGTTTGTTTGGGAGAAATATTGGATTATTTAATATCTTGGATTATTTTTGAAAAATTTGAACTTTCACCTTCCCGAGTTGGATTATGAATCATATGGTGAGTCGAGATGGAGCGTAAAACGCACTCACTCATGGACACATGTGAAGAGCGAGATGAAGCGTAAAACGCACTCGTTGGGTAGAACAAGTGAAATGGAGCGTAACACGCACTCACTTATAAGCTTAAGTGAGATGGAGCATAAAATGCACTCACGAAAAAAATAATATATATTTATTTTTGAAATACTTGGGAGGGTGGAAAAATGTTGTTAATGATCCAAGCATGCGTAAATGTTGAAAATCCTTTTGATCCTCTACATAAGTGGTTTGCCTTAATTGCTGAGATTGATGTGGTAATAGGATTCTAGAGTTGATATGATGTATCTTTTATTTAATATTTGTTATATAATCTTATCTAAATATGATGTGTGTGATGGCTTATACAGTTTGGATGCACTCACACGTTTTAAGGGTCATGATTGTTGTGGAGCTAATGAATTGGTTGAATTGTTAAACTTGCATGCTCTTGATAAATTGGAGACTTAGGAGATGTAAATGAAGTATTGCACGCCAAGTGTTTGATAAAATGCATGTGTGGGGAAATTGTGCTCTTGGCTCATTATTTATCTATATACTTATGTTTTTTTACTTATGTTATTTATTTATGTTATTTAGTTTAATTGTAATCTTGGTTTTTATCACTTAAATCATGTTGTTTAAATAAGGTTGAGACGATATAAAGTTAGTACTTGGTTAAACATTAGTGATAATTCCTCGTGGGATCGACTTTTACTTTCATTATGTTACTTGTTAGACCGCGTATACTTGCGCGTGTTTTATCGGTTGCGAAATCGACCAACACTTGGCAAAGCTTCTCTCACCTCACCAACCGGCCCCCTCCCTCATGTGGGTCCCACATGGGTTGCCCCATCCATTTAGCCCACCCGATGACCCATGGTTGACCCAATCCCAACCCATCTCGAATTGTTTAGGTTTTGGGCTTGGATTAACATTAGTTTGGGCCGATCTTTGGGCCTCCTAATCATTTTACTTGGCCCTTGATTAAATTATTAGGGGCCTCCTACATTACTTCCATTGGGCTCCCGAAAACAAAGCCCGGACGATTAAAGATTAAAATCTTGACTTTTGTCGACTTTCAGTTGACTTTTCGTAATCCGATCCATAGTCAAAAAATTGTGAAATCCGTTTCTGAATTTTATTGGATATTACGACTCGTGACATCATATAAACGCTATGGCGTCTTTCAAAATTTTGAAAAAACGTGAAAGGCGTGTTTAGCGTGAATTGTGCTATTTCGTCTTTTTCTTAGGAAATATTTTATTTCTTCGTATGAAACCCTAATTCCTCAATTCTAACATATAAACACTATCTAGGTTATAATACGACCTTTAAACACATAACACGGAGTAATATTCATAAAAATTTCATTTATTTAATAAAACCCTAATTACAAGCTAAGTACGATTCTCGATCGTTACAAGTTTTCATACTTTATTGGCAATTTTGAACTTGATCAATTATGACACAAGTGTGGGCTTACGAACACCTGTCAATCTGTAGGCCTAATTATGCAAGAGAGGTCGACCATTGGTTACCCCACGCAAGAGCCTGGGCCTACTCCTAAAATATTTTTATATGCTTGAATTTGTGAAACTTTACTTGGGGACACAAATTCATGATTGTTATTCAGTTCAAGAGTAGTCACAAACCAATTATCTTTACTCTTATCATGCACAACATAAAATTTTGCTCTACGTTTTGTTCTATTAATAGAGTCCCTCCTCTTTTTTCCCTTAGTATTATTTGTTTCATCATCAGTGACAACCTCATTTTTCTTAACAATCATATATCTAGCTTTATGACACTACTACAATCTAGAACAAAAATCTTTAGAATTCACATGTTTTCTGCTAGTTTTTATTCTTACTTCAAATCCAACACATTTCACATATCTTCTATAAAAATTTTGAGCATCTTCCAACGTATCAAAAATTTGACCAATATAAGGAAAGGTATCATTAACTAAACCTGTTACATCATTACTATCATACAATTCTTTCTCAATACTTGAAATTGAATGAAATGATTCTTCAGTAAACAAATCCATTGCAAAACAAATGAATCAGTTGTAAAAATTAAATTACAAATTACCATTTTTGCTGATGTTTGTCTCCTGGTATGCTTACTAGTAAGCTATGCTCTCTTAATCGTATGAGCATGTGAGAAAGGAAGAAAGAGCCAGTGATTTGGTATGCTTAGTACTTGTTATGCTCTGTAATAACCAAGAATTTGTGAATAATATTAGTAATGAAATGAGAATGTTTAAAAATTATTTGTGTGCACATATGTGTGTGTGTGTGTGTTAGGAGCCTTAATAATTCAAGTTAAACTGAATTAAGTATGTGATAATTGAGAAATTTAGTAATGATGGTGATGAGCTTAAATTATGATTAATTAAGCTTACGTAATATGCCTTGTGTGGCATAATGGTTAAGATGGATTAATTAATTGCTTAATTAAATTAATTTGTAAGTTAAGTCTCATGAAAGGATTATATAATTTAATTGTGTAATTAATGGACTGCCTGAAGTATTTATTTAAGTGGTGAGTCCAATAGGGTAATTAAAATTAGCTCAATTGATTTATGTTGCAAGTATACTATTAGACCCAATGAATTATTACGATATTAGTAAACACAAGCCCAATGGTGTAAAGCTTGCATGTAATTAAATGTTAAGCTCAATGGGAATTGAGTTAGTAACCCAATGGACATTATTTGTGAACAAGCCCAATGTGTAATGGAATGGGTAGTATATGTATATGTGTATGTATATGTGTGTATATATATATATATATATGTAAACATAGTACTCAAAAAAATATAATATATATATATATATATTTTTTTTCCTCATGACTATAGGCTAAAATGCTGAAAATTGTTCCTTGAGCCTTGCTACTTGATCTATGTGAAGGAAATAATGACTTAAGAGCATGGGTAGATGTACTTAAAGTGAGGATTTGGTAATACTTTTACCAAAATGTGTGGAACCATTGGCAAAATATGTGGAACCATTGGTTCATGTCTTGTTGATGGATAATAATCCTCCTATAAATAGGAGTCACCTATCTCTATTACTAAGTTTACTTCATTGTTAAATTCCTAAGTGTTGGTGAGCATAGAGAGAGTTAGAGGGAAATTTGAGATAAAATAGAAAACCTAGAGGAACTCTTGCACTTTGGTGGTCAAGAGGAGTTCAAGAATGAGGAAGAAAATGGAGAGATACTTAAGGTTTATTGCTAAGAGAAGGAAAGCATCAAAGAGGTATAATCCTAGCCTAGCTTTAATTTTATAAGTTAAGTTAGTATATTTTGTTTATAGTAGAAAAATGCATGCTTGGTTGTGGGAGTTTTATTTGTTGTGGGATCATGAAGGATCCCGAGGTATAAGGATGGTTATTGGAAGGAGATTATGTGACTTGTATGCCTTTGTATTTGTTTTATGTCTAAATGAACAAAAAGAATGCATGTAAGCTTAAAACCATGGTTTTAAAACCCGGACCAGACCGGCGGTTGGACCGATAAAAACTAGAACCGGTCCGCCTTCTGGTCCGGTTTGAACCAATGACCTGGTTTTAGTCAAAACTCGGGTTGGCCCATTGGCCACCGGTTCAACCGGTGGTCCAACCGGTAAACCCGGTTGACTCGATTTTTAATTTTATTTTATTTTTTTACCAAAAAAAATTTAATATTAAAATTAATCACTTTTATTAATATTGTAACTCATCTTTAATATGTTTTAATTCATAAAAAACGAGATTTTTTAAAATTTTATTAATTACTAATAATATATATTTTTATATATTAATGACATCATTAGGTCAATAACAGTCCGACCACTGGTTGGACCAGTGACCCATCCACCCGGTACTTGTGACGCCCCCAAATCCGGGTCCCTTGAACCACGAGTTCGGTGCTCACCATACAACATACATATCACATCTATCTACCCATTCAATATGAATTACATCATTCCTTACATTAACTTAATACAAAATATAACATCGTTATCCCAGGTTCGACTAACCTTTATAAAATATATCTAATAATACAAAAGATTTACATCAACTTATAATATAATAATTAATACATAAATGACACTACTTGGTCGCCTTCGCTTTGCCTTTGTCCTTCTTAGAACATTCGACTTTCTCAGTCTTAGCTGAAAAGTTTTATTCAAGATAAGGGTGAATAACTAATATGCTCAGCAAGTTTAAAGCATACAATAAACCATATATCATGAACAAAAGAGTTTAACTTTCTAGAATTTCAACAATATTTAAAAGATTGTGAAGTAATGGAAACAATGAATCATTTCTAATAACAAGGATTATCTTGAATTCCATGCTGAATAATACATCAAGAATAAAGAGTTAAATATTCTGAAATTTCCAACAATATTCAATTGGTTGGGAAGAGATAGCATTACTGCATTACTTTTAACAAAGAGGATTTTTCTTAAAGTTTCATGTTGAGTGATCGCTAAGGATTGTGAACTGCTAAAGGGATTATCAGTCATTTAACTGAATACCTCGAGAGTATAAGTTAATCTCAAGGACTAATTATACTCTTTGCAAGTACGTAAGATGATCAGCCTTGTTGTACTTCATATTATGCATAATATTCAAACATAGCGTGCGGGGTCGGATGTCCGACAATAAAGTTCCCCTGTCACAAGGGTTGTTCATCTCAGTCTTATATCATGAGTCCGCACCACAACAATATGGTTTGGATTGACTTCAAAGAAATTCTATGATTTTAACATTTTATATCAATATCAGCCTAGCCGAAACAAGTGGTATAGACTTTCATTAACAAAGCAATTCATGCATAGCCGAAACAAGTGGCATTGACTCTCAAAACAATTCATGCATACTAAAACGTTTCATGCTTTAACGATTCAATAATTGAACGAATCTGTCAAATGCACCTTGGTGCGGATATAACATGCAATCAACATTTAGAAAACATCAATTAAGAGTTTGAATACAAAACTTGCTCAATTACAAGAATTTGAGTAATCTTCGGAAACTTGCATTTAATATGAAAATCAAATGAAGTTAGGATACTTGTATGTCTCGTTGTCTGTAACGATTGTGAATTTTATAAATAATTTAAAATATTTATTGAGTTAATAAATATTTTATTGTCAATTTATTTATTGAGTAAAATAAATAAATGATAGAGTTATTGTGGAATAATTCATGTTAAGAGTAATTGTGTTAAATGTTATTTGAATGTGATTTGATGTGTTTATTCTAATTTAATTTAATAATTAAATTAGATGATTAACTAATTTATTTGAGTAAAGGATTTATTTGAATAAAATAATTTATTTGGTAATAGTGTTATTGGTCAAATAAAAGTTATAATTAAGTTAGTAAGGTTTAATTAAATTAATTTAATAATAAGTTTAATTAAATTAAAAGTGTTACAATTAAAACTATATAGTATAGTGCATTATTAAAATAAATGAGAAAGGGTTTTATTTTGGATAAACCAAACAAGGCCTTGTGACCTTTGGTTGGTAAAAATGGATTATTTTGTATTTGGGTTTGCCAAACAAGGCCTAACCCTTTGTTTTTCTTTAACTGGCTAATTGAAAGCTAAGTTACGTTAAAGTAAGTTAGTTCATCAGTTTTTTTTTAAAGAAAAGCACAGAGCTTAACAGAGAGAAAAAAAAGGGAGAGAAGAATTTCTCTGCTAAATTGGAGAGATGAGTTCTAAGAATCAAAGGAGGGTTTCCAAGTAATTTTCACCATCTAGCTAAAGTTTAAGAAGGAATCAAAGGTATAATTCTTATTAGTTTTGTTAAAAGTTCTTCACTGTATTGTGTTACTTTACTTCTCTGTATAAAATTTATTGGCTCAAAATATGAATTACTAGATGTAATTGATAGTAAGCATGTATTAGGTTATTATATGGTGTTTATAAATCAATTTGAAAGAATTAATCCATGAAAGTATGCTTTAGAATAGAGTTTTCGGTTTTACAGAGTTTTACTTTCATGTATGGCATATATGTGTGAAAATTGATGCTCAAATTGATTATTAATCGGTAAATTGACATTTGATTCTGATAATATGATGAAAAACGAAAATAATGCAAGTAGAATGGATTAAAATGGTTTAGGGATGAATTCACAGTGTTTGATTTTATTGAAATGGCCAAAATATGAATATTTTATATAAATAGAGAATTTTGGGTTCTAATTAGTTGATTATGTGCATTATAATGGTTAGAATGTTTAGAAACATGTTGGGTAATTGTTTTATAACATGCTTGGTGTCTGGGTATGTTTAATTTAAGTGTTAGATGATAGAATTTGGAAAATTTGGTCTGTGTTTCGCTGGTTCGCGAACTGTGGGAGGTTGCAGTCGAGTTTCTCGCCCCGGCGAGAAAATTGTATAGAAAATTCTCACCCTGACGGGAGCTCGCCCCGACGAGAAAATTGTAAAGAAAATTCTCACCCCGGCAGGAGCTCACCCCGGCGAGATCATTGCTGGAAAAGTTATTTTTGTTTTCTGTTCTTGATAGTTACAATATGTCACTTTATGCAAGATTAAAACTTAAATTAATATAATAAATGAATACCAAGATGTTAAGATGGATTCTAAGTGGATATTTGATGATGATTAAATATAAGTTAGTATACCTTAGCTTAAAGATAAGTTTTGGAGATTCTTAAAGTGTAATATTGTTGTATCTAAGCTTATAGCTTCTAAAATAGAATTGATAATCAGTGATTAATTGGAAATTGAGATGAGGGTTGGAGTGTTAATGTACGTGAATATTGTAACTAATCATTTTTGTTGCTATACAAACGGAATATGTAGGTTGTTTATTGTACGTGGTTTGTAATTAGGAAAACTACGCACGAGGCAAGTTTCCTATTCTCAACTCTGTCACACTAAACATGTTTTAAATCTTAAATTTACTTGATGCAAGTGTTCTTATCTTACCTCGATTCCAGTTTATGCAAGCTTCTAAATCCTACTTTCTCATTTAGCAAGTTATTATAGCATGCCTTAAACTTTTGATTTTGGATTCTTGTTATTCAAAGCTCAAGTTAATTAAAGTCATTATTCTAATATCTTGGATATACAAAATCTATATCATTGTATATCACTGTTGTTGATCTTTGATCATAATCTAAGTTGTTTAAATTCTATATTGTTGAACTGAGTCCTTAGATTACAAAAAACTGAGAAGAACAACCCTAGTATAGGGGAATACTTACGCAACATCGTTGAATGGTTGTGCACAATACATTGTACAACGGGCTGATCACCCTGAGTACGAGATGAATAGTCCAGTCATAGTTTATTAAACTGTTAAAGGTTACATCAAACTTATCTGTTAACCTAGGACATGGTTCGAGGTCTTGTGACCCTCAGTATATCACTCGCAGTATATCTTGAAGTTCTATTTATATTCTATTGAGCTTTCAGACGTTTCCATTCCTAATTATCATTCAGCAGAGAAGTTATACCGTACAAATTAGATTATTTGAAAAGTGTTCATTGTTATTTTGGTGGGCACTTGTTTTGCTCACCCTTGCATACTAAACCCTTGCAGCTAAAGCTGAGATAACGAATGAGCCGTCTACTAGCAAAGGAAAAGGAAAAATAAGCAAGTGACGATGATTTGCTATTACATGAAGACTTGTTATTTTTATTTATGTGGCTGTGTAATTGAGACTTATTAGTTATTTATGTTTCCGTGTTTAAAAGATGTAATAAAGGTTAGAAAACTTGGGACTTATTTTGAAAAGCTATGTAACCCTTTTATGGGAGATATTTCTTTTGCTTATTATTCAGTTTGCTTTACTTAAAACCTTTTGTTTATGGGTAGTTAGTGATTATGTATGGATAATGAGCACTAAATCTGTGTGGTTTGAGATAACCCGGATTTGGGGGCGTCACATGTTGGTATCAGAGTCGTAGGTTTAGGAACCTTAGGTGGGGAAAAACCTTAGGAATTAACCTTTTATGAAATTGCAAAGATAGTGGTGCTAAACTCTTATCGAGTATTAAGGGATGAATTAAGGAATTCATTAAAGATAATAAAACATTCTATGTGCTTATGTGTTTAATAACCAATGTGCTCACGAGTGGTATTAATTAAATAATTAAAATATTTTATTGTCAGGATGTTGGAGGTTGGACAAACTAGTCAGATTCGAGTTGAGCAGATCCCAGTGCTGAGGGAGGATATCCCAGAGCCTGGAGACGAGGAGGCCAGAGATGTTCATGTGGTCAACGAACGGTTGGTGACTGTGGAAGCACCTGGGCAAAGGCTGGTCACTGTTCAGGAGAAGGAGGAGGAGGAGGATCCCGAGGAGCTGATGTACGAGCAGTTATATGATGAAAATGTCGAACTTCGGGAGTAACTTAGAGTTTTGGAGGAAGTGTCAGAGAAGCGCCGAATTACTATCGAGGAGAAGGACGGAGATATCTATGATTTAGAAGTACGGTTGGGTGATGTAGAATGGAATTTAGTTCACGCAGAGGGTCAGCAGGAGCAACTGTTAGATGAAAACGAAAAGGTGAAGTCAGAGAATGAGGTGGTGAAGGCTGAAAATGGTGAACTAAAAACTGAGAATGATGAATTAAAGTCTGAGATCGGCCAATTAAAGATTGTGATGGAGGAGTTAAAAGAAGCTTTGAAGGAGGAAACTGTTATGCGTAACAGAGTTAAAAACGCTCACATTAGGGTTTCTCAACGATTGGATCGTGCTAAAGGAGAGATTCATGCGAAGAAGTTCAAGATCGATTACATGGAGTATATTTACCACACGACGATAGATTGAATATTTAAGTATGTTTTAACTAAGCTATAAGTACTTAAAAAAATTAGCAATTGTCTAAAAAGCGTTGTCTTCAACAGAATTATGCCGCCAAGAAGAGTTGGACGACCCCGTCAGCAACCACCCCCAGAGGGGTCTACTAACAACAATAACAATAATCCACCCGATGCTAACCCAGTTCAGCAACTAGTGAACCTTTTGACTGGAGTTTTTGCAAATCAACTACAAGCTCAAGCTACGACCTTTAAGGATTTTAAAGCCGTTGGTCCCCCTGAGTTTAAAGGAACAATGGATCCGATAGAAGCCCAAACCTGGGTAATGGAAATGAAAAAAGTTTTTGAAGTCGCTAGGGGTTGGGAATGATCAGAAGACTGCCTTTGCGACTTTCATGTTAAAGTCGGAAGCCAATTACTAGTGGCAAGCCAACAAGACGAGAGTATGAGAAGGTGTTATACCGTGGGATCGGTTTAAAGAGATGTTCTTCAAAATGTATTTCCCGGCTAGTGCTCAGAACCAAATGGAGGTTCAGTTTTTCGAACTTAAGCAAGGAACAATGACAGTGCCAGAATATGTGGCAAGGTTCAATGAACTAGCGAGGTTTGCACCATACCAAGTTAACACGGATGAGAGAAAGGTTAGACGATTCGAGCAGGGATTGAAACCATGGCTTTACAGTAGGGTTTCTATGTTTCAACTTAACACATTTGCGGCAGTGTTTGAGAAAGCAATAATAGCAGAGGGAAGAAGTGATGCATTAACCAAATACAACCAGGAGCAGAAAAAGAAAAGGAGTGAGACCGAGAATAGGCCGAGTGGTAGCAATGGGGGAGGAAACCAAAAATGAAAATGGAATGATGGTGGTTCTACTGGAAGTCAGCAGAGTAACCAGAGGAAGAAAACTGAAGCTTGTGCAACTTGTGGTAAGAATCATGCAGGTGTGTGCTTGAAAGGAAAGAGAGTCTGTTACAATTGTGGACAAGAGGGCCACATTGCTCCAAACTGCACTATCCCAAAGAAGGGTGCATGTTTCACGTGCGGGTCAAAAGACCATCTTGCTCGTGATTGTCCAAGGAAAGTAGCTAGTGGGGGAAATGGAGGCAAAGGAAGCAATAGTGGAGGTGCACTAACTATTTCTGGACTAGCTACAACAAATCGCCCGACTGCTCGCACTTTTAATATGATGGTCCAGGATGCAGTTCGATCCAAGGAGGTGGTGGCAGGTATCCTACCAGTAAATAACTTGAATGCATATGTACTTTTTGATTCGGGTGCAACTTGTTCTTTTATTTCTGATGATTTTGCTGAGAAACTGGAGATACCCCGAGAAGAGTTAGACTTTTCCTTAAACATAGAGATTGCCAATAAGGAAGTGATAACTATTAGGTATGTGTACAAAAATTACGAGATAGATATTCATGGTCATATGATGACAGTAAATCTTATTCCGATTAAACTTGGGGAATTTGACGTTATTCTAGGGATGGATTGGTTGTATAGTTATGGGGCGATTATTGATTGCCAAAATAAGTGTGTCAACCTTAAGACTCCGTCTAAGGTAGTATTTTATGGTAGCAAATCGCCAAGGCAAACAACTTGTCTAACGATTATGCAAGCCAAGAAGTTACTAAAGCAAGGATGTGTAGGGTATTTAGCTCGTGGTAGATACTCGGAAGACCGGTACAAAATTGAAAGAAATACCAGTGGTGAGAGATTTTGTGGATGTTTTTCTGGATGATTTGTCGGGATTACCTCCAGATAGAGAGATTGAATTCGTTATTGATTTAGTGCCCGGGACTGCGCCTATATCAAAAGCTTCGTACCGAATGGCTCCGGTGGAGATGAAGGAGTTAATGGTGCAATTGCAAGAGCTATTAGATAAGAAGTACATTCAACCGAGTGTTTCGCCATGGGGAGCGCCGGTGTTGTTTGTTAAGAAGAAAGATGGTTCGATGCGTCTTTGCATAGATTATCGTGAATTGAACAAGGTTACAATCAAGAATAAATACCCGTTACCGAGAATTGACGATCTGTTCGATCAACTGAAGGGAGCTACTCATTTTTCAAAGATAGACTTAAGAAGTGGTTATCGTCAGCTGAAAGTGAGAAAGGAGGATGTTCCGAAGACGGCGTTTAGAACTCGTTACGGTCACTACGAGTTTCTGGTTATGTCATTCGGTCTAACGAATGTACCTGGGGTATTTATGGACTTAATGAATAGGGTGTTTAAACTGTTTCTAGATAAGTTTGTGGTGGTGTTTATCGACGATATTTTGGTGTATTCTAAATCACGAGAAGACCATGTGGAGCATCTGAGACTAACTTTAGAGACATTACGGAAAGAGAAGCTTTATGCAAAATTTTCAAAATGTGAGTTTTGGTTGGATCGTGTTCAATTTCTTGGTCATGTAATTGATAAAGATGGGATTTCGATTGATCCAGCTAAAGTCGAAGCGGTAATAGATTGGGAGCAACCGAAGACACCGTCTGAAGTAAGGAGTTTCTTAGGTTTGGCCGGATATTATCGACGGTTTATACAAGATTTTTCTAAGATTGCCACTCCATTGACAAATTTGACTAGGAAGGCGGTTAAGTTTGTCTGGACGGAGAATTGCGAGGAAAGTTTTCAGGAATTAAAGAAGAGGTTAAGTATGGCGCCTGTATTATCTTTGCCAGATAGTACTGGAAATTTTGTGGTTTACAGTGATGCGTCGCATAAGGGCCTTGGCTGTGTGCTTATGCAGAACGACAAGGTTATTGCATACGCTTCACGACAACTGAAAGATTACGAGAATGGATACCTAACGCATGATTTAGAATTGGCAGTGGTGGTGTTTGCTCTGAAGATCTGGAAGCACTACCTTTATGGTGAGAAGTGTGAGATCTACACAGATCATAAGAGCCTCAAGTACATTTTTACACAGAAGGACCTCAACATGCGACAGAGACGATGGTTAGAACTGATTAAAGATTATGACTGCGAAATTCTCTATCATCCGGGAAAGGCAAATGTTGTTGCTGATGCATTAAGCAGGAAAGGTCGAGAAAAACTTCTATTATTGACTGCTCAGGAGTAACTTATTAAACAGATGGCGAAGTTAGAATTGGAGGTGAAGTGCCCGCATGAATCAAAAGAAAGGATATTCCAGATCGAGGTTCATCCGGTGTTGCTGGACCAAATCAAAGAAGCTCAACTTCAAGATGTGGAGTGTGAGAAGATTAGGAAGGAAGTCTCTGAGGGACAAGGTGGAAAGTTCAGTATTGATGCCAAGGAATTAATCAGATTGAACATCGAATTTGGGTTCCATTGGTATCGGATGTTAGAAGGAAGATCTTGGATGAAGCTCACAATACACGTTACTCAGTCCACCCAGGGAGTACAAAGATGTATCAAGATCTTCGTCAATATTATTGGTGGTCAGGAATGAAGCATGATATCGCAGAATGTGTTGCCAGATGTTTGACGTGCCAGAAAGTGAAAGCTGAACATCAGCGACCCAGTGGTTTGTTGCAGCCGTTAGAAATACCAAAGTGAAAGTGGGAACACATAACAATGGATTTTGTCATAGGTTTGCCGATTACACAAAAAGGTTTTAATGTAATTTGGGTAATCGTGGACAGACTAACAAAATCAGCGCATTTCTTACCAATCAAGATTAGATTCAACCTGGACCAGTTAGCGAAATTATACATCAAAGAAATTATTTCGCGACATGGTGTTCCTGTGTCTATTGTGTCTGATCGAGATCCGAGGTTTACGTCAAATTTTTGGAAGCGTTTACAAGAATGCTTGGGAACTCAGTTGAGAATGAGCACTGCATATCATCCTCAAACTGATGGCCAGAGCGAAAGAACGATCCAAACTTTGGAGGATATGTTACGCCCCTGTGTCATGGATTTTAAGGGAAACTGGGATGACCACCTACCATTGGTCGAATTTGCTTATAACAACAGTTACCACGCAAGTATTGGCATGCCGCCATACGAAGCGTTGTACGGATGAAAATGTCAGACTCCACTATGTTGGAATGAGGTTGGTGAACGGCAACTTCTAGGACCGGAGTTGGTACACCAAATAGCAGAGATCGTGAAAGTTATAAGAGCGTGACTATTAGCTGCTCAAGACAGGCAGAAGAAGTATGCGGATCAACATCGTCAGAAACAAGAATTTGAGGTAGGAAGCGTCGTATTTTTGAAAGTGTCACCCTAGAAAGGGAAAATTCGTTTTGGCAAGAAGGGTAAGCTTAGTCCAAGATTTATTGGACCTTTTGAAGTTCTGCGGCGAGTTGGTGATGTGGCTTATGAAGTAGCTCTACCTCCAGAGCTGGTATATATCCACAATGTGTTCCATATATCTGTTTTAAGGCCTTATAAGCCAGATTATAAACATGTGATAAAATATGAACCTATACAGTTCGAGAAAGACCTAACTTACGAGGAAGTTCCACTTTAAATAGTAGACAGGAAAGAACAGGTTCTCAGGAATAAAGTGATACCTTCTGTTAAGGTCCTATGGAGGAACCACAATGCTGATGAAGCTACGTGGGAACTAGAAGCTGCAATGATGAAGAATTATCCTGAGTTATTTGTTTAGTCCTAGTTCTATGATTCTGAGGACAGAATCCTAGTTTTATGATTCTAAGGACAGAATCCTTGTAAGGAGGGAAGGATGTAGCGATAACGTTGTGATTCTGAGGACAGAATCCTTGTAAGGAGGGAAGGATGTAACGATTGTGAATTTTATAAATAATTTAAAATATTTATTGAGTTAATAAATATTTTATTGTCAATTTATTTATTGAGTAAAATAAATAAATGATAAAGTTATTGTGGAATAATTCATGTTAAGAGTAATTGTGTTAAATGTTATTTGAATATGATTTGATGTGTTTATTCTAATTTAATTTAATAATTAAATTAGATGATTAACTGATTTATTTGAGTAAAGGATTTATTTGAATAAAATAATTTATTTGGTAATAGTGTTATTGGTCAAATAAAAGTTATAATTAAGTTAGTAAGGTTTAATTGAATTTATTTAATAATAAGTTTAATTAAATTAAAAGTGTTACAATTAAAACTATATAGTATAGTGCATTATTAAAATAAATGAGAAAGAGTTTTATTTTGGATAAACCAAACAAGGCCTTGTGACCCTTGGTTGGTAAAAATAGATTATTTTGTATTTGGGTTTGCCAAACAAGGCCTAACCCTTTATTTTTCTTTAACTGACTAATTGAAAGCTAAGTTACGTTAAAGTAAGTTAGTTCATCAGTTTGTTTTTAAAGAAAAGCACAGAGCTTAACAGAGAGAAAAAAAAGGGGGGAGAAGAATTTCTCTCCTAAATTGGAGAGAAGAGTTCTAAGAATCAAAGGAGGGTTTCCAAGTAATTTTCCCCATCTAGCTAAAGTTTAAGAAGGAATCAAAGGTATAATTCTTATTAGTTTTGTTAAAAGTTCTTCACTATATTGTGTTACTTTACTTCTCTGTATAAAATTTATTGGCTCAAAATATGAATTACTAGATGTAATTGATAGTAAGCATGTATTAGGTTATTATATGGTGTTTATAAATCAATTTGAAAGAATTAATCCATGAAAGTATGCTTTAGAATAGAGTTTTCAGTTTTACAGAGTTTTACTTTCATGTATGGCATATATGTGTGAAAATTGATTCTCATATTGATTATTAATCGGTAAATTGACATTTGAATATGATAATATGATGAAAAACGAAAAGAATGCAAGTAGAATGGATTAAAATGGTTTAGGGTTGAATTCACAGTGTTTGATTTTATTGAAATGGCCAAAATATGAATATTTTGTATAAACAGAGAATTTTGGGTTCTAATTGGTTGATTATGTGTATTATCATGGTTAGAATGTTTACAAACATGTTGGGTAATTGTTTTATAACATATTTGGTGTCTGGGTATGTTTAATTTATGTGTTGGATGATAGAATTTGGAAAATTTGGTCTGTGTTTCGCTGGTTGGCGAACTGTGGGAGGTTGCAGTTGAGTTTCTCGCCCCGGCGAGAAAATTGTATAGAAAATTCTCGCCCAAGCGGGAGCTCGCCCCGACGAGAAAATTGTAAAGAAAATTCTCACCCCGGCGGGAGCTCGCCCCGGTGAGAAAATTGTAAAGAAAATTCTCGCCCCAGCGAGATCATTGCTGGAAAAGTTATTTTTGTTTTTTGTTCTTGATAGTTACGATATGTCACTCTATGCAAGATTAAAACTTAAATTAATATAATAAAAGAATACCAAGATGTTAAGATGGATTCTAAGTGGATATTTGATGATGATTAAATATAAGTTAGTATACCTTAGCTTAAAGATAAGTTTTGGAGATTCTTAAAGTGTAATATTGTTGTAGCTAAGCTTGTAGCTTCTAAAATAGAATTGATAATCAGTGATTAATTGGAAATTGAGATGAGGGTTGGAGTGTTAATGTACGTGAATATTGTAACTAATCATTTTTGTTGCTATACAAACGGAATATGTAGGTTGTTTATTGTACGTGGTTTGTAATTAGGAAAACTGCGCACGAGGCAAGTTTCCTATTCTCAACTCTGTCACACTAAACATGTTTTAAATCTTAAATTTACTTGATGCAAGTGTTCTTATCTTACCTCGATTCCAGTTTATGCAAGCTTCTAAATCCTACTTTCTCATTTAGCAAGTTATTATAGCATGCCTTAAACTTCTGATTTTGGATTCTTGTTATTCAAAGCTCAAGTTAATTAAAGTCATTATTCTAATATCTTGGATATACAAAATTTATATCATTGTATATCACTGTTGTTGATCTTTGATCATAATCTAAGTTGTTTAAATTCTATATTGTTGAACTGAGTCCTTAGATTACAAAAAACTGAGAAGAACAACCCTAGTATAGGGGAATACTTACGCAAAAGCGTTGAATGGTTGTGCACAATACATTGTGCAACGGGCTGATCACCCTGAGTACGAGATGAATAGTCCAGTCATAGTTTATTAAACTGTTAAAGGTTACAGCAAACTTATCTTAGGACATGGTTCGAGTTCTTGTGACCCTCAGTATATCACTCTCAGTATATCTTGAAGTTCTATTTATATTCTACTGAGCTTTCAGACGTTTCCATTCCTAATTATCATTCAGCAGAGAGGTTATACCGTACAAATTAGATTATTTGAAAAGTGTTCATTGTTATTTTGGTGGGCACTTGTTTTGCTCACCCTTGCATACTAAACCCTTGCAGCTAAAGCTGAGATAACGAATGAGCCGTTTACTAGCAAAGGAAAAGGAAAAATAAGCAAGTGACGATGATTTGCTATTACATGAAGACTTGTTATTTTTATTTATGTGGCTGTGTAATTGAGAATTATTAGTTATTTATGTTTCTGTGTTTAAAAGATGTAATAAAGGTTAGAAAACCTGAGAATTATTTTGAAAAGCTATGTAACGCTTTTATGAGAGATATTTCTTTTGCTTATTATTCAGTTTGCTTTACTTAAAACCTTTTTGTTTATGGGTAGTTAGTGATTATGTATGGATAGTGAGCACTAAATCTGTGTGGTTTGAGATAACCCGGATTTGGGGGCGTCACATTGTCTACGATTAACGTTAATACGTCATTACTCAGATAACCTACAACATCCATAAATATTCGCTTAATTGTTACCATTGTAAAAACATCACCGGCAATTATCGTAATCTAACTCGATAATTACCTTATTGACTTAATCCGAACGTAAACATTCCCTCATATAATATTTTCATAAAAATATGTAATTAACATGTATTTAGACTTATACGCCACAAATAAACACATTCCAGTTGGTAGGAATTACTTTGGTAATTCCCGACTTTACGGTTTTAATTATTTTTAATCCGTTTGAAGCCTAATTTCCTCATTAAGCCTCCTTAAACATTTTATTATTTGTTTTTCTTCTGGTCACACACACACATATACATATATTCTATACACAAAAATAATTTTTCTGGAATTTTTCAACTTCCTTTAGTATTTTTTAAAAACCCGTTTTAAGTCCTTAATTTGTCAAAATTAACTACATCATGTTAAACTCTCAAAATTCTCATCTCTGGCCAGAATCTTACATATAATAACATGAAGTTTCAGTTTAAATTTTATGGTCATCGGAGTTGTAGAACTCAAGTTGTGCCAATTTTTGTCTTTAAAATCCTAAAATGTAAACAGCCATAACTCACTCGTCCGAAGTCAGAATACGACCATTTTTGGACAGGAGCTACGTTATAACATATATTTTCATTTCAAAAAAGGCCTTAATTTATTTCCATGGTTAAGGGGTCCAAATAGTGCACAGACAGATTAGGCCAGAGGGTTTTGTTACATTTTCAGTTCTATACTGTTTTGGCAAAAACTATCCCTATGAAAATCTACAACACATTTTTTGAAAATTTCACTTGGAGGTTTTAGGGGACTTCCATATCTAACTCTAGGACTTGACCTCACTCAAAAATTCGAAATGGTCTAAGAGTTATGCTTGTCCAAATTTCATATTCCGTTTTTGAAAATTTTCAGTTTTCCGACAAGTTGGTTTTCTTGGAAAGCTATGGTGTTTTCATGGTTTCTCATACACAAAACATACAACAAACATATATACACCTTCATAACCCTCCTTATATCATAGGATACACTATGATCCATCCAACAAACAAAACTCCCACAACAACCAAGCAAAACCAATTCTAGGCTAATAAAATTTTAAAGTTAGGGTTTTAGAATACTTTTAAAGCTTTTATATTCTCCTTCTTATTGATGGTTGTTGATCCTCTTGCCCTCCTCCTTGCTCAGCCGTGGCTGTTGGTTGATTTCGTAACCAAAAAATACGCGCAAGTATACGCGGTCAACAAGTAATAAAGTGATAAGAGAGTTGTCGAACCCACAGGGAATTGTTCTAGTGTATCCCAACTACCAACTATGTATCGTCTCGATTTTAATTAGACAAATGATGAATTGAGTTTGGTTTGTTGTTTGGCAATAATTAAGAACTATGGAAGGCGTTAAGATAATGAAATCTAATATTAACAAGTCTAAGATTGTAATTTCCCCAACACTTCATTTGAATATCCTAACTCTCTCATTTGAATTAATTAACAACATAAAATTGCCAACCGAGAAATCAAAGCTACTTATAAGCCTCTGTCGATGGTCATATTCGAATCTTCCTAATGCGGCATGTAGGTATATGTCTATCCTACACACTATCAAGAGACCAATTTCAAGAACAATTACAAGACACGTGCCACTAAATCTCGTTAACCGTCCTTTCAATTACCAACTTTTACATAGGAAGTCATTAAGAATAGATTCTCCATTGGTTGCACACGGTATCTAGGTATATGTCTATCCTAAATACTATCAAGTTACCTATCATTGAGGATAATCAACAAGACATACGTCACTAAATCTCAATTAATTACCCACAACAATCTTTAACTCTCGCATGATATCATAACAAGGTCTAAACACTATAATCTGTTCGTCAAGTTCATATAGGTTCCCACGGTAATTACTAGCTAGGCAATTAAGATATGAAGCATAAATCATGATATTCAATTCACAAATGAGTAATTAATAACAAAGAGAGAGACGTCAATTTAAACTATGTGTTGGGTTCCATTTAAATCTTAGAATACAAATTCTAGTTCATGGTAGCTAAGCTAAACATCAAACACATAGTGTACATCATGAAATAGAAATACAAATTCAAAGGAAAGCAAGAGATGATAAAACCCATTTAGAAGATAATCATATGTTGCTTGCTTAGTTGATGACAATCTTTAGCTTTTCCTCTTCCTTTGGCATTCTTTTCTCTTTTTTCTCCTTAGCTTGTTGCTGGAAATTTCCTTGAATTGCAGCCCTCTAGCTCTTCTTGATGATGTATGTGCAGCCTCCCAAGGTCTAGATATGCCTTGACAATCCTTTCCTTCTTGGTTCTCTGGCTTTTGCTGAGTTTTCCTTGTATTGCAGCTCTTTAGCTCTCTATTTTGTTGTTTTAGTGTAGCCTCCTAATCCCTAGATGTGTAATAAGAAGTGTGTGAATGCTGAGAATGGAGACAAAATGTTCTATTTATAATGTTCCTCTGAAAACCCTAGCCTCCACATGGATTTGGACCCAAAAATCCGCTCAGATTGCACAAACCCGACAGCTGGGATCGCACTCAGGAGGCTCGGCACGCCCGCACGCCACCTGGAGCGCGCGCACCCAGGCCCTGGTTGGCCCATGTTGAACGCCGCACGCCCGCATGTTGGCTACCGCATGCCAGCGCGCGCGCCCACGCCCTGGCCGCCCGCTGGTGCCCCAACTGCTGCATGCCTAGCGCCCCAATCTGCCGAGGCCCCAGCGCGCACCCGCGCCTAGCGCCCATTCGCCCACCTGCCAAGGCCCAGCGCTTGTCGAGGCCCGCGCGCGCCCGCGCCCAGCGCCTACCGAGCAGCGCCCAACGCCCATACCGAGTGCCTGCCGAGGCTCGCGCGTGCGCGCCCAGTGCCCCACGCCCAGCGCCCCACGCCAGCGCCCCACGCCCAACGCCCGACACCAGCGCCCAACGCGCGCCCGTGGCTTGGCTGACGCCGCACGCCGTGTACGCTCAACTTTCGAATTTCATCCACTTACACACCGAGCATCGCCAAACACTAATTTTCACCATAATACCATTCGGGCACAGATATTCAAGCACGGGCTTGCCCTCGTGGCTTGGCCAACGCCGAACGCCATGCACGCTTTCCAACGCCGTGCACGCTCAACTTCCAAATTTCATCAAATTAAACACGGAGCGTCGCCAAACACTAATTTCTATTGTTCTACCATTCGGGCACGGACATTGAGTCATTACGAACAACGATCCGATCGGTCTTTATTTCAATTCCTACAAACACAGTAAAAATGCATAAAAAAACAATACTAAACAAATATAAGCAATATAAAACTATAATATTTAAAATTAAGATAAAAATACAATAAAATCACATAAAGTACGCAAAAACTTACAAATTATCAAGGCCAAAAATACCCAAATTGTGTGTATAAAACACACTCATCAGTGGCCCTTCTTCTCTTCACTACTAAGCTCACTTGCTCACTCCCTTGCTCTTTTTCTCTCTAAGTTACTAGCTTTTCCTTACTCTTTCTAACTTTGTAAGTATGCTAAAATGTGAGCAAAGTCCAATCCTTCATATTCCTCCTCTATTTATAGACTTATGCTTGTTAGGTTTGTACATAACGCGAACATGTAATCAAATTACATAAATAAAGCGAAAGCGCGATAAAATAAAATTTTAAAATTTTATACAAACCATCACCATGATCTTTCTTTATGCACAATTATTAATTAAACGAAAGAGATGGAGAATAAGAATTATACCCGTGTAGAATTCTAGCTTCCTCAGGTACAAGTTCACCTCCAATTCCTTTGCGTTCTCCTTGAATTCTACTGATTAAATTCCTTCCTTTGATTAACGTTGGCCACCCAAGTGTTTGGCCTCTAGAGGTGATCCACCAAGGAATAATATCTATTCAAGAAGATGGGTGTTGGCAAAACCCTAGTTTCTATCTCTATAGAAATTGTAAGTACTCTCCACAATTCTTATGCAAGAGTGTGTAACCTTAATCTATGATAAGACTCCTCTTATTTATAGATGTAGGAAAACCCTTTTCCCTAAACTATTTAGGATTAGGGTTGTTAGGTTTGTATAACGCGAACATGCAATCAAATTATATTAATAAAGCGGAAGCGCGATAAAATCAGATTTTAAAATTTTATACAAACCATCACCATGATCTTTCTTTATGCACAATTATTAATTAAACGAAAGAGATGGAGAATAAGAATTATACCCTTGTAGAATTCTAGCTTTCTCAGGTACAAGTTCACCTCCAATTCCTTCGCGTTCTCCTTGAATTCCACCGATTAAATTCCTTCCTTTGATCAACGTTAGCCACCCAAGTGTTTGGCCTCTAGAGGTGATCCACCAAGGAATAATACTTGTTCAAGAATATGGGTGTTGGCAAAACCCTAGTTTCTATCTCTATAGAAATTGTAAGTACTCTCTACAATTCTTATGCAAGAGTGTGTAACCCTAATCTATGATAAGACCTCTCTTATTTATAGATGTAGGAAAACCCTTCCCTAAACTATTTAGGATTAGGGTTTCTATTCTAATTAAACTCCTTTAATTAAATTAAACTCCTAATCCAATTAGGAATTCATGTGAGAGTACTTCTATTAATTAATTCTCAATCCCTATTAGGAATTAAATAATAGTAATAATAATAATAATAAGACTCCTCTTATTAATTTATATTTAATATTTCTAAAATATTAAATAATAAATATTAAGCTATTTAATTTATTCTATCTCCATAGACTAAATTAAATACACTTAACTTATTATTACAATTATGTCATTTACTTCTTAAATAATTATTTTCCTTTTGCGGTGTGACCCTTTAGGTTCTCCATATTAAACCGGTTGTGAATAAATCAATTAGAACAATTCTAATCTTATTTAAATAAATAAATTAAACTATTTAATTCATTTCAATAAATAATATTTATTCTACAATAAGGGTAAGCCCCCTTAGCGATCAACGACTTTCCAGATAATATAGATTTCAACATTAATCATAAAAGAACCTTTCAGTGAATAGTTACTGTACAATTCAATCCTTCTACCATACAATGTCCCAATTAAATATAAGACATGGAATTACTGTCAAGTCTTATTTTATTTAGTTATATGTATTTCGATTCTGAAATGCACAACTCTGATTAATGCAAATTAGAAACTCCTTTCTAATTTCATTCTGCTTTGGCCAAAGACTTCTGAGTCGTCATTTGTCGAATCACATAGGACATTCTCTCCTTTCACTAGAAGTGGTAGATTCTTTATTGATCATTCACATATTTCCATGTATAACTTATTATACCCAATCATACCCTTTGATATACCCTAAAGGTCTTAAGGGACATGTCAAAGTATAACTCATCATACACAAGATACTATGATGATCTCAAGTCCAAGGATCACTTGTACTACTATCACTAGAGGAATTTCTATTGACAGGCGAGTAAAACTCCATTAAGTATTCCTTAGCGAGCCACGTTCATTGAACTTATTCTCTAATAAGCACCTACATACTTGCTTTAGTGTCTCCACACAAATGATTATGAGATCAATCATCCTCTTCATAAGAGCAAGCAACGTATGTACTACTCTATCCGGATTCACTAATCCCCTTTTTAGTAATCCATTGATTAGGAACGATTTTAGTTTGTGAGCTATCTAGAATTTAGATCTTATTAGCATGATCACCATCATGATTCTAAAAGCATTGCTCAAAACTATGGGTTTATCATATTCAATATAACAACATCATATAGATAAAGTAAAATGCCTTTAACAAACGAATAAGATTACAAAGTATATACTACATCATATCAAATATGATTGGCTTGTGTGCATACTACTTTCAAGGGTTTCTATTCTAATTAAACTCCTTTAATTAATTATACTCCTAATCCAATTAGGAATTCATGAGAAAGTACTTCTATTAATTAATTCTCAATCCTATTAGGAATTAAATAATAGTAATAGTAATAATAATAAGACTCCTCTTATTAATTTATATTTAATATTTCTAAAATATTAAATAATAAATATTAAGCTATTTAATTTATTCTATCTCCATAGACTAAATTAAATACACTTAACTTGAAAAACCTTTTAAACAGGTCTTGTCTTATAGGTCTCCACCTTGCCATTTGCCCCAATCTTTCTCTTAAAGACCCATATTCACACTCTAGGCACTATGCCCTTTTGTGGAGTAACCAGAGTCAATACTTGGTTCTCATACATGGAGTCTATTTCGGATTTCATGGCCATCTGCCATTTCTCTGAGTGTCTTCTACTCATAGCCTCATCGTATATAACTGGATCATCATCCTCTATGATGCGTACCTCATCATCATCCTCTATGATGAATCCATACCTCCCAGGTATCTTCGGTACTCTTCCAGATTTACGATTCGGTTGTGATACAATAGGTCTATCTACAGGTTCCTCGGTTCGACTTAAAGTGCTTTATGGTTCTTGAACGCCTTCAAGATCTATTACCCTCCCACTAGCTCCTTCAATGATAAACACCTTTATCTAAGAAGGCAGCGTGTAGGATTATAGTAATAATACCCTAAACTTTATTTAGGATATCCCACAAATCTGCACTTGTCAGATTTTGTCCCAAACTTATCTTTGAAACCTTTTCACATAAGTTGGACAACCCCTTATCTTAACATACTTAAGACTAGGAATCCTCCCTATCCGGGCCGGATTTTTGAGGTTACCTTATTTAGTAGATATGCAGCCGTTTCTAGGGCATAACCCTAGATGGAACACTAATCAATTATTGCGTATCAAAAGGTGTCCATTATGAGAAAATACCATTTTGAGATGATCTAGAAACTCATTGCACAAGTATTCTTTCCTCGATCTGATCAAAGAATCTTAATACTTTGTCAATTTGTTTCACTTCTGAATTCTTTGAACCTTTCAAATGATTCAGACTTGTATTTCATCAAATACACATATTCAACTCTTTGAATGATCATCTCCTTTTTCTTTTACTAGTTTGTTCAATTTGCAAAATTATTTTTCATGTAAGTCAAGTTTACAAATATCAAGTGATATTTCAGTTTCATACAAAACATTATCATTATAAATAGAACAACAATTGTTCTTAAATATAATACCAAAAACTTCCTTGTCCAACAACGGAAGTAATAATGTTTCTAAAGAGAACTGGAACATAATAACAACTTTATTAACTTAATAGACTTGCCCATAGGCAAGGCTAATGTCGACGCCGGGTTCTCTCTCGCTTTCTTGTCTTTTCCAATTTTAGCCTTTTGATTGAGATGATGTTTTGGAAAAGATCGGCATTGATGTCGACGGGGTTTTGAAAGATCGTTTTTTATGATGAGCCAATTAACCAGAGTCGCCAGTTGGTATATTTGAAATGGATGTACCAACTCATCCGAATTTTTTATAAATCGCTGGCTCATATGTGACTCCGAATTAATTGGTCTGCGAATCGAGATTCATAGAGTTCGGGGGCTTGTTTAAGTGAGGGGAAGGTGTTAGGCACCCCTCGACTTCCGTGAAACACGGTTACCGCAATCTTGATACTTTCCTATCCTTTAATTCATGAATATGTGTATGTAAGTGCGTGTGTATGTGTGTGTACCTATGTGAATGTTGTGGTGAATTTGTATGAAAGAATCATTTGGATTTTAGGGAAAATTGTGTTTTAAATTGAGAACGCTTCGGAATGTCTTTTCGGTATACACGAGAAAGCTTTATGGGAAAGGTTTGATTTTAATTGTCAAAACTATGAGATTTTCGTTAGGTGTCGTTTTGGCAAAACAAGAGTTTTAAACCTTTGCCAAAATAGGAATCGAGATCTATACGTTGCTTTCGTGAAATGATCGGGCAATTTCTAGAATCTCTTTCACCCTATGCACAAAGATTTAACAAAACGTTAATTATTTCTAAAATCAGATTTTGTGATGTTTGAGAACGATTTTTCTTTAGCTTTCTCGTTAGATAGGAATCGACATTCATTAACATTTCTCAAATTTTAACCTCGTGATTCTAATATCCTACTTTGCTTGATTTTTATGAAAATCTTATCATTTAGCTTTGAAATCAATTTCGCGTCATAAATCGAATCAAGCATAAACACGCGTCGGGTTTATTCATGGGCATGTAAGCCATCAAAATATCCCCGAACGCCAACAATCACAAATTTCACTATTTCGGGGCCTTAAACACGATTCTCGCCTTAGCGTCGTTTTAAGGCCCGATGGTTACACACTACAAAACAAGCCTCTTGAATCTATTACATACACCAAACGTCCATCATCGGATTTGAACCACGGGGTCGCTTTCCTAGGCTCACAACCACAATTGCTACACACTCGCAAATTGAATACTCAATTATAACAACGTAGATTGCCTAACACATCCTACAAATACACTCAATTAAATTACGCCTAATATACATCCATAAACAAACTAGAAATTTCACCAATTAGATATTATCGGATTATTAGGAAGAATTTTGTTCCAATGGAACCCTCACCAATAATCCCTAATCCATGATTGCTCAATAATATTCTTGAAAATTTCAATTAAATTTAGCCAAATAACATGATAGAAGTTGCAAAAATAATGAGAGTTTTCACCTTGCAAATGATACCAAAATTGTGTAGAAACTTGTGTATTGAGGGAAATATGAGATGTATATGATATAATCTAACAACAAAGGAAATTTCTCTCTTTTTCTCTCAATTGTTGCAAGAATTTTTTGCTATTTCTCTCTATTTCCGAGCTAAAACTGCTGCTGATTTCTTCTTCTTCCGCAAACTGCCCCAACCTCCTGTATGCTGCCTGCTGCCTGCCGAGCTTAAATAGGCTGGCCAAAGCCAGCCGCAGATCTATCTGCGGCTGGCCGCAGATGGATCTGCGGCTGGCCAGCTGGCTCGCCTCCCATCGCACTCAGCTGATTTCCTGGTTTCCGTGCTGGCGCACTCACTTGGCCGCAGATCTATCCGCGGCTGGCGGGCTTGACTTTCTCGATTTTCGTGCCACGCCTCGATTTTCGTGCCGCAACGTCAGTTTTCGCTGACAGGCTCGTGTTCTGCAGTCCGGGAATTTCCGGGAGACGTGCCACCTCATTCGGAAATGCCTGCCTTGGACGGCTTTATTGTCATGTAAGCTTGGGTTGCCAAAACATTGCGGCGGTGTTGGGCGCTCGCCCTTGTGCCCGCTCCTTTGCTCCCGCAAGCCGGTTCAATTGACGATTTCGCCCTCCTGTCATGGTTAGTACAAGGAAACGCAAAATTTGGGTGTCTACAGCTGCCCCTCTTTATCATGTTTATGAAATGATAAGTGAAATGAACAGGATAAAGAATAGACACTCGATGCATGAATGACAGTGCATAAGAATTGACAATACATACATGATGCAACATATATGATTTATGATGCAACACAAGATGTAATGCATGCAAGACATTCGTAAGAGTGTCAATGTATCAACCCCTTGACCGTGTTTGTTAGTCTTTGGGTTCACTCTTTCAATCTATCGTCTCGTTCGGGGCCGGGTATCGTCGCCGGTCACCCATCGCGTAACCCCCGGTTATCGTCGCCGGTTGGTTATCTTGTCGGAGCCGGTTATCGTCGCCGGTCATCCATCTCTCGTGATCGCCGGTTATCGTCGCCGGTCGATCGTCATGTCGGGGCCGGGTATCGTCGCCGATCACCCATCTCGTAACCCCCGGTTATCGTCGCCGGTTAGTTATCCTGTCGGAGCCGGTTATCGTCGCCGGTCATCCATCTTGTGATCGCCGGTTATCGTCGCCGGTCGATCGTCATGTCGGGGCCGGGTATCGTCGCCGGTCACCCATCTCGTAACCTCCGGTTATCGTCGCCGGTCGGTTATCTTGTCGGAGCCGGTTATCGTCGCCGGTCATCCATCTCGTGATCCGCCGGTTATCGTCGCCGGTCGATCGTCATGTCGGGGCCGGGTATCGTCGCCGGTCACCCATCTCGTAACCTCCGGTTATCGTCGCCGGTCGGTTATCTTGTCGGAGCCGGTTATCGTCGCCGGTCATCCATCTCGTGATCGCCGGTTATCGTCGCCGGTCGATCGTCATGTCGGGGCCGGGTATCGTCGCCGGTCACCCATCTCGTAACCCCCGGTTATCGTCGCCGGTTGGTTATCTGTCGGAGCCGGTTATCGTCGCCGGTCATCCATCTCGTGATCGCCGGTTATCGTCGCCGGTCGATCGTCATGTCGGGGCCGGGTATCGTCGCCGGTCACACCATCTCGTAACCCCCGGTTATCGTCGCCGGTTGGTTATCTCGTCGGAGCCGGTTATTCGTCGCCGGTCATTACCATCTCGTGATCGCCGGTTATCGTCGCCGGTCGATCGTCATGTCGGGGCCGGGTATCGTCGCCGGTCACCCATCGCGTAACCCCCGGTTATCGTCGCCGGTTGGTTATCTCGTCGGAGCCGGTTATCGTCGCCGGTCATCCATCTCGTGATCGCCGGTTATCGTCGCCGGTCGATCGTCATGTCGGGGCCGGATATCGTCGCCGGTCACCCATCTCGTAAACTTTTCACTTCAACACGTCAAATGGCTGCAAGGGAGCAAGGTGGGACCCACCAGGGCCAGCCGCAGATGGATCTGCGGCCAGCCGCAGATGGATCTGCGGCCAGCCGCAGATACATCTGCGGCCATGATCGGGCCTTAAATCCAACGCGGCTCCTCCAGATCTGTCACTTTCAACTTGTAATCCAAAGAGATTCTCTCGATTTTTCTTGTTCGCGAGGGCTTTTTTGTCGATTTTTTCAACCTTCCTGCAAAAACTGTTCCGGTAGGATCGACCTACGCGCTACAGGTAACACTTTGACCGGCCACTTTTCAATTCCGTCAATGTTTTGCTGTACATTTGACTATTTGCATGTTTAGAGATAAAATGTATGCTTTACAATGCTATGTAATGTACCATCATATATACATGCTATGTATCAACTATGTGAGTCCTATTTTATGTTCATGAGGCGGTCCCACATATTGTTATTCCTTTTCTGCAATAAAATCATGCATATATGAATGCAATTTAAATCTGTTTGAGGCTTTGATTGATGGAAAACGCGTTTGGCTTGTGCCTGGGATGTTCAATTTACAAACGGAACTCTGCCGATTTTTTTTTTTTTTTTTTTTTTTTTTTTTTTTTTTTTTTTTTTTAAATGCATCATGTTGCATTAATCATATGATGAGGCTAGAAATTTAGAATGTTCATTACATAATTTTAAAAGGAAACTTACCTTCTGTCTCGCCCGTTCTATTCCAGCTATGGATCGTGATGCGCCCAATAGCTCCTCCGCCTCTCGGACTTCGGGTGTTCGCCGTCGTAGGGCTGCACCTGCCCCTATTCCCCCTCGTACCCGCCAGGCTCGTCGCTTGGCGGAGTCTGTCATCCGTCCTGATCACCCGGACGTTGAGGAGGTTGCTCCTCCGGAGGTCGCGGCAGAGAGACCATCCTCCAGCACACCGGCTCCAGCTCCTCATAGTGCCTCGTCTGGCGCATCTGTGCAGATCCCCGATCTATTGGGTCGGGATCTCAGTCGTCATCCCTCGGCATCTCTCGTGGCTAACGAGGTATATTCGGTTCTATTCTGATTTTATTCTCAATTTCTCCATTCTCCTTCTATCCGGATTGACCTCTTGGTGATTGCCCCAGGTACCCGAGTTTACCCAGCCGAGGGGTAACTGGTTCAACATCTACTCCCTTTACGCGGCCCTGCACAGTGACTATCGGGCGATGGTGGACTCTTGGGGCTTTCGACACTTCTTCACTATCATCCCCCGCCAGTGCCCCTGGGGTTACATGAGGGCTTTATCCGAGCGATGGTTCCACCAGACGCAGTCTCTTCATCTCCTCGACTGCGAGGTCGTGTTGACCCCATGGGACTGGAGGTACATTACCGGCATTGAGTTTACCGGGTCCCGCGTCCCCTTGGATCTTGATATTACTCCTGCGGAGGTTCGAGCTTTGCTGGGCTTCGCTGCTGAGGACCGGGTCTTTAAGGCCCGCAGTATCCGATCTGGTGCTTTGGCTGTCGATGCAGTCGGGGGTCTCTATGCGCTGCCTATTCCAGCAGATCAGGGCACCAGGGACATTCTGCTACGGCGCCTATTCCTGACCATCATGAGGGGTTGTTTTCTGGGGAACAACTCCTCCACCATTCATTTCAGCGTCGTAGGAGCGGTCAGAGATGTGGACCGCATCGGTGATTATGACTGGGGGTCATTCACCTTTGCCTATTTCCTCCACGGCATGCGTCTACGCTCAGAGGGACAGACTGATGCCTGGCTCGGCTTCTACCATTTTCTGTTGGTGAGTCCCCTCCTCCTTTCTTTTACTGTATTTCTTTTCCTTTCATCTCTTTTCTGTATTTGATAGTGACTCATGCCTTGCCTTGTTTCTATTCACAGTTCTGGGCTTACGAGCGGCTGCCATGTCTGAGGCCTATCACTACTCTGGGCCCGGACACTTATCCTCGGGGCCGGCGATGGCATCACAGCACTCTGGAGGAGGTCCCCGTGTCGGGCAGCTTTGCACATTGTCGTATTCAGCTGGAGTTGATCACGGCTGCCGACGTCGTCTGGATTCCCTACCTCTCCGAGCATCTGACTGTGGGGTTTGCTGGCGGGCATCCTTCCGGCCCAGAGTTCGAGCTTTCCACCCGTCGCCTCACTTTGCAGAGTGTTGGAGGCTGGGTGATGTATCTGGGAGAGCGCGCATTCAGATGCGTCACTGGGGAGATCCGCATCCCGCACTCCCTTTCCTTCACTACTTTCTGGCCGCTGGATTCTCAGCCCTCGGAGATCATGCTTGCCGGGGAGGACGGTCGGATGCTTTCCACGGGTCCCACTACGAGTGATGCATTCCGTACATGGTGGGTGCCCCGTACCATCGGTCCTCAGACTCGGGCCACTTTCTTCCTTGGAGACATGGTTCCAGGCTCGGTGACGATGACCGATTGGGCTGCCTGTGTTCGGACTCCCACCCACGCTGAGCAGATCGCCGCATTGACACGCCAGGTAGATCAGTTATCGCTGTTTATTCGGGGGTTGGGCCGGGCCCCGGAGGAGGCTTACACCTACGATCCAGACGGTGCAGGTTATGATGCAGGCCCGAGTTCATCTGATGCCACAGCGCATCCCTACATCCCTGACATGAACTTTGGTCCTCCGAGCTCGACGACTCCAGGGGATCAGTTCGAGGATCCTGCTTTCATAGATGATACTGATTTTATTTAGACCAGGATAGGATAGGGTCTTTTGTATCAGCACCTGCTTAGATTTATTTTTATTTACGCACTATGTACTGAACTCATCTATTTATTTATGCACAGTTCTTTTTCATCTCTTATGGAATTCACCTGCTTTATTATTAACTGTATGATGCATGCTCTTTTATTTATGGATAGAGAATGACCCCTGTACAGTCTTTTTGATACTATTTTTCCACAGATGTCGTCCTCGGATGCCGTGGTTCGTTTGGATTCCATTCCTCCCACAGGGTTGGTTGGCAGCCTTTTCCGTTGGTTGGACAGTTTGCTGCCGGCAGACAGGATTATCGCAGATGGTCTTTTGGGACATTCTTGGTCCTTACTGGCCTTTCAGGTGCCAGCGGGCTTTGTGGATGGTCTTCTGAGCTATTGGGCCCCTGCTCGTCAGGTGTTTAGGTTAGGGACCGTAGAGCTGACCCCCACCCTTGAGGAGTATGCCCGCTTTACCGGCTTGTCGTTGGACGGCCCTTGTGCTAGGGTCACAGTTGGTTCCATGCGCCGTCAATTCTTGACTTTCACCGGTTTGCGGAGGGCTGTCTTATTACCGGTAATCACATCAGACCATATGGTTCCTCTTCAATTCTTGATTGACCGATTTGGATCATCTGATAGTTTCCGTCTTTTCCTCGGTGATTTTTCCGTGTCCGAGGAGCGCTGGGATGCCTTGAGAGTGGATGTTCTGATGACCTGTGTCATCTCAGTTTTGTATTTGCCTGCAGGATCCGATCATTTGGACACGCGGATTGTTGCGGCCGTTCGAGCCCTCCGGGAGGATCGTACCATTCTTCCTATGATATTGGCGGATACCTATATGTCAGCCACATATTGCCAGTCCTTCCGAGGCAGAGCCTTCAGAGGGAGCTCGACTTTGCTGTATGTGTGGTTCATGAGTCATCTTAGTCCCATTGGCCACTTCCGCCGCCAAGGGTTTTGCTTCAGTCACAACATAGCCGCGCAGTTTTCGTTTCGTCCCATGAGTTGTACTGATGTGGCCTCCTGGACATCATTTTTGTCTGTCATCGAGGATCCCTTTCATCTCCTGGTTTATTCGGGCTATTGCTCCTTCATGAGCTTCTTGACTCATGTGCCTGGCATGGATTTCATTCCCATCGCTGGGTTAAGGGGCGTGACGACCTATCATCCCCTGGCGGTTATGGGGCAGTTTGATCAGACACAGGATTTACACCCCTTTGCGGGTGCAGCCGCATACCGATTCCTCATATCATCCTGTACAGAGAGGGATCTATTGCAGGTATACGAGCTTTGGGATCGCAGGATCTTTGCCGAATATAGTGCGAGCTGTCACATCCAGACATTTGCCTACGCACAGTGGTTACGTGGAGACCTGGATTCGGCTAGTTTGAGTCGGACGGGGGCCTTTGATGACTCTGGAGTGATTTTCACAGAAGATACCACAGACCATTCCATTTCAGCCGATTCTGCCCCGAGTCGGGTCGCTGAGGATTCTCGACTCCGCCTGGCCCTGATTACTACTGAAGCCGAGAGGGATGCCGCCCTTGCTGAGAGAGATGAGGCCATTCGGGCTAGAGATGTTGCCATTGCTGATAGAGAGGCCATTGTATTTCAGACCAGGGCAGTGGTAGATGCACATTTTGGGACTGTCAGCCGAGCTACTGCTTTACTAGATCGTATTGATATGATGGGGCAGCAGATTGCAGGAGATGCTGATGCTTCAGATCTATCCACCACCCTGTCCATCCTGCTTCGGCTAGTTTCAGATTTGTAGATTATTTTATTTCCTGCATAGACTATGTTGGTTTCATCAGTTATTGAAAGATAAATCTTGTAATAAAACGACTTATATATATAGACATGCATTTAAATTTAGTCATTTTCCCCTTTTGTCGTATCATTGCCCTCCATTGGATCATCATTTTATCTAACTGACCATGATTTTGACATTTCGCCTTCTTTCTTTCCTCAAGACTTGATGGAGATTTGACAGATATTGCCGCACACCTTTTGATTTCGTCGGATTGAATCTCAGATTTTGGATAACTGTTTGGGTTGGATCAGGGTATGTATTCTGGGATGAAACTGGTTAGGCAGTTGGTTTCGGGAAGGTTTTGAGGGTGTAGGAAGGTTTTATCTGGCTATCGAAAATTGGTTTTGGTTTGGGAAAGGATTATTTTTAAAGGATCGGACCGCGCCATGATGGCTGCCTACGTACCCCCACAAGTTGGGAGATCAGGTCCTACGTAGTTCGCTCTCAAAGGAAAAACAGAACTGATGATTTAAGCGTAGAACCGCTTCACCGAGTCAGAATTGAGGGGTTGTGGAAATACCTCACCATCCATTTCTTGCAATATGAGGGCCCCTCCGGATAGTATTTTCTTGATCACAAATGGCCCTTCCCAGTTCGGGGCAAACTTCCCCTTGGCCTCGTCTTGACAAGGCATGATTCTTTTCAACACCAAATCGTTTTCCTTAAACTTCCGAAGTCTGATCCCTTTGTCGTATGATCGGGAGATCCTCTGTTGATATAGCTGGCCGTGCCAAACAGCAGCCACCCTCCTTTCATCAATTAGGGCCAATTGGTCGTATCGACTTTGCATCCAATCCTCCTCGCTTATCTGAGCATCGATCACTATTCTGAGGGACGCCATCTCAACCTCGACTGGTAGAACAGCCTCCATTCCATACACCAAAGCGTAAGGGGTTGCCCCTGTAGAAGTACGCGTTGATGTTCGGTAGGCTAACAAGGTGAGGGGTAACAAATCCGGCCATCCCCGATGATTAGCAGACATTTTTGCCATGATCTTCTTGATGTTCTTATTGGCAGCCTCCACTGCCCCATTCATCTTAGGACGGTAAATGACGGAATTGAGATGCTTAATCTTGAACTGGTCACACAGTTCCTTCATGAGGGCGTTGTTCAAATTCTTGGCATTGTCGGAGACCACAACCTCAGGTTGCCCATATCGGCAAATGACATTATTCCTGACGAAGTTGACGATGACCTCCTGAGTGACTTTGGGGAAAGAGGCTGCTTCTACCCATTTGGTGAAATAATCGATCATGACGAAGATGAATCGGTGCCCGTTGCTTGCTTTGGGCTCTATTGGTCCGATTACATCCATTCCCCACATTGAAAATGGCCAGGGGGAGGTCATACAGTGCAGTTCATTTGGAGGTGTATGGATCACATTACCGTGCGCCTGGCATTGATAACACCGTTTGACATGATCATCGCAATCGGCTTTCAGTGTTAACCAATAATGCCCTGTCCTCAAGATCTTTTTGGCCAACATCGGTCCACTCATGTGTGGCCCACACACCCCGCCATGGATTTCATTCATAATCCTTTGGGATTGCGTTTCGTCTACGCATTGCAACAGTCCCAACCCGGCATCCCTTTTGTAAAGCGAATCGCCACTCAGATAAAACTTCATCGCCATCCTTTGAATTCTCATCCTCTCCGTCCGATTTGCCTGATCGGGAAGGGATCTGTCTCTCAGATATTCCCTGATGTCGTGATACCAGGGCTGCCTCGTCAACACCACCTCGTTTGATAACACTGCCACATTTTCCTCATATGCCGGGGCATTCTGTACGGTGATCTCAATCTGTGGACTGTCCCTACTCTTGATCACGTGGATTAAGGAAGCCAAAGTCGCCAATGCATCGGCAAAATCATTTCGTCCCCGAGGAATATGGCGGAAGGCGATATCTTCGAACTCGTGAGTAAGCTGGGTGACACAACGGTGGTATGGAAGTAACCGAAGCTCCTTAGTGTTGTATACCCCGATTGTTTGTCTGATTACCAACTCTGAATCCCCGAACACCGCTAGTCTTTTTACTCCCATGTCACGGGCCAATCGGAGTCCCAAGATACACCCCTCGTATTCAGCGGTGTTGTTCGAATTGCTGAAACGAAGTTTAGTGGCCACGGGGTATTGTTCTCCGGTGATAGAGACTAAGACCGCTCCGGCTCCTGCCCCCTCGGCATTCATGGCACCATCAAAATACAGCTTCCAGAATTGTCCCTCGTCATCACATTTTTCGCGCGATAACCCAAAATATATCTTCGCCCGGGAGAGGAGTTTTCTAACGGCTCCATCCCCCCTGCCGGGGCTTCTGCCAACTGATCTGCAATTCCCTGCCCTTTCATGGCCTTCTGGGTCACGTACACCATGTCAAACTGTTGTAAAATTAACTGCCATCTTGATAGTCGACAATTCAGCATGGGCCTTTCGAAAATATATTTCAGGGGATCCATTCTTGATATCAGGTACGTTGTATGCCCATGGAGGTAGTGCTGTAATCTCCCTGCAGCCCAGGCCAGAGCACAACAGGTCTTCTCAATGGGAGTGTAATTCTGCTCACATTGGCTAAATCTTTTGCTGAGGTAATAGATGGCCTGCTCTTTTCCCGCCTCATTTTTCTGTCCCAACATACATCCCATCGCGTTGGCATTTACCGATATATACATAAACAAAGGGATCCCATCCTTCGGGGGTACCAGCACTGGTGCTTCAGTCAACTGCTTTTTAATGGTCTGAAAAGCCTTCTGACATTGCTCATTCCACTCTTGGGAAACCCCTTTTCTTAACAGTTTGAAAATGGGCTCACATGTAGTCGTCAAGTGGGATATAAAACGGCTGATAAAGTTTATCCTTCCGAGGAATCCCCTTATCTCCTTCTCTGTGTGGGGTGCCGGCATATCCACAATGGCCTTAATCTTTGCTGGATCCAACTCAATGCCCCGATCACTAACCAGGAATCCCAAGAGCTTACCCGACTGCACTCCGAAAGCACACTTTGCTGGATTGAGTTTCAAGTTATACTTTCTGAGTCGATCGAATAGCTTTTTAAGATGAGTTATATGATCGGACTCTACCTTTGATTTCACAATAATGTCATCCACGTAGACCTCTATCTCCTTGTGCATCATATCGTGGAACAAGGCCATCATGGCTCTCTGATAAGTAGCCCCTGCATTTGTGAGACCGAAAGCCAGTCGTCTATAGCAGAAAGTGCCCCAGGGGGTGATGAATGCGGTCTTTTCCCGATCTTCTTCCGCCACCATTATCTGATGATATCCCGCAAAGCAATCCACAAAAGAATACATTTCGTACTGGGCTGTGTTATCCACCAGGATGTGTATGAAAGGCACCGGGAAGTTATCCTTGAGACTGGCCTTGTTTAGATCTCTGTAGTCTACGCATACCCTCACCTTTCCTCCAGGTTTAGCCACTGGGACCACATTGGATAGCCATTCCGGGTAAGTGGACACCATAATGATTCCCGCCCTGAACTGTTTGATGATCTCTTCCTTCACTTTTAAGCTCCACTCAGGTTTCAACTTTCTTAGTTTCTGCTTGACAGGCCTGAAACCCTCCTTGATGGGTAACCGGTGCACCACAATGTCGGTGGACAATCCGATCATATCCTCGTGCGACCAGGCAAAGACATCCTCATATTGGCTTAGTAACTCAATCATTTCTACTTTTTGGCTGGGGGTAAGGTCTGTCCCTATCTTGAGTTCTTTTGGATTGTCAGGGGTTCCGATATCTATAGTGATGGTTTGGTCCAAATTGGGTTTGGGTTTATCTTCGACCCATCCTTTGATCTCATCAGGTGCGTCGTCGTAATCTGTCTCGTCTTGCTCAATGCCCATTAAATCGAAATCCAGCTCAAGGTCAAAATCATAATCATCATTCAAATTTGAAAGACCATTTGTTAGGCAAGGATTACTCAAATTGGTACACCTGACATGAAACAAAATACTTGTCATATATAAATCATTTTTTCACGATGATCGCATTTTCAAATAACAAGAAGAAACGACATAATGATGCAGAAATAAAACAACAACAAAAATAAACTTCTTCATTCCCCCATCATCTGGGGTCAATCACCCTGACGTCGAGTTTTACCCCTGTTTGGATATCACGGGTTTTCTGGGTCCAATTGTCGATGGTCAGGTCAGCTGGAATGCGCTGGATAAAGGAGGGCCTCACATCGGACACCTCCCCGATGATTACGGATACGTCGCCTGAATCCTTCTCCATATCTTTTCCAGGAATAATCAGCCCTGCCCAATCGATGACAGGCACAACTTGCTGGGCTCCCGGTGGCGCGATAACATTCGTCCCCTCCTTACTGCTTGTTGATTGTCCGGGGATGTAGCATTTGGTTTCAAACTCCTTTGCGACCTCCTGCAGGAAACTTTCCCTCCGGGCCGACTCACTATGTGTGGGGGTTAACTCTTCACTCCCTGCCCCAATCACAGGTCCGCTGATCCCCTGCTCATTGTCAGCTCTGGTCGCTGGACTGCCAACTAGTAGAATCGGAGTCGCACCCTGACGGTGTCCTCGTACTGCGCCCACATGGTATCCCAATCCTGCTTTGCCTATCTGCTGTGGTAGGTGGATGGGCTCGGTGATTCCCTGACTGCTTCTCCCTAGTCCCTGCCCAGGTTGGAAGTTCATTTTAATCATTTCCTTTGCCACAAAGGTGAGTTCCGGAGAGACCTTTGGTTTCACAGCTGGAGCTCCCAGGCATCTATAATGGGGAGTGCTAATCTCTAGTGCTTGAAAGCTGGCAGGCGCCGCTGACTCATCCACATTGATTACTGGTAGGCCACTCCTGGGAGGAGAAGGGTCATCACATTCGGCCGAGATTGTTACCAGATTCCCATCGATGATCAACTTGATTTGTTGGTGGAGCGTGGAAGGAACTGCCCCGGCCATGTGTATCCACGGCCTCCCTAACAGCAGGTTGTAGCTTGCCGTGATATCCAGGACTTGGAAGGAGATATCAAAAGTACAGGGTCCTATCTCCACTGGCAATTCAATCTCTCCGATGGTGTCCCTCCGGGATCCGTCAAAAGCCCGAACCACCACATGACTGGCCCGCAGGCGCTTGGGACTGACGTTCATTTTCTTCAGCGTACTGAGAGGACATATATTCAATGCCGATCCCCCGTCGATCAGTACCCCATTCATGACATATCCTGAGGAGATTACTGCAATGTGTAGCGGTTTTCGGTGCCCCCTTCCCTCTTTGGGAATGTCTTCATCCGTAAAGGATATTGCATCGGTTTCCAACAAGTGGCCTACCAGTCGGCCGAAACCCTCCTCACTAATTTCTTTGGGCACAAATGCCTCCTCCAGAACCTTCATCATGGTTTTGCAATGCTTACTGGATGACAACACCAAGTCCATGACTGATGTTAGGGTTGATTCCTCATTTAAAATCTGGATCCCCCTCATTTCCGGGTGATCCATCCTTTTCAAAAACTCTATGGCCCTTTCCTCGGAAACCTCTTCATTTTTTCTCTTTTGGCTCTCAAGGACTCGCCCGGGAAGATATAAGGGGTTCCCCTTGGTCGTCACGGAAGCACAACTGACCGCTTCCTCGGGTATTCCCCCGTAATTCCAGGGTACAGTCTTCAGACTACTGATAGGGAGTTGTGGCCTTGCAGCAAAAATGATGGGCCTCGGAGCTGTCAACCTGATAGGTCCTTCTATGTTATTCGTACTTACCCCTATCAACTTGATGGGCGTTACCCTCGCACTCCCATGGTCATGTATCACATTTATCATCTCCTCAACTTTCTGCACATAGTTCAACCTTGGCGGCTCCCCCGCCTCACTTGCCTCCGTCGCATTGACTCCCCCTCCATCATGTCTTGGCAGGGGATTTGCCTTAACATTCGGGGAATCCGGCTGTTCCACCACAATCTCTCCACTGTCAATCAGGTTTTGGATTCGATGCTTTAACGTCCAGCAATCTTGTGTATCATGGCCAGGGGAACTGGAGTGGTATGCACACCGCTTGCTCGGGTCAAACCGTCTACCCTTTGGGTCACTCGGGGGTGCCAAACCAACAATCTTCTTTTGGGCTACTAATACCGCTAATACTCGTTCAAGCGGCTCCCCGAGCGGGGTGAATACTCGGTTTTGCGAGGCCTCATATCTTCTTCGCCCCTCTGTCCTTTGATCTGTGAAGTTTGGCTGACGGGATGGCCCTCCCCTCTGTACCTGAACCGGAAGATGGCTTTCTGCTTTTCTGGATGACCCTTGTAGGATGAGGGAGACATCCTCTTCCTTCTTCTTTTGGACTCTCCGGGAAGTGCTGCCATAGTTTCCATTCTGTATTTGCTCGGCAGCAGTTTCTAAAGCAGTAAGGTCCCGGATTTTACCCGATTTCAACCCCATGTCTACCATCTCTCCATGTTTAATCATTTCCGCAAAAGGTCTTCCAATTCCCGAGATGACCCTCTCATAATATGGTGCCTCCTGGATGTCTACAAAGGTCATCACCATCTCTGATTCGTTCATTGGGGGGGTTACCTGTGCGGCCATGCCCCTCCATCGTTGGGCATATTCCCTGAAGGACTCCCTAGGCTGTTTCTTAACCTTTGTCATTTGGTACCTGTCAGGGGCCATCTGGGCCTGAAAGCTGTATTGGGTCAAGAAGGTATGGGCCAATTCCTCCCAGTTGTGGATTCGGGCGTTGTCGAGGCGGGCATACCAGATCCTTGCCTCCCCTGTTAAGCTTTTCTGGAATAGTTGCATTCTTAACCCCTCATCCTCGGCATAAGCCCCGAGTTCTCCAATGTATATTTTCAAGTGTGTATAGGGGTCTCCCTTTCCATTGTACTTTTCGAACTCGGGAACTTTGAACTTTTCTGGATATCTGGCTCCGGGGAAAACACATAGATCTGAGTAATTAACCCTGCCCAGGGAGCCTATGCCCTTTAGGGATTGGATGGTTTCCTCCATGTATTTCATTTTTCTCCGAAGGTCGTCATTGTCCCCCTCTTCTGGGATAGTAATCACTGTCCTGCTAGGTATGGGAACGGCCTTTGGGATGACTGGCTCGTCCTTGAGTCGGGGTTGGTCCTCTTTACCCAGGTTTGCCATATTTTTAGGAGGATTCTGGTCACCCCCCGGTGGTGGAATATTATGTGGTCCTTGGCTTACCGGATCCTGTCTGATTAAGAACTGCTCTTTTAGCATCGTGGCCATTTCCATCATCTGTTTTTTGAAGTCATCAAACTCTTCCCGAGATATGGAACTATGATTAGGAATATCAGCCATTTCAGATGTAGAATTTTGGGCTTTCCTAGACTGCGAACGGGTTTGAGGAGCAATCCTGCAGAGACAACGGTTCGAAGTTTAGTCCCGGGGAGATGCAAAAATGGATGCATGCTAAAACTGTAAAAAAATTTTTTGTGTTTTTGGGGTTCTTTAATCTTTCCCTGCAAAAGAGAAAGTTAGTAGTCCTTTAGTGCCATAACCAATGCTAAACATGCTTTATTATGCTCCCCCAACTATTCCCTGCAATTCACAGCGGTTAGTAATCTCTTTCGACATAGAAAAGGGATGTATGAATAATGAATGAGATCATGACATTTAGACATATAAACGTAAAAAGGCATGAAGAGACTTTTCCTGCGTTGGGTTATTCTGAGGATGACCTATCCTAGGTTTACTCTCACGGGCTTTTCGGCATGAAGGTTCCCAAATCTTCGCAATCTACTAGTTATATGTATTTCGATTCTGAAATGCACAACTCTGATTAATGCAAATTAGAAACTCCTTTCTAATTTCATTCTGCTTTGGCCAAAGACTTCTGAGTCGTCATTTGTCGAATCACATAGGACATTCTCTCCTTTCACTAGAAGTGGTAGATTCTTTATTGATCATTCACATATTTCCATGTATAACTTATTATACCCAATCATACCCTTTGATATACCCTAAAGGTCTTAAGGGACATGTCAAAGTATAACTCATCATACACAAGATACTATGATGATCTCAAGTCCAAGGATCACTTGTACTACTATCACTAGAGGAATTTCTATTGACAGGCGAGTAAAACTCCATTAAGTATTCCTTAGCGAGCCACGTTCATTGAACTTATTCTCTAATAAGCACCTACATACTTGCTTTAGTGTCTCCACACAAATGATTATGAGATCAATCATCCTCTTCATAAGAGCAAGCAACGTATGTACTACTCTATCCGGATTCACTAATCCCCTTTTTAGTAATCCATTGATTAGGAACGATTTTAGTTTGTGAGCTATCTAGAATTTAGATCTTATTAGCATGATCACCATCATGATTCTAAAAGCATTGCTCAAAACTATGGGTTTATCATATTCAATATAACAACATCATATAGATAAAGTAAAATGCCTTTAACAAACGAATAAGATTACAAAGTATATACTACATCATATCAAATATGATTGGCTTGTGTGCATATTACTTTCAAGGGTTTCTATTCTAATTAAACTCCTTTAATTAATTATACTCCTAATCCAATTAGGAATTCATGAGAAAGTACTTCTATTAATTAATTCTCAATCCTATTAGGAATTAAATAATAGTAATAGTAATAATAATAAGACTCCTCTTATTAATTTATATTTAATATTTCTAAAATATTAAATAATAAATATTAAGCTATTTAATTTATTCTATCTCCATAGACTAAATTAAATACACTTAACTTGAAAAACCTTTTAAACAGGTCTTGTCTTATAGGTCTCCACCTTGCCATTTGCCCCAGTCTTTCTCTTAAAGACCCATATTCACACTCTAGGCACTATGCCCTTTTGTGGAGTAACCAGAGTCAATACTTGGTTCTCATACATGGAGTCTATTTCGGATTTCATGGCCATCTGCCATTTCTCTGAGTGTCTTCTACTCATAGCCTCATCGTATATAACTGGATCATCATCCTCTATGATGCGTACCTCATCATCATCCTCTATGATGAATCCATACCTCCCAGGTATCTTCGGTACTCTTCCAGATTTACGATTCGGTTGTGATACAATAGGTCTATCTACAGGTTCCTCGGTTCGACTTAAAGTGCTTTATGGTTCTTGAACGCCTTCAAGATCTATTACCCTCCCACTAGCTCCTTCAATGATAAACACCTTTATCTAAGAAGGCAGCGTGTAGGATTATAGTAATAATACCCTAAACTTTATTTAGGATATCCCACAAATCTGCACTTGTCAGATTCTGTCCCAAACTTATCTTTGAAAACCTTTTCACATAAGTTGGACAACCCCTTATCTTAACATACTTAAGACTAGGAATCCTCCCTATCCGGGCCGGATTTTTGAGGTTACCTTATTTAGTAGATATGCAGCCGTTTCTAGGGCATAACCCTAGATGGAACACTAATCAATTATTGCGTATCAAAAGGTGTCCATTATGAGAAAATACCATTTTGAGATGATCTAGAAACTCATTGCACAAGTATTCTTTCCTCGATCTGATCAAAGAATCTTAATACTTTGTCAATTTGTTTCACTTCTGAATTCTTTGAACCTTTCAAATGATTCAGACTTGTATTTCATCAAATACACATATTCAACTCTTTGAATGATCATCTCCTTTTTCTTTTACTAGTTTGTTCAATTTGCAAAATTATTTTTCATGTAAGTCAAGTTTACAAATATCAAGTGATATTTCAGTTTCATACAAAACATTATCATTATAAATAGAACAACAATTGTTCTTAAATATAATACCAAAAACTTCCTTGTCCAACAACGGAAGTAATAATGTTTCTAAAGAGAACTGGAACATAATAACAACTTTATTAACTTAATAGACTTGCCCATAGGCAAGGCTAATGTCGACGCCGGGTTCTCTCTCGCTTTCTTGTCTTTTCCAATTTTAGCCTTTTGATTGAGATGATGTTTGGAAAAGGTCGGCATTGATGTCGACGGGGTTTTGAAAGATCGTTTTTATGATGAGCCAATTAACCAGAGTCGCCAGTTGGTATATTTGAAATGGATGTACCAACTCATCCGAATTTTTTATAAATCGCTGGCTCATATGTGACTCCGAATTAATTGGTCTGCGAATCGAGATTCATAGAGTTCGGGGGCTTGTTTAAGTGAGGGGAAGGTGTTAGGCACCCCTCGACTTCCGTGAAACACGGTTACCGCAATCTTGATACTTTCCTATCCTTTAATTCATGAATATGTGTATGTAAGTGCGTGTGTATGTGTGTGTACCTATGTGAATGTTGTGGTGAATTTGTATGAAAGAATCATTTGGATTTTAGGGAAAATTGTGTTTTAAATTGAGAACGCTTCGGAATGTCTTTTCGGTATACACGAGAAAGCTTTATGGGAAAGGTTTGATTTTAATTGTCAAAACTATGAGATTTTCGTTAGGTGTCGTTTTGGCAAAACAAGAGTTTTAAAACCTTTGCCAAAAATAGGAATCGAGATCTATACGTTGCTTTCGTGAAATGATCGGGCAATTTCTAGAATCTCTTTCACCCTATGCACAAAGATTTAACAAAACGTTAATTATTTCTAAAATCAGATTTTGTGATGTTTGAGAACGATTTTTCTTTAGCTTTCTCGTTAGATAGGAATCGACATTCATTAACATTTCTCAAATTTTAACCTCGTGATTCTAATATCCTACTTTGCTTGATTTTTATGAAAATCTTATCATTTAGCTTTGAAATCAATTTCGCGTCATAAATCGAAATCAAGCATAAACACGCGTCGGGTTTATTCATGGGCATGTAAGCCATCAAAATATCCCCGAACGCCAACAATCACAAATTTCACTATTTCGGGGCCTTAAACACGATTCTCGCCTTAGCGTCGTTTTAAGGCCCGATGGTTACACACTACAAAACAAGCCTCTTGAATCTATTACATACACCAAACGTCCATCATCGGATTTGAACCACGGGGTCGCTTTCCTAGGCTCACAACCACAATTGCTACACACTCGCAAATTGAATACTCAATTATAACAACGTAGATTGCCTAACACATCCTACAAATACACTCAATTAAATTACGCCTAATATACATCCATAAACAAACTAGAAATTTCACCAATTAGATATTATCGGATTATTAGGAAGAATTTTGTTCCAATGGAACCCTCACCAATAATCCCTAATCCATGATTGCTCAATAATATTCTTGAAAATTTCAATTAAATTTAGCCAAATAACATGATAGAAGTTGCAAAAATAATGAGAGTTTCACCTTGCAAATGATACCAAAATTGTGTAGAAACTTGTGTATTGAGGGAAATATGAGATGTATATGATATAATCTAACAACAAAGGAAATTTCTCTCTTTTTCTCTCAATTGTTGCAAGAATTTTTTGCTATTTCTCTCTATTTCCGAGCTAAAACTGCTGCTGATTTCTTCTTCTTCCGCAAACTGCCCCAACCTCCTGTATGCTGCCTGCTGCCGAGCTTAAATAGGCTGGCCAAAGCCAGCCGCAGATCTATCTGCGGCTGGCCGCAGATGGATCTGCGGCTGGCCAGCTGGCTCGCCTCCCATCGCACTCAGCTGATTTCCTGGTTTCCGTGCTGGCGCACTCACTTGGCCGCAGATCTATCCGCGGCTGGCGGGCTTGACTTTCTCGATTTTCGTGCCACGCCTCGATTTTCGTGCCGCAACGTCAGTTTTCGCTGACAGGCTCGTGTTCTGCAGTCCGGGAATTTCCGGGAGACGTGCCACCTCATTCGGAAATGCCTGCCTTGGACGGCTTTATTGTCATGTAAGCTTGGGTTGCCAAAACATTGCGGCGGTGTTGGGCGCTCGCCCTTGTGCCCGCTCCTTTGCTCCCGCAAGCCGGTTCAATTGACGATTTCGCCCTCCTGTCATGGTTAGTACAAGGAAACGCAAAATTTGGGTGTCTACAGCTAAACTATAAGTTCCTATGGTTAATGCAGCAACCTTTGCTCCATTCCACACATAAGATTACTTACTCTTTGTTTAGCTTTCTACTTCTGCTTAGTCTCTGCATTGGATTGCATACGTGAGAACTACAGCCGGTATCCAATACCCAAGTAGAACCTTGACTTATAGAAAAATTTATTTCAATTATGAACAAACCCATATCTGTAATCGAAGCTTCATTAAGCTTCTTCTGGTTAGCCTCTGTAAGATACTCCTTACAGTTTTCTTTCTAGTGTCCAGGTTTATTGCATTGGAAGCAAACTCCTTTGCTATTTGCATCTGTAATGATCGGGAATTTTAGATTTCCTTGTAACCCAAGTTATGTATGAATAAAATGAATTTTTATTTATATTTATATTATCATGTGTTATGTGCTTAAAGTTGTGTTGCAACCTAAAATATGTGTATGTGTTAAATTTTACGTGTTGTTGTGTCGTTGGAGTGCATGAATTGATTTTTGCGAAAATTCGTAAAACTAATATTCCCGAGGCCCGTTTCCCAAGATACTATTCACGAGCACTATTCACGCCCGAATATTTTTGCGTCTCTTTCTATTAATTTTGTTAAGACGTGTATGCGAAGGAATAATTTTTTTCAAGTGTCAAAAATTTTATTGGAGCTGATACGTGATTTAATCTGTATCCGAAATGTATACTATGGGTGTTCCGAATAAATGGACAAATCCCATAATAAATATTTTTACGCATCTCAATAATTTATGGGAGTACCCATTTTAATTTTGGGTAGAGTTATTTACCAAATTTGGTACAAAAGTGGGAGTATTCGGGTATATTTATCTGTATATTTTGATTAATTGGAGAGGCAATTAAGCCTCAACCAATTAAGAGGGAGCATTAATTGAATTAGTCAATCAGATGAGGGAGGGTAGACCGTCACATTACACTAAACATGGGTTTCATAACTTCATAAAACATCCTCCTCAAATTTATTTTTAAGAGCTCGGGCAAAGCATTTTTTGCTTACCAATTCATTCCCCATCCTCCCGAAGCCACCATATATCCCCATCAGCTCATTTTCCTTCTCATTCAAACCATCAGCATACTTCCTATTTGTAAGACCCCGATAATTTTAACAAAGAGAATTTATTTTTCTTCTAATTATTATTTTAAACAGAAATGTGTTAAATCGATAATGATAAAGTTACTAGTGAAATGTGACAATTGAGAAGTCTAGTAATAACGCTAAATCACTATTCACGCGATCACTATTCACGGGAGACTATTCACGCTAAAAACGCTTTTACACTTTCTTCGACCTTCGAATTACGTCATAACGTTTATATGAGTTGGATACAAAAATTATACGGTATAAATACGAAAGTACTATTCATACGAATATACTATTCATTTATACAAAAAGTCAAACCTGTATGTCGGGGAATATTCCTTCTGTCGGATAATATTCGTTCTGTCGGAGAATATTATATTCGGTAAAGTACGACGGCGCCGTCGAAATAACCACTTTTATATTCGATAACGTACGGCGCCGAAATAACAAAATATTAGTGGGTCCCACAATGGTAATATTGTCAACGATAGTGGGCCCCATTGTCGGATACTGAAAGCGACAGTATTTTGTCAACAGTATTATCACCGGCAACTGTTGAAATACCCGATAATAAAAAGAACAGTAAAACGCGTTATTCTACAGTAGTACGCGGTATTTCACAAGCACACGGTATTGCACAATATTTTAAATTATTGATTCAATAATTGATAAAGTAGCAATTACACAGTATTTTGATTCAATAATTACAATAGCATCTGCATGATACTTTTTATTATTTATCATAGTACTGTAACTCATATTATTTGTTATGATATTTTAGCATTATTGATGGATTAAAAATGGAGTCTAACTTAGGGGTACCTAATTAAAATTTTGAAATTCACATGATGTGAACTATTGGTTCACATGTGGGAACTATTGGTTCACATGTGGGAACTATTAGGGGATGTTATGCAAGATTGATAATACTTGAGGGATTATATTAAAAATAGAGGCAAAGATGGAGGTACTAAAGTGTAATAAGTCGAGCCCTTTTTGTGCAATTAATGAAACTTGGTTTTCCTATAAATAGGAGGGGTTATCTTAAGAAATCTTCACACCTTCCTTACTTATACTCCCTCTCTCTCTCTAAATTTCTGGAGTTCTCTAAGTGTGCTAGGCTATTGTGAGTATTTGTGAGAATACTAGTATTGTCCAAGTTAGTAAGCTTCATAGAAAGCAACATCCAATCACTTGTTAACGAAGGTAGGGGATATCATTTCTTTCATACTCTTATGTAATATCATTTACTTCCTTGTTCGTAAGTGATATTATACTCAGAAAGGTTGTTATTCATTCCGTATTAATTTGTGGGGATAACCTGTCCGTGCGGATTGACGCATGCCTGGTGAATAACCCTTCGTATTCATTACTTATTAATCTTTTGTGGAAATAATCTGTCTACGCGGATTACCGCATGACGGGTGAAAACCCTTCGGATTCATTACTTATTAATCTTTTGTGGAAATAATCTGTCTACGCGGATTACCGCATGACGGGTGAAAACTCATTTGCAGTTTCATATATTCTGTTATACTCGTATAACGTATCATTTCTTTTGTACTCTTTAAGGAATATCTTTTCTTTCACATTTCTCCATTTATGATAAGAAATCTCTGTTTGTTTCCAAAACCTTATTTTAAATGGTGAAAATTCTTGAAAATTTGTTGAATATCCTTAATAGTTTGTGCTTCATCTAATATCTTTTCACCTGAATCTTTCTATTTCGTTTGATACGATATAGTTGAATCGTGAATTTTATTTTTGACTATCATTCTTGAATTTGACTCCACAATTTGGTCATCATGTTGGCAATTTAGTCAACCTTCGACACTGGATAAATTAAACATTTATTCTTATTCTTGATCTCACTTTATTCATTCTATATCATTGTGATCATCCTCATCGTTAAATTGTGGTGATAGTTCCCTTTGGCCCTTAGTGCAAAGATGAACTGGCGTGACATGATTCTGACCAAACTGTGTATTGGGTATTATCATGATTTTTGGTGTTACAAACAAAGACATATGATGAAAGTTCTCTTTGGCCCGTAGTGCAAAGATGAACTGGCGTTTGGCGTGATCAGTACCGGTTGTGTTACAAATAAATATCTTTGGCACGTAGTGCAAAGAGAGGCTGTTGAAACTGTTGATTGGTGTTACAAATAAATATCTTTGGCACATAGTGCAAAGAGAGGCTGTTGAAATTGTTGATTGGTGTTACAAATAAATATCTTTGGCACATAGTGCAAAGAGAGGCTGTTGAAATTGTTGATTGGTGTTACAAATAAATATCTTTGGCATGTAGTACAAAGAGAGACTGTTGAACATGAATTATTGATTGGTGTTACAGGGATATAATATTAGTGGTGATCCTTTAACTTATAGAAGATGGTAGATATTATAATCTACTTGACTCTTCTAATGGATTTTCCGTCCGCTGCAGTTGTTGTTATTGAATAACATCTTTAAACCTCTGATTTATTTTGGTTGAAGGCTAAAGATAATTTTATTCTTCATTATCTTAGTCATGATATTTCCTACTGGGCTATTTGTGCTCACCCTTTTCCTTTGTTCTCTTCAGGAAAATAGAGTGTAGCGGGGACTAGCCGGGGAATGGAGTGATGGTCCGAGGCAATAGAAGTGTCTCAATACCTTACTATTAGTGTGGCAATAAGTGTATTGAGAATTTAAGATGTATTTGTATTGTGTTGTCGTATTTTGCACGACACTTATTAGTTGTAAATGGGAAAATTCGTATTTGTATTTTGTGGAATGTTATTGGCGACTCAAAATGGGTTGTGTGGACCTATTTTGGGGGCGTCACACTATTTGCAAGCAAGGAGAGAGCTACAGAGAGAGAGAGGGAGTACTATAGAGAGAGAAATAAGGAAGTAGCAAAAGAGAAGGAGTGTTCGGGAAGAAGAAGAAAAGCAAGGAAGGAAGGAAAAGAAGGAGAAGAGCAGCAAGAGGGAGTCCAGGAGCACTCTAGCAACCATCTCATCCTACACAAAGCAAGCAACAAAGAGGTAATCACAAACCACAACCATTTCTTCTCCAATTGAAGTTTTCATGAGTTTTTTTTTTTTGCTTTCATGCTTGCGGGTTGGATTTTGTTGATTTTTGTTGTTGTTGGTTGTGTTGAATCTACCATGGAGGTTCTTAAGAAGCTATATAAACCATTAGCACCCTCAAAGTGGAAACAAAAACAAGGAAAGATCCGAACCTTGGCTTAAAGGATGAACTTTGGACATTTTTGGACTTTTGGACCTTTGGACTGTTATAAGGACTGTTAAAGCCTTGATGGTGTAATTAACTTAATTGTTTGTTGTTATAATATCGTACTTCCTTGAGTTGTGAAGATAACCTAGTTGGAAATGAATCAAAATGACGCTATAATGAAGTCACAAGTTGCCATTTGTGTGAGATATTTCATGGTTGCGAAAAATAGAGCATGCAGTTTATGTTTTAGCTCAGGATTTGGTCATGTTAGTGATTATGGGTCGTCCCAAAATTGTGATATGTTGTAGCCTCGTGTCTTGGGAATCCATAGAATCCGTAAGGGATCAAATTGATCGAGTATAGGAAGAGTTATAGCAGCTGGAGCGAGGCGAGGTGACTGTGTCGCGGAACTGCAGGAACTGCAGTTCGCTACTGCAACTGCTACTGCATGGCGCCTGGTCCGGGTTGGGTCAGGCTGGACCGGGTAGGGTCCGGCCGGACTGGGTCGGGCCGGATCGGGTCGGACCCAGTAAATTTTTCCCGCGAGTCTAAAACTTATATTTTTGTACAAAATGATTAGAAACGCTTATATCTGGTTGAAGCCTTATGTGCTTAGTTTATACCCGTGTCAACCAAAGCGATGTTGTCTTAAGGCGTAAATTGAATAAACTGATTGCAAATTATCGACCCCCGCCAGCTCACCGGCTCGCTCACCGGGGAGCGAGACCCCCGACTGGGTAAGTGTAGTGGCAATCAATGTATTTTAATGATGTGATGACTGTAATGAACCTAGTCCTTATGTGACTAATATTTATGATGATTTTAATGAACTATGTAGGATATTTTTGACGGACGATTAACGTCGAGATATTAACGCACGTACAAGGCAAGTTCCTTACTCAACCCTCATTTAATTGTGCGAGTTTTCCTTAACTCATTTATCTATCGAGCAAGTCTCCTATCTTATTCAAGTTATTATTGTGCAAGCTTACTTACCCTACTCAAATTTATATTCGAGCAAATATTATTTATTGGGCAAGCTTTTTGAGTCTCTTGACTCCGTTCAAGTTACTTATCGATTTAGCAATTATTGTGCTAGTATTCATACTTGTATTCCAGTACTGCAATGAAAGCCCATTTCATGCAGTGTTATATACTGTGCGATTCCAAAGATTATGAATTGTTATTCATTCAAGATACTATTGATGTTATTATACATGCTATTGAACCTTAAAGTTCTTTATTCCATAAACTGTTTGAAAGTTATGTCCAAAGCTAATTGCTTCAGCTAGACACTTATTGATTTATTTATTGAAGTGAGGTTAAGTCCTCCAACTATTATTGTTGTTAAATAAAGTTGTCCGATCAAATTGCTTTGGTCTGGACTCCCATGTAAAGCTGAGAAGAACAACCCTCATAGTAGGGGAAATTTTATAAACGTCGGGAAACCGATACGCACGTAAATGGAAAATGTAAGGCTTATGCATAACGCCAGGTACCCTAGGTTGATCACCTATTGTGCCAGTTTTGTGGATTATCGGATGAATTTCCAGTAATTCTAGGATAGAGTTCTGTGCCTTGGTGCTCACTCAATATTGAATAGTCTCTTTCTTTGGGAAACTTTGAAATCCTTCGGTCCTTAGCGGCCACTATAACGGTGCTGAAAGAAGTTGTTTATTTCCTTATGTTATCTAAATTTTTACTCCTGTGAGCTATAAAGTCATTCATGTGATTATTCACTGCTTTAATACTTGCGGGGCAAATTTGTTGCTCACCCTTGCTTTCCTTAAAATATTTCAGTTAGTGCGGCACGTGGCGAGAGCTCAGGAAAAGACAAGGGAAAGGGGAAAGCTACTGATTAGTGTATTTTGTTGTTCTAGAATTACCGTTTGTATTAAGACATATTTACCTTTTTGTATTATGTTATGTTTTGTAATAGTATTGGTTTCAAGACTTGGGACAAGTTTATTTATGTTATATCAATGTAAATATTCTTTTATTCCGCTACAAGTTATCGATTGTATCATTTTGGTATTAGATAGTGATGAACCAGGTCCGTGGCTCAGGTGACCCAGATTTGGGGGCGTCACAACATCAGTTTTGTTCTTAGTGTCCTTAGTTATTGCCTTTCCATATACCTTCTTTGAATTGTTCTTCTTTTCAGAAGATCCTTTGGCCCTCTTCCGCTACCTGGAAGAATCATCTACCAGTAAGACTTGGTCTTTTCTTGGTTGGAAAGTGACTCTTTACAGTTTTCAACATGTTTAAGCAACTCAGGCAGGCTGACATATAGCTTGTTCATGTAGAAATTCACAACAATTTGTGAGAAAGAGTCCGGAAGTGATTGCAAGATCAAATCTTGGATCAACTCTCCATCCATTAAAACTCAGTTGTCCCAATTTTTCAATTATATTGATCATTTTAGGACATTTGTCTATACTGTAGTGCCATTGGTCATTCTAGATCGAAAGAGCTCCTTAGATATCTGATATCTAATAGTCATACTTTCCTCACCCTTCAACTCCTTGAAGGTGCAGGAGTATAGTAGGAGCATCCATAGTTTCATGCTGACGCTGAAGCTCGTTACTCATGGATGCGAGCATGATGCATTTGAGCCAACTGTGGCATCATATTACTACTTTCTAAAAGTAGCAATCCCTTCCTCAGAGGTATTGTCTGCAACCATTGCAGGGGATAAGCGTATTAAGGACATAAGATAGCTTTTCAGCCTTGAGAACTATTCTCAAATTTCTTAACCAGTCCGTTTTAATTTGATCCGATTAATTAGCATCTAATTATGCTATGCAGCGATAATGAATTAGACATCGTGAAATTCTATAAATGAATTTGTAATTTAAACAACATTTTAGCATACATTCATTTCATTAATTAATTATCAAAATAAATTAGGTCTTTATTTTAAATTGGTATCTCACTATTTTTTCATCAAAACTATATTACCCTCATTATATAGTTCGGCAATTCTAATTAAAGAAGATCTGCTAATGAGAATAAGGATCCCATTTCAAATGTATATAGCCTTGTGTGACACAACAAACGATATATAAATAAAAAGGTAGACAACTATTGTCAATTACATCACTATGTAACTCCTTCTATTTTGCCTCTTAGATTATTTTGATCAAGTGGTGACCACATCCGAATCAAAATTATCTAAGTTAAGTCCAACCTAGCACTTCCATATATTCGAAAGAAAAACACTGTCCTTTGTGGTGACACAATAAAACAGCATCGTTTCAGTCCTATGTTATAAGCATCAAATGTGATAATGCAACATCTTATAATATTTAATACTTGCCTTGTGGTTTACACAAACAAACTCATATTAAACATTTAATACTATATTGCTTTACCATGCTAGAAGGCGACGTTCGATATTCCAAATATCTTTGAACGCTTAGGACATAATATGATTTGTTTGAGGGGTTTATTATTATTAGTCTCATCTTGTTTAGCGTGCATGCACATATATATATATATATATATATATATATAATACGAGTTATATTATTTTACATGCGAAGCATGTTGTATAATATATAATATATATAGTAAGCATGCACATATAGAATACTATATTCTACCCCGGATTGATTATGGACTTTTATTCTACTTTGGTTCACTAGAGCCACCAAGTGAACCAAAAGGTCAAACCTAGGGTGCAAGAATAAATTTAAATATAACTATTACATTTAAACCCGGACTCCATTACAAACGGGTCTTCAAGCGCTCCTTGCTCCTTTGTCTCCAATTCTTCTAAGTAATTCTAACTAAACCTATTACATAAACTATTTACAATAAATAGAAACCTTGATCAGCAGTCAAGGGGAGGTACATAGGAGAAGATAGAATTTACATCAAGAAAAACTAGAGAAGACGAGGTACGCAGACCCCATTTATAAAAACCCATTCATTCAAGCATCCACTAAAATAAATCCAATCACACATTGGTCAATAGTCCATAATCAATCCCTATTTATTATCATACATATCTCTATATGTATCAATAAATAACATTCATCCCATGAATAATTAAACCATTCTATATATGCATTGATATCATTTAATGGACAATATTAATTAGTATAAAATTCAATTTCAACTCCAATTAGTTATCATGGAATCCAATTCCAACTCTAATTAGTTATCATGAAATCCAATTTCAATATTAAAATAAACTTCTTTATTTTAATCATATTCCAAATCAAAATAAACTCTTTTATTTTAATTTATCCAATTTTTTTGAATAAAAAATAAACTCCTTTATTTTTAATCAAATTCCAAATCAAAATAAATAACATAATTTTACACAAACAATTATGCCCAATTAAATTGTTCTAAATACATATCAATGTATATACAGAATCGAAACAATTAATAATTCGCATAAAGTTTGGCTCTTGATACCACTGTTAGGTTTGTATAAACGCGAACATGCAATCAAATTACATTAATAAAGCGGAAGCGCGCGATAAAATCAGATTTTAAAATTTTATACAAACCATCACCATGATCTTTCTTTATGCACTAATTATTAATTAAACGAAAGAGATGGAGAATAAGAATTATACCCTTGTAGAATTTTTAGCATCCTCAAGTACAAGTTTCACCTCCAATTCCTTCGCGTTCTCCTTGAATTCCACCGATTAAATTCCTTCCTTTAATCAACGTTAGCCACCCAAGTGTTTTGCCCTCTAGAGGTGATCCACCATGGGGGGGGAAGGAATAATACTTGTTCAAGAATATGGGTGGTTGGCAAAACCCTAGTTTCTATCTCTATAGAAATTGTAAGTACTCTCTACAAATTCTTATGCAAGAGTGTGTAAACCCTAATCTATGATAAGACTTCTCTTATTTATAGATGTAGGAAAAACCCTTCCCTAAACTATTTAGGATTAGGGTTTCTATTCTAATTAAACTCCTAATCCAATTAGGAAATTCATGTGAGAGTACTTCTATTAATTAATTCTCAATCCCTATTAGGAATTAAATAATAGTAATAATAATAATAATAAGACTCCTCTTATTAATTTATATTTAATATTTCTAAAATATTAAATAATAAATATTAAGCTATTTTAATTTATTCTATCTCCATAGAACTAAATTTCAAAATACACTTAACTTATTATTACAATTATGTCATTTACTTCTTAAATAAATATTTTCCTTTTGCGGTGTGACCCTTTAGGTTCTCCATATTAAACCGGTTGTGAATAAATCAATTAGAACAATTCTAATCTTATTTAAATAAATAAATTAAACTATTTAATTCATTTAAATAAATAATATTTATTCTACAATAAGGGTAAGCCCCCTTAGCGATCAACGACTTTCCAGATAATATAGATTTCAACATTAATCATAAAAGAACCTTTCAGTGCATAGTTACCATACAATTCAATCCTTCTACCATAAAATGTCCCAATTAAATATAAGACATGGAATTACTGTCAAGTCTTATTTTATTTAGTTATATGTATTTCGATTCTGAAATGCACAACTCTGATTAATGCAAATTAGAAACTCCTTTCTAATTTCATTCTGCTTTGGCCAGAGACTTCTGAGTCGTCATTTGTCGGATCACATAGGACATTCTCTCCTTTCACTAGAAGTGGTAGATTCTTTATTGATCATTCACATATTTCCATGTATAACTTATTATACCCAATCATACCCTTTGATATACCCTAAAGGTCTTAAGGGACATGTCAAAGTATAACTCATCATACACAAGATACTATGATGATCTCAAGTCCAAGGATCACTTGTACTACTATCACTAGAGGAATTCCTATTGACAGGCGAGTAAAACTCCATTAAGTATTCCTTAGCGAGCTCGTTACGTTCATTGAACTTATTCTCTAATAAGCACCTACATACTTGCTTTTCAGCTGTCTTCCACACCAATACGAATGCCATTATTGAGGATCATATCCGATCCTCTTCCATAAGTACGCCAAGCAACCTGGTATAGTTACTAATTCTATCCGGATTCACTAATTCCCCTTTTTTAGTTAATCCATTTACGCATTCAGGAACGATTTTACGCTTTCTGTGAGCTCTATCATAGAATTTAGATCTTATTATGCATGGATCCACCATCATTGATTCTAAAATGCATTTGCCTCAAATAAACTTATGGACGTTTATCATATTCCTAATTTATAAACAACATCATATAGATCAAAAGTTAAAATGCCTTCCGTTAACATCAACGAAATAAATGATTACCAAAGTAATTATACAAACCATACTATTCATATCAAATATGATCGGGGGACTTGGTTCTGTGACATACTACTTTCAAAGGGTTTTTCGGTATTACACTAATTAATACATCTCTGTTAATTAATTATACTCCCTAATCCAATTTAGGGAGATTCCTGATGAGTAAAGGTAACTCTCTAATTAATTAATTCTCTCAATCGCCTTATTAGGGGAATTAACATTAATAGTAATAATTAGTTATATAATAATAAGGACTTCCATCTTAATATTTAATTTATTATTTAAATATTTCCTAAATATATTAAATTAATAAGATCATTAAGCTATATTTAATTTATTCTATACTCCATTAGATCTTAAATTAATATACAACTTATTAACTTATATATTACAATTTATGTGTTATTTACTTTCTGTAAATAAATATTTTTCCTTTTGCGGGTCTGTTTTGCCCGGTGTTAGCTCTGTGACCCTTTAGGTTCTTCCTTTTATTAAACACGTTCACCATTACAGCTTCGCCTGAAATTAATCTAATCTAGAAACTTAATCTCTGTAATCCTTATCGTTAAATAAATAAATCTAAGACTAATTTAATTCAATTCTAAAATAAATAAACATTTTATTTATTGTACAATGTAAGGGTAAGCCCCTCTTAGCGGCGTATCAACTGACTTTCCAGTATTAATATTTTATTAGATTTCAACTATTAAATCACTAAAAGAAGCCTTTCATGTGAATAGTTATCTGTACTAATTACTAATCTCCCCCCTGTTCTACCATACAATTTGTCCCAGATCTAAATTATAAGACATGGGATTACTGTCATAGTCATCCTTATTTTATTTAATTATATGCATTCTCCGATTCCTAAATATAACACAACTATAAATAATGCCCCAAATTAGAAACTCCTTTCTTATTTCATATTCATACTTTTGGTGCCAAAGGGTATCTACTGCACGTTGTCCTATTTTATTTCGAAATCACATAGCTGACGGATTCTTTTATCTTTTTACTTAGATTGTGGGTAGATTTCTTTGTTGATTCCATTCAGCCTTATTTACTCCCAAGTACGTACAAATCTTGATATAAACCCAATCCATACTCCTTTTGATGACTACCCTTAAGAGGTCTGTAAGGCGATAACATGTCAAAGTATAACTCTATCATTACACAAAGATTATACGTATGTCATCGCATCTCAAGCCCCAAGCGAGTCACTGTTTTGTATTGGACTTTACTTATCACGGCTTATGAGGAATGTCCTGATTGCGCAGTGCGAGCGTAAAACTCCAATCTAGGTCATTCCTCAGGTGCAGCGGAAGGCCACGCTTCAGATGTAATACTTTATTTCTCTTTTTTAATAAGCATGCCTACCATACTTGCTTTTAGTCCGTCTCCACACAAATTTTGATTATGAGGATCAATCATTCCTACGTACACCTAAGAGCAAAGGCCAACGTGAATGTTAACTTACATACTATCCGGACTTTCTACTAATCCCCCTTTTTTTAGTTAATCTCATACGATTATAGCGAAAACTAATTTTATTTTTAAGCTTTCTAAGAATTTAGATCTTATTTTGCCAATGGTATCATCATCATTGATTCTAAAAGCATTGCTCAAAAGCTATGTGGTTTATCACATTTAATAACAACAACCTACAATGATAGATCAAATAAAAATGCCTGTTAATATACTATTTATTAATATAATGAATAAGGATTACAAAAGTGATATGCCTACGATCATATCCAAAATATGTATTGGCTTGTGTAGCATATTTACTTTTCAATACTCCCACTTGCACTTAAAGACCAACTCACTATGCGGTCTTATCTTAATACCACATCTTCTTCTATAATGTGACGATTCAAAACTGCCCTGGTTGGGTTTAAAGCTTTCTTAGTAAATGGGACTCTTTGCCAATGTCTTGTCTTGAGAAGGTCCGACAACGCTTCCCCAAGGGCGTGACATGTACTCCTCTTTCAAACGATCTCTTTCTTTAATCAAGATGAAACGACGCCCGCCAACACGTGTTTGGGGATTTCTGATTGAGACTTGCCAGGTTCCTTTTGATGCTCATGCCGCAATACAGTCATTCGGTGTATGTCACAGGAATTGAAAGGTACATGCATTGATCTCCTCTTAATGTCTAGGGACCACTCCAGTTCAGTTATGGACGTCTTTCATCACAAACAGACTTTTCCTTTGCAGGTTCACTTGCAGCTATTGTACTCTGCCTCTCGTCAGCCTGAAGGGATCAACCAATTTTGTTTTACCTGTATGCCGAACTGTTTCCCAAGACTCATCTTGCGCCCATCTGTCGGGCCGACGTATGTAACGAGTAAATATCATACCATGAAAGCGGTAGTGTTACTGTCATCTTAGTCTATTTGAAAACTTGGAGTCAGTATATTGCCCTCCTAGGTCATCCGTAGGACAATGACAACTACATCCTTAGTTATTCCTTATCACCCCCCGTCTCAAGTACTTTAGGAATGTTTCTTCTACTGGCCCATTCCAGTAATGCTCTTGTTCTCCTGAGGATTTCGACTTGATATTCTCGCTTGGTTACACTAAACGTGCTATTTAGAGCGGATCTATTCTGAGTACTCAAGTACCATTATCATACTCGTACATAATAGGATCATATTGCTGATAGCATATAGGAATCTTACTCCATTACATGTCTCATTTTTATCCCTCCTCAGGTTGTCTTTGGGGCCCTGTACTTCCTTTGAACCGAGATGTATTCCATGGGGGCTCTATCGGCATCGAGCATGAGGCACCTCTCTTGCCGAGATCTTTCACATGCCCTAAACCTTACCTTTAGCTTCGACTTAAGTTAAGTCGTACTTTTCTTGGGTATCAAGCCCCAAAACATCCTTTTACGATCTATTACTATCTATAGATCTTTTTTTTCCCCTAAAATCTACGGATATGCCTCACCCCAAAAGTCCTTCATGGAGATCAGGTATTCGTAGATAACCAAATTTTGAAGTCGACTGCCTAGCATAGGTAACTATCCATTTCCCTTCATCGAATTTAATTATATCGTCTACATTATAAATACTAGGGCTTGATGAAACAACGTTCCCTACTAATTCTTCTTTGTACACACAAGGTTCATCCTCATTTTGTGATAAAATCAAACTTTTTGATCTATCTCATCAAAAATCGGTCCCATGTTTTATTCCATCTTCAAGAAAGAACTTGCTTCACATCCATACAATGGATCGTTTTGTAAGGCTAATACAGACTTTGATTGTGCTTCCAACCGTTGAAACAAAACCCTCACTGTCGTTGTATTGAATATATTACATTCTCCTTCCAGCTCTCCTATTTGGAGGAAACAGAGACTAGGCCGTTTTTTATTTCACGTCCATTTGCCACGATTTCTGCTTGTACGTCCATAATAATAGCCCTTGCAATTACATATGCAAAAAACATACTGAATCGGACTTGAAGCCATCAGCTAGTGTGCGCTTGAAGAAAGAAGGTGTTCTCATAGTCAGACTCCCATTATCTTTGTTTGAAACCCTTTTGCACATCCAGTCTTAGCGGCCTTGTATACGTTCCTTCTTACCATTGCCCGCCATGACTCCAATGCTTTCTCGTTAATAAGACCTTCCATTTACACCTAATTAGGCTTAATGGCTCATCAGGTCGGTGAATACCAAAAGTCTCATCTCATTGGTTTTTCCATACATGCGATGTCCATCTTGGTGCCCCGGATTTCGAATCGGCTTCCTTAGCCATTTCTCACTGAGTCCTTTAATGACATAATCATAGTCTTTTTCGTATAGATCTAATGGATCATCATCATCCTATGATGATCGTACCACCGCATACATCTCATCATCTATGATGAATCGGCATTACCCCCCAGATCCACTGGTATCTGTCTTGGTTACTCTTTATTCTCAGATTTACGAAAATATTAGGTTTCGATGTGGTACATTCTACGGCTTCTTTCTACTTGGTCACTCCCTGAGGTACCGTTGACTGTTGATCCGTTTCCGAGTGATTTTGTGCGAAGTTCTGGAACTTCTTCAACGTCCCCCCCAAGATATATCTTCACTCCCAGCTGACCCCTGTCAAGGATTAAACTCCGTGTTTTAGAGGCAGTATAGAAAGGCCCAGTTGTCTTTAGGTGCTTTCGCAACACAACAACCTTTTAATCAGCCTAGGATGATTAGAAACATAACTATCCTCTAAACTTTCTCTTAGGATATCTTCATTTCATCCCGATATAAATCTTTACTACTTGTCAGATCTTGATGCTTTAGACTTCATCATCGCTCCAAACCTTTTTGAGCATTAATCGTGGGATAACCCCCAAGTCCTTAACCATGCTTAAGACATAGGTTTCCTCCCTGTCCAATAATTTCATATGCCAGCGGTCTTCTGGGACGAATTTTGCGTAGGTACCTCTGGTTAAAGTCAGATATACAGCACCTGTATTCTAGGGCATCATAACCCGTCACAGGGGAATGATACTAGAGAAGGGTCGGGTATAACCTCATCATTGGATGCCACGGCAACCATGCCTCCAACAAATATTCTGATTTCCTTCCTTTCTAGATACCACACATGTTAACTTTTTTCATAATTGTGGTCATCCCTGCGTGGAGTTCATTGTGAGATCATATACCATTTTTTTGAGACAATTTGAGCCAAAGCTCATTGCGCTCCGTTAAGTATTCCCCTTCTCGATATTTTAGATACTGATCTCGATAGTATTCCTCTGAATACTTTCTATTACCAGTTTTGTTTCTGCTACTTCACTTCTGAAATTCTTTGAACTGTTTCAAAACAATTCAGACTTGTATTTCCATTAAGATGTACACATATCTAAATCTTAGGAAGATGCATCATCAATGAACAATGTAATTAAAAATCAAGGAGAATACCCTCCTCGTCGTATTATTCGGTTAGTCATAGGTCCATCATACTATCCACAAAAGTCTGTGTGTACTGAATGTTAACCAACTCTGTAAAAACCTATTTCTCCACCCCCTACACAAGTTGGATAATGATTCAACACATCATCAATCCCAAGCCTCTCCACCACCAAAACCCCCCCCCCCCCCCCCCCCCCCCCCCCCCCCCCCCCCCCCCCCCCCGCCCACCCCCCCCCCCCCCCCCCCCCCCCCCCCCCCCCCCCCCACCCCCCCCCCCCCCCCCCCCCCCCCCCCCCCCCCCCCCCCCCCCCCCCCCCCCCACCCCCACCCCCCCCCCCCACCCCCCCCCCCCCCCCCCCCCCCCCCCCCCCCCCCCCGCCCCCCCCCCACCCCACCCCCCCACCTCATCTTTATGTAACCTATGGCTCTAATCTTGTTTCATTGATTTCCTCATGCACCGTAGTCTATTAGTGCTTTGCCCACATAAAGGTACAATTAACATCATCATTTTCTTCACTTTTTCTTAGTTTGTTCAATTTGAAGTAATATTTTCCATGTTCAAGTCAGACAGTATCGTAAATGTTAAAAAAGAAAAATTCAATTCAGATAGATTGTTTCAACCACCATATATAAAATCATTTTTTATTATACAATAGTAACAATTGTATGCTTCTTTACTTTCTATAAATCATCAAAATCAATTCATCATCCCAATACAGGAATTGATAATAATTGCTTATATAATGAGTGGTTGGGTAGATAATAAATAAAACATTTTCATTTTAAACTATATGATACTTAGCCGCTCGGAAGACTAGTGCTCTAAACAATAAGTTCCCTACCAGCCGTAAGTGCACAGTAAACCTTATAGCATCCATTTCCTATTCGTTAGGGGTAGATAGCACGACTTTCATCCAGTTTGATCAGCTTTTAATTATACTTACTAAGCTTTTACTCTATGTCTCCATGATCATATTTGCATTACATATGTTGAGAAGCCCTATAGATCGGTAGTCATATACTCCTAAGTAGAATTTTGATCCTTTCTAGAAAAATTAATGTTAAATCCATGAACAAACCTTTTAGGCATCCGGAGAGGTCGTAAGCAGGTTCTCCAAGCTTTTTTCTGTTCTATCTTGCATCGCCGCAAATGTATAATCCTTGCCAGTTCCGCTCGTTCCTTCTTGAGGTGACTCCGGGGCGCTCAGGCCTTATTGCAATCGCCGTGGGTTAGCCAAAATTCCTTTCACTATCTGGTATCCAGCTTTCTTATTATCCTTTCCTTTTCGCCTTGACCCCTTTACGTCCTTCTCTTCTTTTTCTTCTTTTTTTCAGAAGATTACCCTTGAGGCGTCCTCTTCCTTTTCTTCGGATGGAAGAATTTCCAGTCCACTTAGGTAAGACTTGATTGACTTGTTGGCATGAGATTAGTGGACCTTCAAAGCAGGTTGTTTCAGCATGTTTTAAGTAAACTCAGGCAAGCTGACAATAAGCTGACGCTTCTCAACTATTATTACATGTGAAAATTCCACAACAAATTGTAAAGCATGGTGAGTTGTTCGTCCTTATGCTCGCACGGTGGATGGCCTCCTGGGAAAAGTGGACTGCAAAGATCAAATCTTGACCTTAAACTCTCCCATCCATCCACAAAACCACCTAGTTAATCCAAGCTTGTTCAAATCAGATTGGGTATCATTCTTCTAGGAACCATGAGTGAGTGCTCTCAACTAGTGAGATGACTCCTCTAGTCTATCTTAGAGATCGGAAGAGCTCGCTTGTAGGAATATCTAATATCTAACAAATCGCTTACTTTGATCTCACCATGCACAACTCCTTTTGAGGAATGCTAACAATATAGTAGGGGAGCAATCCATGAAGGTCTTTCCCATTGTCTGACGCTAGTAAGCTCGTTACTCGTATGGGAACTTGGCGGAGCCATGAGTGACATTGAGCCAGTATTTGCAATCCAATCTTGCAAAACTTATCAAAAAGTGGAGCAATTCTCTTTCCTCAGGAGCGGCTGTTTCTTCAACATTTGCAGGGGGCACTGGATGAAGTGTTAAAGACATAAGAAATCTTTTCGACCTACGTGAAGAACAATTCTACAGCATTCCTTTAACCAGTCCTGTGTAAATTCGGTTGGGGGTCTGCCGGTCAGCTTTATGTTATAGCATCCAAGTTATGCTTTCGCCTGAGTTGTATAAATGCAGTTTGACAAGTTTTTAAATTTCCTGCATGATGAAATAGTACAACTTTTAGCCCATTTAAACTCATTCACATTTTTCATTAATAACCTACCCCAAAAAATTAAAATTAGGTCGTTTATTTAAATTGCATTATCTCCCACTTATTTTCATCAAACTATGATCACCCTGCACATTATATAGAAATCGAGCAAATCTAATTAAAGATTTGCCCCCCCCCCACCCCCCCCCCCCCCCCCCCCCCCCCCCCCCCCCCTAGTGAATGGGATATAAGCCCAGATTCCGATTTTCCAAATGATATTATAGCGACTTAGTGGTGGTGCTACGAACAAGAGGATCTATTATATTAAAATATAGAATAGGATAGATCAAATCTATTGTCAATCTACATATTTCACCTATCGTAAACTCCTTTGGTATTTTTTTGCCTCTTATATTATTTTGATTCCATGAGTGTGACACATCTTTACCGAATATTCAAAAGGTTATCCAAGTTTAAGTATAACATTAGCACTGATCCGATATATGTGCCAAGATGAAAAAATATCGCCCTCATGTAGCTCTGCACACACATAAAAAAAAAAAGCAGTAATGCTTCAGATAGTCCTTAATAAGCATCATAATGTGATAACGGTAAAGCATCTTAAATATTTTAATACTCGCCTTAAGTGTGGTGGCACAACAAAGACTTATATTATTAAATAAATTAATATCTTCACTATCGCTCTTTTACCATGACTAGAATGGCGCGACGTTCTTAGATATTCCCAAATATACCTTTGAACGCTTCAGATCGTTAATATGATTTTCTTTGCAGGCTGAGTTTGTGGTAATTATTCTGTCTCATCTTGTTTAGCGGACGCATGCACACACACTACACACACTTTACACACACAGTATTATCATAAGTTACTATATAGCTCAATTAGTCGCTTTCATATAATAGTATGTTACTATACTTTATATATATATATAATTACGGCCTGGTCCAATATTATTTAACATGTCGAAGCTATGTTGAGGATAATATGAAAGCGTATATTAGCACATACTATATTATTACTTGTAAGCATTGCACAGTTATAGACATCACTCATATTCTAAACCCTGGACTTGATTATGGACTTTTATTCTAGTTTGGTTTCACTAGAGCCATCCAAGCGAACCAAAAGCGTCAAATTTTAGGGTTGCATATTAATTAAATCTCTTAAATATTAGAACTATATATATTTTAAACCTATGTACAGCCTATAACCCCTATTCATATTTAAACCTGTATTACATTAAATCCCTGATTATATTTTAAACTTTATTACATAAACATTATTTTACAATTTTAAATAGAAACCTTTGCATTATGCCTAGCAGTTACCAATGCGGGATAGGTTGTAGCAGCTATAAAAAAATACATAGGATGCGGGACGATAAAATTTACATTAAGAAAAACCTAGAGAAGACGGAGGGTTACGCAGACCCCATTTATAAAACTCATTCATGTCAAGCATCCTCTTAAAATAAATTCCAATCACACAGCTTGGTCAATAGTTCCTTATTAATTAATACAATTTGTATTTTTTATCATACATATCTCCATATGCATCCCTGAATAAATATAATAATTCATATACATCATAAAATTAAAACATTCTAATTATATATTATCAATATGATAGATATATTATATCTTTATATGTATATAATATATATTGATGATCACTTGCATAGATGGGCAACTTAAGTTAATATAAAGATCCGAATTTCAACTCCAAGTTAAGTTTAATCCATGGAACTTCCAATATCCGAACCTCCTAATTAGTTATCATGAAATTCAATCCCAATGTAAAATAAAACATCTTTATTTTAATCCTTTTTCAAATTAAAAATAAACTTTTTATCATAATTTTGAAAACTGCACAAAAAAAACAACTCATTAAAATCTCATGACTATTTTATAGCCACGTCCATCGGACCGCAACCCCGCGCCGGATTCCGCCCGATGGCGGCGACTTCCCCGCCTTCCTGATCCTGTGCGGATATAATTCTGTGTTTTTTATCAGATTTTGCTTTTTGCTCATCCATAAATATTCAGTTTGTTTTTTTTTTTTTTAGCGTCTTAATCGTCAGCATTTGTAAAAAACTATCATCCGACAAATTATTCGTAATGTAACGTCGCAATAAATTACTCTGGCTCATTGACCTTAATGACCGCAACATTATTAAACATTCCCCTTCATATAATATTTTCATATCATAATATGTTAATTAAAATGCTATTCATAGACTTATACGCCCACAAATAAACACATTCCAGTTGGTAGGAATTACTTCGGTTAATTCCCGACTTTACGGTATTAATTATTTTTAATACCGTTTGTAAGCCTAATTTCCTCATTTAAGCCTCCTTTAAACATTTTATTATTTTTTTCTTCTGGCCACACACATATTACATATATTCTCTATACAAAAATAAATTTTTCTGGAAACTTTCAACTTCCTTTAGTATTTTTCAAAAATATCCGTTGTTAAGTCCTTTACTTGTCAAAAATTAACTACTTCATGTTAATAACTCTAAAAATTCTCATCTCTGGCCAGAATCTTACATATAATAACATGACGTTTCAGTTTAAATTTTGTGGTCATCGGAGTTGTAGAACTCAAGGTATGCCAATTTTTCGGTCTTAAAATCCTTAAACTTAAACAGCCTCACCAATAACTCACGCTCGTCCAGTCAGAATCTGACCATTTTTGGACAGGAGCTACGTTAGTAACATAAATAGTTTTATTTACACAAAAGGCCTTAATTTATTTCCATGATTAAGGGTACAAACAGTGCACGGACAGATTAGGCCAGAGGGTTTTGTTACATTTTGTTCAGTTCTGGACTGGTGTTTTTGGCAAAACTGTGTCCCTATTAAAATCTACAACAGTTATTTTTTGGAAATTTCACTTGGAGGTTTTAGGGGACTTCCATATCTAACTCCAGGACTTCCACTCACTCCAAAAATTCGAAATGGTCTAAGAGTTATGCATGTCCAAATTTCATTGATTTCCGTTTTTGAAAATGTGTTTCCAGTTTTCTGACAAGATGGTTTTTCTTGAGAATGCTATGGTATTTTGAATGGTTTCCTCATACCCCAAAACATACAACAAGCTAGTATACACCTTCATAACCCTCCACTTATTATCATAGGGATTACACTATGATCCCATCCAACAAACAAAACTCCACCACAACAACCAAGCGAAAACCAATTCTAGGCTAAGAAAATAAATTTTAAAGTTTAGGGTTTCAGAATACTTTTAAAAACCTATTATATATTCCTTCTTGTTGATGGTGTGTTTGATACATCTTGCCCTCCTCCGTGCTTAGTCGTGGCCCTTCTTCTCTTGCACTAACAAGCTCACTATTGCTCACTCCCTTCTGACTTTTTTTTCTCTCTAAGTTACTACCTTTTCCTTAACTCTTTCTAACTTTGGTAAGTATGCTAAAATGTGAGCACAAAAGTCCCAATCCCTTCCATTTTCTCCTCTATTCTATAAGGACTTTATGCTTGATAGGTTTTGAATATAACGCTAACATTGCAATCAAAATATACATAAATAAAGCGGAAGCGGCGATAAAATCAGAAGTTTTAAAATTTTATGCAAACCAGTACCATGATCTTTCTTTAAGCCACAAATTATTAATTAAAACAAAAGAGATGAAAACTAAGAATTATAACCCTTAATAGAATTCTCGCTTTCTCAGTACAAGTTCACTTCCAATTCCTTCGCGTTCTCCTTGAATTTCAACGATTAAGATTCCTTCATTTGATCAACATTAAGCCACCCAAATGTTTCACCTCTAGAGGGTTGATCCACCAAGGAATAATATCTATTCAAGAATTGAGGTGTTGGCAAAACCCTTAGTTTCTAATCTCTATAGAAAATTCTAAGTAATCTCCACAATTCTTATGCAAGATGTGTGTAACCGTAATCTATGAATAAGACTCCTGCTTTTTTATAGATGTTGGAAAACTCTTTCCCTAAACTATTTAGGATTAGGGTTTCTATTCTAATTAAACTACCTTTAATTAATTTATACTCCCTAATCCAATTAGGAATTCATGAGAAAGTACTTCTATTAATTAATTCTCAATCCTATTAGGAATTAAAATAAATAGTAATAGTATTAATAATAAGGACTCCTCTTATGAATGAATTTACATTTAATATTTCCAAAATATTAAATAATAAAATATCAAGCTATTTAATTTATTCTATCTTCATAGAACTAAATTTAAATACAAAACTTAACTTATTATTACAATTATTATGTCATTTACTTCTTAAATAAATATTTTCCTTTTTCGTGTGTGACCCATTTAGGTTCTCCATATTAAACCGGTTTGTGAATAAATCAATTAGAACAAATTCTAAATCGTTATTTAAATAAATTAAATTGAAACTATTTAATTCATTTAATAATTAAAATACCATTTATTCGTACATAATAAGGGCTAAAAGCCCCCTTAGTCGATCATCGACTTTCTAGATATATATAGATTTCAAACATTAATCACTAAAAAAAAAAGAACCTTTCATTGAAATAGGTATTGTACAATTCCAATCCTTCTTACCATACAATGTCCAAATTAAATATAAGACAATAAGAATTTAATGTCATAGCCTCTATTTTTTTTTAATTTATATGCATTTCTGTTCCCAAAATGCACCAACTCTAAGTAATGCAAATTTGAAATTCCTTTCTAATTTCATTCTGCCTAAAATGGCCGACAATTGAGGACTACTGATGTTGTCATTTATCGGAATCACATAGGACATTCTCATACTTTTACTAGATGTGGCTAGATTATTTATTGATCATTCACTCTATCTCCATGTACAATTTATTATACCCAATTATACCCTTTTGATATACCCTAAAGGTCCTTAAGAGACATGGCAAAGTAGAACTCATCATACATAAGATACTATGATGATCTCAAGTCCAAGGATGTACTTGTACTACTATCACTAGTAGGAATTCCTATTTCAGGCGAAGTAAAAAATCCATTTAGGTATTCCTTTCAGCGAGCCCACGTTCTGTGAAACCTATTCTCTAATAAGCACCTAATTACTTGCTTTTTTGTGTCTCCATGTGGACACAAATGATTATTGAAGTCAATCATCCTCTACCTAAGAGCCAGATGCAAACGTATGTACTAATCTATCCGGATTCACTAATCCCTTTTTGGTAGTAATCCAATGATTAGGAATAATTTTAGTTTTAAACGCTTATTTAAAGAATTTAGAACCTCATTAGAATGATCATCATCATGTATTCCTAAAAGCGTTGCTCAAAATTATGGGTTTATTCCATTTAATAACTAATATAACCATGTAGATAAATAAAAATACCGTTTAAAACTTTTATTAAAATAAAATGTGACACCCCCAAATTTAGGTACTTGATTTTCCCACAGGATTTTGGTGTTCACTGTCCAAATAAATCTCATCACATCTAACTACCCATTCAAATATAAACGAGGAATTCTTAATAAAAAATAGAATTCTCCCATTAGAGGGTTACAAACATTTCTTTTTAACAAATATAATCTCAGGTCATCTAACCTATAATAAATAACATCAATGCGGAAACATAAACATAAATCTAATTACCATAATACATCATTCAAACAAATTTAACACAGTCTTCATCACTTGTTTGCTTTGTCTTTGCCCGTTAACTAGTGGATGGCTCATCAACTCTTTAAACTTTAGCTGTAATGTTATTATGCAAGTATTTGAGGGGCAACAATTACCTAGCAAGTAAACACAATAAAAAATAAAAATAACATTGCGAATAATCAATGGTTATCAGGATAATCGAATACTCGGCTTTTGAATCAAGATTTGAAAACAAGAATCAAAAGAACATCTGAGGGTCACAAGTACCGACGAACTTTTTCCTAGGTTATCAAGTATTTCTACTTTAAACCTTTAACACGTCATAAGACTATATGGACCTTACTTCTCGTTACTTAGGGGGAGCAGGTCCTTATGTTCCATGTATGTGCACAACATCCTAAACGCTATATGCGTAAAATAATCCCTTATAAAAGGGTTGTTCATCTCAGTTTGATATCAGAGTCCGCACCATAGGAAGTTTTGGTTGTGGATTTACTTCTCAATAACGTTTCTAGAATTTAGAA